>JAANHX010000020.1:0-739245 GCA_011320135.1 Phytophthora betacei
TGGCTTTGGCCTTCTCTCGCGTCGAGTTGGAGATCCGGCCGCCGTTTTTGTTTCTGTCTGACTTGTTCGTGAGGCACTTTCTTTTGATTGGCTGAAAAGGGAGTTGCCTTACATGGTGCGCAAAACGGAGGTGTATAAATAACTTTAGTTGACGAAGCTTATTTCTCGCTGCTTCATGCCGGAGAAACGGTCAGAAAGTCTCTGCACTCCAGATGCACTTACCTATTAAATACCGCGCGGCGGCGCCTTGGAGAGCGGTTGAAGCCTTCTCAATCACAGCGATTGTAGTAAATCAACAATCCTATGGAAAAGCATATGCCATATCAAAGTGAACACTTACCGCCATCATCACCCAACCATGGCAGTGGGTGAAATTGTGAGCCAGAAAAAACCTCTGGTCATTTGCAGAAATCTAATGTCCAAAATAACCTGTAGATTTAACGTTTGAAGTGGTCCTCCCACGCTCGAAACATAAAAAGAGGGAATTGGTGCCATTCTCCCTCCGTGTGTCAAGTCTCATTCGCGTCTCCTGCGCACGAACTTCCTGCGCTCATTGCAGCGCCACAACATCCCGCCACGCGTACAGACGAGCATCAGCTGCAACTAGTGCGTGCTCTCTCTGTGCTGCACTATGATTGAGACAGAGACGTTCGATCAGTTGTTAGGCAAGGCCCGCGCCAAGCCTCGCGGCAATAAGTCCATAGTTTTGGAGATACTGAGGACGCCGAGGGACTAGACAATATGAAGAAGGGCAAACGAAGGTATGTACCGTCCTATTTGATCGTTCATTTTGCTTCGGAAAGCTCGACATTGATCACCCTTGTGCTTCAGACGCGGACCGCAGAAGCGGAGAGACGCTGTAGACGATCAGGGACGCCGAGCGCAAGGCGTACAGGGAGATGGAGCAGCTACCGTTGGGTCCTGGTAGTCTGCACTTAATGCAACATCTGCACGAAGGCCAGCGCTACGACCGCCAGCCAAGACTGTTACCGGAGGTGGACGGCGTCACGTGTCTGACACACCACGAGGCGCAGGTTGACATTAAGAGCATCCAACATCAACTCGCGACGTTTGAAGCGCGATCGGGTGTTAAATTGCCTGGCGGACGTCCGAATGTTGGCGATAAGGACCATCGTAGACTGTTTCTAGTGGACGAGAACGACAGTGAAGACGACAGTGGTTGGCTGCAGCGCTAAAGAATCGTCGCTCTAGACCTAGCGGCGTTATTGCACCAGAGGAGATTGTTGAGTCCTTACCGGCTGCTCGCCGTGCTGTGCGCATCACCCAACGTGAGCTTCAAGCCATGAGGATTGAGCGTGAAGATTTAGAAAGAGCCTTCGTGAGACATCGCTGCACGCTGCTGTGGCAGGTAGGCGAGATGAAGCGCATGAAGAAGCAGCACGATCGCGTGACACGTGCGCTGAGTCGCGACGTGGCAGACACTGCGAAAGGCCTGGAGTCAAGTCGTCGTCGTACGAGTGCACTGCAGGACATTATGACGGAGCTTGAAGCAAGGGAAGCCGCCTCTTGCGTCTCGCCCGTGAGAAGAGCAGACTTGAGGCGACGCTGGAAGCGCAGGGCATCGAACTCCCGGAGATTGACGAGGTTTGTGTCGGTGATCGTGTGAATGTGCGCCATTCGGAACTGGTCGAGTGCTCGAGTTGCGTCTAGAAACAAGGCAACTGGAGGTTAAACTGGACTTCGGTGGCGTTGGATACATTCAAGAAGAAAGTGTGGAAGTGCTGCCATCGGACATGAAGTATGCGGAGGCCGAAGAAGAGCTGAAAGTGCGCTTTTTCGAGAAGATTGGCAAGCTGGTTCAGCCTAATGGCAAGCTGCGTATGCTCAGCGGGGCCGTTGAGTATCCGTTGGACGACAGTGATGAGGACTCTGAGTCTAGCGATGGAAGTGAAGAATTGTCATCAGAAGACGAATCGGCGGTCGAGTCTATAGAAGAATTAAGTCAACGCGCAGAGGCAAGAAGCGACGACTGATTATGACGCCACTGCCGGGAACGGGCTCGAAGAAGTCGAAGAACCGTCGAGTGATCGAGTTCCCTGCGTCCACGGTCCCGATCACCCCGTTTGACACGGGACTCTTGATCAGTCCGCTGAGTAGACTGCCAGAGCGAGTGGCTGCTGTCGGTCCGAATGCACTCCAGTGGCTTCCGTCGTATCTGCCTAAGAACATGGACGAGTGGGAGCAAGAGCGCTATAACTCGCTGCAAATGAAGGGCGAGATCGAGCGATTGCGCTTCCAGCTGCAAAAATCTGAAGGTAAGTCGATGAAATCTGCGATGTTTATGACTCATCCGAGTGGCTTACAAGTACTCTTGGGATGTATTTTGCAGCTCAACGAATTGATGCGCAACAGCTTGCAAGTGATCAGCTCGAGTCTATCAACCAGCTTGTGTCACAGGTACGGTAGCTATGCCTTGCGAAAGCCTATCGATCACTTACGCTATATCCTATCCTTAAATTCGTTGATGTGTAGTTGGACAAGCTGAGAGAAAACGCTGGTTTGCCTTCTGGCAATGCTTTAAACCCCGTCGACTCCTGTCCAACCTGCGGAGGGCCACAAGACGATAAAGAATTCCTATCAAGGCAGAGGTGGAAACAATCACCGGAAAGACTCTGGTGCACAGCAAGATGACAGTGCGTGGGCCTGAAGTCTGGAGCTATTGAGCCGTTCGATTAACTGACACATTTATTGTTTTCTTTAGGCGACGATGAGCTCTCGGAGACCAATAGCAGAAGAAGTTCCAGGACTGGTGACAACGATAGTGTGCAAAGCGACCTCCAAGAAGGCATTGAAGCGAAAACACAGCGATGAAGCTAGCAACGAGTCGAGCGATGCTGCACCACCAAGAACCGCAAGTCCCGGTAGAGGGAGAGGACGGGGCAGGGGCAGAGGCAAGAGGTAAAGCCATGAACCGCTCTCTTCGACCGCGAAGGAAAGCCAAAAACGACTGCTTCTCCTAAGCGGAAGTAGAATAAATAGGAGTCCAAGCGCAAGAAAAGCATTTTGTTTGTTCACGATAGCACACAAAAGTAGAGGAAGAAATGCAATTTGTAGTAGAGCCCAATCGATGAAATGGATAGGGGACCACGGGGAAAATCGGCAAACGTCGTAGCTTCTTACATGACCACGCAGCACGAGTTGGTCTTCTTGGCCTGTTTGTAAAAGACCTTGACTGGCTGCTGAGATCCTGTGACTTGGACACGAGGTCGTCCAGCTTCTCACCGCGCTCCAGCACGTTGTCGATGGTCTTGGACAACACGGCGGTGGTCTCGTCTAGCTCCTTCTGGATTGCCGAAATCTTGTCGGCCTTGGACGGATCCTGATACTCAGCCAGGGCCGTTGTCAAAGCCCGCAAACTCCTGCGGGTTACCCGACTGCGTCTTCCAGCTGCCACTGTGACAACAAATCGATTAATATCCTTGGAGTGACGTGGCAACAATGTAGCCATGTTACTTACCCAGTGGACTTGTCATACTCATCCATGAGCTTATTCAGCAGCGCAAACGCCACACGCGGCGGGTACTCCTGATCACACACCACGATACCCGAGAGTCCATCGCGACGCACGTACACGTGGCAGTTGTACTCTTCGTGCTGGATGGATTGCCGCTGACCAGGCTCCGTACGCTTAATAAACGTCCGACTGAAGAAGTTGATCATCTCCCGGACGCTGCAATATGTAGGAACAATTGCATCATAAACACCATCGCAGTCAGAAAAATCGGATTGTCCCATCCTCTATCGACAATTACAGCATTGCGCTGCGAAGCGTACCCAGAGCGCTGGAAGTAGCCGAATGAAGACACCTCGAAGCTTGCTGAAAGAATAATCGGGTCCTGGCCCTGGCCATCCTGACGCAGCAACTCTATCGAAACGCACGGCGAAATTACGTCAGATCCATTTTATTTAATAAAAATAATTTATTGCTCATGCAATTGCTACAGTAGTGCATGGCAGATGGCAATGGAGAGGGGAAACACGCACCGATGGCGACGACCTTCATGGCGATGTGACGGAGGCGAGGGACACGAGAGAGCTCTAGACCTGCTGCAGTGGCTACCTTGGCGGTGGCTATTCGCGGGAGCAGGCGGTTTCGACTGTGTGCGTTTGGTGTCGTTTGTTTTCTCTCTCTAGCGTGTTCTGGCCGGGGCAGATTGCGTCGATGTCACTAAAGCGAGATCATTGTTGGCGTATGTTGATTGGTCACTGAATTTTACTTGAAGAGCTTGTCCTCATTTATTATTTTTACGCCAAGATGAGCGGCCGACCTTATGCGCGCAATCCGCGCGTGCCGTACGCGGGCCCTAGAGATCTGGAAGCGATACTACCGCACACATTTCGTCTTGAATCACCCATTCGTCTGCGCGACGCAAAACATGAAGCCATCCGCTGGTGAGTTCTGCTCAGAATTGACTTAGAATTATGTTTGCCACTGATCTGGGACTTTATTTTTTCTTAGTGCGATTCGCCGCCGGTGCATGCAAAAGAACTGGCGCAAGATGATCAGTATCAGACATCGAAGACTGGCGGATGAGGCTGCCGCGGAGAAGGATGCAGAGGAGAGCAAGAGCCAGGAAAAACAACAGGGGGAGACTAAAACACCAAAAAACCAGGAAGACGCCGTGACAGCAGCCAAAAGACAGCTGCAAGAGCTGGAGATGAAGCTGCAGGGGCTCACGGAGCAAAAACACGCCAAGTTTCAGCTGCTCAAGGATATTTTAGTGGAGGAAGCGAGGTCCAAGACGTCAGGAGGAGGAAATGCGACAACCACGAAGAAGCGACGCGTAGAGTTTAAGGACCCCAGCATGACGCCCAGTCCGGCCAAGGTGCAGTCGCCAGTTCCGTCAACGGAGACTGTAATTAATGCTAGTCCAGCTACTGTGGGAGGGGTTCACCCTCCTGGCAGCGCGGAAAAGGCTTGAGATGATCAGGCTGCAACAGGGCTACAGGCTACTGCGTCATTGATGCTTCATTGTAGACTGAGCTGCCATATGTGTGTGCTATACATTTTTTCTGGTTTGTCGCAGTATTATTCTTGTTGTTGTGGCGGTTTAATGGAGACTGTTCGTTAGGTCGTCGTCCTTGAGTGTCCTTTCGTGCAGAACACGGAGAGTCGGGTGTTCAGGATCGGTCACAGCAGACGCCATCGACATGCTGCAACGACATCGTGTTGGAGACGATTCTGAGGTGGAATCTGGGCAAGATGCAAAGCTGGAAGGCAGTGATGGCAAGAGCACTGAGCTGTCACATGCTGCTCCGACGTCACCAAGATCCTCAACTCCAGACCTGCACGCCTCATCTGTAGCGACGGATCCAGCTATGCAAGTCCAGCGTGATGACAGAATTAAAAGGATAGCGAGGAACCCAGTGCCGTTTGGAAGTCTGGTGGAAGCTTTGAGCTACGTGGTGTTTCTCATCCTCTTCATCCTGGCCACGACCGTCATTGAAGAGAACATCCAGGCTTTCTACTTTGCCAATCGACTAAAATCTGCACTCGTGGACCAATCCTTCACAGTGCCGACAGTCTCCACAGCATCCTCCACGTCAACTTCGTCCAGTGTTAGCAGCAGCTCCTTGCTCCCGACCAGCTTCACTGCAATTCGCGATCAAGCACAGATGTGGGCGTTCCTTCAGGGGCCTTTTGCTGATGTCGTGTTCGGTGTCGCACAGGAAGCGATACTACCACCACCGCATCGTCTGAAACGGGAAGTGTGGTTGCGTGCTCCAATCGCCTATTGGGCGGCGTTCGTCTTCGAGCTCTGCGCGTGAAGCCTGGCTCGTGTCCATCGCTGAGTCAAATTCCCGAGTACGAGACGATTGTTCCGTTTTGCTACGGGAAATTTGCCAGTGACGTGGAGGAAAAACAAGGCTACGGTCTCACTCTCAACAGCGAAGATATCGTAGCGTCGATAAGTTACGCTACAGCGAGGTTATTTTTCAATGATCTGGAATTAAACACCGTCACGAAGACATATACGCATCTACAGACGTGTTATTCAGACTGCGAACGGATCTGCGGTGAAGCGTTCGGTGTCGACAGGTTTCGCTACACTTCACAGTGCACAGCGCAGTGTGCAGTTCAGTGCACTTGTGTCTACGAGGAGCCAATTGGTATCCATCTCTGCACAGATCCCAACCCAAATGGGGAGGGAGGGGAGATTCCTACTGCTGTACACGCGTACAACTGGAGCAGTGCCAAAGTGACACATGCAATGAGTGTGTGGGGCTACACTGGCGTATCATTTCCAGGATCCGGCTACGTCGTGGATCTAGGTTTGAACGGAACACTCTCTCGTGAGAGGCTGGCAGAACTCAAGACCGACAGATACCTCGACCTTCCTACACGCGCCTTGGTCGTGGATTTTACCGTCTACAACGCGTATCTACAGCTTTTCAACATTGTGGAGATTGTGGTCGAGTTCCCAGCTTCAGGTGGCGCGTTTGTCCAACTGTCAGATGCAGTTCTGCGTCTCTTTCGTTACTCTTCGGCAAGTACGGGACGGATTGTGTTGGAGGGCTTCGTGGTGCTCTATGTTCTTATCCAGTGGTGGTGCATGCTGAAAGAAATGTATCGTGTCGGTGTGAAGGGGTTCTTGACTGCCTCTCTCTGGAATCTACTTACAGCGAAGCATCTCGTTGTTTTCGCGACTACGATCGCTGTGCGACTCTACACGATCGATCTCGCGTACGGAACAATGAGTGGGGCGGCTGCAAAAGCGATCACGTCGGCGTCGCTGGAAGAGATTCCGAACTTGCAAGGCCTGGCAACTGTTCTGTATGCTGAAAGTGTCATCGAGAGTATCAATGCGGCGCTGGTGTGGATCAAGCTTCTACAGTACACCACAGTATCGAAGCGCATGAGTCTCTTGTTGCGGATGTTAGGCCGTGCTGCTCGTGATCTGGCCTGGTTCTTCGTGTGTTTCCTGGTTTGTATCTGCGCATTTGCACAGATCGGGTTACTGCTGTTTGGGTTGGATGTGCGGGGCTTCAGTTCTCTTGGTGTGGCAATCGTGACACTATTACAAGCTGTGGCTGGAGAGCTGGATTACGCGGGCATGGCGGATTCCCATCGAGTGGCAGGTCCCGTTTTCTACATTTTGTACTATTTGCTGTTGCTGCTCATCTTGGTGAACGTTTTCCTGGCCATTCTCAACGACGCGTATATGCAGACAATCACTGAACAAGAAGAGGAAGACGAAGAGCTAGCGACGGCTGCGAATGATCGCGTCATGGGCTGGGACGAATCTGGAGATGTGGTTGATGCCAATGCCGATATTTCTCCCAGCGAAGAGTGAGCATTGCAAGCTGCTCGACGTGATATGGAGCAACTTCGCAAATATCCATTCTCAAAGGGATTCTCGCCGGCGTTTAAACTGCTTGTGGCGGATGCGAAACGTGTCATTGCCGAATTCCGTAACGGAAACAATGGTGTGAATTTCACGAAAGTGGACCCTCTCATCATGTTGCCCAAGACCGGCAACAAGTGGCCGCAACCAGGTGAGACGGCATCTCGCAAGTTGACGCGTCATGTAAAGAGACAGGTAGCTAGTGAGTTACTGGAAGCGGAAGACCGAATGCGCGTTAGCCGACGGGTCGAGTTGCAACAGTCTCAGATCGAACATTTGCGGCACACGGTGGACGAAGACGTTGTTGCTCGACTCGAGGCTTTGGCGGAGAGTAATCGGCTCAAAACCAAGCGGATGCAGGATCTGGAAAAGACTTTGGGCTCCATTGAGAAGCTCTGCATGCAGCTCGTGAGCGACACCGCTTGTTTGCGTATTGATAGCGACGAAGAGGGCGAGAAAACCAGACCATCGTCTCGAACAGCTTCGTCTCGACTGTCCCGAACTTCGTCTCCAGCAATCGGTGGGAAGCAGAAGTCGTCTGGGGGATCGAAACGAAGTCTCTCGCTGGCAATCTTGGCAAATCGACAAAAGGAAACAAGGCGCAAAACCTCAGGCGAAGAGATAGAAGAGATCAACCTGTAGACAATTTTGCATTTTGTAGTGGCATCCATCGTTGGCTGACAAAAAACTTTTCACTTTTTGGCTGACATCCCTGTGACAATTTGCCACTGGCACCGACTTGCCAATTCGCCCCATTTCGATTTCGCCATTGTTGTTTCTTCTTCGACCATGACTTGGCGTCATCTCCTCCCCCGCTCGCTTTGCGCTGCTGCCGGTGCCTCGTTCGTCTTGTTCAGCGCTACCGCAGCGAATATTCCTCCCCAGCTTCGTCCACCCACGCGCTGTCCTACAACGACGGACATCACGGTCGCACCCCTCGAATGAGATCCAGGTACGAAGAGTGTTTGTGGCAATGATTGTCATTTTAATGATTTTTATCTAAACGGTGCCAAACTTGCCAGATGCCTTCGCCCACAAGATGAAAAAGTTTGTCGAGGACGGTCCAGAGCAGCTCCTGGTGATCGCCGACTTCGACCGCACCTTAACACCGTACTACAAGCCGCAGAGCGACCCCCAAAAACCTTTGGAGCAAGAAAACAGTAGTCACGGCCTGCTCATGACCAGCAGCGCCTTGCCACCCGAAGTGGCAACTGCTCACCAGAAACTCTTCGCTCGTTACTACCCCGTGGAAACCTCTTTAAACCTCTCAGCCGAGGAGAAATTCCCTTTCCTGGCTAAATGGTGGGAGAGCGTCCACTCGCTGCTAGTCGAGTATCAACTCTCCAAGGATCAGGTCAAGACGGCAGTGGCGTCGGGGTCCCTCAGTTTCCGTCCAGGATTCCACTCGCTCTTCAAACTTTTACACGACCAGCAAGTGCCAACGCTCGTCTTCTCTGCCGGACTCTACGACGTGATCCACGCCGCCTTGGAAAAGGAGTTTGCAGCGGAGCATAACCGCACGTACATCACAACTGAGGAGATCCCCGACGAACAAAAGTTCACACCCGACAATGTGCACGTCGTGTCCAACATGATGCATTTCGACGCAAAAGGCCGCATCGAACGCTTCGACGGCCGGGTCATTCACCCGCTCACCAAGACGGCGCATGCGTTGCTGGACTCACCATACTGGAAAGAGTGTCAGCTTGACAAACGTCGCAACGTCCTTCTGCTCGGTGACTCGCGAGGCGACGTGCGCATGGCCGATGGCTTGGACGCCGACGAGATCATCCGGATTGGCTTCCTCAACTTGAAGGTGGACGAAGCTTTGGAGGAGTATCTCGAACTATACGATGTCGTGTTCACCGACGACGCGAGTCTCGTGCCAGTGCAAATGTTGATAGAGCAGATAACAGCAGTGTCCACCAGGAAGGAGTAGAGCGATAACACGCGTATTAATAGCGATCACCGTTGCGAAAATGGTGGTTGTGACAAAACTCGTGTCCTATTCTGGCGATCCGAGCCGATTGTGGCGTTGTGTGCTTTGCTGCAGTGTAGTGATAGAGCAGTGATTCTTGTCGCCTGCTGGCTCTGGGTATTACACGTCTTGCCCTCCGCAGTTGCCGTGGGTGCTGCCGTGCGAGGATATTGTCGCCCTCCGCCGATGAAACCGGAGCAGCTCCTTACCAATACAATCCACTAACTTACTAGGAAGCGCTGAGGCTGAGAGGAGATGACAGCGAATAACACAAATAAGGGAAATACTGCGGTCATGAACCCCTCCGTTCCGCCCACGCCCGAGTCTCCAGGGCGAAAGACGAACATTCCCGACAAATCTTCGCCTACCAGACAGAAGCAGCAACAGGCAGAAGGAGTGCCATCGAACTCGAAGACTCCGGGGGACCAGGACAAGCAGCAACAGCGACGAGAACCCGATAGAGTAGCGACGGAGGCTTCCACAGCATCGACGTCTTCTGCGACTACAGGAAATGCCACATCCAATGCAAGTGGAGAGAACAATGGTGACGTGGTCGGAGAGTACGTGTTGGGTGAGACCATTGGCAAGGGTACGTTTGGCAAGGTCAAGCTCGGGTTACACTTGCCGACCGGTGAAAAAGTTGCCGTGAAAATTTTAGAAAAGAAACGAATTGTCCTGGCGGCAGATGTGGAGCGAGTTGCACGCGAGATTAAAATTCTCAAGCGCAATCGGCATCAGAACGTAATCCAACTGTACGAGGTCATCGATTCTCCAGATCGGATCTTTCTCATCATGGAACACATCGACGGAGGGGAAATGTTCGAGTACATCGTTGCACATCATCGCATTCGCGAGCCTGAGGCCGCCTTTCTCTTCCGCCAGATTGTAGAAGGACTCGCGTATTTGCACTCAAACGAAGTGACTCATCGCGACTTAAAACCGGAAAACTTGCTGCTCCAGTCCAATCGCCACAATGCTACGGATCCCTCGACACTTCTTGTGAAGATTGTGGACTTTGGCTTAAGTAACACCCACGACGGTGGACGTCTGCTGCGTACAGCCTGCGGCTCGCCTTGCTATGCTGCTCCCGAGATGATCCAAGGACGACTGTATCGTGGCCCCATTGCTGACATGTGGAGTCTGGGTGTGGTGCTCTTTGCGATGGTTTGCGGCTTTCTTCCGTTCGAGGATAGCAACACCAACATGCTTTACAAGAAGATTTTGAGTGCTAACTACAAGATGCCGACGTTTTTATCGGCGAATGTGCAAGACCTAATCCGTCGCATTCTTGAGACGGACCCCGAGAAACGCTACACTGTAGACAAGATCCTGCAGCACCCGTGGCTGGCTGGTGTGCAAAAGCCCGACATATCCGGCTACGATGTGGGCGGGGGAGCTAACAGTGACGAGCTCAAGACACGGCACAAACTTGTATTAAGTCAATTGGAATCACTGGGATTGCCGGGGGATGAGGTGCAGTCGGCATTATCAAAGAATTTATTCAACCGCGTCACGGCGTCGTACTACCTTCTCGACAGTAAACTCCAACGGATTATGCGAAATCGTGCCATTCCAGTACCCACACCCGGTAACACTTCTAACGTTGTGACCGACCGTGCAGCTCGTCGTGAGAGTAATCGACAACAAGATTCCACCGTTCGAACAGGTGGAAGTGACGTAAGTTCTGCTGCTGCTGGAACAAGTAAAAGTATTGAGGTTTCTGGGAAACCGCTTCGTCAGAACTCAGGTTCCCACGGCGTCCAGGAAAGCCCGAGACGCAGATCAAACCCTCATCACCCACCCCAGCACCAGCAACATTCAGAGACCCAAAAAGCTTCTTCTCTGCGTGTAGTCACACCGGCAAATGCTCCACCACACGCTAGTGGATCAGGGTCCACGCAACGACCAAGTTCGGTGCGTGGCGGTCGCAACCTTGTGATGATAAGCAATTCATCAGCAGTGTCGTCTGGCTCAGGGTTTCTGCCGATCGCACCTAATCCACCGCGTGACCATCGTCACTCTGGAGTGCTCACAGCCAGGAAACCACAGAGCAACAGTCGCGTTACAGTCAGCAACGGTATGGTAGCTCTCCGACCACTTGTACAACCAGCACATCCACCGAGGCGAGAATTACCACCTTCCACCGCTACACGACGGCATTCCAATGAAGTTGCAGCTCCACCCTATCGTAGTATTCATGACCCCATACCAGCCCACCCACCTTCTCACCATTCGATCACCTCGTCCAATGGTGTTGTGGTTGTTCGACGACGAGGCCCCGTACCCCCACCGCCCCATGCAGGCCACACACATAGCCCCCACCAATCACACGTGGTGGCAACGCCAGCGATCTTAGCGTCCCATTCTGCCTCCAAAGCAGACGACACTCGGTCACCACAACGTCTATCTACAAACTCGTAGACGACAGAAAAAATATATATTACACTCAATAGCTTCGACTCGAAGCTTGTCAGTATCCGTAAAAAATGACTGATGCTGTACTATTTTGTGATAGTCGTGCATGACTGAGGATATCTGTTTTCTTAGATTTTACTTTACCGGTAATCTTATTAGTTTGCATGATAATCTATCCAGGATAAACATCTACTACGAAGTTCAACATAGTACTACTTCGTACTACTAAATTCTTCGAAGAATGAGAAGGAGATAAAGTACTAATAATTTCCTTTTTACGATACTACTATATCTGTTTTATTCCAGTCGGTAGTATAATTTCTTCTCTGCGATTATGCCACCAACGTATTAATACATGCAGTTGAAAAAAGCAAAAATTGTTTTTTTTCTATTTGCTTCGAACAGTACTTTATGATGACATTATTTTGACACGCATCATGTTCAGTCTCCGCCACCTCACTCGAGCTTCGCCTCTCTTCTCCGCTGGCGTGGCCCTCGCTGGCGCGGGTGTTGCGATGAGCTGCCATGGAGACTCCAACACAGCGTGCTCTGAATCGAGTTCCAGCCACCGCCGACCGCCAGGAAAGCCAATGATGTTTGTCCGCGATCCAGGCACGACCACGAAATCTTCCTCTCAATAATTGCATTGGCTGATCTTCATGCATTTCTGTCACCGTAGACGCGTTCGCCCGCAAGTGGAAGAAATTTTCCACCGACCGACTGGACAAACTCATCGTCATCGCCGACTTCGACTACACGCTCACTCCCGCCTACAAACCCACAGGCAGGTGCACAGTAAATTGTCAATGAGTACGGTAAAAAAAACGTATTAACCTAAAATAATATGCAACAAAACTGTTTTTTTTCTACCAGACGACCAAGCTCTAAGCAGTCACAGCCTCCTGATGGAGAGCGAGGCGCTGGGACCACAAGCAGAGACGGTGGCGCGCGAGATCTTTGAGAAATATTTCCCGATCGAACAATCAGCGCAACTCTCGAAGGAGGAGAAACTTCCGTTCATGATCGAATGGTGGACGAGGACGCACGAGCTCATGATCCAGCACGGCGTTTCCAAGAGTGCTGTCGAGAAGGCGGTGGAGGAGAGCGACATCACGCTGCGAGAGGGTTTCATGGAGATCTTCGACCTGTTGGCAAGAGAGAATGTGCCCACACTTATTTTCTCCGCCGGGCTCTACGACGTGATCCACGCCGTGTTGAACAAGGAGTATGCGAAGACGGCAACCAAGACGCCTCCGAAGAATGTTCACGTCATCTCCAACATGATGCGCTTCGATGAAAACGACAAGGTTGAGGGCTTTGATGGAACGGTACGACCAAAAATTCTTGACAAAAGTACGGTATGTAGCTTTTGTTGTTCACGGTTACTTATGTCGCTGCAGCTTATTCACAGCTTGAACAAGAACGCGAGTGCGATCGTGGAGACGGACTTCTGGAAGCAATGCCAACTGGAAAAGCGCCACAACATTCTGCTGCTGGGAGACTCGCTGGGTGACGCGAATATGGCCAACGGATTGGACTTTAAGGAAGTAGAAATCGTCCGCATTGGATTCCTCAACGACGGTGCAGACGAGAAACTGGATCTGTACCTGCAACGCTTTGATGTTGTGCTTACCAACGACTCGAGTTTGCTGCCTGTCGAGCTTCTGTTGCACCAGATCCAGCAGTAACCGCGGTATTTTATACGTGTACGTGGCGCACAAGAGGCCAACCGACGCTTCCACTGCAGTTGTCCTTTATCAATAGAAATATGATACCCACGACTCACCAAAAAAAAACTCCTTTAATATTTTTAACCAATTTAAACATGGAAATACTTCAGAGTAAATCCTTGTGAATAGGTCTTTCAGCCACTTCAGTTCGTGGCTGATAGTCTTACTTTCTCCTTGGGGGTTGATGTTGTTTTCCTCGATTCAGATGACGCGTCTAAGTCCGTTTCGATCTTCTCATGCTCGTACGACGCGAGTCGACTAAACATCCGGGAGAGTCTCTGTGCCAGTAGTTGGGACGGATACTCCACTAAGTGGTACGACGCCGTCGCTAACAAAATCACAAGACCAAATACGGCGAACGTCTTGTCGTAGTAGTTCGGCATCTGCTTGATCGAAGGCGTGAAGATCACAAACACGTGCAACAAGTACACGGAAAAGCTGATCTTGCCCAGGTACCGCAGCACGACCCACTCGAAGACCTGGGAGACCGTGGACGGCCGGACCATCTCGATGACTATCAGCAGAGACAACTTGACACTCGTGAACGGCATGATGTATCTCGTGGATGGTGGCAATGGCATGCCCAACCAATTGAAGAAAAGTCCACGGAAGACCACACTGAGGTAGACTGCGATCAAAATGGCCTCAACTGCCCGAAGAGCGACGATATGGAGAGTGCGGAGCTTGAAACCCGTCGCTTTGATCCACGCTTCCAGCTTTACGAAAAATGACTGCCGCCATAGACCCCGCCACAAACGTCGGCAAGTGCATACTCAGTGGCTGACGGTAGAAGTTGTCTCGAGTCGTGTACAGACCCTCGTGAATCACCCAGACGTACAAGGGCACAAATGCCATCCACCAGAAGCGACCCAGTTTCAGAACAGTCAGCACGAAAGCAGGCAAGATGAAATAGTACGAGATCTCCAACGGCAGTGTCCACATGAGGTAGTGTCGGTGCTCCGGATGAAACGTGAGGGTCTGGAAGAGGTTGAAATCCTCAGCCTGTTTCACAAGATAATAGCGGTGTTTGTACTCGAACGGCATGAGCCACAACGCGATCGACAAGAGAGCAAACAGCGGGTACACGCGGAAGAAGCGCTTGGAGAAGTAGCCGGCCAACGTGTACCCCCACTTGCGGTACGACGCGTTCTCGGCGAAGAGCCTGATGCTTTTCTTCATGAAGATCATGGTCAGCAGAAACGAGGAGAGCACGAAGAAGGCGTCGACTCCGACAGCACCCATGAAGATGTCGTGCATGTATCCGGTGTGTTGTGTGACGACAAAGATGACAGCAGCCCCACGTACACCGTCGAGGAAGAGGATTTTGGCGACAGGTGACACGCGAGACTCTCTTGGGTCTCTTAGCAGGCTACTAGTATCTTGGCTTGACTTGACGAGGGACATAAGGTCGGTGGTATTCGGTTCCACTCGGTCTGTGTGCGTCGAGCCATTGCGAGCACCGGTGTCTTCTGTTGCCTGAACGCTTATCACTGTGTCTGTCTTGTGTCCGAGCATTTGCGTGAATTGTATTGAACCTGTTTCCACAGCAAGATTGGTTTGGACACGTCAAGCGGAGGAATGCGTTGTGGCGATGGCAATGCGAGCACGCGAGTAATAACTAGGATAGCCATCCAAGCTGACGATTTTCATTCCTGTACGCCGTGCATGATATCGGTACCAATTTTTTACATGCACGATGGTAAGATGTGTAAGATTTGCTGTTCGAATGGGTTTGGCTCAAACTTTGGGCCCCAAATTGAGGCGGCTTTCAGACTACTTAAGTAGACTCGTTGGTGCAACGATGAGTCTGGGAGATAGAACTAGGAGGGGGGTCGTGCGGATTAGATATTTTAAGATGTTTTGGAAGTCCGATGCTGTTGTTGCACTTATTCACACATGGAGGTTTATAGATCGATGTTCCCATTGAAAGATAAAGCCGAGAGTACAAGTTTTCGAGTGACCAACAGGGAACCCGAAAATGCAATACTTAGATTAATACATCGATGTGAGCTGAGCAAATTAATAATTCAATTATTTGCATTACTTCGCAAGTCACGATTGTAGTTCAGAAACATTATCATCTCGAGCCTGGCTGGAGACATTCGCTTCCGTAGATCAGACAGCACCAGCTTAGCGAGAGAGAAGAAGCGCTCACACTCGTTAGACGTTGGCGGGATGTACGCGACGTCGACGTAGTGCGCAACTGCGTTTCTTGAACGCCGCTCTCACAATAGAACGCTCTTCGGCGGCTCTTGGAGACGACCGTTCGAGATCAGACGACCTAAATTCAGCGCAGGCTAATTTTTCCGCAACGTTCAGCGCGTCCCCACGCTGTAACTTGACTAGACCTTACTCAAAATTGGGGTTGTTCCCGTTGTTGACAGCCATAAATTAATAATTAAATTAAAAATTTAGGATTAATTTTTATGCATATTATTTTTTCGGGTTCCCTGGTGACCAAGCACAGTTATACCACCAACCACCAATCATTTATAAGGTGCTGGCGAATTCACAGACCACAAAATTTGCAAACCTTTTCAACCGCACAAAACACAAATAAAAACAGAATTTAATGCTTTGCGATTGTGAAAACTGTTGATGCCAACACCAACAGAATCTATAAATGAATTTCGTCGCATTCGTTCCCTACTGCAAAATGCACGATGAATACATAATTGCATTTTTGTTTTTTGCCTTTGCCTGGTGTTCTGTAAATAGGAAGTTCTTTGTTGATTTTTGCACGAAAATTCCTGACAAATCACCTGACTTGGAATTTTAATTTTACAAAGCACTATGATGTGACCACATATTCATGTGGCATGAGCGTTGCCCCGGTGGAAGACTTCCAAAAACCGCACAACTGCGATCGCATCTCATTTTGCAATCATGCTTTGCGATCGGTTTGCTAGTACCTACCCCTTCAAGTGCGAGCGCAAACAAGAGCTATGGGCCATTAAAATTCACACAAACAGACTCACATTTGAAGGAAATGCTGCCGCCAACCATCTTGGTGGCCATTCAAGAGTCATGCAAGACGAAGCGTTCACGACGCCAGCTTTTGCTGCTGCTGCGCCTGCGGATGATGGTCAGAGAGAGGAACTATTTGACAAGCGATGCGCTCATCTCACCTCTGCAGTCTCCTTGGCACGTCATGTACGCTGGACGAGCCGAAGGCAGCTTCGTTGCCACCGTGTCAATCCCACCTGGTGCTTTTGACGAGCTACTGAAGGTTTTCTCAAGGTATTACGTCGTAGCGTCAGGTCTTGGCCGTCATGGGCGCCCTCCTGCATTAGTAGTGAGGCATGCTGCTTTAGCGTGCGTGCTACACTACTACACTGCTGCTGTCGAAGCTAAAACGCTCTGTGAGCTCTTTGGAATCCCCCCTGCAACACTATCACGTGTCCTAAAAAAAAGCAGAGGCTGCATTAGATGCAGCCTTGCGTGAGCTTCCAGGTGCTCAAGTGCGCTTTCCTTCCAGACAGTAACAGCGTCAGTGATCGCGTCAAGTACAAGCAAAGGAACCTCTTCTGGAAGGCGCGTGGGGTTTTGTAGATGGTAAAAATTATCGAGCTCAAAGTCCCACCGATGCTGATCTACAAAATGCTCACTACAACGGTAAGTTGGACTCTAACTGGATGGCGTTCTACTTGCTAAAATTTACTGCTGACACTAGGCTGGTTGCATTCGGTCTTAGTGACAGGCACATTGTGCTATGGTGCCGATGGTACACTTGTGTGGGGGCGGCACAACCTACCCGGTTCCTGGAGCGATGGCGAGACGAGTCGTCAGCTACAACTACGCTTGGCGGACCCATTGTGAACAGTTGAAGGGTGTGGCGCTGTCGCGGACTCGGCGTTTCCCGTTAGTCGATCGTAGCTATCGGCGTCTGCAGCTGCACCTTCCATTCGACTCCCAAGAACGTGGACGCCTTCTGCGAAACATCTATCGACTATACAATCTTCGTGTTAGAAAAAAAGGTATCAGTCAGATCCGAAGCGTGTTTTCAGAGTACCTGTAAGCCTAGTTATCTAGGTTAAGTTGGGAACGATCAATGCGAATGTGTTCGTTTAGAAAACGAGTGTATTTATGGCTATCCTGTTTCGAATCTTGCAGCAAATGAGCAACTACGCTAGGTGCTGGTTGGGCTCGGCTTGTCGTCCAACAGCTTTGTCATCAAGACGAAAAACAAGTCTTCACGGTGATGCTCTCGCTCCTTCCTCTTTGCCTCTCGTTTTTTGCGCTCTCTACGATATTCCAACTCACATACCGCCGCACGTTCCTCCATAGCAATGACTGCCTGCACCATATCGGTGCCAGCACCGCTCTCTTTTTCCAGCTTGCCCAACAAATTGTCGATCGTCCTCCTGCGTTTGACCGTGTGAGAAACCGCTGCATCTTCAGCAGTAACACGGGCACGCTTAAGCACTTCACTTAAATTGGCAAGTTCGTTTGGCGTCTTACCGCATCACTGAGAGGCGGAACGTGCTCCTGCGTTTGCGCTGTCTTCGACAGAAGACGGCGTTGGAGGCGCTGTGGCAGGAATCGCAGCCTCAGCTGCTACAGAAGTAGCGGTGGAAGCTGTTCCACTGGGAGAAGACGGTGGTGGAGCTGGGGCTTCGGCACTTGGTGATGCTGATGCAGGGGTGCTCGTGGTGTTGGCGGGTGCCGTGTCTTCAAATGCCTCAACACCAGAACGAGACTCCATCCTGTAGTACGCGCGCTTAGCGCGAACTACCTCCTCCGGACAAGATGGGTCACCCGTTGGCTTCAAAGCGTTCTTCAACGCCAAGAACTTCCTCTTGATGGCGTCAGCGTCACGCTCAGAAAACTCGCGTGGGAGCTCTTTGCCGTATCGACCTGCAGCAGTCTACCACTCATTGCCTCCCAGAGGCAAGATGTCTTCCATCGCAGTCAACATGCGATTCAGCTCTGGCCCGGTCCAGCTCTTTCCTCGGCCTGTCTTAGACTTGGAAGGTGCCATCGTGCATGAAATAGAACAGGAAATGAGGCGTGATGTTAGTTCAATTAGCTCGGAGCACCACAACCATCCGAGTACAGCTACCTGTGAGCCACCAGCCGCTCACAAATTGGAGAGACGCTAAACCGGTCTGAACAATTTGTGCAGTGATTTGCGAGCGCCTTTCCATTCAAAAGCAAGCGTGAAAGTGTGGTTTCTTCTTTTTGTGATGTGCAAATTTTGGAAGTCTTCCAGTTGACGACAAATTAAACCTCGTTGGACTTCCCAATAGCTAGCTTACGCTACCTATCTCCCAGTATAAAGTTTATCCTAATGTACTGCTCTAATATTTGGTAATGTATTACCCGTAGTATTTTTGGAGGGCGAGCCCCCCCCCTCCACCCCCCCTCGACAGAACGGCGTTAGAGCGCCATTAGGTTACAACAATACGACAGCCTACCAGCGCACTGCGGCGCCATTTTTCTAAAGTCACCGTTAATTACGAAAATAAATTACCAACAATGTAGCGTATAGAGGCGAAGTTTTACAATAGTGACATCGCCAGTGAGAATTTTACAACAAGGCACTTCTTATTTTCAGTTTCTTTTACCAAATATAAGCGCCGAAAATGATTGTCGGCATGGATCAGCAATTATTGGTACGCGAGCGCCTGCGCTCCAAAGCCCACAAGCTTCAAAAGCTTCAAGACAAGGTGCACACGATGACGGAGGCGCTAAATGATCTGATGTTCGCTCGCGAGGAGCTCGAAGAGATTCTCGTACGAGAAGACGAGGCAATCAACGAGCTGACTGCAAGCGTCGGAAAGACCCCTGTGTGAAGTGGTTACACTTCATCAAAAGGAGTTCTACTGGGGCAAGTGATCAGGCTACTACGGCGTGATCCTTCAGGACAGTGAAGCGGCGGCAAATGGTAATATGAAGAATGTAGTCCTTTTCTTTTTATAAGAACTTGAGCTCACTGCTGCCTTTTGAGTTTTTGCTCATTTTGGTGATATAACCTTGCTAATTGTTTCATTTGTTTCCTGCATTTTCTTGATGTCCCCTTCAATGGTGTAGCCCTCTTTGCTGTGCACAACAGTATCCACGAAAGTCTTAATCTCATAACTTGCGTGTACGCCTCGGTGATACGATGACGCTTGAATCTGTGGGCGTTACGCACGAATGTGTAAATCATTCCAAGAATCATAAGACCACAGCTTGAGATGTAGGGCTGCGCAGGCTCGTTAACCCACCTCTTAATAATTTCTTTCGGGAACGGCTCCTTGGCTCCACTTTCTGAATGCCAATTCTCCAAATACGGTAGCAACTTGTCCTTCCACACATTTTTGATTTCTATCCGATGTCGCTGCTAGTAGAGTGGCTCGTAGAAATTCACTCTTAACGTCGTAGGGAATGCCACCTCCACGTTGATAACCCCCCACTGTATTCTGCTAAGATGTAGTGGTAGAATCACGAACGGTGTCTCAGACAGCCATAGCTTTGGAAAATTTGGCCATACCACGAGCGAGGACAACGCCACACACCCTTCGACACAATACGCAATCATATTGATGCCCATATCGATCACTACATCGTTCACCCGTCGCGAGGTATTCCAGCAGCAACATCAATAAATTTGACAAACGAAGACCCCGACTTAATCTTCAATTTAGTCATGTGCGATAATAAAGAGTACTTCTTAAGAGCATCTTCCGCCAGCGCTTTATACATTCTTGCACTACCAGAATGCAGCAATCCACTTGTTTTCGTCTCCAGCGAAAAGGGTTCGACATGATGGGCTGAGCTATGCGCCCCTCTTGCTTCCGCCACTTTGTATTTTCAATAACCCCCCTCACTTCTGCCTGTAGTATGTAGAACTGCTTCATTCTGCTGAGAAAAAAAAGGCAAAATAGCAAAGTGAGACAGAGACAATTAAAAGAGATAATTTGGAGCACCCTTAGCACGACAACAAAAGGGTCCACATACCTGTGCAGAGCAAGGTCTTTAGATCCAAACGAAACCAGCAAGCCTCACGGGGCATCCTCCTTGTTCTTTGCGAGTGAATCCTTCTTTTGCTGAATCGCCGCGTCAGCCTTTTCCAGTAAAGCTTCTGGAATGACAAAACAGTTGATCAATGACCTTGTTCTCGCTGTCTTGATGCGCAACTTCACAAGTAACAGGACGAGCTTGAAAAAACTTGTTTGTCATCCTAACTGGGTATTGGTCGAGTACATTTTAAACCCTCTCCACATTAGGACAAAAGCTAGCCCATTGTGTGATTTGAGTCAAAGTCGTGGTGCTTTTCGAAGACACCATAATTGCAGCAAACTTGGGCTGAGGTGTGATCCGTCCTTATTTCAGTTTATCTCGGATTTGGGGTTTTGGAGGTGGTAATCGAAGCACTTCTACACACCGAGTATCGGATCAGGTTTCAGTTTGCGTTGCGCTTCATCACGCACGATCTTAGCTACCATATGTTTGTGATTATCGCAGATCTTCACATCTGACGTAACAGTTTTTGGGGATATTTGTGTGGCCTCCACTTTAGAGTCATCAGCAATTTTATTCAAAAGGATCACCACTTGTTTTTTTACCTCGCTCTGGCCACGAGATGGATATTCTAGCGATTCGTGCTCCATTACCAGATCCTGTCAACGTCCATTTCAGCCAGAAGATCAGCGTAATCTAGCCGGTCAAAAACGTTATTGGAATCGCTTTCAGGATCAATACCAGCTGAGCCAGCTTCGAGGGGATAACGTCGTAGCCCCCATTTGACCAACTGCATTATCAATACATTTCCCACTTGACCGTTTGCTCAAAAAATCAACTGTAGAAAAACCACTCAGCGATTCTACCACGGGTTAGAAAAGCGCATGATCCCTTGCATATCTTTCAGCATCTGAGAGCACGCCCATATTTGCTTGTTCTTCTCTTCGTAGGCGGACATACTCAACGGAGCGCTTGTGTATTAAAGCTGCCGTGGAGTTGCCCGTGGTTAAAGGTGCTTCAAGTGACTTGGGCGCCCTTACTTGTCAAGCTCGAGATTGAACCATATTGGTAGCTTGCCGAATCGAATTCAACCCTTTCTCCAGCAGTTCTTCTGTCTTTTTTCCTGCTCCATCGCTCGGGTACTGATGCCGCCGGTTGGTTTTAAATTTGTGATTTTTGCTCGCAACAATCATGATATGTTGGCAAGGGAGCGAAGAAGCTCACGCACCATACGGAATTTTCATAAAAGGTACCAATAAGGGCGCCTTAAAAATTTGCGCACCCTAATGTAATTGTTATATTTTAAAATAGAGCTGCAAAACTTACACGTGGATTTTTAAATTCTTTAAAAATGACCGATACGTACAGTACATACACTTTTAAGTACGATTAATGCTGGCCGTTGGATTTAAAGGCCTCATTTAAGGAAACGCACCACGCGTCAAACACTGCATCGCGGATGTTTCCGGGCGGGTTTCCTCCCCGACGACTGATACGCCGACGCCCCTTTGACAGGAGATCTCTGCGCAGCAGGACCGCTTCACGGAAGCAGACGCCCTAAGCATGACTGACTGTACTTATTTTAAATTATTTGTGCGGTGAACTGAGCTATTCTGACCTGCATTTTTGTAAGACGAATTTGCCGCCCAATTCGAGCTCATTTCAGCTCCCGGAGGCGACGGTCAAGATGATGACAGCGAACGGGACGTCGTATCGGACCCCGGTTCATCTTCCGGAGACGAGGATAAAGGTGACGATGGAGATGACGACTTCAAGCCTCCCAGGGATTCAAGCGACTCGAGCAATACGCTGCAGGAGCTTTTGAACGAGATTGGTGAGCGTTTATTGTTTTGAATTGCATAGTAAGGTATAAACGCTAACACATTGCTTTAAGCGCTGGTATGGACAGACGCTAGAGGTAGCGCACGGAAAAGAAGGGGTTCGTGCTCGAGTTCGGATTGATAAGACCACTGTACGATTACTGACTGATTGGTGATTACATATTTGATGCAGCTCTCAAGGCAGACCAAAAGACGTGAAAAGGAAGAAAAAGAGGACCCCGTCGCGCGAGAAAATCGGATAAGCGTAGGCGACGCGAGCCCGGCGTGGAGAGTTATGGCACTGATGACGGGAGCGTGGTGGAGACTGAGTCGTTACCGCCAACAGACGAGGAACGTGAAGAGGTGGTTGTCGAAAACGTGCAGCTGGACCTCCAAGACCCGAATACTGATCGCACGCCTCGGATCCGACGCACGGAGTCATATCCAGAGCGCGTTGCCTTGGAAAAATCTCGCGTGAGTGTGGTGAATAAGAACCCACCAATGCAGAGGCTTGTTTATTCGTCGTGAACGGAGCTAAGTGACGAGTTGGAGAAGTATAGCTGTGATAACTACCTGTTATTTAGAGCCCGAGACACTCGGACCGTGAGAAAACACAGCTCGTAAGTCTTATTCTTCCAGTTTTATGACGCATATACTAACATATTTGCTGCATTATCTTTTAGCATGAGTGATCTTCAAATACCTGTAACAATGGACTACAGCTACAAAGTGTCTCGATGCACCCAAGGATGCCCGCAGAAGTCCCGCGATAAAGGCCCACGAAGTACTCCAAGTCGCTATACTGGATGCAAGGCCCGGTTCACAGCTGCATCGTTGAATTTCGCAGAAGAAGGGCAAACTGAAAAGTGGCGAATTGCTCTACGCAACTGGGTAAGATTTCCATGTCTGTCTTGCAGCTTATCCATTATCGGTGCATGATCGAGTAGATAACGATATTCTTTTGGTGTAGACATGGACGCACAATCATCGCACGAATGCATCTATCTATACCAGCTATTTCGGGGCTGGATCAATACCAGTACATAGTCTGGTGTACGATCAAGTCGGAGTTCTTGTTGATGCCAACACTGTATCACATCACATTCAGCAGGTTTTGTCAGGGGCTTTGGAGAGGCATCTAACGCCCCAGCAATCACGCAACATAGTGCGAAAGGTTCTGAAGAGCACGTCTGCTGATAAGAAGCTGTCTAGTATGCTGGAAACACTGGCGAGCTTCGGTGATCACGATGTGCTCGTTCTTCGAGATCAAAATGACATCACGAGTGGAGCAGTGATACAGACATCTGCGCAGAAGTTAGCTTTTGAGCAGTTGGGCGAGACCCTTTTTATATATTGGACGTACGGAACGAACAACTTGGGGTTTCATCTTGGTAAGTACCTATTTGTTGCTTCGCCCTTATCTCAGGTGGTGCAACCTTATCTTTAGTAATATAGTATTTTTAAAGATATGACCTGCCGTTTGGTTTGTAGGAAGTCTTCTCGTCACTAGTGTAACAGGTCGTGGTGTATTAGTTCTGGATTTTATTGCACTCAATGAAAAGATGGAGACGCAGATGATCTTGGAGTATTTCAAGCAAAAGAACTCGCAGTGGTCCGCGGTCGAGACTTTTGTGATTGACAAGGACTTTAAAGAGTGGAGAGTTCTGGAGAAATGCTTTCCCGACGCAACAGTGCTATTGTGTCATTTCCACACTATGGCAAACTGAAAGGAAGGCGTAAAGCGCGCCAAGTACGGCCTCAATGGATCTCAGAGGGACGAGGTCGAATTCTCAATGAAGCAGATGATGTACAGCACGACCACAGAGGCTTTCAATCGATCAAGTGACGGGTTCGAGAGATTTTGTAAGGGCGAGTGTCCTGACATCTGCCAGAAGTCCTGCCCAAAGATTCTTAAGTAATTTGAAGATAATTGGGAGTGGTGTAGTGAGATGTGGTCCAACCATGGGCGTGCAAACTACTTTACGGCTGAAAATACGACTACAAATATAATCGAGAGCAACTGGAGCCAATTGAAACGACTTCTTGGCAGAAAGACAAGAATTGATCGGACAATTGCTAGTTTATTACAGAGCCAGGTTAATGTCGTGTACCATTTGCTGACATCTCTTCGCAAGTTCTCAAGCCAGAGCCGGAGAGTTGGATTCGTTCCGCCCCTTTTTTTCATCTTGTTGCAGCCCGCTTATCGAACGACAGTCTCGCGAAAGTTTCGGCACAGTGGGATGTGTTCATGGTGAACAAGGGCGAAACTAAATGTGTGCAGATCGGTCCTACGCAAGCAGATTGAAAGGTGCAGCTACCTGGAGAAGAAGCAAAGGTAGACGACCTCACGTGGCCATGCAACTGTCTGTTCTACAAAAGTCGTCGCCTGCCGTACCAACATGTTATGATGGTCGCTCGCAAAGCTCACGGACTCAAACAACTACCAGCGGGGGCAGTTGCAAGCCGGTGGAGTATGCCAAAGCCGAAGAAATGTACGATTCTCTTGAAAAGGGTTTGGAGCCCCTTCGGCGAGTAATTAATTTGGTGAAAGCAAGACAAGCTCCTGTTATGGCGCCCCAAGTCTCTGCAGCACCATTAGCTCCCGGTTCTTCTCTAATAGGAAAACCTCTGTGGAATACGTGCGCCTACGGAGAGATTAACAAGCGGATATGATTGTATTATCGGATGCTGAAAAATACGCACGAGCTCAAGCTCGTTTTCAACCGTTTATTGATAAACTCAGTAAGCTATCTACCGTCGACTTTTACGAAGAAATGAACAAATGGAAGAGCGTTGTTGGCACAGAATCTGGGGACACTCGTGGTGAGAGCTCCTCTGTTGACGATGCCTTTAATGGAATAGAGACGGACAGCGATTCCAACAGCTTCTTTGGCCAGCTCGATTACGCTGACAAAATGGCGGATCTGGATCGGACCAAGAGCTGTCTATGAAGACCGAATCGATTGCTGGATTTGTGCGTGATGTTAATGTTGGTGAACGAGATGATGAAAGTCTAGAAAGCATGGAGTCTCTTTCTCAGCCCGAGGACGATGAGGCCGACCGGGTGAAATCATCCAAAGCTGAGCTCCAAAGATGCGATGGGAAAGATGAATATCAAGTTGATGATCACTTTGCTGTCAGGAGTGTCGCGAAGATCCTTCCTACTGTTCAAGATGAGTCTAAACCAAGTTCGTTTGAAGTCCTTCAATCACCCCTCCAAACCCAGGACAAAAAAGGAGACTAAGCAAGGGTGGATCACGAAACAGCCCAAGTTTGTCGCCGTTTTGGTTTCCGCCGATGTCACGACTACGCTGACTCAAATCATCCAATGGGCGAATTACTGCCCAAATAAGGAGAAGGTATCGAATGTCCTTGGTCAGTACCCTGTGCGGATGACAGACAAGTTTATCCAAGCTCGTACGGCTACGTGCGAAGTCGCCAAAGTAGCAAGCGACAGCAAATCCATGGATCACGCGCTCGTCATACCAGAAGCCCTTTCGAAAAAGGCCGATGCTTTCATGGTGCAAAAGAGATATATATGCTAGCGCAAGATGATAAAGCCGCGCCGTGGGGATTATTAGTTTCATTCGGGTCAAACTGTCTCGTTCTACACAGGCACGT
This sequence comes from Phytophthora betacei, assembly GCA_011320135.1. Lineage (NCBI taxonomy): Eukaryota > Oomycota > Peronosporomycetes > Peronosporales > Peronosporaceae > Phytophthora > Phytophthora betacei. The sequence continues at coordinate 25,877 of JAANHX010000020.1, forward strand.
GGAAAACTCGCGAAGATCTAGAATGACTTCTGAGAGTTAAGGGTGCTGTATATTTATCACCGTATTTGAGTGTATTTGTTAATCATTCTTGTATGTGTGTGTCCTAGTTTTTACCTGCACAAAATCAAGCAGTTCTACGTACTCAAAGCAAAAGCGAGAGGCGCAATGGAGGATATGAAGTGGCTAAAGCAAGAATGGCGCCTAGTGCAAGCCCACCCGATCGAACCCTTTTCACTGGAGACTAAAACTAGTGGATTGATCTACTCTGCAGCTGCAAAAAAGCGCACGAAAACCTGGCCGAGGCAGTGCGACCGAAGTATTCTGGGCTCTCGTTGATGACAATGCTGAAGACCAAACCTGGTTCTTCTTTTATCAGCTTTATCGATATTGCGGCTGGTATTGCTCGCGATGTCATGGTGAGTGATGCGGTTATCGACATGGCCATCAACATGATCGCAGATACATTGACGGGTTGTGTCGCGCTGTCGTCCTTTATGATATGACCCACGACACCCAAGCAGCGGCTTTCTGAGACGCCGTTTGTGATTCTACCGATGCATCTCAGCAGAATTCATTGGGGAGTGATTATTGTGGAAGCTCCCCCCCCCCCCCCCCATTACACTGCGTGTACATTTCTACGAGCCACTACGCCAGCAAATGTATAGGAAACAAATGAAATGTACATGAAAGGACAAGCGTCGGACTTACCTGGAGGAGTGGCATTCAGAAAGTGGAGCGAAGGAGCCATTTTCAAAAGAGATTATTAAGAAGTGGATTAATGAGCCAACCCAGCCTGACGGCACCAGTTGCGGACTTATGGTTGCTGGTATGGCTTACGCTTTTGTGCGCAACGCACACCGATTTAAGCGACATCACATCACGGAGGCGTACGTGCGTGTTATGCGCTTGAGACTGATGTGGCTGCTACTGTGTACGACAAAGCGGACCCAACCTAGTGAGGAAAGCGTAGCCGAGATGCAGAGGACGAACCAAGAAATTAGCAAACTGCTCACCGAAGAATGAGCAAGACAACTGCATATACCAAGGTGTATCAATGTTGTCAACGTCAATAAAAAAAGCTGCTTTACTCATCAGCATTGTCCACATGTGCACACCTTCACTTGCTGAAAGATTCAACGTAGGCTACCACATCACTGGTCTCTTGATTCGTGCGTTAGGATCCTGATGACTTGTCCCATCAGCACTCCATACGACGGAGTATAACCACTTGACCTAGGGACAGCGTCGACGCGTGCACTTAACTCGTCTATGACTTCGGTTTCACGTAGAAGCATTGCTTCAAGCTCCTCGCGAGCATACTGAAGCTCATTGAATGCCTCAACCACCATACGCATCTTGTCTTGCATCTCCTGAAGCTCTTGGGCTCTGAAACGTAGCAGCTGGAGCACCAAGACTTGGTGATCCATCGGCCTTCGTATTTGCTTAATGAAAAAAACACGTGAATCAGACGACAAACTCGGAAAGGCACGGGAATCAGACGACGGACTGAAGAACGCTCGGGAATCAGATAACATACTTTGTAAATTTGTCGATATAATTGTCCCTATCGTGAAACTTCGCCACTTCTGCTGTCCCTATCGTGAAACTTCGCCTCTGTCAGCTGATATAATTTGGTAATTTATTCCCTTGTTTAAAGGTGCTCTTCAGATAGAAGGGTGCAGGAGTAATATAAGGGTGCTTGTACGCTGTTGTATTGCTGTAAGCTTATGGTGCTCTAGCGCCATTCGCAAGGGAGCCACCGGGGCTTGTAAAACGAGCAGCTGCAGCTCTCGGGCCAGAAAAGGTCGTCAACACTTGACTCGTGCCTGGACACTCAAACTTGCCACTCGGATTGAGTTGGACCCACTTGAGCACACGTGACCTCTGCCTTGTTCACCATGAAAAGGCCCCACTGTAATGAGACCTTCGCAAACGCGTCACTATATAAGTGTGCAGCAACCAGCTGCAAGAAAGGAGGGATCAAATCTGCTCTTCCAGACTGAGTAGTAAACTTCCGGAGAGACGAAAGCAAATGATTTACGATATTCACTTGGTTCTGGAGCGGTCCTGCGATTGTTCTGTCGATTCTCGTTTTTATCCCGAGAAGACGTTTCCGTTGATTCCAATTGGCCTCAATCCAGTTTTTTGTCGTGTTCCCGGCCTTAACGTACTACCCATGCCCATGGTTTGCCCACATGTCACTACAACAGTCCCAGTTGTCCTGAAAAAACTCAAGTATTTCAGGACGAGGCTTCTTGGAAATATCAGGGCACTCTCCGTTGCAGAACTTTACGAATTCGTCTCGAGCCCTTTTGAAGGCAGCAGTTGTAAGCCCGTACATCATCCGCCTGATTGAAAATTCCACAGCATCTCATTGGGTCCCGGAGAGACTGTACTTCGATCTCTTCACAGCCTTTTTCCAGCTCGCCATTGTGTGGAATTGGCACAGCAGCACGGTCGCCTGGGGGAAACATTTCTCTAACACTCTCCACTCTTTAAAGGCCGCATCGATAACAAAAGCCTCGATCTCTTCCCACTTCTTGCTCTTCCTCGTAAAGAAATCTAGAATTGCCACCATGTTCGTCATCTTTCATCCAGCGCAATGAAGTCTAGAGCTGGAACGTCGCGCCCCGCTGCATTTGTAGCCAGGAGACACCCTGTGTTATTAAAAAAAATGAGTCAAAGGTGCCGATACAGAGATAAAGGTGCAGCATGGCGGGTAAAAGCAAGCCAATAATAAAACGGCTCCTTACCGAGATGAAATCCCAAATTGTTTGTCCCATACGTCCAATATATGCAAAGGATTTCACCCCAACGCTCAAAAGCTAGTTTCTGCACTGCAGTCTGGATCACAACTCCACTTGTCACGGCATTTTGATCCCCGGAACCTCGTGGTTGTCAAAATCGGTAAGTGTATCCAGCATACAGGAGAGCTTGCTGTCCGCTGAAGTGTTTTTCAATACTCTGCGGGCAATGTTGCGCGCTTGCTGTGGTGTTACTTCGCGATCTAAGGCGCCTGATAGAAACTCTTGTATCCGATGACACTCAGTGTTGGCATCGGCAAGAAGCTCAACTTGCTCAAATACCAGACTATTTTCTGGAATTGATCCATACCAAAGTAGCTCGCGTAGATCGTCGCATTTGCGCGGTGATTGTGTGTCCAGGTCTAGGCAGTAATATTCTGCTCGGTGATTATGTTTAATCATTACACATGCTAATGCTTACCCAGTTTCGCAAAAACAATGCGCCAATCCTCACCCTGTCCTTCCTCTGCCATATTCTTCACAGTAGCGGTAAAGCGAGCCTTGCATCCGGTGTAACGACTAGGAGTACTACACTGACCTTTACTGCGAGAATTCTGCGGACAGCTATGAGTGCAGCGAAACACCTTGTAGCTGTGCTCCATCTTCATAGGGATTTGAAGATCGCTCAAGCTACAATAATCAAATCAACTCGTCAATGTAAGTTAAAATCCCGTTAAAAAAAGACTCACGTATTGTGTTTCCTCACGGTCCTAGTACCTCGGGCTCTGTACAACAGGATATGATCGCTGCGGTATTCCTCCAAAACATCACTAAGCGCCTTCCACGACGAAAAAATAAGCTTCGGCTTCGGACGAATCTTGTTCACAGCGCCCACTCGAGACATCTCCATAGCCACTCGCTCTGGATAAGATTCTGTGCGCCGAACTCGAGTCGTGCGGTCGGCGCTCGGGTCTTGGACGTGCACATACACGCCTTAGTCGTGGTCACCACAATGCTATTTGTCGCCTGATGGCAGAGACAAAGTCTCCGCGACGCTTTCTCCGCCGCTACCAGTAGTCTCCACGCAGGATCGACGTCGCCGACGTTTCTCTGGCCGCTGCGTCCGATTCTTTTTCCGATTGGACGCTTGATTTCTCGGTCTTTAATGTGCGCTTGGAACTGAAACAAGGTTAAATCGCAATAAGTCACATCTCTTTTAGTGTCTTCAAATCTAGCACATAGAGGAGCGAACCTCGCCCATGGCGTCATGCAGGGGTTGCATCTATTCGTAAAATTAATCGATAAAGTAAGCTTGGGTCAGAAATCTGCATACGACAAATCAAGACGCTTACAAATTTCGCCCAGAATGCCCTGCAAAGTCTCGCTCGAATCGTTTGCAGGCTTGAAGCATTCGTTGCGGTCGTCGTCGCTAAAAGATGAGCTACGCTTGAATTGGTCGTCGAGGTCGTCTTCAAATGATAGCAACACGTGACAGCAAATCTCAAATAAATTAAGAAAGATGTTATAAGTACGTTCCGTCGGACATTGTTTGCGGAGTGCACTTCCAAGGGTCAATTTTGCTTTCCTATCTTCTAATGGGCCATTATCTTTCCCGGGAAAAGCGCGCGGAAACGTTCGCGCGATGGCTTCTGACGCGTGGCGCATTTTCTCGAATGAGCTCCTAAAACCCAACGGCTGCGATTTGTCGTAATTAGTTGAAACTGTACTGTACGCGTCGATTATTTCCGGCAAGCTCAACCCTTTTAACCCAATTAACGCGGGGAAATATTCTGTATTAGACAGAACAAGGGAATTACTTGGTTAAACTATGGTTGGAAGATCGCAACAATTTATCTGTTCCAAGCCCTTGACGTGATAGACGTTGCAAACAGACGCAAAAATGCTGCGCATGTGAACAAAGTATCTACAATGTATCCACCACGTGGAAAATCTTACGCTCGCAATTGGGCAAGTTTGCATATGGCGCGATGCGCAACCCTCTCTGTGTTGATCTCCTGTTCAAAGTGATAAGAGTTCTCCAAATGCGTCGCGGCGCCACCGTGGTTTTAGTGGTGGTGAGCACGAGGTGATGGAGCGCGCTCACCAAATTCTCGACCAGTTCTAGACTTAGCAGGAAGTACTAGGATGGAACCGGTCGAAATTTGGTGAGCGCAAGAAGAGAGGAAGAAGTCGGCGTGTATCAGACCTCATACTTTCAACACCACACCAGGTTTGCTATTAGTGCAGATGCTACTCGTTATCGCTGTCTTCCTCCAGCTTTCGCTTCCGTAGGCGAATTCGCCCCCGCAGATGTGCCGGAGTAGCAGCCCCACTACCCCACGATCCGTGCCATATTTGGCTGCATGTCAATGTATTCCCCGTTTCCGAGCGCCGAACCGTGTTACACAAAGGAATATATCATTCAAGAGCCTCCGAACATTCACGACAGTAGAACCTGCTCTCGAAGCTTTTCACCTTGGGTGAGCTCAGCGCCGAGCATACCTTGCAGAGACGCTGTCGGCTTTTGCTGTTCCCTTTGCTCTTGCCGGATTTAGCCTTGTATAGTTCATCAGTGCTGTGCAGCACGTGGTCAAGATTTCCGATCGGCACACTCGCCAGATCTTCTGCGTGTCGGTTGGTACGGAAGCTTATAGCTGTAGCTGCAAGTAACCCCACGTGAAGCTGCCGCATGCACTCCGTGTGCGTGGGCGCACGCCTACCTTTCCGCTTTATTACCATCTTGTGAAGAATGAAGCCATTGGCGAGTGCCATATCTATGAAGGCGAGAAATAGATGGCGGTAGTATTTCTTGAATGCCACGCAACGCTGTATCGAATACCGCTGAAGGCGGACCTGGTCGTGGGTGTCCACGCCACCCATTCCAAAATGGTAGTCTGCGATAAGTTGCGGGCACGGAACCTGTGTGAGGGCTCCTGTCTTCTTGCCCCTCCTCGTCACGTGGGTCTGCGTGGTGGAGCACCCCGTGGCGAGCACATGCACAGGACTGGAGTCCATCCAGTCCGTGGCAACAAGTGCTGGGTACTGTCTGCATTGCGCGATCCTGTACGTCCCCTCGGCATGTACCGCGGCCTTTTCTTCTGTGAGAACATGAGATCTGACGGCCACCCAAGTCGGTCCGAACGCTGAGTACCAGAACCCCAAAGTCAGCAGTGCGAGTGCCAACGCAGGCGAGCTGTAGAAGTTATCCACCAACACAAGCGAGCTGTAGAAGTTAATAGATTCTCCACACGCATAGCATCCATGAAGTTATCACGATCAAAGGCTGTCAGATCGTTTGGTCCATCGTCCGTCTTGGCCTCCTCGCTGACATCGGTTATGGAATCATCATCCGAAGCGATCGCTTCCGTACGAGAACTGTTACTGTGATCTGGTCATCTAGCTTGTTATGTACCAGACGGAGAGCTGTGACCAGACCGATGACATTGTTCTGTAGCCACAGGAGTAACACCGCCATGCCCACCACCTTGCTCTGTAGCCACAGGAATAACACCGTCAGACCCTTGTGCTGCAGCCGCAGGAGTAACACCGCCAGATTGACCGCATAGATCTGAATGTTCGTCGCGTTCTGGTGCTGCCGTCGGTATTTGCCGCTGCGCTGCTGTGTGCGCCGCTTATTTCCCCATTGGCGGCCGTCCAACGGGTACTGGAAGCTCGTAGACGGCTGGTTCTACTAAACCGGAACGACATGCGTACTGCCATAGGCCTTTCGTCCCTAGAAATCATGCACATTTAGTACACGCATTTACCAATAGAATATACCAATCATCGTACCACAAAAATAGTCCGCATTGACGTGATCCTTGCGAAGCTTGCCCTTCACACCAGGCTTTACGTATGTGTGCCCGACGTTCAGCCCCGTCGGCGGCCTTGCCTTCCAGCCGTCCTTTACGAGCTGACTCCACAGCATCTTGAACTTCTTCGTATCCACACCGTCCAGCACGTCCATCGTTTTAAAAATGAGTGGCAGTTAGGTGGGGGGGGGGGGATAAAATGTTTGGGACCTGAATTTTCATACCTCTTCACCGCTTATACTGTATTTTCTATGGATGCCTGCAAATACCCGTCTATCTCACCAGCGCTGATTCTCAGTGATAAAAACCCCACCCTAAGTCATACAAAACTATATATGCGGGGAATTTACGTCATCCTCCCCGCGTATAAGCTCTCGGAATATTTACACCTGCAATATCACTTAATCTGTCGGATACAGAATCCCGCGTTAATTGGGTTAAGAGAGGTTGTCTTAGAGTCAATGTGACCAATAAGATTATCGTATTTCGCAATTTGTACCACCATTTACTAAAGTGGTATCAATTAGAGTCCCAAACTGGGACTCTTGAAAAATATACGCACGACAGAAGGGACTGGCAAACGTTCTATAAAAGTATATATAGCCAATCGTAAGCTGACGCTAGAGGCTCAGGGACTGTAAGGTTTTGGTCCTAAAGGGTTAATAAAAGGCAGTAATTTTTACACACTCGAAAACTCATCGAAAACGTTAAGGGTGTTTAGCTTTGAAGTTCGTGAAAAGGGCGCCAACAAAATTCAGTTGGGATCTCAGCAAAAAAACAAAACAGGGCTCCAGCAAAAAAATAACGGGGCGCTGGCAAAATGTTTTCTCCCCTTTCTTCAGCAAGTTGTAAAACAATATAGTCCGTTACTCTAAATATAGTCTTCCAATTGTTCCTAAAAACAAACTCGGAGTGGACCAACAGCGGCGTACTGGAAGGTGAGGAGGGTCAGCTCCCGTTTCTCGTGTAATATACCTGCTCTGACACTGTCGCGCGGGGCATTATCTAGATGGGAATCTACTCGACACGCTTCATAGGTCCTCAGTCTTGGAATTGCGCATTTTAAAGTTTGTGAACGGCAGCAACAGTGAGAAACCCGTACACCTATCTACGCACGCTTTATCTGCGTGTTACTCGGTAAATCTAACATACTTCATATGTCACAACCTGTTGCGCTTTGCTTATAGACATTTCTGGGGAAGATCGGGAAAGGCGCGCACTGTTTTATCTAAAGAAACGATACGAAATCGCCCCTTTGCCAACTGTTCAAGCTATTTCTGGTGCTGTTGCACTTTCACGCAGTCCAACTGGCTTGGGCTGCTACAACGCAGTATACAATGCTGCTGAGCGCTAGCTCAATGATTCCTTAAACCCCCGTCAAGTCACAAACTAATTTTTTAATTTGATTTTCTTGTTGCTTTCGCCTCACCAAACATGTTATGGATTTAAAGATCAAGAATGTTATTCAAATTGCTTAGAAGCACATGCAAAAGTACCTATATCTTAAGTATTGCGTCAATTTTTTTACCGTGTCCTCCCGATGTCGGTGCTCCGCAGAATGTCTCGAAGGCTGTTAAGACAAACAGTCCGCAGTTATAGCTGTCTACTTGGACGCCCATATCCGATGCAAACGTCCGAATTCGGTATCGGGAGCCCTTGTTCGGGGGTGGGAGCAGTGGTATAATGCTTGTGGCAACTTGTTTTACATCACTTTGATATGATGAAGCCATCGGATCGTACACCAGCACTGTTGCAGGCAAGCTGCACCATGATGCCACACCAGTGAACACCGTTGCAATTAAGTGGGATCAGGACCAATTCATCCGATATACCAAAAAACAATTTGGCTAGGTCCTCAGCAGTAATCCCAACAGTCCCATTAAACACAACTTTAATGCTCCCCGTATTGATAGCCACAATGTCTGCTCGATTTCCAAAGTTTTTTCGCCATAAGTAAATTAACAGCCGTCACTAAGCGAACCATTTCCAGATACGTCAATGTACTCCATCTTTATAGTAAAAAACAATATTTGCGTTCATCAGTTTGTTTGATGGTTTAGCAATATTATGATGATCGGTGAGTATCTTACCTTGAGTGACGACAGGGGGAGGCTTTTCAAGCGCTCCTCGACGCCAGTATCTCTCGCTACCTTGAAGTGAGGGGAGACGACGATAGAGAAGTCGATACCTTGGATCCATAAAAGCGCCTTCTTGATATCTTTGACAGCCGACATGGCAGTGTACCACTTCTTCATGATGTTGACAGTCGTCGTGGACAATGTTCCAACGCCCTCGATTTTCAGTGCGATATCCTTTTCAGCTAGACTTATAGTTTTTCCTTGGAGCGAGGTGACCTTTTGAGAACAGCGCCTAATAATATCCCTTGGTAGGATCTTGCTAATTTTATTAGGGAACAATAGCGAGCTGGTCGGCACCTTGTTTAGACGGACTGCAGTAATTCTTGGGGTTTTCTCGAAATAAAAACTATTGAAGCTTTTTAAAAATTGTCTTGATTCGTATGTCGGACCTCTTGAAAAAATTATATCAAGTGACTTTACTGTCAGCGGATCGCGATTATCAGTTTCGTGGACCTCCTCCACCAAGTAGCCGTCATCCACGCCAGCCGCATCTAAATTAACCTCGACACCTGGTTGAGTCACTGCTCCTTCTGGTTCACCACCGAGCCGCTCACACTCAGCATTCAGCATCACTGCCTCCTGTTTTTTGCGGATAACCGCACCTTCATGTTCCACCGACCCTACGCTCTGCCTCTGGAGAGAAGCCTGCGGCTCTGCACCATTAACACTGCCAGTAGTCGCCGTAACGCTGTGACACCCCTCTTCCTCTTAAGCAGCACACTGTGTAACGGGGTTACATGATGTGGAACACACAGGGGTACGGAGTACCCGGAGAGTTAACATACTCTCAGTACATAAGCCAGAGAGTTAACAAGGTCTCTCAGTACGTTGGCTGAAGGCCACACGTTATGCATTTGATTAGGTTTAACTATGCTATATAGTTAAAGAGATACATTTACCCCTAGGCGGCTTGGCCGCAATAATAGTAAATAAAACACTTCTGGTTTTGAAGCATAAAAGTTAAGGTATTAACTTTGAGCCCTGGTCTTGGGCTGTAAGTGTCCTTTGGATAAGGAACTTAATATTAGTGACTCTTTGAGTCGAACGTCTTTCTCTGACGCTAAAGCTACGGCAGCCCCGCTGCACACTGGGCAGATCTCTCACCGTGGCCCTCGGCATCTCCCTTAGCGCGACTACTGTTTTCAATCGCCATCTGCGACTGCGTGAAGATTGGTCGATAATGGTCAATAAAGCGCCATACCCAATTTTGCTTCGTGTGGTCGTTTTGTATAGCAAATTCTGGTATTTGCTCACAATATCTCTATAATTCAGCCACTGATATTTTACTACCGCCTTCAACGCAGTTCCGGTAAAACTGTAAAACTCGATCTTCGTATGGTTTTTCTTGGCGGTAGGGCCCAGCACCGCTCTTCCTGTATCGCCCGGGGTCCAAACTCGGCTCTTTCACAAAGGAGAGTTTTGAGTCTGATAAAGCTTTGCGCCAGCCGAGAAGTGTGGATTTCTTTACTCCTAACTCAGACGCTGCCTGGGATGTACTCCCTTCTCTGTTTTCCGCCCAGATCTTTAGCGCCTTGGTCTTGTCGGCCTCCGTATACTGTACGCAGCGGCGCTTCTTTTCCATGCCACACAAATCCAAATCAGTGGAGGTAGGCAGATAAAAAAACACGGACCGGTCCATAATTTAACCGGTTAAACCTTTACGGTTGGTAAAAAAGATTACTCGACTGGTCTAGTTAAGTTGCATCTGTGTTCAAATTAACTCGACCACATGCGTGATAACTCGCCCGACCGGTCGAGTTAAGTTGCATCTGTGTGCAGGTTAAGTCGGCCAAATGCAGGTTAGCTCGATTTATTCCAGGCCGGTATGACAGCAGTTACAAACCTCTGCTGACATATATTAAACCGACATGGTGAGGCTCACGATATATCGAGGGAGAGACAGTAGGTGATAGCACTTGGATAGCTGCGGTAGCCCAGTGGTGCCGCTTAAAAGTAGCCTTAACATTTTGACGGTACGCAATTCTCTTAAATCGCGACGGTGGATGTCGGTATAGCAATTATTGATTTGACTTAGGGCTGCCTATTAGCTTTGGTACGGTTCATGGGATTAGTTGGAAGAAGCAGCGGGAGATATAAGCTCGCTCTCGCTTTGGATACCTACTGATTTGGTCGAGTTGGAGCAAAACCCAATTTATCGTGATTAAATTTTAAAAACAGTCGCTTTACGCCTTAATCATAAAACTTGGCGAAAACAGCAGCGAGCCGGTCTAATCGACAAGCCACTATCGCTCTCAAATAAATATTGTAACGCAGGTCATTGTAGGTGCTGGATACTATATGTCAGTTAACCATCATACCCATATATGACTGTATTATCGCGAGCAAGAAGAACCAGCTCTGTGGAGGCCCCATCTAGTGACCAGAGTGAACTTTGCTCCATCGATGAAGTTATTATTCTTAAGTTGGGCAGGCCAAGACCTGTCCTGGTCATAAGTCTCGATGTTAAAGATTTTCATCCTACCTTAGTTGAGCAAAGTCTCCATTTCTAAAGCCCTCGTCATTCGTGGCGGTCGGCCATTTAAACGCGGAGAAGGAAGCCCAAACAAAATCGAAGGCGCGCGAGTTGCCTCTGTTTCTATTCCTCTGCGCAGGCTAAAATTGTTTGGCACTCCATTATGAGCAGTAGTTCTTGGGCTGAGAGAATATGATACTTGTAAATGGTGCTCAGTATCAAAGTTTTGCCAATCCAAGTTCTCGACAGTTTGGTTCATTGGAGCCATCGCAAACATTCCATTGGGTAGATCGAAGTAAGTGCTACCTCTAACACCAATGGTGCTAGAGTTTTGCAAGAGCGGTTGCCGTAGGAAATGGGTTGTGTTCATGATACAGGGGTCGAAAGCTGTCCACGCTACAGTCTCAATAGGCGGGATAAAATCAGAGTGTGGCTGACCGCTAAAAGTAGACATTTCAATCGTGCTCCCCGCTGCTGGTGTGGCCCAGTGGTGGTTGGAGGGGGTAACCATCTTCAATACGGTTGGTCTCTCTCCAAACTCCGCTGTCACCAAAGGGTGCACCGTCCCGAAAGCCATGTGTGTTGTTCGTATCAGTTGGCACTGGCGTTTGCAACGTCATCTCACAGTTCGAAGGAGATTCACGATGGATTCGCTGTTTTTACGCGCTCGCCTACTCATAAGCTTATCACCATACCCAGGTCCGATACCGAGAACTGATCTCGCTACGACCACATGCGAGCACACACCAAACTTTAAGTGAATAGCACAGCCACACTTGTTGTTCTCAGCATCCACGAGCCATCCATCTTGTGGCATATTGACACGATGTGCACGGCGGGTAGACCATTTTACACTGTCACGATACAGTCGAGACGCCTTGCTTTTTTCCGCCTTTTCTAAAACCAAACCTAGTACGAATGGACCTTCTTCGTTTTCAACCACGTTGTTTGCAAGGCGTCGCATTGTTTCCCTCGCAGTGGCGTCAATATGCACCTCCAGAATATACATCACCTGGACTCTTGTCTCATCATTCGTACGAGCCACAAGCACAGCCTTTGTCGTCAGGCATCCATTTTGCCGCCTTCTTGATCTCGCCGTTTGGTGTCGCGATGGATGTTGTCGGCGACGGCACGTCGGACCCCACATCCTCAGCCAACCTAATCATACTTCGCAAAAGGGCGCACACCTCACTCGTTTTGCGATGAACATGCCTCTTTACAGTTGCATTGAATACCTCACATGGATTGTTTGCTGTAGCGTAACTTGAAGGGGAATAAAAAATCTGCCATCTCCAATATCTGCCTTCCGTCCACTGCTCTTCAAAATATGTTGCAAATGCACTTAGACATGGCTCAGGCCTTCAACTCGAAATTACTCGATCCTTCACTGCGCAATACTCAGTGTAACTTGTCGCGTAATGCATATCCATTATACCTGTGAAAACAGCGACCCCTGGCCCAGTTTCGAGATGCCTTGTTCTTTTGTGAACGTTGTAAAGTACGTGGAAAAAGCACATCAAATATTTGCTGTCACTGAATGCAGCTACGGCCCGAAGTGCATTACATTGAGCGTCTTCCGCGTCGCCTAAGATGGCATCAACCCGAAGGGTGGTCTGACATATTTTTTTATACACTCTGGCGACGCTGTCAAAGGCCATTTCGTACTCTCTATGGGTTCGAGCACTGACGATCACAATTGCGGCAAGGTGATAAACCCTTGACCGATCCGTGAATCCACACGAGACAACAGGATAACCTAGGTCGCTCAGTTTAAAGGTCGCGTCAGTGTGAAACAAGCGAAAATGTTCGCTTCCGTGAAGCTGCTTTACTTTTGTCAGCAAATTGGCTGTTGTTACACCCAAAACGAATGGGTCTTCTTCACTGCCCTTCCCGATTCGTGGATATCCATCAACACCATCTACAGGCCCAAATAGAAATGCCTTGTCACAGTCGATGCCTTCAAAATAAGGATACTCTTTTGTCAGTTTCTTCACGGCTTCCCGTGTATTCCAAGATAAGTTTTTCTTTCGAAGTCTCTTTACACAGTCTGACACCTGCTGCCGCGATAGTAACCCCAGTGGAGGTGGTGCAACCAGTTGTACGACGAAGGTTACTCCAAATATCGCGTGGTCGTACTCCGCATGAATCCATTCTAGTAATAAATTCTTTCACTTCATCTGTTATCGGTATACGATGTTGTCCAGCGCATTGTTCCTCCTCCCTAAAGTGTTTTTTGTCGTTACAGTAGACACGCCACGCGGGTCTAGATGTACATTCCCAGTACTTCCACTGCACACCACACTGCATACCTCCATTCATATCTTCCTTGCTTGCACATGTCGGGCTGATACACTCCAGTCGTCTCTCAATCATAGCGTGGTCGGCGTTGCATATCTTGCAGTCCATCTCACGCTTTACGTATGCACCGGAGCAGCAGAAATATGATGCTCGCAGCTTGACAAAGTCTGCGCTCGTTGCATGTTCCGCCAATAGTGCCGAGGAATGGCGTGGCATCCTTCGGTTTTGCGCTCGGTGTTAGTAGGATAAGAAGCAGCGGTGCCAATGAGGTGAATGCACGGCGTGCCGGGGGTCAACTGGAGTAAAAACAGTTTATGGCGAACAACTGTAGAACTGGTTGTAACACGACTGCGCCCGCTCCAACCAATCAAGCAAAGATGCACACTGCTGATGCTGGTTTACTCGACCGGTCGAGTTATTGTGCATGTGGTCGAGTTAACCTGCTAGCAGCTAATGCTGGTTTACTCGACCGGTCGAGTTATTATGCATGTGGTCGAGTTATTGTGCATGTGGTCGAGTTATTGTGCATGTGGTCGAGTTAACCTGCAAGCAGCTGATGCTGGTTTACTCGACCGGTCGAGTTATTGTGCATGTGGTCGAGTTAACCTGCTAGCAGCTAATGCTGGTTTACTCGACCGGTCGAGTTATTATGCATGTGGTCGAGTTATTGTGCATGTGGTCGAGTTATTGTGCATGTGGTCGAGTTAACCTGCAAGCAGCTGATGCTGGTTTACTCGACCGGTCGAGTTATTGTGCATGTGGTCGAGTTATTGTGCAAGTACTAGAGTTATTGTGCATGTGGTCGAGTTAACCTGCAAGCCGCCAATGCTGGTTTACTCGACTGGTCGAGTTATTGTGCATGTGGTCGAGTTATTGTGCAAGTACTAGAGTTATTGTGCATGTGGTCGAGTTAACCTGCAAGCCGCCAATGCTGGTTTACTCGACTGGTCGAGTTATTGTGCAAGTGGTCGAGTTATTGTGCAAGTGGTCGAGTTAACCTGCAAGCAGCTGATGCTGGTTTACTCGACCGGTCGAGTTATTGTGCATGTGGTCGAGTTATTAATATTGTGACTTGGAGTTGCCATTTGAAAAAAATATGCACGTTTTTGATACTATTAAAAGTACGGTACATCGAAGGTGAGTCCGGCTTTGATGCGTACACCTCTTTTTGTTAGTGCTGTTTTGCCGGAGCTCCAAAGTGAAGAGATTTGTTTGCTGAAGCCGTTTTGATTTTGCTGGCACCCTATCTTCTTTTGTTTTCACCCCACAAGGTACCCCGGTGCACCCTTATTGGTACGTTTTATGCAAATCCCAAATGGCGCTCGCACCTCAATACATCAAAATTCAGTTACTCCGATGTGAGCAGTAGAACTCTTATCGTGTGACCCAACAGAGTCACCGCCGTTAACGATATGTACAAACACGGGGCCCACATGGGACACCGCCGTTGCTATCGCGTTGCCAAATCTTGTAAGTACTACAGTAGTATGCAGTAAATGTAATCCTGCTCGCCTGGACTGATATAAAACAATACTATGTATTATACTATTCATGTCTGTTAGACTCAACTGAGCGTGAGCAGCTTGTAATTCGTGAGGAACGACGAACATCGAAATGTGACTTGAGTTCTTACATTGGCTACCCTCGATAATTAATCACGCTATCTATACAAACTGATTGTTATATTACTCCTTTTCGTGGATCTAATTCCGCATGAAAGAACGTCATAAGTTATGGCATAATATATAGCTCTAGTTTCTAAACTAACCAAGATTTTGGAACAACAATTGTCAGAAAAGGGTCAAATCCGATGGTGGTATGTTTCGACCGCAAAGCCTGTAAGGCATGCGGGATAAATTGTGTTTTCCACTTCAATTTGCTCAATCTACCGGAACTCCACTCGCCAGTCATCCTCGCCTGTCATTATTCACTCGAGAATTAGCTCCTACAGCAAGACATCCAGCGAAGACCCGCCTCTCCTCGTCCCCTGCTCTAGTCGAGCTGATGGTCTAGCGATTAAGCGTTCTACTAATGAAGTTGAAGTTGCCCCTCATTTGTTGTGGAAACATTCGTTATTCCACTGGAAGTTAGTAAAAGAGCATAATTGTGTCATGCATTCGTAAGACGAGCCGGTCTGATTGGAAGAAACGTTCTGATTAATTATCAATGATCTGTTTAGTCACTGAACACTGCTCAGCGACCGGCTTCAGTGATAACGCTAGGAGTCGTAGCTGACGACTTGTAGTGTGAGCTCTCCAGACACTATCTTATGACTGCTATTTTGACAGGAGGTAGATTATGTGCTGAGTTGTAGTAACAACCTTCGCAGTCGGCACTTAAGTAAGACAAAAGTCTGAGATCTATTGCACATTAAGGTGTAGATTGGTCAGTGGGGGCTCTATAGCCTTGCTGACCTGCATGAACGAGTTTGCATCATCAAATACAATAGTGGATGCTTTGCTGTTATTGTTAAACAATTTGTTTGCCAGTTGTGATAGTTTAAATGTGTAAAGTTGCTACTTCCTGTGCGAATAGGATCAATCTTCTTCGTAAATGATGTTGTAAGTGCAGCACATAGAAACAGGCCTACATAATTAAAAAAATTGTGCTGTGCCGCATTTCCCCCAAGTAGAATGCGACTTTTCAGCGTAAGACATCCGTGTTACGAATGCTTGTCACATCTCAATGAGTGCCAGACCATGCTAAAATCAAAATATTGTCCTACTTTTGCTGAGAAAAAATAGGTCATGCGTCTTACAAAGGGCAGTTTGGTCTTACTAAAGTAGTTAAATCAATCATTTATTCGGATGTTATCCAGAATGTCGTTGCTGCGCTGTTCCAACAACTTAAGTTCTCTAATTACATTCCTAGGCAATGAAGGCAGTACTATGGCATGTAAGCACAGAATGTACCCCATAAACTGTGTACTCAAATATTAGTTTCGAGTACTGGTACTGGGTGTTTTTTTATTTTATTTAGCGCCATTAGCGCTCAGGGCGAGCACTTCTTCAGCTGCTGGGATCAGATATGTTCAGGTAATAAAACAGCCCCTTACATGTAGACTTGCTGTCGAAATATTCCGAAAAGATTGGACCCGAACTCAGTTTCAGTGAACTGTACCGGTACTATCCATACAAAACACTTAAAACTGGACGACAATGGGAAACCGTGGGGTTGCACTTGCCCAATAGTACTTTACATGTTTTAATACATGAAGTAATACGTGCTGTACGTTTACTTTTACAACATTATTATAATTTCATTAACAAATGCTACAGCTGCAAAATATTTTGCTATTACTTATTTTTTAATTTATATATTTAAATTTATATTAATATAATGTACGTATAAATTCATATTAATACAGCAAGCCTCCTACCGGCACGTCCATTATAATATACTACTAGTAGTATTTGACATGTAATTCGACACTCTTAAAAATTAAGTATTTTTTTAAAACACATTTAGTACAAATACCGGTAGCTGCAGTGCAACCTCTTCATCTTTTATCGGTATTCGGACCAACATGCAATGTTTTTTTTACAAAAAGTGCTCGGGGACTATTTATTACCCCCCCCCCCCCTCCCTAAAATTGAACGAAAAAGGAGGAGGGTGCACTTTTTCTGCAGCAAAACGATTGCATTTGACATTTCAATAAAAGCGAGGTCCACTTGCAAATTTTTAGTTTATCTTGGAAGCTTACAAAAATCTGTTTACAGTCCGCATTGTCTGCTTGGAAATATTAAAAATATGTCTAAAGTCCACAACGCCCGATACAATAGCGGAAATATTGTCATTATTTTTCCATAATTTATGTTGCCACACAAATAGAGGGCACTATTTGAACCAATTAATCTTGGCTACCTAATCATTATCCTACGGGGCACTAATAGAAACGGGCCTTGTATTAGTAAAATACATTACTGTATTGAAATAAATAAATGGTCCACAGCTGTGAATTGCACGTTATACCGGTAATAACAATAAGGTTTCACAACTGAGGATTCCCGCATTAGTATTGTCTGAGTGTACACTACGTACTAAGGGAGTTTTCACACTTATGTACTGTATGTATTTATCTGGATGCCATACTATGGTGCTCGTTCGATAAATTTACCGTCTCGGCTCCTTTCCAACAGTCTCAGTTATTAATAATAGCGCTGTAGTGTCAGTACGCGCAACGCAAGCTGGCCGCGCCAACTGTCATGTACAGCCTATCCGACATGTGGTTGTCTGCCCGAGTTGACTTGTGTAATTCCTTGGATGGCATCTTGCATACCGCAAATCCTGCCGCCTGTCGTGCGAGAAGGAGAAAAAAGGATCCAGGCTGGATGTCTATCCGACGAAACCATTCCTGATTCTGCCACGGGAGGGTCAATACACTTTCTTCCGCCAGGGAGCTACGGTCGACACACTACCAGCGAGATGCTCGAATCGCAAAAAGATAACACCCTTTGCATTCAGGTTCCGGATGACCACAACGCCCAATATCAGGATTCCGATCTCGAAAACCAGACCGAATCGAACAGCGACTTCAAATTACCCATACAACCCAATGATGCCCAACAGACCAAACCGAAAGTGTCGCCTATCGCCAAAATCCTCTTCCTCGACGGTGTACGTGGGGCTGCTGTCATCTTTGTCGTCACACAACACACCGGATACATGCACGACATCTTCATGGGTGCTGTCGGAGTCGACGCCTTCTTCGTGCTCTCCTCGTTTCTGCTGACCATGATCTAAAGCATCAGGCTCTTCGCCGAGAACGCGTCGTACCGCAAGTGGGGGTACACGTTGGCCGGCTACTTCTCCAAGCGCTTCTTCCGCGTGTACCCGCTGTTTGCTCTCTTGTCGATCGCGTTGTGGCTCATGCCGTTCGAGTACAAACACCGCTATTATCTTGTGAAACAGGCTGAGGATTTCAACCTCTTCCAGACCCTCACGTTTCATCCGGAGCACCGACACTACCTCATGTGGACACTGCCGTTGGAGATCTCGTACTATTTCATCTTGCCTGCTTTCGTGCTGACTGTTCTGAAACTGGGTCGCTTCTGGTGGATGGCATTTGTGCCCTTGTACGTCTGGGTGATTCACGAGGGTCTGTACACGACTCGAGACAACTTCTACCGTCAGCCACTGAGTATGCACTTGCCGACGTTTGTGGCGGGGTCTATGGCGGCAGTCATTTTTCGTAAAGCTGGAAGCGTGGATCAAAGCGACGGGTTTCAAGCTCCGCACTCTCCATATCGTCGCTCTTCGGGCAGTTGAGGCCATTTTGATCGCAGTCTACCTCAGTGTGGTCTTCCGTGGACTTTTCTTCAATTGGTTGGGCATGCCATTGCCACCATCCACGAGATACATCATGCCGTTCACGAGTGTCAAGTTGTCTCTGCTGATAGTCATCGAGATGGTCCGGCCGTCCACGGTCTCCCAGGTCTTCGAGTGGGTCGTGCTGCGGTACCTGGGCAAGATCAGCTTTTCCGTGTACTTGTTGCACGTGTTTGTGATCTTCACGCCTCCGATCAAGCAGATGCCGAACTACTACGACAAGACGTTCGCCGTGTTTGGTCTTGTGATTTTGTTAGCGACGGCGTCGTACCACTTAGTGGAGTATCCGTCCCAACTACTGGCACAGAGACTCTCTCGAGAGTTCGCTGAACGGTCACAACGTGACCATCAAAAAGTCTCAAAGGAAAGCGATACCGAGGACTCGGATGATGTTGTCGAGAAGGTGTCGACCATGTTATTGGTTAAGTAGACGATTGGATATCTCCGTCTGTGTAATCTGAATATGAGTTTGAAAGCACAACAACGCTGCTAAAATACAGCAAGGAGCCCGAACACCGGTCTATCGACAATACAATCAATTGTTTCATTGACATTTTTATGGGTTAACGTACCAAGAGGTTTACAGAAGACTTGGTTGTATCGGAATCGTCCGAATCATCAGTATCACTTTGACACTTCACATACTCGTGCGACCCAAGCTGATTGAATAGTCCTGAGAGTCTCTGTGCCAGTAGTTGGGACGGATACTCCACTAAGTGGTACGACGCCGTCGCTAACAAAATCACAAGACCAAACACGGCGAACGTCTTGTCGTAGTAGTTCGGCATCTGCTTGATCGAAGGCGTGAAGATCACAAACACGTGCAACAAGTACACGGAAAAGCTGATCTTGCCCAGGTACCGCAGCACGACCCACTCGAAGACCTGGGAGACCGTGGACGGCCGGACCATCTCGATGACTATCAGCAGAGACAACTTGACACTCGTGAACGGCATGATGTATCTCGTGGATGGTGGCAATGGCATGCCCAACCAATTGAAGAAAAGTCCACGGAAGACCACACTGAGGTAGACTGCGATCAAAATGGCCTCAACTGCCCGAAGAGCGACGATATGGAGAGTGCGGAGCTTGAAACCCGTCGCTTTGATCCACGCTTCCAGCTTTACGAAAAATGACTGCCGCCATAGACCCCGCCACAAACGTCGGCAAGTGCATACTCAGTGGCTGACGGTAGAAGTTGTCTCGAGTCGTGTACAGACCCTCGTGAATCACCCAGACGTACAAGGGCACAAATGCCATCCACCAGAAGCGACCCAGTTTCAGAACAGTCAGCACGAAAGCAGGCAAGATGAAATAGTACGAGATCTCCAACGGCAGTGTCCACATGAGGTAGTGTCGGTGCTCCGGATGAAACGTGAGGGTCTGGAAGAGGTTGAAATCCTCAGCCTGTTTCACAAGATAATAGCGGTGTTTGTACTCGAACGGCATGAGCCACAACGCGATCGACAAGAGAGCAAACAGCGGGTACACGCGGAAGAAGCGCTTGGAGAAGTAGCCGGCCAACGTGTACCCCCACTTGCGGTACGACGCGTTCTCGGCGAAGAGCCTGATGCTTTTCTTCATGAAGATCATGGTCAGCAGAAACGAGGAGAGCACGAAGAAGGCGTCGACTCCGACAGCACCCATGAAGATGTCGTGCATGTATCCGGTGTGTTGTGTGGCGACAAAGATGACAGCAGCCCCACGTACACCGTCGAGGAAGAGGATTTTGGCGATAGGTGACAACGGAGACTCTCTCGGTTCGTTCTGTCGGGTTTGCAGACTGGTGTCACTTGTAGAAGCAATAGGTTCTGGTTGTACGCAGCCCCCATCACCCGCTTGAATGCATATTGTGGTATTTTGTGTCGGCTCAAACATCTCGATGACTTTTCTTCAAACTAAGACTTGCGCTCAAGACGAGAAACTGAATGCAACGGAGCTTGAGCGTTGTCAAGTGAACAGAGAAGTGCGGCAATAGTCTGCAGCACGCTGTTTCCATTTGTGCATTTGTGTGTCGACAGAGAGCAGGAGTGATGGCCGATGGCCAACACCTACAATCCGGAAAACAAACTTGCAATGGACAAGTGAGCCGCAAATTATATGCACGCAATCGAGGATGTCAGCACAGCTGATGATAATGAGGGGTTGTCAATGTTCGCAGCAGCTAAAAATATATTTTCTTACTGACTAAAACATTATTAGCCAATCAAACAGGTGGACTTTTGACCACCCTAGTCAAATATTTTCTCTAAGATGCGTCGCTCTGCGAAAGCTAAAGATTGTTCTTCAAGTCAGAGAGGAGGCGGCTACACTTCGCTACTTGTATGACGATGAAGATTAAAGTGAAGATGAGCTAGACAGCCTGCATGCTGCTGCATACGAGGGAGTACTGAGGTAGGTGTAACTCCACCAAATAAGTTGGAACCGCCACCAAAATAAATGGAGAATGCACACGAATGGTGGACAGCTATCACTCACAAAATAAAAGTGGAGTGTCCACACATATAGGAAGCAGTAACACTTAGCACAAAGCTAATAAACACTCCATGTCAGTGCTTTTGTTCGAATCATTAGCATAGGTGAAGTGATTCGAGCACTAAGTTGTAGCGATCATGTTGTAGTTGCAGCAACAACAAGTCGCTGTCAACGACGCCTCACTTTCCCTTGCAGCGTGCCATGGCACTACATTTCGGCTGGAATCCGAGCAGATACCACACTCTACGAGTTTGTGGCTGGGACGGTGGAGTCCACGTGCCCCTTAGCCATTAAGTTAGCTTTGCAGTGTCATTCTCCAACTTGAGCCCAAGAGCTACAGCACCACACTCCGTCCAGAGCAGCGGCACCCAAGACCGACCACCAACGCAGCTCCAAGAAAAGCATAAGTACGTTCATTGATGTTATAAAATGAACGTTTCTAGCATGTTGATTCTGCGTTCATCTACCATGTTTGCTGGTGCAGTGCAATGAGCTCGACGTGAAGAAGTGCGTGATTGGGTCGCGCTCGTAGTCAGAGTACTGGCACTTTGGGAGTCGTCGCCATCATCTCCGTCTGGATCGTACTTGCCAACTACTTCGTTGTCGAGGGTGCCAAGGCCATGGACGTGCACAGTATGCACGCATTGGCCATCCACGCCCACGGCCTGGATCCTGCAGCTCATTGGTCACGGCGTCTTCGATCGTCGCAAACCGGCACTCTTCGACAGCCTGGACCAGGCTCTGATCACCGCTCCGATGTTCGTGTAGCTCGAGATTTTGTTCCCACTCGGTTACCGTCCGGAACTCTACACGCGCGTGATGAAGCAGGTCTGGATCAAAGCAAGACCTTCCAGGCTACAAAGACGCTGTCGTTGAGGCAACAAGACGGTGACTTTTGTGGCCTCATCAAAAAGAAAAATGTATTGTTTTCGATATTTTTTATGCGAATTTTCTCGTTAGGAGGCTACGACGATCTCTGCCATCTCTGTGAGACTCTTGGCAATACCCTCCGCCCCACTGACGAGACAGTTGAGAAGTAAGAGCTCCTCCATCGACACCTTCTCGTAGCGACGTTCTTCCAGCAGCCATTCCACGTACGCAGTCTTCATCTGCGCCGCGATGTCGCTACTGTAGGAATCCTCCACATTTAGAACATCGTGCTCGCGACACATGGCAGGAGCCGATGACGCAGCCGACGAGACTCTCTTGTTCTTCTCAACGGACGAAGCTTGGGACGAGTTGCGTTAGCTCTCACGTGACGGCATCGCGGCTCGAGAATTGTTGACATTCGCTTCCTGCACATCCAAAGGTGGAAGTTTGGACTGAATCTTGTCGCCAGAGTCCACGTCGACGACCTTCGACTCGTCGTTCTCGCTCGCATCTCCCGCGTCGTCCTCGTTCTCATTGATAGCTGCCAGGTCTGGCTACCAGAGCCGAGGCCTTGGGTCTACATTGCGTGTACACCTCCACCTCGAACTTGAGGCCGTTCTCCAGCGCCTCGACGAACTCTTCGAACGACACCAAGCCGCTGTTATCTTTGTCCACTACACGCATGAATTCCTCGACGTATTTGTGGATCTCGCCTTGCTTGACCGTGCCAGACTGGGCGAAGATGGTCTCCAGCATGTCTGCCACTTCGTCCGCGTCGATCTCGCCGCTACAGTCCTTGTCTGCCAAGCGGAAGGCCTATTTCATCGGCATGAAGATTGCGGTCTGGTCCGGCTCCGAGTACAGCAACGCATCGCTAAAGAGCATCTCTCCAACGTCTTGAACGAATCGATCACTACAGTCTGGAATTGGCTCTGCCACTTTGCACTTGTGCTCGTTGCTGTCAAGTAAAGCCTCAGTGTCTGGAATGTCGACACTATTAAGCTGAACTCGGTGTGTTCGACGCGGAAATTGAACCACCGCACCAGCTTAAATAGTAGCGTGTTGTTGTTCAGTAGTCGACGTGAACACTCGAGAACTTTTTCACATTTCAGAGTCGAGAACGCAGGTCTCCACGTGAGCGGCTTGAGCCTCCGCCACTAAGGACGCTTGTTGCGCATGTTTAGCAGGGATCTTGGCCTGCTCCATCTAAAAGATCATCGTTATCACTCTCCATTTTGTTTGTCTCCACGTAGTTTTAAATGAGCGACAGTTCGACGAGCGTGTATATCTATTTCTGTATCTTCAACACTTCAATACTTTGGCAGTGATCGTGCTATTGTGGTGGTCGTATATTTTAAGGTGGTGGTGGTGACCCGTTTTCTGTGTGTGTGGTCCCGTCCACATTTTGGGTGGATCTACACTTTTTTAAAATAGCAGTACACATAATTTAAAGTGGTAATAACCCGGACTCGGGAGTACTGGGCTCGCGATACTTTGTCCGACCGTCGTCGTACCGTCATCGTACGTGGTGAGAGATCACCCAGCTATGGTTTCTTTGGGCAACTGCTCGTTTCGCGGTGGAGTGGAGCTGCACATGCTCGTGCTGTTGAAATTCCTCGGTGCATTGGGCAACGACAACACGTGGTCAAAGCAGGCACAGTTTCTTGGTATCGGTAAAGGGACTACTGTAGACTAGGGCGTCGGACGCGTTGCTAACATTAGACGCTAGCACAGCTGCGTGGCCAGACGAGCTTGAGCGTAGTCAAATATCGCGACGCATTTTCCGTAAATAAGGGTTTGTAAATTGTATTGGTATGGTATAATATCCGCAAGATTCCAACCATGCATCGTCCATGAAGAACTGTACTCAGCCAATCCACCAATTAAATTGCAAGCTTAATGTGATTTTATCCAATGACGAAAAGTAACCACCAATTCCTACCAATCCGACCATATTTAGTTGGAATTTTTTCAGAATATGTTGTACTCTTTACAAATATCCATATAGTAGCATATTCTAAAAATATCAGGAAGTTTCCAACCCGAGGTGGCGGTTGGCAGCTGTTTCCTAAAATACATCATTTTGCAGAGCTGTGACCATGTCTATCGCGTCGCTAGCGCCATCTAACAGTAAGAAGGCCCGGGTGATGGCGATCAACTCGTTCAACACGTTTCTTTCTTCAGAAAACATCACACTAGAGCATGTTCAACAGCTTATCGACGCTGACAAGACCGGTAGGGTACTTCGAATTGTGCTAGATAAATATGCGTATTCTCTAGCTAGATCGGCAGACAAAGCTCGATCTACCAATACATGTCTAGCCTATTTCGGAAACGTAAAGAACTAGTTGATAGATAAATACCCACAGCAAGGGGGGACAGTAAAGCCCCAGCTGCAGAAGATCCTGTCTGGGCTTGGTAAGTACTGTACCAATCGCGAGGATGGGGCTTTTGAAAAGAAAGCTCCACCGTGTTCCAAGCAAGATCTAGAAAATTTCGCTCGCCTACTTTATACTTCTGAATCTGCTGAGAGTATCTATCGGGATGCAGCTCTGGTTGTGATGCTGTGGTATTTATACGGACGTAGCTCGGACGCAGAGCAACTTGAAAAAAACCAGCTCTTGATTTTACCTGGTAAGATCATTGACTATTTTATTTCTTTATATATTGACAATTACGCTAACTGGAACCTTGCAATATGTAGGTGGCGTACTCTTCCTACGCTTTAAGCGGATTAAAACAGCTTTACTACAAGGTGTATCCTTGTTCAAGGACCCGACAAGTTTTTTAACTTGTCCACTATTCGTTTTAACCGCTCCTCTAACCATACAGAATGCGCCAAGCAAGCGTCTATTTCCTCAGTTCACCAGTACAAGGCATATCGGAGCTAATGCTGGCGATGTAGAAGACCTCAGTGTCGTAGAGCTTCTCGAGGCAGACGACAGCCCCGCATCCTTGCCAGACCTGCAACAGTCGCCAGCTACCAGATCGGTTCCTGGTGCACAAGCGTACGTGAGCCGATTACTGGTTCGAGTCAAGAACATTGCAGATCAGAAGCAGGTAAAACTCACACAAGGACTTACCTCCCACTCTTTTCGTCGAGGAGCTGCCATGCACGCCAACGATGGAACTCTTGCAGAAAACTGGATTATAGAGCGGGGCGGTTGGCAGCTTGACCGGGTCAATAAGGCGTTTGGGTACATGTTGGGTACAACGCAGGCAGATCAGCAAGTTGCGCGTGTCCTGAGCGGATGGAAACCAAAAGAAGGCGCACGTCTTCCTTCGTTGCGTATCTTGGAGCCACCTGTGCTGTTCCGCGCCCAAGCACTGCATGGTCTACTTTTCACGAGCTCCCTGGGCTTTGCAGAGCCTGGCATGAACCTAAACGAAGACGTTGCAGAGGTCTTGTCAGCCACCCTCATCATGCACTACCCCGACATGCTGCTGCTCTCACGCGAAGGAGCACGGGTTGCCCGCATTCGGGCGGCCATGTCAGTACGGGCCATCGGGGAAGCGGAAGTACTTGCATGGAGCAGCACAATCCGCCGTGCTTTCATGCCACCATCAGCGATAACCAAGCCCAGCGTTAGCGACTCTCACTCTGCTGAGGTGTTAAGCCTCATGAAGCGCCAGTCCGAGCAGATCAGCGTTTTAATCCTGCAAAATCAGCGCCTAGAGGAACGACTGTTAGCTGTAGAGGCGAAGTTGCACTCACCGTCGGCTCCAGCCAAAACTGTTGCGGGTTGTGTATCACAGCCTGGCCAACAAATTGCCATCCGAACTGTTCGTCCGAAGAAGAAGGGCTCGCAGTCTCTTGCAGCAGTCTGGTACGAATGGTTTACGGCCGAGCCCCGCGTTTATGCCTCGCGCTCTGTGAAGAAAACGACGCTGTACGAGCTTAGACACACCGCAGGCTACATGATGCTTTTCTTACCCCATGGATTTTCACTTGATGCTTCGTCTCCTGCGTTCAAGCGTGAGGTGGTCGCGCTTGGTGAGAAAGCGCAAGTGAACACGCGGGACTTCTTGAGGACGAACGGGTCTTCAGCAGCAGCAGCGGGTACGGCACTGAAAGCCCTTCGCAATCTACACAAGGCTGGAAAGCTTGACGCACATATAACCTAGTTCCACGAGCGTGCTGAGCGTGGTGACGTTGTCGATCCAACACGACCTTTGGCGCTGCCAAAATTCATTCGTAACAAGCCCCCCCAAGCGCTGAACCTGTAGTACACATAGTACAGTTAAGTAACAGCACCAGATCTC
Organism: Phytophthora betacei; assembly: GCA_011320135.1. Taxonomy (NCBI): domain Eukaryota; phylum Oomycota; class Peronosporomycetes; order Peronosporales; family Peronosporaceae; genus Phytophthora; species Phytophthora betacei. The sequence goes on from JAANHX010000020.1 coordinate 52,278, forward strand.
ACCTTACACTTTGAACTGTATAATTCCTGGCAATAGATAACAGCTTCCGCACTAACGCATCATCTTATATTACAAACAAAGCTGCAACAGCAAGTTAGAAACGACATGCTCACTCATGTCATGCAACAGCAAAAACTTACCATATTTAATAGGTACTGTGGCCTCGATGTAGGTCGTAGATAGTCTTCGGCCGCATCCAGCAGCATTCCGCTCGCCCTTACGGGTTATTTCACTTCACATGATTCATCTACGGGGACGCAACGGCAGGAGTAGTTTGGCGTGAGTCCCTGGTAGTGATGCCGCGCGCGTAGAGGTGCGACCGAGGCCTTGAGGTCGCAGGAGGGCCGTAGAATTGCGCTCCGCCCTCACCGCTGCGCGCTCGTGGCCGTGGTTTGTAGAACGGCTGTGGGCCCTCAGAGAGAAGGGATTTATTAATTTTGTTTTTATTATGTGTAACACATGTACCGCGCAAAGTCCGATTTTTAACTGGCAGATCGTACCGGTATCAGGTTGGAACCCGGTCGGACAGTTGGAATTTTGACGGTATGGTATAATATCCGCAAGATTCCAACCATGCATCGTCCATGAAGAACTGTACTCAGCCAATCCACCAATTAAATTGCAAGCTTAATGTGATTTTATCCAATGACGAAAAGTAACCACCAATTCCTACCAATCCGACCATATTTAGTTGGAATTTTTTCAGAATATGTTGTACTCTTTACAAATATCCATATAGTAGCATATTCTAAAAATATCAGGAAGTTTCCAACCCGAGGTGGCGGTTGGCAGCTGTTTCCTAAAAGACATCATTTTGCAGAGCTGTGACCATGTCTATCGCGTCGCTAGCGCCATCTAACAGTAAGAAGGCCCGGGTGATGGCGATCAACTCGTTCAACACGTTTCTTTCTTCAGAAAACATCACACTAGAGCATGTTCAACAGCTTATCGACGCTGACAAGACCGGTAGGGTACTTCGAATTGTGCTAGATAAATATGCGTATTCTCTAGCTAGATCGGCAGACAAAGCTCGATCTACCAATACATGTCTAGCCTATTTCGGAAACGTAAAGAACTAGTTGATAGATAAATACCCACAGCAAGGGGGGACAGTAAAGCCCCAGCTGCAGAAGATCCTGTCTGGGCTTGGTAAGTACTGTACCAATCGCGAGGATGGGGCTTTTGAAAAGAAAGCTCCACCGTGTTCCAAGCAAGATCTAGAAAATTTCGCTCGCCTACTTTATACTTCTGAATCTGCTGAGAGTATCTATCGGGATGCAGCTCTGGTTGTGATGCTGTGGTATTTATACGGACGTAGCTCGGACGCAGAGCAACTTGAAAAAAACCAGCTCTTGATTTTACCTGGTAAGATCATTGACTATTTTATTTCTTTATATATTGACAATTACGCTAACTGGAACCTTGCAATATGTAGGTGGCGTACTCTTCCTACGCTTTAAGCGGATTAAAACAGCTTTACTACAAGGTGTATCCTTGTTCAAGGACCCGACAAGTTTTTTAACTTGTCCACTATTCGTTTTAACCGCTCCTCTAACCATACAGAATGCGCCAAGCAAGCGTCTATTTCCTCAGTTCACCAGTACAAGGCATATCGGAGCTAATGCTGGCGATGTAGAAGACCTCAGTGTCGTAGAGCTTCTCGAGGCAGACGACAGCCCCGCATCCTTGCCAGACCTGCAACAGTCGCCAGCTACCAGATCGGTTCCTGGTGCACAAGCGTACGTGAGCCGATTACTGGTTCGAGTCAAGAACATTGCAGATCAGAAGCAGGTAAAACTCACACAAGGACTTACCTCCCACTCTTTTCGTCGAGGAGCTGCCATGCACGCCAACGATGGAACTCTTGCAGAAAACTGGATTATAGAGCGGGGCGGTTGGCAGCTTGACCGGGTCAATAAGGCGTTTGGGTACATGTTGGGTACAACGCAGGCAGATCAGCAAGTTGCGCGTGTCCTGAGCGGATGGAAACCAAAAGAAGGCGCACGTCTTCCTTCGTTGCGTATCTTGGAGCCACCTGTGCTGTTCCGCGCCCAAGCACTGCATGGTCTACTTTTCACGAGCTCCCTGGGCTTTGCAGAGCCTGGCATGAACCTAAACGAAGACGTTGCAGAGGTCTTGTCAGCCACCCTCATCATGCACTACCCCGACATGCTGCTGCTCTCACGCGAAGGAGCACGGGTTGCCCGCATTCGGGCGGCCATGTCAGTACGGGCCATCGGGGAAGCGGAAGTACTTGCATGGAGCAGCACAATCCGCCGTGCTTTCATGCCACCATCAGCGATAACCAAGCCCAGCGTTAGCGACTCTCACTCTGCTGAGGTGTTAAGCCTCATGAAGCGCCAGTCCGAGCAGATCAGCGTTTTAATCCTGCAAAATCAGCGCCTAGAGGAACGACTGTTAGCTGTAGAGGCGAAGTTGCACTCACCGTCGGCTCCAGCCAAAACTGTTGCGGGTTGTGTATCACAGCCTGGCCAACAAATTGCCATCCGAACTGTTCGTCCGAAGAAGAAGGGCTCGCAGTCTCTTGCAGCAGTCTGGTACGAATGGTTTACGGCCGAGCCCCGCGTTTATGCCTCGCGCTCTGTGAAGAAAACGACGCTGTACGAGCTTAGACACACCGCAGGCTACATGATGCTTTTCTTACCCCATGGATTTTCACTTGATGCTTCGTCTCCTGCGTTCAAGCGTGAGGTGGTCGCGCTTGGTGAGAAAGCGCAAGTGAACACGCGGGACTTCTTGAGGACGAACGGGTCTTCAGCAGCAGCAGCGGGTACGGCACTGAAAGCCCTTCGCAATCTACACAAGGCTGGAAAGCTTGACGCACATATAACCTAGTTCCACGAGCGTGCTGAGCGTGGTGACGTTGTCGATCCAACACGACCTTCGGCGCTGCCAAAATTCATTCGTAACAAGCCCCCCCAAGCGCTGAACCTGTAGTACACATAGTACAGTTAAGTAACAGCACCAGATCTCACCTTACACTTTGAACTGTATAATTCCTGGCAATAGATAACAGCTTCCGCACTAACGCATCATCTTATATTACAAACAAAGCTGCAACAGCAAGTTAGAAACGACATGCTCACTCATGTCATGCAACAGCAAAAACTTACCATATTTAATAGGTACTGTGGCCTCGATGTAGGTCGTAGATAGTCTTCGGCCGCATCCAGCAGCATTCCGCTCGCCCTTACGGGTTATTTCACTTCACATGATTCATCTACGGGGACGCAACGGCAGGAGTAGTTTGGCGTGAGTCCCTGGTAGTGATGCCGCGCGCGTAGAGGTGCGACCGAGGCCTTGAGGTCGCAGGAGGGCCGTAGAATTGCGCTCCGCCCTCACCGCTGCGCGCTCGTGGCCGTGGTTTGTAGAACGGCTGTGGGCCCTCAGAGAGAAGGGATTTATTAATTTTGTTTTTATTATGTGTAACACATGTACCGCGCAAAGTCCGATTTTTAACTGGCAGATCGTACCGGTATCAGGTTGGAACCCGGTCGGACAGTTGGAATTTTGACGGTATGGTATAATATCCGCAAGATTCCAACCATGCATCGTCCATGAAGAACTGTACTCAGCCAATCCACCAATTAAATTGCAAGCTTAATGTGATTTTATCCAATGACGAAAAGTAACCACCAATTCCTACCAATCCGACCATATTTAGTTGGAATTTTTTCAGAATATGTTGTACTCTTTACAAATATCCATATAGTAGCATATTCTAAAAATATCAGGAAGTTTCCAACCCGAGGTGGCGGTTGGCAGCTGTTTCCTAAAAGACATCATTTTGCAGAGCTGTGACCATGTCTATCGCGTCGCTAGCGCCATCTAACAGTAAGAAGGCCCGGGTGATGGCGATCAACTCGTTCAACACGTTTCTTTCTTCAGAAAACATCACACTAGAGCATGTTCAACAGCTTATCGACGCTGACAAGACCGGTAGGGTACTTCGAATTGTGCTAGATAAATATGCGTATTCTCTAGCTAGATCGGCAGACAAAGCTCGATCTACCAATACATGTCTAGCCTATTTCGGAAACGTAAAGAACTAGTTGATAGATAAATACCCACAGCAAGGGGGGACAGTAAAGCCCCAGCTGCAGAAGATCCTGTCTGGGCTTGGTAAGTACTGTACCAATCGCGAGGATGGGGCTTTTGAAAAGAAAGCTCCACCGTGTTCCAAGCAAGATCTAGAAAATTTCGCTCGCCTACTTTATACTTCTGAATCTGCTGAGAGTATCTATCGGGATGCAGCTCTGGTTGTGATGCTGTGGTATTTATACGGACGTAGCTCGGACGCAGAGCAACTTGAAAAAAACCAGCTCTTGATTTTACCTGGTAAGATCATTGACTATTTTATTTCTTTATATATTGACAATTACGCTAACTGGAACCTTGCAATATGTAGGTGGCGTACTCTTCCTACGCTTTAAGCGGATTAAAACAGCTTTACTACAAGGTGTATCCTTGTTCAAGGACCCGACAAGTTTTTTAACTTGTCCACTATTCGTTTTAACCGCTCCTCTAACCATACAGAATGCGCCAAGCAAGCGTCTATTTCCTCAGTTCACCAGTACAAGGCATATCGGAGCTAATGCTGGCGATGTAGAAGACCTCAGTGTCGTAGAGCTTCTCGAGGCAGACGACAGCCCCGCATCCTTGCCAGACCTGCAACAGTCGCCAGCTACCAGATCGGTTCCTGGTGCACAAGCGTACGTGAGCCGATTACTGGTTCGAGTCAAGAACATTGCAGATCAGAAGCAGGTAAAACTCACACAAGGACTTACCTCCCACTCTTTTCGTCGAGGAGCTGCCATGCACGCCAACGATGGAACTCTTGCAGAAAACTGGATTATAGAGCGGGGCGGTTGGCAGCTTGACCGGGTCAATAAGGCGTTTGGGTACATGTTGGGTACAACGCAGGCAGATCAGCAAGTTGCGCGTGTCCTGAGCGGATGGAAACCAAAAGAAGGCGCACGTCTTCCTTCGTTGCGTATCTTGGAGCCACCTGTGCTGTTCCGCGCCCAAGCACTGCATGGTCTACTTTTCACGAGCTCCCTGGGCTTTGCAGAGCCTGGCATGAACCTAAACGAAGACGTTGCAGAGGTCTTGTCAGCCACCCTCATCATGCACTACCCCGACATGCTGCTGCTCTCACGCGAAGGAGCACGGGTTGCCCGCATTCGGGCGGCCATGTCAGTACGGGCCATCGGGGAAGCGGAAGTACTTGCATGGAGCAGCACAATCCGCCGTGCTTTCATGCCACCATCAGCGATAACCAAGCCCAGCGTTAGCGACTCTCACTCTGCTGAGGTGTTAAGCCTCATGAAGCGCCAGTCCGAGCAGATCAGCGTTTTAATCCTGCAAAATCAGCGCCTAGAGGAACGACTGTTAGCTGTAGAGGCGAAGTTGCACTCACCGTCGGCTCCAGCCAAAACTGTTGCGGGTTGTGTATCACAGCCTGGCCAACAAATTGCCATCCGAACTGTTCGTCCGAAGAAGAAGGGCTCGCAGTCTCTTGCAGCAGTCTGGTACGAATGGTTTACGGCCGAGCCCCGCGTTTATGCCTCGCGCTCTGTGAAGAAAACGACGCTGTACGAGCTTAGACACACCGCAGGCTACATGATGCTTTTCTTACCCCATGGATTTTCACTTGATGCTTCGTCTCCTGCGTTCAAGCGTGAGGTGGTCGCGCTTGGTGAGAAAGCGCAAGTGAACACGCGGGACTTCTTGAGGACGAACGGGTCTTCAGCAGCAGCAGCGGGTACGGCACTGAAAGCCCTTCGCAATCTACACAAGGCTGGAAAGCTTGACGCACATATAACCTAGTTCCACGAGCGTGCTGAGCGTGGTGACGTTGTCGATCCAACACGACCTTCGGCGCTGCCAAAATTCATTCGTAACAAGCCCCCCCAAGCGCTGAACCTGTAGTACACATAGTACAGTTAAGTAACAGCACCAGATCTCACCTTACACTTTGAACTGTATAATTCCTGGCAATAGATAACAGCTTCCGCACTAACGCATCATCTTATATTACAAACAAAGCTGCAACAGCAAGTTAGAAACGACATGCTCACTCATGCCATGCAACAGCAAAAACTTACCATATTTAATAGGTACTGTGGCCTCGATGTAGGTCGTAGATAGTCTTCGGCCGCATCCAGCAGCATTCCGCTCGCCCTTACGGGTTATTTCACTTCACATGATTCATCTACGGGGACGCAACGGCAGGAGTAGTTTGGCGTGAGTCCCTGGTAGTGATGCCGCGCGCGTAGAGGTGCGACCGAGGCCTTGAGGTCGCAGGAGGGCCGTAGAATTGCGCTCCGCCCTCACCGCTGCGCGCTCGTGGCCGTGGTTTGTAGAACGGCTGTGGGCCCTCAGAGAGAAGGGATTTATTAATTTTGTTTTTATTATGTGTAACACATGTACCGCGCAAAGTCCGATTTTTAACTGGCAGATCGTACCGGTATCAGGTTGGAACCCGGTCGGACAGTTGGAATTTTGACGGTATGGTTGCTGGCACGCTGTTGCTCCTTAAATTTAAGCCGTCCAAAAAAGGCGAAGCATACAATTCGCAAAAAGGTTTTTCGCAATAAATGCTCTTATTGTCTGCGATGAAGTGGCCAGGGTACGTCAATTTGTTGTGGGATAGCCGGGGTCAGCTCACGACAATAGAGTTTGGAGAAACAGCCCACAAACCAGAACCACCAAGCTTTCTTCCGCAACAAAGAATACCTTCTTGGAGACTCAGCCTTCCAGGCTTCACGTGTGATGGTCCCAGCTTTCAAGAAGCCAGCAGGAAAAAAATCCTGCTCACGCCTATTTTAACAGCCAGCTGGCTACTGCCAGGATTAAATCAGAGCATTGCATTAGGCTGCTTAAGACTAGGATTCAATATCTGAATGGCATTTCGGTCTCAATTGGCTAAGCGGCGACACTTACGCAGAATCATTCGATATGTATTTAGCACGTGCATTTTACACAATTTTCTCATTGCGGAACCAGTTGCTGAGGGGTGGGAGGATGACATCCAACGGTACGGTGCGTCCTCGAACGATCTTGATGAGTTTGACGAGCTGAACATCGCAATCGCTACTGACGCTGGAGGGGAGGATCTACGCAACCAGCTTCTGGCGTACCTGCTGGAGGTCCGGGGCTAAACGGAGCAACATGGGCGAGCGGAAGAACCGCGTCAATTTAATATTAAGGAACACCTTCAGCTTTAAGTTGTTTTCTCTCTCGAATAAGAGTCACCAGACGCTGAATGCGCCAATGCTCCGCTTCGTCCTGGAGCTTCACTGTATTTGCATTAAGCTCGGCAATACGGGCCTCCGCTTCTTGCTCTTTCTTCTGCGATTGGTGATGGCGGAGCTGTAATTCTTGCCGTTGAATAGTTCTTTTTTCCAACTCGATTTTGTTTTGCTTAACAAGCTGTGCTTCTTTTAGTGACACTATCACTTGGTGGTCCAAAAGAGACATTCGTTGGCTTTTCGTTTTTGCGGTGGAGGTAGCAATTGAGCGAAGCCCACCAACCGGGCGCTTACCCGATTGACGATTTATCTGCCTCGCGCACGAGCTACCGGCAGTAGTACCCGTACCCGTAGGCCTAGCTTCTCATGTACCAGAAGTAGACATTTCGCCCAGCGAACGCAAATTACGCTCCGTTGCTCCTTGCGTCAGCTGACGGACGTCTTCCAAGTTTTGAATGTCGTTATCGCCGTCAGATGAGCTCTCACTGCCGTGATCACTGTAGGGTAATCCCTGGTCGGTGTTGTGAGAAGAAGGTGAGTACTTGAGCTATCATCCATTATCGGATACAGCTCATAGAAACTAGGACACCTGTGCAGGATGGCGGCTCGTAGGTCAGCTTCGTTCTCGACATCCTGGCCTGTGTTGCTCAGCCAGTCAGAGGCTACTCGAAAACTAGTTTCAAACCCATATATCTTATTCATGGGGCACGAGCAGTCTTCACACCACTGACCGATATGGCCACTACGACTTCGCCCGACAAAGTTTGCTTTGTTTCAGCACTTTGTCCTTCGCCGCCATGATACCGATGGTAATTGTTGCCGTCAGTCATCCACTTGATTAGCACACTAAGAGAGCTCACACTTGGATCTCGGTCGTTTTTGTGCCACGGATTACGCGTTTTTTAAAGGAAGGACTGCTGTTTCCAACCGCACGGGCTTCAGAATGGCATTATAGCAGCGCTTTCCGCAGACAACATTTTCGAATCGATCAACGCCAGAGAAAGAAGCTAACATGCTCGTTAGACAAGCGCAGTGAATAGTGCTAGCACACCTGCTGTTGTTGCATGGCACAAGGTTTGAGTCTTCGTCCGTTATCTTTAACACATGGCGACCCGATTTCCACTTGCAAGACGCCATGGACTTAAAAAATCTTTGACAAAAAATATCTTCTAGCTGCTGACTGACCAGCGCAACTTTTCGTACTGTTTGCCAAATATTTTTCACCCAATCAGGAACCTGAATAAAAAACTGACTAACAGTAGAAAAAAAGGTTACTAGCTGCTGTCGACATTGACAACCCCTATTATCGGTTCTTCAAAGGATTACGCCTCATCATAGACCCAGATTCGTGCAGGCCAAAGGCAAACGCCGTAGGACACCCAAGCATCACGCTTAGCATGTTCTTGTGGTGAAGTGCTTTCTCAGAAATAAGAGAATGGGCCTGACGCGGGGTCACTATCCCGAATCAGTGACAATTTCAAGTGATTAGAGAGGATTTGGATTGTCTGGCACGGATGCAAGTTGCCTGCGGTGGATCTGCCATGACGAGCGGCCCCCCGTACGGAACGACGATGGATCTGGTATGAGTGATGTACGGGAAGGCAAGATCCACCGAGACCTATCTCGGATCCACCCTTACCTGGATTTACTTAGGTGGATATGGGATATACTATGTACCAGTAGATCGAGTGTGGATCCTATGAAGGAATGGCGGTAGGTGCCATCTGAAGGTGGATCTAGTAGCCACGGCTAACAAGAAGTCAAGATCCACCGTGAAGTACCCCGGATCCCATACTTCCGAGTTCGGATCCAAGGAGATAGGATCCCGCTTTGAGGGACCTGGATCCAGGGTATAGGATGATGGATGCAGTGGATCTCGAACTTTCGTGGGACAATGGAGATCACAGACGGTTGCGAGACGATGTTGGATGATTGGAGAGCTCAGATCCACGACGAGTGTACACTTACAGTGAGGTGGATCCAAGCGACCTGGATCCGGATGAGTGTACCCATAACAGGGTGACTATAATGATTACGCCATGGATCCGGTGGATCTGAAGATAATACAGCTGGGATGATGGGTCAAGGGAAGAAGGGACATGCAGCCGAGCCTGGTAAGGGATCTAACGAGGGAAAGACATAGAAGGTAGAAATCCAGGCAGGTATAGGCATAAGTATCAATACAGACTTCTATTTGCACGATAACACGCAAGTGCCTTCCTGCCCTCAAGAACCGGAACTATATTGGCCGTACGAGCTCGGAGAAGGTTGGGAATTGCGAACCTAGTGTTGGTAGTGATAACTGGATAATACATTGGCCAGATCCTACAACCTAGTGAGCTTTTCCTATACACGTGCAGATCCAACAGGTTAATCGAATTACTACTTGGTCGGTTACACCCTAGAAGATCTCAACTCTCAAGATCCCGTCACAGGAGGCGGCAAGTACGACACAAAGGAACTACAAAGGCAAGGCAACACACCCGCAAGGCAACCCTACGGCCAGATCCACGATCTAGGCCCCGGATCCATAAGCTCGAATATTCGCTTAGGATTCAGAACAACCCACGGACGCAGAGTGAAGATTTTCCACTGTGCTCCACCCCATCCCCACGTCTCGCCAAGACACTCAAGCTTCACCACTTGAACTCTTCGGAAGTTACCGAGAGAGCAAGATCCCGCCCTACCGACGGGTACACAAGGTGAGGAAAGTTCAGCAGAACACGGATCATCTGGGGACCCCCTCCGCTAGTCGGTGTCTGGGCGCAGTTGGTAAGTTGGATCCGGCAATCTCGCAGATTTTGCTGATCCCGCTACACCACAATGGTGCGCGTGCCCGGATCTTTTGGTGACTCGGGATTTCACGGTGAGTCCCAAGAAGATGCTCAAGTGAAGATTGAGCCAGGGGAAGAGGCGTCGTCGGAGGTCGGATCGACGAAGACGCTGCTGAATGAAACAAGATCCGCGGATCGCTGGAGTTTTGGGAGGAACTCTGTCGACGGAAGAGAGGTGGATCCGGATCCGGATCTAGAAGATAAACCTCTCTATCCTCCCCAGGTCCCCTCGGGGACCCCTGCGGATCTTGACGCAAGTCAAGATCCGCTAACAAAACAAGGGAAAGTGAAGGCGAAACGGTATGCATTTGCAGATTCACCGGTTAAGCCAACATCGTACCTAAACCCAAGCCCGCTAGTCGAAGAAACGAGAAAGAAGACGAAGACGAGTAAGACTACGCGGAAGAAGATGCAAGCTCCAGAGTCGGAAGAAGACCAAGCTGGATCCAGGCCAAGCTGGTCCGACAAGGATCTCGGGTTTGTGTATCGCCACCAAGCTTTACGCGACTTCCTGCATCAAGATCCTGTCATGCAGATCCTGAATCCACGACAGATCGAAGATCCGAAGGAACCGGTGAGAGCACCAATGAAAACGGCGAACAAGTTGGTGGCAGTCAAAGATCTATTACGTTTGCTTACGGAGTCAGGCATCGTAGCTGGTGTGTTCGACGCAGAGGATATCTTCGAGCTAGACCTGGATCTCATAGTATCCGCGACGGGGGACCTCTTTACCAGAGTTAAGTCCATCACCGGAGAAAGGTCGCGCACTATGGATCCGGTGTCGTCGCCGAGGATCAGCCAAGCTGCGTCCTCGAACTACGAATCCGCCGCTGAGGATGAGTCAGACACGTCGTCCGAACCACGACGCATGACTTTAGGACCCTCCGGGGCATCCATGCTGGAAGCGCGGGCGAGGATCCGAGGACAGGAAGTCCCTGTGAACGTGAAGGCTCGGGATTCAGTACGCCCTACGCGTGATCTGACACAATCCAGCCAGGATCGAGCCAGATCCGGCAAGAAGCCAGTGGGATTATCGTCAGATCGGGCTCAAGGTAATCGCCTCACGGATCCGGTCTTGCTAGTGGACCAGACGGCCACAGGCTCTTCCGACACTTCCTCGGGCACCCTGCAGCGGCACTTCGAAGCTGCGATGAGTCGTTTCCTGGCCGAACAGGGTATGAGAGCGCCCGTGCCACAAGTGCAAGTGCTCCACGAACATGAAGCACGAGACGTGGAGATGGAGTCAGTGGAGGGAGACAACTCCCATGATGAGTTTGACCCAGATGATCTGGATGGCCCATCCACTTCGTCAGCAGTGGTAGCAACAGCCACAGCCGGGGCAGGTGGATCGTCCATGATCCAGAGGGTACGGATCTCAGCCATATCGGATCTGAAGGAGTTCACGGGCAAGGATCAAGATGAGGACCGAGCGAGAACATGGATCAGCAAAGTCAATTCGGCCCTCATGAGAGATCAAGCGTCGGATGCTGAGAAGTGTTTGACCTTTGCGGATCTGCTAGCGGGGCCAGCCAGGAACTGGTATCGGCAGCTGGGCAGATCCACTAGGAACAAGTGGCCAGATTTGCTGCGAAGTTTCCAGACCCAGTACTGCGGATTGGGAGTGTCGGTGGCACGACAATACTACCACGCTCGCCGCAGATCGGATGAATCCCCGCTAGAATACTACATCGACTAAACGTGGCCGGTCTACGAGCCAAGTTGAAGATCAAGGATGGGGGATCCAAGGTACTGCGGGAACACGTGGATCATTTCATCGAGACATTGGGAGACGTGGATCTGGCCGACAGGCTGACCCTGTTACGACTTCCCGACGCAGACGAGCTTGAGGAAGTGCTGCGGGCGGTGGATCGCGCGAAACACCGCCAGAAGAAGGCGGCGGTCGGATCTGGCAAGTATCGCCAAATGGCTCCGACGCCTACGGCCCCAGCTCGACGTGTCCACCAAGTCACGGCGCCCGACTCAGGAACTGAGTCAGGATCCGACGGTTCGGACTCCGACCCTGAAGATTACCGTCGAGTCTGTCTCACTGCGTCCAACGATCGAACGGCGAAGACCGGAGACAACTCTCGACCGGGGGATACCGTACCCGGGGACCGTGGGATGTACAGATCCCGAGATCTCATGGACGGGGCAGCACAAGTCAGGTGTTCGCAGTGCGGATCCCGGAAGCACACTGAATCTGGATGCTGGAAACATCTGGTCTGTGAGAAGTGTGGCAAGAAAGGTCATACCGGAGATCATTGCTTCTACGTGTGTCGCGGGTGTGGTGAGATTCACGACGTCGGCAAGTGCCCGATGGAAGAATTCTACAACCAGATCCGCCAATGGTTTGATCCAGCCAAGCACCGAGGGATGTTGCCAGAAGTGGCCGAGAAGATGTTAAACTAGGACGCTCGCCGGGTTGGAATCCGGTACGAGCCGAGCGTTCTAGGTACTGCATTTATGCATTTGTGAACAAGGCATCGCTAGATCCAGGTAGCAGGACCCTAGATCAAGTCGATAATACACGTGATCTACATGAAGTGTCAGTTGCCAAGATCTCTAGTTTGCGCCAAGTGGATGAGTTTGCCAGATCCGAAGTCTCTTCAACCCTGGATCTACAAAGGGGAGAGGCGCGTGGTTATTGGGAGAAACGCCAACATGGTCGATGGTTTGAACCTACCAAGGGTGAGGTCACTGCAGATCCACCTAAGGTCTGTCTGGTCACTGGATCCTGTGGATCTGAGGATGTTGGATCCATGGATCTGCTAACAGGGGAGTCCCGTGGATACTGGAAGTACCATGCCCCAGGAAAGTGGTTCAGACAAGCCAAGGTTGGGGGCAAGATCAACAATGAAAAAGCTATCCTACTCCTAGATAGTGGTGCCGAGGTGTCTATACTAGATACCGCCTTTGCTCGTAAGGTTGGGTGCCAAGTGGATGGGAGTCGGATCCAAGATTGTGTTGGGATTGGTGAAGGCGTGTACCGTACGAATGGGAGAACGCGGATCAAGATTACGCTGGCAGGTTGCTTGGTGTACTGGTTCGATATTTGGGTTGGAGATCTCGCTGGTCAAGATGCCATCCTCGGGATGGATTTCATGGTACCAGCCGGAGTGAGGTTGGATCTGGCGGATGGGACACTTTGTTTCCCTGACGAGATGCGGATCCAGCTCAGCGGACGGCGGCCGTTGTATGGAGCGAAGATGAGGATCGTAAGGGCGGACAAGACAACCTGGATCAAGCCCGGGGAAACCTGGGAGCTGCCAGATCGGTTAAAGTGGGTGGAACATGAGAAACTGTGGGTCACTCGGGGCGAGAAATGGGTGCCTACTGTAATCCAGGGACCGGGTCGATCACAATACCTCCAGGTCACGAACGTCAGCGACAAGAGACTATTACTGGACCATTATGAGGAGATCGGTCGATGGTTGGCGAGGGACGGTATCCCTAGGCGACCTGGATATGTGTCAGTGGGATCCCGCCGCTACAAAGAATGGCAGAACCTGGCTTACGAGGCGACTACCGAGATCGAATCTCTCGGAGAGATGGAGCACCCGGCGGGGCCAACTGGCCCCTTGGTGGATCGGCCTTCATATCCAACTCCGCGAAAGATCCTGCAGAGGGATCGTCGGATTAAGATCCAAACAGTGGAGGTTGGATCCACGACGGGGAATGATCCCCAGAGTCGGCCCCTAGATAACGCAGGGTCGGCGGATGAAGGATCGCAGAGGGCTGAAGCCGGACCGCCAGATCCCGCCGACTCCAGAGTGGATCCTAACTTTGCATGGGGCAAAGTGTCTGGATCCTTGTCGAGAGTGGCCGCACTAGCTAAGCAGGAACCATCGTGGGTAAACCCTCCAGAGAATCAAGTCGATCCAAAAGGTGGCTTCCCCAGTACCAGGATACCCGACCCCACGAAGACAGAAGGGATGACGGTCGAAGGAGAGTCGCGATGCCTGGATCCAAGGGTGGATCCGACAAAGACTGAAGATGAACAAGTCTGCTACCGTGAAGGCGGGGATCTACACGCCGAGGATCTTGGGGAAGGCATGGCGGTGATCCCGGAGGTACCACTAACCACAGAGGAGGTCACGATTGATGATATCCAAGTGGATCCAGGGGCGAACGAACCCACTGAAGTGGATCGTCTACGTCAGAAGATCTGGGAAAGCCGACATCTGCTGATCGGTAAGGGTAATGCGTTACCGCCCGCCGCCCGCGGAGTCAAATGTGACATCGATGTCGGCGACGCGAAACCGATCGCTCAAAGGGTGCGGAAGGTGGCACCTCAGTTCCGAGAAAAACTGTCGGATCTGATTAAGGGCCTGTTGCAAGCCAAGATCATCAGCTTCTCAACGTCCCCGTGGGCATCTCCGGTGGTAATCATCATCAAGAAGAACGGGGTGGATATACGTCTGTGCATTGACTACCGGCTGGTTAACAGCCTGACTCGATTGATGGTGTACCCGATGCCTCTAATCAATGAGCTGTTGGAAGATTTGGATAAAGTACTCTGGTACTGTTCTCTAGACATGGCCAGTGGTTTCTGGGTGGTTACTATGACGGATCGAGCTCGCGCAATATCCGCATTCATCACACCGTTTGGCCTGTTCGAGTGGACCCGGATGCCGTTTGGATTGAAGAACGCACCCCAGATCTACCAACGCCTCATCGATAACGCCCTCTATGGGTTCACCCGAATACCGGAGCCCGAAACGGGTGGATCCGGGGAAGGCATTGCAGAAGTGGATCCATTCGAAGCGGGGGAGCCAGGGGATCCTGGGACCCCGTCTGTGTTAGGACGCAGATCTTACATCGACGACATTCTGATCCCGGCGGAATCGTGGGATCAGTTGTGTGAGAGAGTGACATCCCTACTGGAGGCGTGTACTAAGTGGAATCTCTCTATCAGTGTGGTAAAGAGCTATTGGGGGATGCGCAAGGTGGATTACTTAGGCCATCGAGTTTCCAAGGAGGGATTGGAGGCGAATCCTAAGGACCTGTCTTCATTAGCCGATTTGTCCTTCCCACAGTCGTTACGAGCGATGCAATCCTTCTTGGGCAGTTTGAACTACTACAGTCGGTTCATCGAGGATTACGCCCTGTTTGCCGCGGTATTGTATGAATTAAGAGAGGTAGATTTTGCTGCGATGACTACTCCAGCTGTCCGGATGAAAATCCAACAAGCTCTGGCCCGGGAGATGTCGGATCCACGAAGGGATCCAAGTGGTACGACGTCAGAAGAGGACCTAACACAGGAGCTGGATCCACCCCGGGACCTACGGAGAGAGGATCCAGTCTGGATAGAGACGACGGATCAGAACGTGGAAAAGGCAGAATCTCGGTGGATCCGAGCTCAACACGCATTCATGGAACTGAGGAACAGGATCGCGACCACGCCTATCATCCGTCATTTCGATCCGGAACGTCAACCTACGGTGATAGTTTATGCCAGTGACTGGGCAGTCTCAGCAGCTCTGGTACAAGAACATGAGGGGATCTGTCATCCAGTCACCTTCGTCAGCCGGACACTGAAGCCGAATGAACTGAACTACGGAGCGGTGGAGAAAGAGATACTCGCGCTCCTGCGCGTGTTGGATCTGAATTATAACCTGCTAGTGGGAAGATCCATCCGGATCCTGACTCGACACTCTACGCTAGCCTGGCTGTTCAAGTCGGCCGGGTTACAAGGACGTTTGGGACAGTGGGCAGCTTTACTCTCGCCTTGGACGCTGGAGATTGTGAAATGTTCGAAAGGGGAAGACGAGATCCTGGGAGCCTTGGCCGCGAGCATCACTCCTCGAGCTAAGATGGATGAGGCGCTGACTAAGATCGCTCCTAAGAAAGAGCCCAAACGCCGGATCCAGATCCCGATCCCGACGATACAGGTGGATGAGGATCTGTACGTCCTGAGTTTCGATGGATCCGCTCGTGTACGACGCGGAGAAGGAGCATACAGTGCAATACTGTGGAGACTTCCCGGATGGGAAGTTGTACGGGCCAGATCCACTTACGCGGAAGGCCTCACCGTTAATGAAGCGGAGTATAACGGACTCCTTCTGGGTTTGGATTTACTAAAGGGACAAGATCCAAAACGGCTGGTGATTTGTGGGGATTCAAATTTGGTAATCAGACAGGTGCGAGGTGAAATTGACTGCAAGGCCCCGGCCCTAACACTGTTACGGCAGAAAGTGATGATCCACCTGCGTGGTTGGATGAATCACGAGTTGGTGCATGTCAAGCGAGATTGGAATACCAGTGCGGATAGCTTGGCCAGTGCCGCTTTACGGAATCAATGTGGTGTTGAAGTGGAGAGAGAGGTCGAGCATCAGGATCTCGTTACGTTGAATCGACTAGACGAAGTGGTGGTAGTTGGATCCGGGAAAAGGACAGTCCAGGTGATGGCTGTCACTAGGTCCAGAGGAAGAATTGGATCCAGTTCCCCGATCCTCGAGGAAACATTCGTGAAGAGAGTCCGCATTGAGCGGATCCTCAAAGCACAGAACGAGGAAGCGTGGATCCTGGGACTAAAGAAGTATCTGATGGGGGATGTACGAGACCTAAGTCGGGAGGAGACCAAATCCTACAGCATTATCGCTACGGATTACGCGGTGGATCTGAATGTCTTGCTTTTCTATTGCCCACCTACGAAGAGAGTCAACGAAGATCGGGATGGATTGATGAGACTGGTGATGCCAGAAACCTTACAACAGGATGTCCTACACCACTACCACGCTAGCTTGGAAGGCGGACATCAGGGTATTGGTCGGACCTACCAACGGATCCGGGAATGTTTCCACTGGAGAGGGCTATTCAAGAGCGTACAACGATATGTCGGTGAATGTGTGGATTGTGAGACAGGCAAGGGCAGGCCCACAATCGAAGGGGAGTCACCTGGGAATATCCAAGCGACTTACCCTTTCCAAATCATAGCCATGGATCATATCCCCTCGTTGCCCAAGTCGTTCAAAGGAAACACAGAATTGTTGATTTGGGTGGACTTGTTTACCGGATACGTGATAGCCAAAGCTAGTGCGTCTAGAACTGCGCAAACCATTGCTGAATCGTACGAGGAGTGTGTCTTCCGAAGATTTGGAGCTAGCGAAATGATTAGACATGATCGGGAACCAGGATTTATGTCTGATTTCTTTCGAGCATTCAACCGGATCCTGGGGCAGCGACAGCGAGCAACCATGGGATATCGTCCCCAAGCTAACGGGTCGGCCGAACGCATGGTGCAGACGATCACGAGAGCACTCAAGATGTATGTCCAGGATTTGGATCAGAGGGATTGGGATGAGTACGCAGAACGACTCCCCTTCGCGATGAACACCGCCCAAGACAGGATCCGGGGTGATACCCCCTTGTACTTGGTACATGGGTGGGATCCCAAATCCACCCTGGAAGCGGCCATCCCAGTATGCAGCACCAAGAAGAGAAACCGAGATCCAAGGCGATGGCGATACCAAGTCCAGAAATACTACCGGCAAGCTAGATCCCAGGTGAACGAACGACTGCGGAGCGCGATACAGGATCGAGCGGATCGACACAACGAAGACGCCCGTCCACATCAAATCCAAGTGGGATCGCAGGTGTGGCTTTATTTGGATCGAGTGAAAGAAGGGTACGCCCGCAAATTGGCCCATCTATGGCATGGACCGTTCCGGGTGAGCGAGAAGATTGGAGAACACGCGGTAAAGCTGGAAACGGCAGGTACCGAATATCGCCTGTTCCCTGTAGTACACGTATCCAAGCTGAAGTTGGTCAAAGAATATCCGGATCGGCCGCAGATCCGTCTTTCGGTGGATGTATCCGAACGCGTTGACTTCGACGAAGTCCTCCTACCGGAAGATAGTTGGAATGTGGATCTCGAAGCCGACGAGTTCGAAGTCGAGAAGATCACCGATATAAGGTCGGGGAAGCGAACTATTTACGGACGGATTTACTGTGAGTTTCTGGTGCATTGGCGTGGATATGACGAACCCAGTTGGGTAGACGAGGCAGATCTGAACTGTGGAGCATTACCCTATGATTTCTTGAGAAATCGTTCGAATCGTAACAGATTCGGCGTGATGCAGTCTCATGAAGAAGAGTAGGGAGAGGATCGCTGATGTGAGTTGGTCGCATCGGAAAGAAAGAGAAGACGAATCCACAGGGGAATGGTGGATTAGGAGGAAGGAGTGAATGTTTATGCATAAGAGTGACGTTTTACGTGTGAGGAGTCCTGCTTGATCTCAAGCACGAGCTTTCAAGGGCCCGAACTATACTGACCCGATTGAACCTGGGTCATTGGCGCTAGATCCGGATGAAATCCAGGCGCGGATCCAACCGGATCCGGGATCCCGCCCAGATCCAGGTGTACGCTGAAAGGGTGGATCCCGCCCAGATCCAGGTGTACGCTGAAAGGGTGGATCCCGCTCAGATCCAGGTGTACACTGAAAGGGTGGATCCCGCCCAGATCCAGGTGTACACTGAAAAGGTGGATCCCGTCCAGATCCAGCTGTACACTGAAAGGCTCTGACTAGATTTCTCAACCAACGAGGAAATGTTATAGACATATTCAAGTAAGAGAGTGTGGATTAGGATAGCTTATGCAAAGGGCTAGCTCGACCCAGCTTTCAGTCGCTAGTTACTGCTACGAAATGAATCCACGAAGACTGAAACTGGGGGCGTGGCGTCAAAGAGTGATGAGGATCAGGTAGTCTTGGGCTGAACGTTGAAGAACTTGCCCACTAGACGCTGGATCTGGCGTCCTGGGTGTTGGCTCAGGTCCCCGCGAAACTGGATACGCCAAGGTTCGGCTTCGTCGATCTCTCGCAAGGCTTCAATAGATTCGTGGGCTCTGGGTGATGGAGGTTGGGATCCTCCAAGTTGGCTTGACGGGATACAGATCCCGGAAACCAAGCCACCTTATCCCCGCGTCGGGGAAGATGCAAGAAGGATGGATCTAACAAAATATCCACGTCACACCAACCGTCCTGGATTGCCAACACGAGGATCACCAGGACTCTCTTCCAAGCTCGGCCAGCATGGCTACGTCGGTTACCACGATGCTTGTTGAAGTTGGACAACCAAGTCGAACCCTGCAGTTGATTCCGAGAGCTGGGGAACCGGTGAGTGCCCTCCCATATAGCAACCCGGTGCTTGGAGGCGAAATCCCGGAACGCCCGAACGAATACCCCGAGTCGCCCACGCACATCACCCCTGAAGCTAACCGGATCCACCGGTGTGGTGACCAGCGTATCCCACGGGGCAGCACTTGTCAGTTCTTCCACGAGAGGTCTGGTGACGAGCGAATCCACGTACCCGGCCCTCGGGATGGCGTCCGCTGTCCGAGGGAATATCCATTCAGCTCGAAAAGGCAACTCAGGGAACAGGACCGTGACCTTCATCGAGATCACCGCGACCCGGTTCAACTTCTTGGCGGACCAAGGCTCGATGTCTCTGGTAGCGAAGGCCACAGGAGCACGTCTACCAGGGATGAAGGCGGCATCCGGACCGAACGGAGCCACGGGGAGCATCCCTGGCAGTGACGAGTTAGGGGGAGCGGGGATCAAGACAGATCCAGGGGATCCGCCACCGTGAGACGATCCCGGGGATCCGCCACCATGGGGCGATCCTGGAGATCCACCACCATGAGGTGACCCCCCTCCACCAGATCCGTGGGATCCGCCACCAGGCGACCCCCCTCCGCCAGATCCAAGGAGTCCGCCACCACGAGGCGACCCCCTCCCACCATCGCTACCCGATCCGCCGTCACTGTCGACTTGGATTGTGGATCCCGCAGTGTCGCCTCCGGATCCGGCTGTGCCAGCGACTTGTGGAGGCGGCGTCGAGAGGGATCTCCGCCGGGCTTCGGATCGAGATTGTGATAGAGCCCGTCGTGTGTCTTCCTCCAAGGCATCCTCAGCGGCTCGAGCCTCCTCCGAATCCTCTGGACTCTCATCGTCATCGTCGTCCTCATCGTCCTCATCGCTCAGAGTGAAGGGATACGGGCCGGAGGACGACGTACGCTTCGACGACGATCGGTTAGGAGGCCCTGAGCCGTCGGACCAGTCCGACTCTTCATCCTCGTCATCCTCCGAGCTACCAAGTCCGCATCCCGGGGGAATGACACGTTTAGCTTTCCCCTTCCCGGATCCAGCACGGGCGGGCGGATGGCCGGTGGAAGCTGGCCGGAGAACGGTAGGCGTCGTCACCGAAGGGGCAGTGGTGGATCCCGACTGAGACTGTCCGGATTTAGCCGTGGATGGGGCTAACCCCGTCGTAGGAGCAACGATGGCTGTGGATCCAGTGGACACCACTGCCTGGGGCGACGGCGCAGTCGTGGATCCAGTTTTGGGCGCCGATCCCGACTTGGATACAGCAACGGATCCAGCCTTGGCGGTTGATCCAGATTTGGATGCCGAAGATCCCGCTTTGGATGTCACACCGGACCCAGTCTTGGGTCCGGATCCGGTCTTGGATGCCGTAGATCCAGTCTTGGGCCCAGATCCAGTCGCGGATACTGAAGTCGACTTGGATGCAGTGGTGGATCCGGTCTTGGATCCGGCTCCAGACTTTGAGGGAGAGGCGGAAGTTTTGGACGTGGATGTGGGACCCGTCTTGGATGTGGATTTGGATCCTGCCTTGGGAGCGGATGTGGGTCCCACCTGAGAGGCCGCCTTAGAGGCCGAACCGGTTTTGGATTTGGCCTTTGGGGAAGCGCGAGCATGCTTATGAGGACGGGGGGATCCGGTGCTAGGAGCGGGAGACGCACTACGCGGACGTTTCGCAACTGATGGATCTGCCCCACTTACAGACGGGAGATGAGCAGAGACGCTGGCAGCACGAGAAGGCCCCGACAAGGGAGGAAGGGGATCCGACACGGCAGCTGTCACCAGCGTCAGTCGTCGACGAGCCAAATCCCGCTCCGATAAGCCACGATCGCGCTCCAGGACCAGCTGTTACTGCTGAGTTTGGGCTGCAGCGAGTTGATCCCGGAGTTTCGCGGCGGTCGCATCGGCTTCTTTCAATTTGTCACCTGGATTGACAATAACGAGTGAATACGGGGTTACTAGCAAGGACTAAAAGAGGATCCACGTACTCGTGCGGCGAAGCTTGGATTCCAGTTCCGTTTGTGCACGCTTGGCATCCGCCCACTCGGTAGCCGCCTTGTCCCGCTGGAGCTCGCTGTCCGCCAGCTTCGCTTGGAGCTCGTCGCGCAATTGAGTCATACGCACGAATTCTTCGAGCGCGTAATCTCGTCCGGCAGACGCTTTCTCGAGCGACTCCTTGGTGTCTTGCAACTCCTCAGAGAGTTGAGCCAGGGCTACATCCGGCGATGAGGCAGGTGGATTTGGCGCGGGGGACCCTCCACGCGCCGACCCTAAGGCGGATCCGCCATGAGTGGATCCCACATAGTCGTTGGTCACCACCTCCTCCTGGGTCAGACGCAACTCGTCACGGAGCCGGTCCAAGCTCGCATCCGCAGCTGCCCCAGCAGTCTGGGAATCCTCCAGATCCCGCTCGAGGTCGTGGATTCGGGATTGGAGTTGGTGGACCTCAGATCCGGCGAGCGCCATCTCCCTAAGGAGATGGTCGTTGTCATCTCGCATGACATCTCGCTGACGGGAGGCGCGATCCAGCCGTCCGGTCAGGTCGCGGATCTCGACCGCCTGATCAGCCAACAAGAGTCGCAGGTCCTGCGATCGAGAGGCCGCACGGTTCTCCCACCCCTGGATCTCCATAGCCTGGTCGTGGACTTGGGCTCGCAAGGTCTGAAGTTGGGTAGTGTGCAGAGACGCCGCTTGGTCTTGGGCATCTTGAGCCGTCTGGAGCTCCGCTGTCAGGGTTTGCACCTGATCGGAAAGAGCCTGGGCTAGAACCCGCAGATCGGTGGGCGACATGGAAGACGGACTGACAGGAGGGGTGGTGGATGAGGCCTTGCCCGACGATTTGCCGGTACGCTTGGCGGGAGACATGTGTCACGAAGGGGAGAAAGCGGTTGTGGATGCTGGTAATTCACGCCGTGAACGCTGTTGTGCAGCGCCGACAACGTACAGGAGGCGATTGTGGTGAAGTGCTTTCTCAGAAATAAGAGAATGGGCCTGACGCGGGGTCACTATCCCGAATCAGTGACAATTTCAAGTGATTAGAGAGGATTTGGATTGTCTGGCACGGATGCAAGTTGCCTGCGGTGGATCTGCCGTGACGAGCGGCCCCCCGTACGGAACGACGATGGACCTGGTATGAGTGATGTACGGGAAGGCAAGATCCACCGAGACCTATCTCGGATCCACCCTTACCTGGATTTACTTAGGTGGATATGGGATATACTATGTACCAGTAGATCGAGTGTGGATCCTATGAAGGAATGGCGGTAGGTGCCATCTGAAGGTGGATCTAGTAGCCACGGCTAACAAGAAGTCAAGATCCACCGTGAAGTACCCCGGATCCCATACTTCCGAGTTCGGATCCAAGGAGAGAGGATCCCGCTTTGAGGGACCTGGATCCAGGGTATAGGATGATGGATGCAGTGGATCTCGAACTTTCGTGGGACAATGGAGATCACAGACGGTTGCGAGACGATGTTGGATGATTGGAGAGCTCAGATCCACGACGAGTGTACACTTACAGTGAGGTGGATCCAAGCGACCTGGATCCGGATGAGTGTACCCATAACAGGGTGACTATAATGATTACGCCATGGATCCGGTGGATCTGAAGATAATACAGCTGGGATGATGGGTCAAGGGAAGAAGGGACATGCAGCCGAGCCTGGTAAGGGATCTAACGAGGGAAAGACATAGAAGGTAGAAATCCAGGCAGGTATAGGCATAAGTATCAATACAGACTTCTATTTGCACGATAACACGCAAGTGCCTTCCTGCCCTCAAGAACCGGAACTATATTGGCCGTACGAGCTCGGAGAAGGTTGGGAATTGCGAACCTAGTGTTGGTAGTGATAACTGGATAATACATTGGCCAGATCCTACAACCTAGTGAGCTTTTCCTATACACGTGCAGATCCAACAGGTTAATCGAATTACTACTTGGTCGGTTACACCCTAGAAGATCTCAACTCTCAAGATCCCGTCACAGGAGGCGGCAAGTACGACACAAAGGAACTACAAAGGCAAGGCAACACACCCGCAAGGCAACCCTACGGCCAGATCCACGATCTAGGCCCCGGATCCATAAGCTCGAATATTCGCTTAGGATACGGAACCATCCACGGACGCAGAGTGAAGATTTTCCACTGCTGCTCCACCCCATCCCCACGTCTCGCCAAGACACTCAAGCTTCACCACTTGAACTCTTCGGAAGTTACCGAGAGAGCAAGATCCCGCCCTACCGACGGGTACACAAGGTGAGGAAAGTTCAGCAGAACACGGATCATCTGGGGACCCCCTCCGTTAGTCGGTGTCTGGGCGCAGTTGGTAAGTTGGATCCGGCAATCTCGCAGATTTTGCTGATCCCGCTACACCACATTCTTTAAAGCGATTGAGCTGCTCAGCCTTTTTTTAAGTAGCGACCTTCTGCTTTCCCTCTATCTTGACCTACTTCTCCGGTCCAGAAAAAAATTAACAATGAGGTTTTTCTTTAAAAAAAAACCTCGCATGTTTGATTGGTCAATGTCCACTCTGAGATGGGTACGATTGGTTAAAATGGGCTCGTATGAGGATTTGTATGCACGCGGATTGAGAGTAATTGACAGGACATCGAAAATGGATTGAATTGCTTTTAGTGATACCACTAGATTAAGCTTCATTTGCGCTTTTTCTAGTATATTTTAAAGTTTAATTCTGATTATTTTTGACGTCAAAGCAAAACAAAACTCCACCCCTCCATAAAGTGATAGTTCAAATGGTCAGATATTCGCAAAATTGGCGGGAAATTTGTTCATTAAAAAATCGTGCTGATGCTACGTAAGTAGGGCTTTCAAACTAACTCAAACACGGTTCCGTTGGAGCTGTACGACCGAAGTTATCGCCGATTTAAAGAACTGTTAATTATTTTTCGGACCAGACAAGTATAAGTTAGTCCACTTTCTGATTCGTGATTTTGAACACCTGATTTGACTTCAAATGCGCCGCAGCTTTACTGCTACCGGTATCTCCGAAAAAAGCTTTTGCAACTTAACAGCATCTCCAGCGATAATGAGATGTGTAAGTTTTGTAACATTCCTTAAATAAGTAACCCTTCATTCCCCGTCATCTAATCAGAGCATACCACGACTGCTTTTGTCAGAGCCATGTTGGATTTTGTATTCATACTTTTTAGCTACGGAAAATTTAATAGATCTTCAGTAAGATCATTATACGTCTCCTCCGACATGCCAATACGATGTTAAACCTAATTGTGGTAGTATGTGTCTAACATGTCGGAGGGGAATTCAAGTGAAAAATTAAATGAAAAGGTTGTGTGGGAATGGTGAACGTAAAAAGATCTTTCGTATCTGTTTTAATAGCGGTTAGGGTCAAAGCGCATGAAAGCTAGAATCTTAACTTTCTTTTCGCCCGTAAAAATAATTCCCTACCACCGACATCACGAACTCAAACCCCATCAGTACGGATGCTATACAAGGCTCACCCTCCGACGTCAGCTATACGAGAATCGACCGAGTCGCTGAGGCGGAGCGAGAGAGAGAGACCGCCTGATGCATGCTCTACGAAAAGCCGAACGAGCACAGGAAAATGACTTTACGATCGCCGAGGAAAGAGTAAGCCATTACATAGAGGTGCTAAAAGAATCAATGCGCCAAAACGAGCCGAAAAGTCAAGTGGTCACTGGCCTGCTGAAGGAGGCAAAACTGAAGGCAGAGGAGAGTGAAAAATGCGCTAAAGACAGCGTTAAAAAGCTTAGTCGGGAGCTTGATATGATGAAAAAGCGGGCTATCGATGCGGAAGAATCTCTACTAGCTGAAAAGATAAGCCTCCCCAAGGACAAGATGCGTCTTCTAGCGGATCCATGTACCGCTTACTTGCGCTACAAAACGAAGGAGAAGAATAGTGCGCTAAGCGAAAAACAAGCCCAGCAAGATTTCGCGTTTTGAAGCAAGAACTTGCACGCATCAGACGAGAGGCTCATGAAGCAAATGAACGACCAACCGAAATGCTGAAGCTCGTTCAAGATTCGTATTCGCTAGCATCTAGGGTTATTGCCACCTCACATAATCTGGGTCACCGACTAGAGTTCTGCTTTCAGCAGCTTGGCGATCTACTCTCTTCTGTTGAATCGATTGACATGGGGGTCTTCAACGCGCTTAGGGCTTCAGATAAAGATATAGGACTGGTATTGCACACGAATGAAAACAAGTCACAAGTGGAATTTCTTATGGGGACGGAAACAACAAGGTTTTAATGTCCAGGAGGAGGAATTCACATATATATCATCTAGAAAAGGTCGATTCTAAATGACTCCAGCGCTCCTATCTTCACCTCGCCGTCTCCCTTGTCTGGACTTCACTGTCGTTTCAGACAGATTCCGACTGTCGACTTTGCAGGCGCCTTTTACCTGTTGCTTTGCGAAGCTGCAGTCACATTTCCACTATTTTCGGAATAGCTCTACCACAATCCCAATCCTCATGCCAGATCACAAAACAGGTTTTTTTTCATGGACTTATGACGCACATTCAAGCAGAGATAAACACTGCGGTGAAACGTACAACAGCATTAGAAGTAGACAACAAGTATTAAAGTTGAGCGCTACTTACTCTCCGGTATAGCGTTCAGAGCAGGCTCTACAATATCATTTTGAACTCAACCCTCGCGCTCCACGATCTGCAAGACAGCTACAGAATTTGCAGGCAGGCTGCATTCTTTTCTGTTTGGATCACCAAGCTTCCCTTGGTAATCTTCTGTCTCAGTTGGGTCGTGGTTTGTGGCGGTAGAGTGCCTTTGTGTTACTACAACCGGATTCAAAGCACCTTCATGCTGAATTGTGAAGCAACAAGTGTCAGTAAGATTCTTAGTAAATACTACTTATCTCATTACCGAATACGCAGAGGTCATATCCGCGGGCTTCACAGCAAGCTGCTGGGCGTGCTGTGTAGTCAAGAATTCTACGTGGGTCATTCCGCGCCTTCCTTGGCGGTTGTAATCTGTCTGATGAATGATATAGGCATTCACAAGCGTGCAATCCAAGAGTCCTAGAAATAACCTCATTATTGACACACAGTATCGAGTCAGTCTGCGTTAGTCAATGTCATGATATTGGCAGATATTGGCCCTCACGCTTTGCAGTATTTCTTGAATTGAAACGACATCAGGATGGAGTATCGCTAGCGTCTGAGCTGGTCATGAACATCGACACCTCCCATATGGCGGTGGTAGGCTTTAACCAGCTTGGGGAAGGGTATCGTAGAGCTTTCTCCACCAACCCATGTATTGCGCTCTGCCGACACGTTCGTGTAAGAACACCTTTTCAAAGAGAGATAAGCCCAGCCGCTATTGACCTCACCTGCACTTAGTTCCTGCGTGCTAGCACCAGTTGCTAAAACGTGGACTGGTTTCGCGTCCCACCAGATGCATGCGCTCATTCCCGGAACCGCTTTTGATCGTGCAACCGTGTAGGATCCTCTGGGTATGTTTGCTGGCCTGGTCTTTCGTTTGTCCTTGAGATCATTTGGGAGCCCAAGCCTTCTGGTCTGGACTGTTCCTACTGTGTAAATCTTCTTGGCAAACAGCTCCAGCGCTAGTGTATAACCGATCTGTAATAACCAGGTGGTGATCTTGACGATCAACTGTATAGACAGCAAGTGATGAACATTTTTGTTCCCCATTTGTGAGGCTTGTCACGCATATACGTGCGAGTACCATTGACCTCGAATGTTATGGTAGCGTACCCTCGTCGAAGGATAGCACCCCGCTGGGTGCGTAGACCTTCTTGAATATTTGCTGTAACGTGTTTAAAATTGGTCAAATCTTCCATGCCCGATCTGATTTTGCTAATGGATCGCGATTGTCCGAGAAGTGAAGAAATCGCATCAGTTCATCAAACCTGTTTCCAACACAGAACCCAAAGCAGTAGCCGAAAAAAAGGTTCGCAACCATCCCGACAGGATTCATTCTCACCTGTTACGAGGCATCCACTCCCCAAATGTACTAGCTGGAATTGCGCCAACGGCAGCTGTGCTCCAGGTGACGATTTTGTGGACACGCGATGAGCAGCCCGAAGATATTTGCATGCTCGTGGGGCTGAAATGAATGCATCGACAGAAGTCGTTAAAGAATCTGCTTCAGACTTTCAGAGTCTTTAGTCCTCGACCCTTGCTGTTTTGCTGAATCTTGCTTCTGCTTAATTTTTCTGGCTCGGCTTACCACCGTCTGCGCACGTATTTGTTACTCTCACGAGCTATCTGAAACATTACTTCCTTTGACATGAAGAACCAAAACAGGTTTCAGGTGAGTCAGCCACATCAGACGCCCCTCTGGTCGGACCCCATTCACCAATATACAACCCAGCGTATTCACCTTGGGGCTCTTTTCTCTTTAATACTGTCATTACATGTTTCAGAATAGTTCAACAACATAATAATGAAATGGGTATGCTCTGGAAGCACGCATATAGCTTACCCGCTTCCCAGCCTGTTTCTTGCCACTCTCTAATCTCATCCTTGTTATTGGCTAGTTTCAGCAGTGCGTCATCGTCATTCATAAGGACGCCGATCTCCATCATAATCGCAGCGATGTCTTCATCGTCCCAGGCAGTAGTATTTTCATCAAAATGAATACCTGCATCCTTATCGGAACCCCCTTCATGGTCTGATGGACCGTCGGAATCGAGGTCGTCGTACTGAGCTCTGTCGCCTCCGTCACCGATATTGACATCGTCAAAAGTCGAAGACGTCCGCTCGCTGGCTGATCGTAAAATCTTCGTTTTCTAGTTGCTGATGATACTGACCAAATAGCGTAACAATGCCATCGTCAATGTCGTCAAAGTTTTCGTTTGGTAAATCCACTCGAAAATCCACTGCGCCGTCATTGCTATCAGCACCCATGCAAGACTCTCCGTCGCTATCTACCGTAGGAGATGATACTTCCGTGGCTTGTAAGACTGTGTTGTAGTCTGCGCTGGCTCTTGGTGAATCCATATTGATCATCGCTGATAGAGTTTTTGTAGGTACAATGCCTGCGTGGTAGCTTGAGCTATTAGTATACGTTTCAGATCGAGACGTTCCAGTCATATCCGCTGACGTTGTCTCCGCACGAGTCTTGTCAATCAGCGTCGCAGCTAATAGAGGGGGGGGGCACCTTAGAGAAACAACAATCCAGAACGTATAATCCGTATTAGTAACGTAGTAGCTACAGGCCCGAAAACACACATAGATAGCACTGCTATCACACGTACTCATTAATGCTAATGGATCGCGTTGGATTGCCTTCGGCACATTTCTTTATTTGGGAATGCCCAGGAATAAACGCTGACGGGGACTTACCGTATCTGCTGGTGCGCGTGCGCTTTCGTTGTACAAGGGCACTCAGGGTGTTCCATACCAAGTGACGTTTAACGTTAAACCCGATTACACCTCATTCGAAAGCTTGGTGCACTTGAGTGCGAGCACGTGCCTGTCATGTCGGGACGGAAAAAGCACCACGACTACGCAAGGTCTGGGTGTGTGCATGATATGCTGAGGATGTCGTTGGCTGCGAGGTATATTTTCAGAGAATCGCACGCCAAAAATCGTGTCGGATCTGCGTGTGACGGAGATTGTGATGTACCTTGATAGACACGCTATATTATTATACGAGTTTGACTTGGATTCTTTGCACTTTGAGGCACCAAGTGAGTATCGTGATTCGCTCAAGTCGATCATGGGTCTCGATAATGATAGCAGTGTTGCTTCGGATGTAACCGAGACCCCGACGCGACCGTGGATCTCGAGGGAGGCGATCCGTGCGCATCGACTGGCATGACTGAGCAGCACTTGGAAAGTTCTGGCTGAGGTCAGAGAGATGGAGATGCTCTCTATCGCATCGAGCGCTGCGAAGGCAAGCGTAGCAAATGGTGGCGTCGGTATTACGGATGTTGGTGATACTTCACGTGCATTACCAAGCGAGCCGACGCTACCGCAAAGAGACCGATCGGTTGTAGCCCGGAGTGAATCATGCTTTTGCGTGGGTGATCTTGTGTTTTGGGAAACAAATCAAGAAACCCAAGCCTCGGCTGATCTGACGGAAGATGATACTAATGCACAGAATCAGCGGGATGAGAAGCCATCGGAGGAGTGTCGTGCCGGACATAGCGCACAGAAGCCGGAAGTGAAACGAGCTCGCGAAAGTATCACGAGCGTCATCGACCCAGTTGTTTGAATGACTATGTGACGAACGTAGTACAGAGTACTGGACGTGTATTGGATAGAACGACCCACCAAAAAATGATGTGACAGTTCCTCGGAATCGACAAGAGGCAAAACGTTCGAGGTACAGCAACTTCTGGTGTAAGGCTGAACTGAAAGAAATGGCTTTAATAAGAGCTAAAAGAGTTGAAAGAGATACCAGAAGAGGAAGTTGCCGAGGACGCAAAACTGATCACGACTCGCTGGGTGTATGAAATCTCGGCTGATCAGCAAGGGTTTGTAGTTCGTTTAACGCGAATCTCGTTGGCCTATCAACGCCCTGGGATTGACTTCTTGGGTACATTTTCACAAAAAGGGCGTATGTCGTACTTCCGGTTGATGGTAGCCTTTGCGAGAGCACTTAACTTGACACTCTATGGGGGAGATATCAGCACGGCCTACTTGAAAGCAAAGGTCAGTATTCCACAGTATGTGAAAGCGGTCGAAGGATACCCTTGCGAAATCAATGGGCACATGTCTGTGCTAAGAAAGTCATTGTATGGGTTGAGACAGTCCGGCCGTGAATGAAACTCTGAATTGGGCCAGTGGACGCTCAAGCATGAATATCACTGATCAATGATGAAGTCCTGCCTGTACAACCGTTTCGAGGGCAAGAATATCATGCCGGTCTTAGTCTGCGTAGACGACATCCTCGTGGCACCTAACGATGGACTGCAGAAGGTACAACTCTTCGAGGGCCTTGACAAGGAGTACGGAATCGAAGATTAGGGCTTGTTGATCCAGTAACTGGGTGTGAAAGTGGTACAAACCACAGATCAAGTTACCATTAAACAAAGCAAATACTCACGTGAGATTTTGGAGAAGTTCGATTATGGCGATGCACACCCGGTTAGAAATTTGATGGAAGTGAGCACTCGTCTTGCGCCAGAGAACACGAGAGAAGTAATACTAGATTTCCTTACCGATAATCGATCAGCATGCTGATATACTTGACAACCTGTACTCGGCCAGATCTGGCATTTGCTTTCGAACAGCTAAGCCGGTTTGTAGCGAGACCGTCTGACAAGCATGTTAGAGTTTTGAACCGAGGGCTACGGGGTCTTGTTGGTACAATTAACTACATAATAACTTATGAGCGGCAGTCGAGAGGGAGCAAAGACGCTGACGCTCGAGGGCTTCTGTGACAGCGACTGGGCAAATGATCCAGAAAGACGAAAGAGCACGACGGACTACTTCCCTACGGTGGCGGGGGGGGCTATCACCCGGATGTAGAGACGACAGTCGATAGTAGCGCTCTCCACGGCTGAAGCCTAATAGGTGGTCGCATGCGAGGCCGCAATGGAAGCTGTGGCAGAGAGTAATAGTCGCCAGGGGATTTTGCTACAGTAGAGAATGAAGTTACGAATTGGCGTTGACATCAAGGTAGCCTACGTCTTAACCACAAACCCCACGTAAAGTCGTCGTACTCGCACATCGAGTTGCACTGACTGGCATTTCGCGGGAAAGCAAGTTAGGAAAGGCGTAACTAAATCACACAAGGTAAGCAGTGACGCGAATTCGTCAGACGCGTTCACAAAGCCTCTGGACAAAGCTCGACTAAAACAATTACTTGCACTAACGAGAGTTGAAGGTACGAAGTATTCGAAGCTGCTGCTTCGAGGAAGGCGTGTTGCAGTAGAGATTCGTATCGACGACGTACCCAACGGTGAACACGTTCAAGGTGATGACAATGAGACCTGGCACTGCCACGATAAGCGCGATGACAGTACGGAGTGTAGTGAAACTAGGTGAGCAGGGTCTTTACTGTTATAGCGACCGAAGCCCGCATGAGTGAGCGTTATGGAAAAGCGGTAGCAGAGCTAACAATTTATCTGCTGAATGGAAGGATAGCAATTGCGTTGCTGTGATTGTTGTGGGCCGAGTGCTTCCCTTCGACGCCATGTCGGAGCTGTTGAGATTGCAATGACGAGCAAATGATGTCGGTGAGCATTGCTCATGAAACCCTTTTCCGGAGGATGGGGGCACTACTACAGTAGTATTTGGTGGTCGTCGTAGACTCTACATCGTTTGATATATCCTTTAACCCCTTCAAACCGGAGGATTTTTGTTGCCTTTTTTAACTACGCTGTATATACATGGTACGTTTATATGAGTTTCAGTATACCCTAGGGGAACGGAGTAGAGAGAGTCCGTACCAGAAGGGGTTGATTATTTCCTTTGCTGTATATACACCCGTACATAGGTGCCTCTATCCGGTGTATCTACTGCTACACATTGGCTATGTACGCTGTTACAGATGCGCTAGAGAGCGTGTTTTGCCCACATGAAGGTTTGTGTTGCAGAGCCCCTTGTCGAGTCGGGCGAGAGCAGCGGATCTGTAGAGAAAATTATCTCTAAAATTCGAGAAAGCGTGCAACAGAAAGGGGAATGATTTATGTATACTTTAATCAAGTATCTTGATATTATCCATGCAGCAATCAATGATGACGATCGCAATTTTGAACCAATCGAAGCTGTCAAATTTGGGATGACCTGTCTAATGGTTGTCAAGTGTCTAGTCTACTCCCTGTCATCAATTAAGCGTGAGCAAGTGAGGACAGTCAACTTACTTGCTCATAAAACGAATGACCATAGATCGCAAAGACAAAAAAAATCATTATGCGAATTACTGCTTCACTTACTCAGAGTCCGCAGAATCTTAAGAGTCTTCAGAGGCCCTGGTGTCCACGCGCCGGCGCTTGGCTGGTGACTTCCCTGGAAATCCCGTCGTCTTTGATCCACGCAGGCGGAACTTGCCCTTCATGTACTCCGTGATTGCCTTGTCATTCTTGTAAACCTTGTGCCAAATATACCAACAGTTCATCGTTTTGCTGGACTCCAGCCACTTCGGCTTCACGCACAAGTAGATGGGTCCCACAAAGTCATAGCTGTCACATAAGTAGGTCGTAGTCGCCCCACGTTTGCCTTCCGTCCTCATAGCGCACACCTTGCAGTTCTTCTGCACCCTCTTTCTCTGTCCAGAGTGGTCACGCCAGTCCTCATTCTGCATTGGACTGTGGCCTGTAGGCTCTGCGTCGGGAACGACTTCTTCTTCCGCGGACACGTCTTCATCTGTATGTTCAGGTTAGCTTAACTGTATATATACCGTAAGATATACAGCATACACCCTTACCTGGATTGAAAGTGTTTTCTTCGTACATGTCCTCCATGGTGAGCTCAATAAGCTGCTGATGCAGTCTGCACATGTACTGTATATGCGTCATGCCCTTCACCTTTTTAGTCTTGCAGTAAGCACGATATAGGATGTACCTATTTGTGGAAGCCAGATCCACAAGTCCCAGAAACAACGGTGTGTAGTACTTGCGGTAAGTTATTGACCGCTGGACCGAGTAACGCTGGAGCCGGAGTTGATCATGGACGTCAACTCCGCCCATGAAGCGATGGTAATCCTTGATTACCTTGGGGCACGCAACTTCATTCTGCACACCAGTCTTCTCTCTGCGTGCCACACGATCAAGCGTGAGGTTTCCACCAACAGAGAGAAAGTGAACAGGCTTGCTGTCCCACCAGCAAATTGCAGCTATATTATTCACATGCTTTGAGCGAGCAAATGTCACTGAGCCACGCGTAGTGTCCTTTGGTCTGCTTTATTCTTAGCCACCACTGCTTTACAAAATCCGCAGCGATTCGTCATAATTGTCCCAATTGTATAGAATCCCATGGTCAACAGTTGTACCGCCAGAACAATAGAGATATAGAACCTTTTAACCACCACGAGTCTCATCGTCTTGTCAGGAGGTTTGTCTCCAAAAACAGCTCGCAAATTCCTCACAACCGCAGCAGGGCCCGACTTCATATTCACAACTCCCGATTCTGCGATGTGTTGCTTTTGCCCGCAGTAAACTTCGAAGCTATCAAACAAGAAGTTGTTTATACAGAGTAAGTAACCCAGCTAATACAGCAAAGACATTTACAATCTTATCGAATGCAGTAAGCAGAACGCGCGCAGCAAAGCATAAAGAGCTTCGCCTCCCACTTGTGCGGCTTATCTTTCATATACATTCGGGTACTGTTGTAGGACGATCTGGAAGGGAGCATTGCTTCATCAAAAGATAATTCTGCAGGAGTGATGTATGAATTCATGAATGTCTACTGCAAAACGCTCACTACAGATCGGATATTCCATGCGCGATCGGTCTTGGCACGGGGTCTTAGTTGCTGTTGAAGTGTAGATTTCGGCTGATATCGAGAAACCTGTCGCGAGGCAAAAATTGACCAAAAATCCCTCTTGAAATTGCACCGACATCATCTTGAGCCAATGGCTAGCCAATGTTTCGCGATTAGGCACCACCGTCCGTGCAACGAGAAGTGCTATGTACACACAGAGATCGTGCGGCAAAATGGGCTTCACCGACAGAAAATCTTGTCGTACATCCCAGCGAGTCTTCGTCTTCTTGGTTGGCGTCACAGGCTTTTCAGACGCCTTAGCCCGTCGTTCCCTGACTTCTTTCTTGTGAAAATACTCGTCCACTCATTCAAGTCACCTTCTTCAGATTCATCACCAGAGTCCAGCACTTGGTAGGTGCTGTCATCGTCGCGATGCGCATTTCCCTCGTCAACGCCATCTCCATATAAATCAATCACTGATGCATAATATACAGTATATGATACAGGTTAGGTGTAACATGTATGCATCATATACAGCATAAAAACCAACGTACGATCCTTAGCGGCGTGCCTGGTGCTACTTCCTCCCTCAATTCTTGATGAATCCGCTTGCTCTGGTCCATCGTCACCGGACATCGCCGGACTTTGTTTCTTCTTATTACTCGGAGCTGGTTCTTCTCCACTTGTATGCGAAGACGAGGCCTGGCTTATATCGGGTTCTACAAATTTCAGCACAGCAAATATGATGCATTGTAGCATACACAGATTAGCATGAATAGACAGAAGGTAAAATATTCCTTGTAGCATACCTTCTGGTGACACCAGACTTGGTGCCGCAAGTGTTGGAGGTGGTGGAATTTAGGAAGCGCTTGCAGAAGATGCACTTGTTGCCAACGCTGTATCGTAGCTAAGTAAAATATACAGAATTAAACGTACAGGTTAATGATAAATTGATGGAGTGTACCCAAGCACCCGTACCTTTCGGACTTTCATGCGCTGCTGACTGGGATGCAGGTGTTCGCACGTGGCGACGTGGCCGTCGCCATTTTAGTAGAGGGCTTAGACCTTCTAGCTGGGGACTTAGACGACGATCGCTTCTTCGTGAGCGGCTTGTGCGCAGGCGATTGACGCCCAACAGTCGATGCAAGCTGTGCTGTAGCCGCTTTAACAGCTTCAGCTGCTGTTGTGGCGCGGACTCGGTCGATAGCTGACTGCTGGCTCACTGCACATGCGATACAAGCCATTAGAACACATATTGCATAACAATACACAAACCACTTACTTTCAAAGCGTAGTCCATCACGGTTTGCTCCCCAAGGACGTAGTCGTGGCCAACAGTACCATTAGCACTACCACCTGGCAGGATGTACTTCCATCGCGTCTCAATCCCGCGAGAAGGCGGTGCCTTGGACGTCCACCCCAGTTTCTTAAATTCCGGCCAGATAAGACGGAAGTGGTTTGTCCCACGCTCTTCCTCGGGTACTACCGCTGCGTCTTCACGTGGAGCGCTGCCACGCGTCCCCACCATCGCTTTTCTTCTCCCCGCGCAAAATCTCAACTGACTGGCCTGGGTGATTTGACGCGAAAGGTTCCTCCAAAATTCAATATTTAATCTGAATGATCGTTTCGAACTGTTAGATTGCATTCCAAAAATCGAGAAGCTGGAGAGTGGTACTGTAACCGCTACTCTATGTAGAAAGGCGATCAGTCTATTTTCTTCCGTTTTTTTTAAATTAATATGCCGAAGGAGGTGCAAAAACCAGGGCCTTAGTGAAAGCAAGCTTATATTTCCTTATGCTGTATATACAGCATAATCCCCCATAACCGGGGCATCTTTCCAAACCCTAACGCAGCTTATACAGCTACCGGCTTGAAGGGTAAATTCTCTGATTGGATTTCTGAAAATTCACGGTTTCCTGTAGTAGTTTTTGGTTTTTAAATAAATGTACATTTAAAACTAGGCTTTTGACTAGCCTTTATCCCACCCATCCCCGTCATAAAACCTGGGTTTATAGAATCTGGGTAATGTAATGGTGCTCACTATAATAGCAACATTATTTGCAATGTTGAAGTCACTAAAAAAAAGAGCCAAAGTCAACACCATTTTTTGTCAGCGAGCATTGAACTACATGTAACATGGTCCTGCCAAATACCGGTAGCTAGAATTACTGTACTCCACGGAAGAGCATCAGCTCGGCCAGCTCTTGTTTACCAGACACGTGGTCCGGCTCACCAGACTCCTTCGCATACGCTGCCACCTCCTCGAGTGTAGCCTGGCCCTGCTCAATGCGCTCACCCAGCGTGCTCTTCCACGAAGCATAACGCTGTTTAACCAGCTCGCCAAGCTCGTTCTTTTCCAGCAGCTTGGCCGCCTGACGCAGACCGCGAGCGAAACAGTCCATGGAGCCGATGTGGGCGATGAAAATGTCCTCGAGGTCCGTGGACTCGCGACGCACCTTGGCGTCGAAGTTGAGTCCTCCGGGTGCGAGGCCGCCGATCTCGACGATCTTCTTCATGACGAGCACAGCCTTCTTCTCGTCCATGAGGAACTGGTCGGTACAAGCGGGTCGCCCGTGTTGCAGTCCACAGAGCCCAACATTTTGTAGCTGGCGGCGTAGTAGATGTCGTGTTCGTAGTCATGACCCGCGAGTGTCGTGTAGTTTGGCTCGATGTTGAGCTTGAAGTCGTTCTGGAGTCCATAGGTGTGCAAGAAGGCCACGACTGTCGCCGCATCGTAGTCGTACTGATGCTTCATGGGCTCACGAGGCTTGGGCTCCACCAAGAACTGGAAGGTAGCACCCAGCTCTTTCTTGTAGGCCACTACCAACTTGAAGAACGCCGCCATGTGGTCCAGCTCCGTCTTCATGTCCGTATTGAGGATGCTCTGGAACCCCTCGCGGCCTCCCCAAAAGACAAAGTTCTGTCCACCCAACTTGAGTGTGATCTCCATCGCCTTCTTCACTCGGGCCGCCGCATGGGCAAACACCTTCATGTCGGGGTTGGTGCTGGCGCCATTCATGAAGCGGCGATGACCGAAGAGGTTGGTGGTTCCCCACAGATACTTGACGCCCGTCTGGTTCTGCTTGTCTAGCAGGTAGTCTGAGATCTCGTCCAGTAGGCTTTGAGATTCCTCCAGGTTTGCGCCCTCAGAGATCAGATCCACGTCGTGGAACGTGTAGTACTTGACACCCAACTTGGTGAACGTCTCGAAGGCCGCATCAGCCTTGCACTTGGCAGCCTCTAGAAGGCGCTCGCGGGACGAAATATTCGCGCTCTCCAGCGACTCATTCCAGAGGCGGTTCGTGTACGTCTCGCCACCGAACGGGTCGGAGCCCGAGTTGCCGAAGGTGTGCCAGTAGCAGACGGCAAAGCGGCACCATTCCTCCATAGTCTTGCCCATGATCACCTCGGACGCATTGTACTCGCAATACGCAAGGACGCTCTTGGCATTCTGTCCCTCGAACGTGATCTTGGGCACGTTGGGGAAGTATTCCTTCACTTGGTGTTGCACCATATTCTTCTTTGGGGGTTGGAGTCAGTCGGTAGGAAGTGGAACGTGGTCTGTCGACACTTGAGCTGCTTGGTCAGTTGCTCGCAGAAGCGCTTGTGCTGTGCTAAACGAATTCGCGAATGAGAAGAGTCTCCTGCGGCTTTTTGATTAGCTTCCAACTTCAAGGTCTCCAACGAAAACCGGTATTTAACCGATTTAAGCCTGTCAGATGGTCAACATTGGTGTCGTTGGAGACTCAGGACTGTATCAACACTTGCTCTAGTGATCCTCGTAGCATACAGGCTGTACAGTACTACATTATTTTACAGTGTGCACAGCCTTAATTTAAGTACGATCTGCTGAACGGAAGGATAGAACTTGCGCTGCCGTGATTGTTGTGGACCGAGTGCTTCCCCCTGGCGCCATGCCGGAGTTGTTGAGATTGCAATGACGAGCAAATGATGTCGGCGAGCATTGATCTTGTGATGCCTTCTCCGGATAGGGGGGGGGGGGGGGGTTAAAAATTCCATTAGTTTCAAAATGTTCGTTGGAAGTCTTCGCTATTAATAACACTACTCGCTGGCGCTCCACAATGCCACATATAAAACAGGTTCCTGCGTAACTTCTAGGCAGCAACTTAGGACACTACGGGAAAATCTTTCTCTGATACTCGAGGAATCTAGATACGTCGTGGTGGACGGAATGCAATGACGAGCAAATGATTACCGAACCACGTCAGCTACAGATAAATCAACGTCAATATTATTGACTCAATACAAGTAACACCGCGTCGGTGACCGCCGCAAAGTGGTGACGTTGATTTGTCTAACGCTGCACATGTATCTGTCGAAAATGGTATTAAAAGGGGTAAAAGCACACCTGTAATTTACCAGAAGTGGTATTAA
Source organism: Phytophthora betacei (assembly GCA_011320135.1). NCBI lineage: Eukaryota > Oomycota > Peronosporomycetes > Peronosporales > Peronosporaceae > Phytophthora > Phytophthora betacei. The sequence goes on from JAANHX010000020.1 coordinate 90,233, forward strand.
TATTAATAAAGTACAGGTAATTATTAGTGGTTGCAAAAAGCACTTTTTCTAACGATATTAACCCTTTCGTGGCCTCCTAAGTTGCGACCTCTTTTATAATAGGGCACGTAATTCTTAAAAATCGAGCATGGCGTGGCGTCGATCTGTCTCGCCTCGCTTCAGGCTCCTGTCGCTATGTGCGGTGACAGGCGGGTCGACTTTGGCGTCCAGGTCAATAACCCTGTGCTCTGAAGTCGATGCGAGTCCTTCTGTTAATGCGCATTCTTACAGCGACGGCCACCAACGCCGTTCTCCTCGAATGATCATCGGAAACCCAGGTAGGATAGTATTGTGTACCAGTGAATGTATTGTACCGGTAACAGATGATAACGCTGCCAATGCTGCCAGATGTGTTCGCTCGCAAAATGAAAAGGTTCACGCAGGATGGAGCGGACCAGTTGCTGGTGATCGCCGACTTCGACCGAACATTGACACCATATTACAAGCAACGTAGTGATCCCAAGACTCCACTAGAGCAGGAAAGCAGCAGCCACGGACTGCTCATGACCAGCAGTGTGCTGCAGCCACAGGTGTGTGCAGGGGAGCAAGAACTCTTTGCAAAGTTCTACCCAGTGGAGATGTCACCGACACTGTCTGCTGCAGAGAAGCTGCCGTTCATGGAGCAATGGTGGAACAGTGCACACGCACTGCTGGTTGAGTACAAGTTGACGAAGAAGCAGGTGGATCAAGCCGTTGCTCTCGGCTCGTTAAGCTTTCGTGAAGGCTTCCACCCACTTTTCAAGCTGCTGAATGACCTGCAAGTGCCTACGCTCGTTTTCTCGGCTGGACTCTATGACGTCATTCACGCTGCACTAGAACAGGAATTTGCTGCTGAGTGTAAGCGGAGTGGAGGAGCACAGTCGAGAAACCAGACATTCACGCCAAGCAACGTGCACGTGGTGTCCAACATGATGCGGTTTGACGCCGGGGGAGTCATCGAAGGCTTCGAGGGAAAGCTCATCCACTCGCTCAACAAAACTGCGCGCGTGCTGGTCGACTCGCCATTCTGGAAGGAACGTCAGCTGGGAAAGCGTCGCAATGTGTTGCTGCTTGGAGACTCCCAGGGCGACGCTCGAATGGCCGAAGGTTTGAGCACAAATGAAATTATCCGCGTCGGTTTCCTGAACGTGCACGTGGATGAGAAACTGGACGAATATCTCGATCTATATGACGTCGTCTTCACCCACGATGCGAGTCTCGTCCCCGTGCAGATGTTGATCGAACAGATCACAGCTTACGATAAAGATTAACAAGTGGTAAATGCTGCAATGCTGTTGCTGAGCATTGTTACTTACTCGGGAGCTAGGCAAGTAGAAGGATTAAATAAATTCTGTCAACCCTTAAGTAGATGTCATAAGACACATTCAGTCCCCCATTTGAGTGACAGTCAACCCGAAGATCCCCTCAAAGATCAATACAGTACCCCTAGGTGACGATGTCGGCTAATCTCGAGGCTCTCGACAAGGAAGCGCAGGTGCTTCGCGCCGCCGTTGATGGCAAGCAAGTGGACGAGGCCACTAAGCTCCTCGCACAGCTCAAGGTGCGCTCTACCGCAGACAAAGTCCTCCCAATCTCAAACTAATGCGACGTTCTTTTTCCGACTTTCAGATGGCACTAACGACGTTGCCAGCGCTGCCTCCCTGCGGCGTTGACTCTCCAACTGCTAAGCAGCAGCTCCAGCTTGCGCGTACGTGGTTTACAAGCCTGCAACTACTGCTGTTCGAGTGTATTGTGCTGATCTGCTCTCCCTGTAGGTCACGTTTTGGAGAGCGCCACTTTGCTGAGCATCCTCCGCGAGGACATGACAGCCTTCGAGCGTAGTATGATCCAGCTCAAGGTCTACTTTAACAGCGGGCTGGAGCCGTCACCTCTGCACTATCCGATCCTGGGCACGAGGCTGCTGCAGTTGCTAGTGGAGAACCGCATGGCCGAGTTCCACAACGAGCTGGAGCTGCTCCCGGAGCAGAGTCGCCAGGACCCGAATATCGCCTTCGCCGTCAAGCTGGAGCAATATCTGATGGAAGGAACGTACAACAAGGTGCTGGAGTCGCGCACCAATGTGCCCAACGCGTACTTCCCCTTCTTCCTCTCACAGTTGCTGCAGACGGTGCGTGAGAACATCGCCGACTGCGCGGAGGTGGCCTACCAGTGTCTCTCACTCACAGACGCGCAGAAGATGCTCATCTTCGACTCGGCTGCTGAGTTGAGCGCGTACATTAAGGAGGAGAAGACCGAGTGGGTCGTACGCGAAGGTCGCGTGTGGTTCAAGGCACCAGAGAAATCTCTCGGCGCCTCGGACATTCCTTCGTTGAGACTAGTGGGCGAGACGCTTGCGTACGCGACGGAACTGGACCGTATCGTATAAAGAAGCACAGAGCACGGCAACAACAAGTGTGTCCCTCCTCTGCCTACTTAGCAGCCGTGTCCAAAGCCGCAAACACCGGCGTCAATTACTCACAAGACTTTGATTCATTTTCATTTTGTACTTGTTCACTTTTGGTGACGCAGCTCTCCCGCCACTGCTGCTAGTGATAGATATACTGCTTGACGACTTTCGTCTCTCGACGCTTCTTGGCAGCAGGCGCCCCCAGCACCTTGTCCAGCCACACTTGCGTCTTGCTTGGGAGCGTCGACCGCGATTCCCACACGGCGTTCTCCTGGTTGATCCACTGGATCATGTACAGCACTTCTCTCTGTTGCGTCGTCACGTTGATCACCTCTCGGCGTTCATGCGCCACCTTGATCTGGTACTGACACGCTCGCTTGGCACGTTCGCGCTCTCGGAACATCTCAATGAGGCGCTGCGGGATGTTCTCCTCCGGCTCCCACGTGAGCTCGTTGTAGCCATCCCACTTGACGAGGTACAGATCCATCTCCTTCTGCTGACGTCGTCCCGCCGACATGATGGATCGTCCTTCCTTGACGCATAAAATTGCCTCGACGATATACACGTCTTCCTCGTTCAGGTCGAACATGCCGTTCTCGTCGTCAGTGGACGAGTCCTGACCCTTGGTCTCTTCTTCTTCTTCTTGCTCCTCTCCTTCTTCCTCCTCCTCGCTATCATCCAACTCGATCGCAGAGACCGAAGAAGAACCAGGCGCGCCTTTCTTCTCGTAGGATAAATACTTGGGGTCCGTCTTCCCTGAGACCACATCGTCTGCCCGGATCTTCGCCACTACTGCAGCTAGCTGGTCCTTGGAGGACAGTTGCGTCGTATCCACCGCAGTCTTCTCTTGCTTGACAGCTTCCTGCTTCTGCTTCTTCGACGTCCTGCGCTTCTTGGGTCTTTCCGGCGGTGGACTGTTCTCCAACTCGGGCATAAATTCTGCTTCATCTGAATCGGAGTATCCCCCTTTGTACTCCGCCTCCTCTTCCTTGTCTCCAGACTCGTAGACAACCTCATCTTCATCCACGAACGACTCCTGTCTGCTCCGTCTCCGCTCTCTCGCCAACGCCTTCCGCTTGCTGCTCTTCTCCGCTCGCAGCGCATCATCCAACGACTCCGGCGAGCGTTTACGACTCAGTTTTGGTTTGTTCTGCTTGCCCGACGCTGCTTCAAGTTGCAGTTTGGTCAGCAACTCCATCAAGTTCGCAGAGGTGGCAGAGTTCTTACCCTTGTCCAGCTCCATCCACTTGGCAATCGCCCTGTACTTATTGGTGCCCACCTCCACGTTCTGACACATCGGCAGCTTGCGGAGCCTTTTGAGCACAGATTTGTCGTATGAGATCAGCTGCTCCTCCGATTTCACCTCTGCAACGTCGCTCTCTGTCTTTGAACGGATCGATTTCTTGCTGGAGGCTTTCTTGGCCGTTTTGACCTTTTCGGAGCTCTTTGCACTGCGTGGAGACGCGCTCGAGCTGCGGCTTTTGCTCTTCTTTGTTATTTTAGTCGTTGATCTTTTTTTGAGCTCTTTTCTTTGAGTTTCTTCTTCGTTTTGGTGGCAGAATTCTTGCTTTTGCTCTTGCTTTTCTCCTTACGACGTTGCAGCATCGTTTTGCGCTTCTCGAACACCTCAGTGATCTGCACCCACGTCGTGGCGACCGACTGCGTCTCGGTCTGCAGTTTGAGCGCATCTGGGAGCGGTGGCGCGTCCGGCAGCAGCTTGGATAGAACGTGGTCCATGCCCAAGTGCAACTTGCCGAACAGCTCCAGGTTCTTCGGACTCTTCGGGCTCTTGGGACGCACCGACGCGTCCTGCGTCATGGAGATGCGATGGATCAACGTCTCAGCTGGCAGGAAATGGGGCTCAAAGGGTCTGAAATGCTGCAGGCTGCGGTGGCGCGACGCTCGCTCTTCCTTAATGATTGGGCCGATGTATGGGAGGCTAAACGGTATCAATTTGACTACCGTGGTCGTCACTTTAAATACGAATAAAAATGCTAAAGAGCTCCGTTATCATGATGAATAAAAAAACTTTTTTTTAAGTTTAGGCTTCGGGCGGGGAGACCGGGGTGACTACGTTGTCGAGGGTTAGCCTGCTTTACGCCTTGCTTGTGTGAATATTGCAGATGAGGCCCTCGCTGCTGAAGGAGAAGGTCGACTTGACCGAGATGGGGATGTAGAAGATCTTGACTACACCACGAACGATCACGAGCTCGTCGTCGCCGTCCTCGATGGCCGGCGGCTCCCACTTGCCCTCGATCTTAGTCTTCTCCAGGTACTGTTGGAATTGCTCTTTGCCCTGGTAGCTACCGTCATGTTGGCTGTAGAACTGGATGCCATCACTCACAAGTTGCAGAGTCTCCTTAGTGCGCTTTTCGAGACGCAGCGCGACATACTTTTTCACAGTGTCCACGTGCTCCTGCGTGACGGTCGAGGCAACACCCATGTTTTCTAGTAGAGCTGTTGTGTCTGATGAAGCGAATTAAAAAGTGAACCGCGTGAAGCCCGCGGCGGACCAGGTTCGCAGTTGTCCTCTCCTGGTTGAACTTGAGCGGGCCCCGGAAGAGGGCAGCGCTCACTTCGGAGCCTTTTGTTGGTTTAACGCGTGTGGGTGCTCATGTCAACCAGCGGATCACTGATTACTGTATTTTGTCGACCACTTCAACACGTTTTGCCAGGCTAGGCTCGCCTACATGCAGGGCTCTTGATAATGGCATTAATCGCAGTTCAAATTTCGAGGCTCCCATTCATTATGCATTTGAATCTGAGAAACCCGTCCATGCATAATGGGCATTAACGTTAATTGAAACCACATACAGTCGTGCACCTCCAATTCGGCACCGGTATCAGTCGATACCCTGCCAGATTTGATGATTACGCGAATCGGATGCGCAATTACCTTTGCCCATCACCACCCTAGCAATTAACCTCAACGGTTTTCCCCTCCTCGCCGAGGGATGACACGCCGCATCGATCTGATTTTAAATTTTGGATCGGACGTCTTCTTACAAACACACACTTTGATTTTTACCGCCAAAGACAATGAGACATCGCCCTTCCTCCTACATGTCCCACAAAAGCAGTCTTTGTGCGAGAAGCACAAGTCAGATCCTGCATGCTCTCACTCCGAACTTGCTCGTTGGGCAACGGAGCGCTTTAAGACCCTCAAGCAGTAAAGCGCACTACCGTCCAGAGTATTCTTAAGCGGTCCGCGAAAGTTGCCGCCTTGCCGGACGCCTATCGCGACCGGAAGCGCTGTTGCGTGCCCGCGATTCGCGCGGCTGACGCCAAGATTATGCAGAAGATTGGCGTAAATTTTGTACTGAATTAACAAATACAATATCAGTGCACTGGATTTGCGTTTGTTTTTTGCTTTACGTTGTGCACTTATGCCCTGGCACTGTAGATATGGTCCGCCCTGCCGAATTGGAGGTGCACGACTGTACATGTATGTGATGGCCTATACTCACAAAAACTATAATAGTATTAAAGTGTGAAGGCAAAAAAAATCTTCCCACGCTCGAGCTCCCATACATTTTGCATTAAAATAATGTACATGTAGGCTACATGTAGCACCATTTTCTTCTCGTCTAGCCTACATGTAGCGCCATTTTCTTCTCGTCGCCAAATTTCAGGTGAATCTTCCTGAGTCACCCGAGGTGATATGGCGCCGCCTTAATAAACTTCACTGTAACTGTACAGGACTTACCTTGGAAGTTGTACATGTGGTATGGCATATGTGATATGGCGCTGCCTTAATAAACTTCACTGTAACTGTACAGGACTTCCACCTTGGAAGTTGTACATGTATTACCGAATCTAACGTTACAGTAATGAAATTGCCTTAAAAATAAAAGGGACTGGACAAAGTCACACAACCAAACCGCGAAATAAAAAATAGTTTGCACTTGAAATATAAAACTCTCTAAATTCGCACTTTGCGGAAATCTCTAATAACACCCCTTCATCCCGCTCTCCTCCGTCCTCAAAACCACCCCGTCGCCCCCTTTTCGTCCGTCCCCAAAAGATTTTGAGCCTTTCATTTTGAAAACGCGGACGGTCGCCATGTCGAGCGAGGCTAGCGAGGATAGCGCGGCGAGTGTTGCGAGCGAGATAAGCGACGTGTCGCGGCTTGGAAACGGTGTACAGGAGGCAGAATCACCCGAGGCCCACGTTCCTGTCGCTCGAGCGTCTCATACGTCGGCGCCTCCTTTGCAAGACCGCTACTATGACACGTGGGACGACTTTTTCGATTGCCTGGCCACTTTTTAAGACGGGACCCACCAAGTCTTCAAGAAGCGGACTTCCACAACTACTGCTGCGAGAAATAAGGATCTCGTCAAGCGCGGAAACGCCTCCAAGACGACTACGATCCCGCCCTGTTTTGATAAGTACTACCGGCGATTCGTTTGCACGCACGGTTGGAGCCGTCCAAGCCGTTCGAAAGGCAAGCGCAAGAGCTATTTCGCTAAATCTACGGGCTGCGAGGCTCAGCTATCGGTCACTGTGATTTGGGTCAGCGGAAAAGGCTTTCAAGTGAAAGTAACTCAGCAAGTTACGACCCACAACCATGCTCTGGGGCCGGTTTCGTATTCCAACCACCCGGACAACCGACGCGTCGAAGACCCCGATGTTATCGACTTCGTCGACGAGCTACAAGCTGCGGGGGACAAGAAGAAGATGATCATGCAGTTTATACGACGACGAACCGGTATGCTTCTACATTGTACGTTATTTTATGTAATTGGGCTGCTAAGCATTGAATGTCTGTAGGCAAGAACGTAACGCTGCGCGACGTTCACAACCTCGTGGCGAAACTGAAGGAAGGACGGCGGGGGACGACAACGGTTGAAGCGAGGCTGGAGGGTGTGCTGCGTAACTTTTGTCAAGGGAAGGGGAACACTGCTACTGTGTACGTGGATGATGATAAGCTGGCTCAGACTATCACGTTCCAAACACACCAGATGCGGCGTTTTTTTTAAGCATTCCCTGAAGTGCTGATGGTGGATGCTACTCACAACACCAACGACGCCCGCTACAAGCTATTCAGCTTTATGATCCACGACGTGTTTGGCCATGTACGTCGATGTGTCTGTATTGTACCCGTTTGGGACTTGACTAACGTTTTGTGACTTTATTGGACTCTGTGTGACTTTTGTGACATTGTGTGCCGCGTGTGGATTTTGGATGCGTTTTGTGACTTTTGTGTATCATTGGCTCGATTGGGTGGCTTCTTATCGAAGGGCCAGTATGTTCAACACGCGCTGATGGAGAATGAAAGTGCTGAGTGCTTGGGCGACGCCGTGAAGTCCTTTAAGACTTTTAACTCTATATGGGACCAAGTTCGCGTCATTATCGTGGACAAAGATTTTGGAGAAATAGCACTTCTTCGAGAAGCTTTTCCGGGTGCTAGGGTGTTACTTTGTGGATTTCACGTGGTAAAATACCTTCGTGTCGAGGTTGGAAAACGTGACTGCGGGGTTCTTGACAGAGAGAAGGTGGAGGATGCTGTTGACATGATGTTGAACGCGCAAACAGAGGTGGAATACGATACTGCGCGAAAATATCTCTATTACATCGTCGATGGGAGGCAGATCAGACTGGAAGACGAAGTGCCTGATCCACAGCATCCGTTTTTGAAGTACTTTCACTCGAACTGGCACATGTGTCGTGAAATGTGGAGCGGATACAGTCGGATCGACGTTCCTCACTTGGGAAATTCTACTAACAACCGGTTGGAAGCGGCTTGGGGGCATTTAAAGGAAGTTCTCAAGCCAACGATGACGCTGGATGAATGCGTCGATACTCTGCTGTTCCTCCAGTCTATCGCCGAGCTGGAGTATGAGAAGAAGATCACGGATGTGGGTCAAATGCGTTATCAAGGTGCAGACTCTGAACTCCAGAAGCTGGCAAAGGAGGTCAGTCAGCACGCTTACGAGCTGGTTGAAAAGCAGTATCGTGTTGCCAATGACCGGAAGACGAATTATGTAATTCGGGAACTACAGCCTCACATGTTCGAGCTCACGTCTTTGGTGGAAAGCTCTACGACTTATCATGTTGACACAAGGGTACGTATCTTTAAACATGAATGAGTAATGTTTTTGGAGTAATGCGTTATTATCCATGTTGTTTCTAGACGTATCGATGCTCGTGTACAATTATGCGAACGGAGTTGTTGCCTTGTCGCCACGTGATTTATTGGCGCTTGATCTCGAACAAGAGCCCCATCCCGATCAAGTACATCCACCCGCGGTGGAGCCTGACGTGTCCGTTGAACATTCCGGTTCCCGACGACGAGCCGCTCGAAGATATCCGTGTGTGTCACTCCTTCCGAGTCCGAGATTCCGCATTGAACGCCTCGCGACATAAGGTACTCAATGGTACATCGAAGTTTCTGACTGCGCGCGATATTAGTATCCGTATTGCGGATATTATGAGTCGAAATGGGACTCCGACGTTTAAGAAAATGTTGGCAGCACTGAAGAGGTTCGAGGATGTGGTGACTGATGGCGTGGCTCCGACCATTCTGGCTAGAGGATTGGAGTGGGAATTGGAGTCCAAACATTACAAGACATCGATATCCCCTAAAATCACGCCGTCCGCTGAGACCACGTGTCCCCCCACTGTGAAAGCCGATAAAGCGGAAGATCAAATCAGAAACGAGTGTGAACAGGAGCCCGAATAACCATGCAGGCCATGCAGACCCTCAGTCAGAGTGCCGCAACCACCCCGTCCCTCCGTCGAAGTGACTGAACCACCCAGTCCACCAGTCGAAGTGCCGCGAGATTCGAGTCACACCGACACAGTAACAGAAGATTTACCGAAAGAGGAAGGATCTGTGGCTGGCAGCACGTCTACACCTGAAAGCTCTCCACAGAGCGACCAAGTAGTCATTTCGAAAAGGCCCAACAGTGAGGTGGCAACTTCGAGCTCTAGCGACGAGGCTTCGTTTTTCCTGAGCAAGAGCACCAAGACACGGGGTAGACCCAAAATACGAAAGAAGCAAATGCAAGAAGCGAAACGACAGCGCATGGATGGAGCCCAAAAAGAAGCAAAACAGCTCGTACAAGGTACTTTGAAGCCAGTCTTCACTTTAAACGACGTAACCAGTGTGCTGAAGTCGTCGTACAGCTACGAATCAGCGTATGACTTTCTCAAGAACGTTCCGGTGAAGGAAGTTGGTCCTCGTAAGCAGGCAATTGCGAGGGAGGTGAACAGTAATGAATGCATGAAGAGCGTACAATTTGTATTCACGCCGGGGTTTTCGAGAAAGTGTTCTCGAGCCGTGGAAGATTTCAAGAAGACTACTGGCCAGAACAAGGAGACTAAGGAGAAGCAAGCAGCAGTGGGGGTTCGCGTTCCTAAAATTGGCATCTTTCGCGATAATCAGATTGCGGTCATGATTGATTATTACAGGGCTATGGATAAGCTGGCTGTAGTCGCAGAGACAGTGGAATGGATTGAAGCAACGTCCCTTAATCGACTGCACGTACCTGAAGGTCTCGACGAATTTGTGAATTTGGACAAAACGAAGGCTGCCGCTGCTATCCAGCGTTTAGTCTTGCCAATGTCGCGACAGTCGCCCTTCGGAAGAATTGCAAACGAGTCGCTGTTGCTGTTTCGCAAAAACTTGTGGCTCAATGACGACAGTATCATGCATACTATGACTACTTTAAGTGAAGAGATAAATGAACTTGGAGTCATATCACCAGGATTTAACGCAACGAGGGACATGTCAACCACAGGCAGTGTTATCGCCGGCTCAGAACCATTTGCAAAGAAAAACAAGTTCACGCTGCTCCCGATATGTATCCATGGCAACCACTGGTGCGGTGCGGTGTTCAACTTTGTGGACGAACCAAACAGCATCACCCTTTACGACCCCCAGCAGCGAAGCGAACAAATCGAGGAATGCGAGAACATCGTCCAGAAAATTTTCCAGATAAAGTCGGCGCCTTTTGAGATAAAACATGAAACTCGCCTGAAGCAGACGGACGGTGTGAACTGTGGTCCACTGGTGCTTCTGTTCTTTGAGTGCGCTATTCGAGGAATCCCATTGCCCACGAGCTTGTCGAAGCCTCTGTTGCGGTACCTCAGATTGCGATTTTTGATGAAGTCGTTACATGTGTAGACCGCATCTTTGTAGTAACATGAACCAATATATGCTTCTTTATGATGAAATACAAACCTATAGCACTACAACTGCTTGTAGGAGGCATGTTGCGCTACTTTCCGACCTCAGTTGGGCTAGGACAGGATAACGAATGGGGAGGCAGAGACAAGACTTGGAGAAACGTTTTCAACGGATCCCGCCAAGCCTGTGGCTGCTCCTATGTAATGAAAAAGTTCCGGTAGTAGCTACGAGCGATACAGCGTCCACGCTCACCATGTTCATTTGCAAAACTCACAAGTTATTTTTACATTCATACAACATAATCTCCTCGAGCCGTTACATTCACACGACAGGCGCATTGCGCAACCGCTCAGAAGCTCCCCACCATCCATACACCTGAGTCTAAATATAGTGAAATTTTTGAATTTGATGCGGTAATTTATTGGTAATATACGCCTAAGTGTGTCTCTTGTGCCTTTGTGACTTTGTCATTGGCACAGTGCCTGATCTGTGGTGGCAATACGCACTTAAGTACTAAGTCACAATCACATTGTGTGACTCTAACATCGACCAAAATAAAAAGCATTCTAATAAGCATTCTGTAGCCATCTGCTTCAAGCCAGGGTAATTATCGCACTTTAATGGATTTCTCCATGCCGCAGCTCTTACAACGTCACTATCGAAGATGGCAGCCTCCTCTGTCGACGTGCCGGCACTACAGGAGCCTGCTGACCTGGAAGCCGTCGACCTCGATAGCCAATCTGATACGTGCTCCACCACTTCCAGCTTCAGTGTTCGTGTGGGCGATGACGTAAGCAACGCGGTGCCCAAGCGTCTCGAGAGCCCGGGGACACACGAGCATGCAGAGGCAGCACTTCATCTCACCTCGTGCGTTGTTGCATCACTATACAAAGTAGAGGGGGAAAGTGTAATGACTGACTAATTGGGTTATGAAATCTTTTCTTTGCAGTGACTTGAAGAGTTTTAATAACACTTGCATCGCCTTCCTCGGCTCCGGAGTGTTGGGTTTGCCCTACGCATTCCGCAAATGCGGCATTTTGGTGCGAAATGGCAACAATTATTGCCGCCATTGCGATTAAATGATCACTGACATTTTTTTCTAGGTGGGTTTTGTGACGCTAGTTGGAGTAGCTGCAGTGAGCACGTACGCCATGATGCTCGTGGTGCAATGCAAATACAAACTGAAGCAACAGGGCAAGACTGTCACCAAGTATGGAGAGATCGGATACTTTGCGATGGGTCAAATGGGTTCAGCCATTGTCAACACCGCTCTCGTCATCTCGCAGACTGGATTCTGCATCGCTTGTAAGATTTCTGCTATTTTACGTTTTGTAGTTTATTCGATGGTAATTATTTATTTTTCTTTTCGTGCAGATTTGATTTTTATCGCATCCAATGCGCACAAATTCCTGGACGTATCGAAACAATTGGTCGTTTCGGTGTGTGTGCCGCCGCTTATTGGGTTTTCCTTACTAAGGCACATGAGGGAGTTGGCCTATGTGGCGCTCCTCGCTGATTTCATGTGCATCCTTGGGCTGCTGGTGGTGCTCAACATCGATTTGGGCTACATGGATATAAATCACGACTACATTGAGCCTATAGGCGTGGTGTCTGCCATTCCGTTCTTCTTCGGAGTGGCGAGTTACTGTTTCGAAGGGGTGGGAATGGTGTTGCCGCTGGAGAATTCGATGCGCAACAAGCACAACTTCATGCCGATTCTCGTGTGCACAGTCGTGATCATCACGTCGCTGTATGCCACGTTCGGTATTTGCGGATATCTGGCCTTCGGTAACGACACAGACGCGGTTATCACGCTTAATTTCGAGGGAAGCGGCGGCTTGGTCACGCTCGTTAAGGTTTTCCTGTGTTTGGGACTCTTCTTCACGTACCCCGTGATGCTGTTCCCGGTCTTTGAGGTGCTACAGCCAATGGTGGCGTGTGGTAACAAGCTTGAGAACCCACAAACGACTCAGAAAAAGGGAATTGTTCTCCGCGCTGGAGTTGTGCTGCTCACTGCGGTGATCGCTGCCGGTGTTCCAGGTAAGAAGTCCCTGGTCGGTAACGTTAGTGAATATGGCTAAGTAACTCGTTGATTGCGCTGTAGATTTTGGTCGATTTATTTCGTTCATCGGCTCGACGTGCTGCTCGTTATTGGCTTTTATCCTGCCTGCATTCTTCCACCTGCGTCTGTTTAGTGACGAGCCCTCAACGTGCGGAAACCGGTTGCGCCAGGTTTTCCTATGTGGAATGATGCTCCTAGGTTCTGTGATGCTGGGAGCAGGGGTGGTCGAAGCAATCATCAGTGTACTCTAAGCTAAGACTAGAAAAACTGCAATAATTAATGTCAAAGTGCCGTTAAGATCCAGCTTAAAGTTTTGACAATAAAGTATCATTTCTATTTCTATTCGCTTACTCTTCGCTCGTATCTACGAACACTCTGCAGCAAGCAAGCACTTGCCTTCCCAGCGCTTTGTGTAGTAAGAGTTGATACGACGTCCGGCATCGCGCCAGCTAATCCAGTCGGCGCGTTCTTCTTGCGTCAGAGTAGGCAGTAGATCGTTCTTCATGTCGTGATCCGTATCGGGATTGTGCAGCAGCATCGAGTCCGTCACCTTATCGTACCGCAGTCGCTCGTGCCCTCGCACTACCGACATTTTTCGTGTCGGATTGTTGCTGTACACGACTCTCTTACCGAATTTAATCTTGCGCTTAAGTGACCGACCCACACCGTCTTGCTCGAAGCCTCCCTCTGGAACGCCTGTAATATCCGCCAGTGTGTTCAGGATGTCGTACTGCTCCGTGGCATCGTCCATGACCATCCCCACAGCGTCACCCAGTCGTCCTTCGGCGACTATAGCGCCAGCCACTCGAGTAGCAGAAACATCGCGATCTTCAGGGACGTCATTACCGAACTCGGGGCCCTGGCCGTGATCTCCGGAGATCACCACAATGGTATCATTAAGAATACTAGCCTCAGCCATGCGATCCATGAATTTACCGAACTCCATGTCGGTAAAATACCGGATTTCGAGGTAGTTTTTGATGTTGTCGGCGTACTTTTGGCCTTCGTACAAAGCCGAAAAATCGGGTTTCTTGGACTCGTCGTACCATTTGGGTCGCTGCTGATAGTTGACGTGGCTAGAAATGGTGTAGTGAGTCAGGAACAGCGGCTTCTTCGCTTCTCCATTGGCTACTCGCTTCGCTTGCGCCTTGGTCTTGTTCACGAATAAATCACCCAGAAGCTGGAAACTCAAATCGTCGTGCACGCCCCAGTTGAGTGCTCGGTGTTCCGGTCCTTTCCAGTCTCCAGGCTTGATCCCCAAGTCGCTTTGAGCGAGTGCCATCATCTCGTTGCGACTCCAGACAGTATCGAAGCCATGAGCTGGAAGGAACGAGTCCCAACTGTCGTAGTTCGTTCTGCATCCTGTCGTGAAGAAAGTCTCGTATCCCTTCGCCGTAAAGAGCTGCGGTAGACCCGACAAATTGGTCTCATGTTGCCCGCCAGTCATACCGGACTTGGTGACGTGGTCATAGGGAAGTTGGGCGAAGAGTAAGCTCTCCACCGACCGACTCGTGCGCCAACTGGACCAGTAGTTCCGTAACGCGATACCACGCTTCGCCCACTTGTCAAAGTTGGGAGTGATTGTCATGTCGCTGCCTTTGAAGAGGTTGGACGGATCTTCGTCCCCTACGAGGTAGTGCGAGTCGTGGTATCGGAAGGATTCGATCACCAAGAGGAGAACTTTCGGTGGTTTCTTCTTGTTAACTTTGACGTCAAACGCGAGATCCCCTTGGAACCCGGTGGTGCGTCGGTAGAGTGTGTCGTTCCCGAACAACTCGTGGCTCTCCGTTGCATGGTGGATGTACGTCTCGACCCATGGGAGGTATTTTTCGTCGATGGCAGAGGTGCTACCGTCAACATCTGGCTGGAAGGCATGGCCGAACATTTCGTTGAGTGTCGTGTTCAGTGCCGAGTAGGCGACGAGAGGAGAGCACGCGCAACTCACTGCGATGATCAGCAAAGGGAGCAGAACCAGACCGACAAATGCGATGACACTTTTTTGAAGATAGCGACGTTTGTCCACTCGCTGAGGGTCCTCATTGTGTAGGCATTGGGTCGTGTCGTTATCGTCGTCTGCCGATGACGTGGTCTCCATCTCAGATGCGTCGATATCAACTGTCACATCGCGCGAAGTCTTGGTGTCTTTGTCGTCAGCTTTCTGGGTCTTTTTCAGTGTCGACAGCTCGACATCTTCCGTGGGATCTTGAGCTTTGGCGTCGCTCGAGTTGAGCTGATTCTTGGTGCTACCAGTCAAACGCAAGATATCGTAAGCATACGAAGTACTTAGAGGCAATGCGATGTGGGTCGGGTTCCACCTTGCGAGGTCTGCCCACGAAGCTCTTGTACGCACAAAGGCGAAGAATGTCGCAGCCAGGACGAGAGCGATGGCGTTGACACAGGCGTCGGTGATCTCTTCGCTCGATACTTCGAACGAGCTGGCGTTGTCTTTCTCCTGGATGGCCATCACGATGATGTCGAAGGTGAAGCGCATGTCCCGCAGACGCACAATGAGAACGTCAGCTACGACCGGAATAGTGAACGCCACGAAGAGCAGCCATGATACTGAAAATGTAGCCACTCTGCCAGCAACTCGAATAGCTGCTCCGTCGTGCCGAGCGAAGCGCTTGGCTACTGTGGGCTTGAGCTTGTCGAACAGCCAGAGGATACACGCCAAGTACGTGACACAGACGAAGTCTTCCCAGAACCCCAGCGTCAAGGCTCCGAGCACCACCGCCAGAGTACCATCGTCAGCGCTAGCGTACATGGAAATCAGCGCACTCAGTCCGATGCAGCGGTAAACGAACAGAAAAAATAGCGTGAAAGTGTAGACGAAAGCCCAGCCGAGCCACGGATAAGCTCGTTCTTCGATTGTCTGCACCAATGCACTCAGTCGACTCGCCTGAGAAGCCTTGGACAAGACCTCGTCCTTGACACGAGAGTCGACGGCAACATCAGCTTGGACCGTGTCCCGAGTTGACGCGGGCGCGTTGGGAGCCATCGTAACCTTGACCGTGTTGCTCGAAGCCGATTCTCTCGGTGGGGCCCCAACACCGACAACCGCACAATGACGTTGACCGGGAGAATTGGAGAGTGAACTGCATCCACTGTGGATTCCACAGTCGTGGAGTTGACGATCGAGTTTCTGATGGTGAACAGCTCCTCGGGATAAGAAATAAATTTTGAGCCAGGACATTGAGTCAATGTCCTGGCTCAAAATTAATGATTCGCACTGCAAAGCTTGCAGTGCAAAGTGTGCCGCGCAATAGCTTCAAAATCCGATGTTTTTGTTTGTAGCGTAACACTGCACAGCAGCGTTTGATGTTCGATGATGGCAAACGTGTGGGCGACGGACACTCCGTCCCGTCTCGTGCAAAGGGATAGATGTCAATCATTGACATCGACATCTATCCCTTTGCACGAGACGGGACGGAGTGTCCGTCGCCCATATTGTTCTTTTCAAGGTAGATTGAATAGTGCTAGCGTTAGAAAGCACTCTGTGGTGAGGGAAAACCATGACCAACCAAGGCGATGTTGGTCTGGACTAAAAGCCTCCTAAACTACGACGCTACAGTCACCATCTCGAGATGCTTGTTCGGCTTGTGCACGCTGAAATCCAACACTCCCCCGCAGCGAGCACTCTCATCTTCGTCAGCTTCGCTGCTAGCAGAACGAACATCGTTAGGTCTATCGACTCCATTTGCATTCCTGCAAGATTGCCATTCGCTCTACAGCGAGTTTCCGTTCGCACACCAGCGATGTTATCATTCGCATTCCAGCGAGCTTGCCATTCGCACACCAGTGAGATCCCCGTTTGCTGTCCAGCAAGCTAACCATCTGCACTCCTGCGAAATGACTGTTCGCTGCTCTTCCAAGCTTTACTTGTTGTTCTTACCGCGTGATGTTGCTTTACCTTCTCGATCTTCATCGACAGCTCGCTCCCCCGCATCCGCGTTGACCTCGATCACTCCAAGCTTACCACGCAGCAGCTCGAAGTGGTCTTTGCCCAGTCCCTTCGTGAAGGTATCAGCAACGTTTTCCTTTGACATCACGTACTTGAGAGCAATATGCTTTGCTCGAACATGCTCCCGAATAAAGTGATACCGTACGTCGATATGCTTTGTTCGCGAGTGCTGGGTGGGATTCTCTGCTATAGCAATACATGCCTGGTTGTCTTCAAATATCGATGTCTCCTCCTGCTCATATCCAAGTTCAGAAAGCAACTGTCGAATGAAAAGAACTTCGCGGGTACAGTGGGCGAGCGCGATGTACTCAGCCTCCGCTGTTGACTGGGCAACAATGCGTTGCTTTCTGCTGCTCCAAGTAGCTGCACAATTACCAATGAAGGTAACATATCCCGATACAGACTTTCGCTCATCTTCGTCAGCAGCGTAGGCAGAATCGGAATAAGCTGATAGTCTGATGTCGGACCCACTGAACTCCAAGCCGTGAGCTGTAGTTCCTTTGACATACTTGATAATCTGTTTCACAGCTTCCCAGTGTGGTTTAGCGTAAGCATTGAGAAATCGGCTTACGTCTTGGATAGAAAAGGCAAATTCGGGCCTCGACCCGATCATCAGATACATCAGGCTTCCAACGGCTTGTCGAAAGGGTTTCGTTGCCATCTCACTCATGACATCGCCGGTTGCATCAGCGCCGTTAAGCTTTCGCAGCTTCTTCCCTGGTATCGATGGAACTTTAGTAGCGAACGCGTGCTGCATGTTGAACCGATTGACGATGCTGTCTGCGCTTAGCTGCTGATTGATCCAGAGCTTTCGTTGTCTCCTGTCACGGACTACTTTAATCCCCACAATGTAGCTGACGGGGCCCATGCCTTTTGCACGAAATGCTTTTTGGATGCCGGCCTTCATTTCAGCAACTTCACCCCGAGTCTAAGCAATCAGCACCAAGTCATCCACGTAAATGGCTACAATTTGCGTCTTGATGCCTGTGCTCCGAACAAAAATGCAGGCTTCACACTGCAGAGCTTCAAATCCAGCAGTGGTGAGGTACTGCACTAACGCCTTGTGCCACGCTCGGGGTGCCTGCTTGAGGCCATATAGGCTTTTGAGTAGGCGGCACACCAGACCTTCTTGACCGGCAGCTTTTAGCCCTTGTGGGAGTTGCATGTACACTTCTTCTTCTAGCACACCGTTCAGGAAAGCGGTCTCGATGTCCATTTGATCACATTCCAAGTCTTCAATGCACACAATTGCAAGCAGCACTCTGAGTGATTCCAAACGCACCACAGGCGCGAAGACGTCGTCAAAGTCGATAAACTTAATCTGCTGGCACCCGATGACAACTGAGCGAGCTTTGTATCGCTCAAGGGTCCCGTCACTGTTAAACTTTCGTTTAAACACCCACTTACAAGCTAGAGCTCGCTTGCCTGCTGGAAGTTTAACTAGTGTCCACGTCTTGTTCCTTAGGAGCGACGCTATTTCTGCATCAGTGGCTTCTCTCCATCTTGCCGCATCAGGTCGTGCCATTGCTTCACGGTAAGTTGCAGGGTCAAGGCCCATACCGTGAGCAACCGCAGCACAAAGCGACTCCTTGTACTTCAGATTTTCGAGTGCCACAAGGAGCTCAGCCTGTTTCTTCTTACGGACGGCTCGGATGATTGGATGGACCGATTCACTGGTAAGCGCTTGTGGTCAGACCAACGTTTGAAGCCATGAAGCGGATGACGATGCATATGCGCGGAGTTGCGGCCATGTCGTCGAAGTATTGACCGAGTCCATGTCAAAGCCAGCAACGAAGTCTTCGAGTAGTACTATGTCATTGGCGGAAGGCTTCTCTTCGGTGGGGCGTTGGCTGTAGAAGAGCAAGTCAACCTCAGATGTCGCGGTCCGAGAGTAATACTCAAAATCGATGGAGTGGTGTGAAGCCAACTTGCGGAACTCCTGGCGCTTGAGATCGCGAGCTGCAGCAGAGCAGCTTTCGTCAAAGGTTACATGAACGGACGATATGATGGCACCTTGGTTGCAGTCGAGAATCTTCCAGTCCTTTTGGTTGGCGGCGTAGCCTACAAATACGCCTCGAACAGCTTTTGCGTCAAGCTTTTGCCTCTTGGCACCGGCACGTCCCTGCGCATTTGTCTTGGACGCCACGTAAACGTATGCGAGAGAGCCGAAAGTCCGAAGGTTGCTGACATCAGGAGGATGACCGTGCCATCGTTCGTATGGAGTCACACCAATACCAGAGGCGAGAGTCCGATTGTATGTGTAGACCATCGCCAGAACTGCTTCTCCCCAAAGCTGCTTCGGTGATCCACTGGAGATTAGGATCGTCCGAGCTTTGTTGAACAGAATACGGAAGCGAACTTCAGCCATCCCGTTTTGCTCCGGTGTGTACGCGATTGTGGTTTCGCGTTGAATCCCATGGTCACGACAGTACTTGACGAATGCACCATCTAGATACTCGCCACCGTTGTCGCTGACAAAGCGTCGAAGTGATCGATTGTGCTTCGTCTCTACAGCCGCCTTGTATACCAAGAAGCATTGGAACATCTCCGATCGTTTTCGCAGCAGCTGCACAGTGCAGTATCGCGAATAACCATCGACAAAGAGTAACACATATCGCTCGAGCTTGATTGATGGCAATTCGACAGGTCCAGCGATGTCGCTGTGAACAACATTATTGCAGCCATCGAGGTCAACTCGCGGCTTTATTTTGAACGTCGCGCGGCGCTTCGTACCCGACTCGCAGGCATCACATGGTGAATTATCCTGCTCCGGTTTGAACTCCATACCACTGGCCATGTTAGAAGACGCCATCTTGCGAAGAATCTGCTTGCTGGTATGCCCGAACCGTTGATGCAGGAGATCCAGCGTCAGGTCCGGTCTTACGGCGAGAGCTGCTGCTGCTGGGCGGGCCGAATGCAGGACGTACAGCTTATTAGTAGCGCGACATGTAACTTGGCGGTGATCAAGTGACATTGTCACGGAACCCGGTCGCGTATGAAAGTCAAATTTCGCCCCTCCTTGCGCCGCTTGGTACACAGAGAGTAAGTTCATTTCAAGCGCCGGCACGTAGAGGACTTTGTGGAGCCTGACTCGTTCGTTATGGCCGTCATTCATTTGCACCGTGAGCAGCACTGTACCAACCCCTTCTACAGGAGTCATTGTAGCCGTTGCCACGCGAACGTTTCGTCCAGAGGCCGCTTCAAACTTCTCAAAGAGAGACCGGTCGGACGTCATGTGTTGGGTACACCCCGAGTCGATCACCCAAGGAATAAACACACTGTCCGCGCTTGTTTTCGCTGCATATCCTGCGACTGCCGCCAGACCCCATACTTCTCCTTCGAGTGCCGGAGATAGTTGCTCTGTCCGCTCGGCGGCATTGGCGACGGGGCTTGCAGGCGCCACAGTTACCGCTGCGTGTCCGGTAGGACCTTGCTGCTCCCCCGGAACACCACGTTCTTGGAGGTGGCGAAGGCGGAGCCGACAGACTTGTTTTTGGTGCCCCCCTTTGCCACAATAGAAGCATGTTTGCCCGTTACTCGACCGCGGTGGGTATGGCGTCGATCGATGGGATTGCGTGCGTCTCGAATTGAGGTGACTCTGGCGTGCTGCAAGTAAGGCCTCCGCCATCATGTAGACCTCGTTTTTCAAGACAGCGGGGACGGCCGTTTCTTGAACAACTACTGGAGCCGTTTGGGCTTGGCGTCTCGAGAATTCGGCCATAACGTTGCCTTCCATTGTTGCCCATGGCAGTGGGCGGTCTTGTGTAAAGTATACACTTTTGAAGTGGGACCAGGACTCGGGTAGACTTGTCAAGGGTTGGCACACTCGTTCTTGGTCATCAACGGGTTTTCCTTGGCGGGCTAGTTTGTCGGCTAGAGTCTTTAGATTGTTGAGGTGCGTAGTCATTTCTTGTCCGTCTTCGTACTTCAGCGATATGAAGTTCTCACGCATTGCCACTAGGTCCCCCCAGTTTTTGGCCTCATACGTTTGCTCTAAGTACTCTAGCACTTGGTAGGCGTACCGCTTTGCACCAACACTTACCACAAGATCGTCGGACAGCGTTTCCAGCAAGAAAGCTTTTGCTTTACGTTCTCGGTGCCAAAACCTGTCTTCGTCATGCCTTGAGCCACTGCGTGGCGGACGTTCACGTAGCGTTGCGATGTCCCAGAGATCGTTCGCCTCCATTACGGCTCGTACACGCGTCTTCCATGCCGTGTAGTTGGTCCCGTCGAAGTTTTTCTCGGAGTTCCATTTCACCATGACCGCGACACCACAACGGTAGCACGTTGAGCACAGAGAAAGCTTGGGCAGATAACCTATTGTTCTTTTCAAGGTAGATTGAATAGTGCTAGCGTTAGAAAGCACTCTGTGGTGAGGGAAAACCATGACCAACCAAGGCGATGTTGGTCTGGACTAAAAGTCTCCTAAATTACGACGCTACAGTCACCATCTCGAGATGCTTGTTCGGCTTGTGCACGCTGAAATCCAACAGCCCACACGTTTGCCATCCTGAATTGACAATCATTGACATCGACATCTATCCCTTTGCACGAGACGGGACGGAGTGTCCGTCGCCCACACGTTTGCCATCCTCGAACATCAAACGCTGCTGTGCAGTGTTACGCTACAAACAAAAACATCGGATTTTGAAGCTATTGCGCGGCACACTTTGCACTGCAAGCTTTGCAGTGCGAATCATTATTTTGCCCAGAATCGATGGTACAACTATAGCAACCACGTCCATACTGGACTCCAGTGCCAGTGGTATATCTTACCCCGGCATTGATACATGGCGGGTGTCAGCTTGGACCAAAGTCTTGGTGCGTCATGCTCAAGCTGGATCATCTTTAATGCATTTGACAAAGCTCACTGAGAGAGGCTAACTTCAGCACTGGTAAATCAATTGTAGCCTCTCTTCTCTTCTGAATGTCAAAAAGAAGAAAGCTTTAATAACTGGAAAATAAAAATCTAAGAGGCCAGTTCTTCCTCCTCTAGCACTCCCCAGCGAGTAAGCACTTGTTGTCCCAGCGCTTCGAATAGTAGGCGTTTAAGCGACGACCATCGTCGCGTCTCGTTCTCCAGTCCGTCTTGTCCTTGAGGCTAAGAGCGGGGAAGTGATCATTCTCCATTTCGTGATCCGTGTCAGCATTGTGAAGAAGAACAGAGTTCGAGTAGCGATCGTAGCGCAGTCGTTCATGACCACGCACCACGGACATCTTACGACTAGGGTTGTTACTGTATACGACGCGCTCTCCAAACGTGGCGTTGCGTTTAAGTGAGCGCCCAATGCCGTCTTGCAAGAAGCCTCCTTCGGGGACGCCAGTGATGTCTGCCAGTGTATTGAGCATATCATACTGCTCCACCGCATCTTGTATCATGAGCCCCACCGCGTCACCCAGTCGTCCTTCAGCAATAATAGTTCCAGCAACTCTGGTAGCTGATATTTCACGAGCTTCGGGGACATCCAGACCGTCTTCTGGTCCCTGTCCGTGGTCTCCTACAATGACTACGATAGTGTCGTTGAGAATCCCTTTGTCAGCCATGCGGTCGAGGAATTTACCGAGTTGCATGTCTGTAAAGTATCGCATCTCTAAATAAGCCTGGACGACATTGGCGTACTTTTCGTCTTCATAGAGAGCAGAGAAATCGGGTTTCATGGCTTCAGCGTACCAGGTTGGGCGGTCTTTGAATGGAGTGTGGCTGGAGATGGTATAGTGGTTCACAAAGAGCGGTTTCTTGGCCTCCCCTCGAGCCACTCGCTCGGTTTGCTCGACTGTCTTGTTGATGAGTAGATCTCCGAGTAACTGGAAGCTCAGGTCGTCGTGTACGCCCCAGCCAAAGCCTCGATGAGCGTCTCCATACCATTCATCAGACGAGATGTTAAGGGATCCTTCCGCCAGCTCCATCATCTCGTCGCGACTCCAA
This sequence comes from Phytophthora betacei, assembly GCA_011320135.1. Classification (NCBI taxonomy): domain Eukaryota; phylum Oomycota; class Peronosporomycetes; order Peronosporales; family Peronosporaceae; genus Phytophthora; species Phytophthora betacei. Next base: position 112,738 of record JAANHX010000020.1, read on the forward strand.
ACAGTATCGAAGCCGTGTGCAGGCAGGAACGTGTCCCAATCATCGTAGTCAGTCTTGCACCCAGTAGTGAAGAAAGGGTCGTACCCTTTAGCCTTGAAGAGCTGTGGCAGACCGGAGAGCTCGACATCCTCCTTGCCTCCAGTCATTCCTGAGTCAGCCACACTGTCGTATGGCAGCTGGGCGAAGAGTAAACTCTCCACTGATCGACTTGTCCGCCAGCTTGACCACATGTTACTGAACGACACCCCACGTTTCGCCCATCTATCGAAGTTTGGGGTGACTGTGATGTTGCTTCCCTTGAACAAGTTGGACGGATCGTCGGCCCCCACCAGGTAGTGGGAGTCGTGAAATCGGAAGGATTCTACCACGATAAGAACAACGTTAGGAGGGTCTTCCTCAGAGACGTTCACGTCGAAGGCCAGCTCTCCGTGGAAACCGGTAGTGCGTCGGTAGAGCGAGTCGTTCTGGAACAGAGTGTAGTTCTCTGTAGCTGAGTGAATGTAGATCGTGGCACTCTCAATAGTCCCGTCGGCAACTGAAGGTGCGAAGCCTTGTGTGGTGGCATCAACGCCACGGACGAATAGCTCGTTGAGCGTTGCGTTGAGTCCTGAATAAGCCACAAGGGATGAACACCCATGGCTTATAGCGAGTACAAGGATGGGTACAATAATGAGACCGAGTGCCAGCAGCACGAGCAACGCAAAAAGTCTGCAGAGCGTCAACCGATCGAATTGAGAATTCTCTGGAGGTAACGACGTGTCGGTGGACGCGTCACTGCTTGGTGACGTCGACACGAGGTACTGCGCGCTCTCTCTAGCTTCCAGATTCGCCTCTCCTTGATCCCCCTTCGCCTTTTGTGCACAGCTGTCGTCGCTCTTCTGAGCTCCAGAGCTTCGTTGCGTTACTAGATCCACCAATGCAAATGCGGGATTCCAACGCGAAAGATCCGTCCAAACCGCCGAGACACGAGTGGTCGAGAAGAGTGTCGCTACTATCACCATACCAGCCACGTTCACGTACGCTTCCTTCATCTCTGATTGAGAAATGGACGCGCTGCTGGCGTTATCTTTCTCGTGAATCGCCATGGCGACCAATTCGAACGTGAATCGCATACCGCGAAGTCTTACGATGAGCAGATCCGCCACGAATGGTCCTGTCATGTCGACGAAGAGAAGCCACGACACCAGAAACGTCGAGACTTTATCACAAATCTGTGACGCTATCGGCATTTGATCACCGACCCGATGACCGATCATATGCTTCACCGTGTCGAACACCCAAAGGGCACACGCAAAGTACGTTGCACACACGAAATCTTCGAGGAATCCGAGTGCCAACGCAGCAGCTTCGACTCCTGGAGTACAGTCCCTTTCGGTCCCGTACATCAGGATCAACGGTTTGAGACCGATACACCGGTAGATGAAGAAGAAGAGCAGCACGAAGGTGTAGACGAACACCCAGCCGAGCCATCGCCGACTCCAAAGTGACGATTCCTTGACGACTCGGATCATGTTGAAAGGTCCTTTGATCTTGGAGGTATCCGATACGGGTGGCCTCTCCTCCAGCACCACCACGTCAGTTGAGTTGTGCATGGGCTTCAATGCGGGTCGAGGGAAATCTTTCACTGTGGGCAGGCTGCTCATGACCAGGAATCGAGGAAAGACGCCGGAACTTTTCAACTCGACGAGGAAGACCAAGTCACCAACTTTCTGGGCACATCTGGTTGCCACATGATTTGGCTACAGTTCCCGTTACTGTATTCGGAGGTATTGTGCCTTTCTGCCAAAACGCCCTCAGTTTTATGGTCCTACGTAGGAGGATGGCCCTTACGAAAGACCTCCTATCTGATCGGTTGCAACTAGGGTTGTTATTTAGTTGGTTAAATACGAAAGTAGTATTCTTCGCAGTTAAATGCAAATAAATAGCGAATTAAATATAATTAAATACTTCAATAAGTACGAATTGCATCATAGAAGAAGCAAGCATATTTCTCTAATTACACAGAATGGTACGAAATTTATGTGAAATCCCAGATATACTCTCATAGTGAAACAAAGTGATAGGACCTTCTTCACAACGGGACACTGCTCCATAACGAAGCCTCTTCGGTGACTGCACAGGTCTGTGGCGGAGACCTCATGCGGACGAACAGCGAAAGTTGCGGCCGCTCAGCGTTCACCAGACTGCTGTTTGAGCTCAAGAGAGCCGTCTACCAAAGTGACGTCATTCACACCTGGAGTTTGCCAGGAAGCTGCGACAGAGTCTGGAGAGGCCAACGTGACAACGTGGCTGGATCTCATGGACCCCAGCGGCAGGACTCGATGACAACCCTTTCGCGGAAGGACTAGAAAACGAGGCCGCCGTGGATCAGCATGCTCCAGTACGTGACCAATATGATGATGATCACGCACTTACAGAGAGGATCCGGCACTGCTAGCTAACACAATTGCATTGAATACAGCACACTGATTATTTAGTGGCCTACATCTAGACTGACGATCGCATCCAATATGTACTCAAACTCCATGTCGTCGAGATCGAACAGACTATCAACCTCGTGACCCTCGGTGGCATTGGCGTCACTATCGCAGGCCACGAAGTTCAGCAGTAGTGAGCGGAAGTCGGCTGAGCTCTGCCCCGGTGGAAGGCCAAAGCGCTCCGCGAGCGCCACGGCATCTGCGACCGTGTCGCGTAAGCTGTTACCTTTGAATACCGATGTTTGCTTCGAGGGGTCCATCAAGTGCGCAATTGCCGTAACGTTGGAAGGAGGAGAAATGAATTTCCAACGCTCGTCGACCAACTTCACTATACGTTCTCGAACAGAGAAACTCGTCAGACCGGCTGCGTTCGTGTTGAACTCTTGAGCATTTTTAAGACGATCAAACTCGTGAAGGATCATAGAGTTGGAGCACGAATCCGTCTCAAATGCAGCAAGCACACGTGTGATGGGCTTGGTCAGCCGGAGTATGAGCTTTGCGTTCGTCCAAAATTGGTTGTCTTCCAGAATTTCTCGGACAACGTTCAACTTGTTCGTAGTATCTTTGTCGGTGTAGTGCTTCATTAACTCCGGGTCATTGAACGCTGCCGTAAGAGGCACCTTGTTGCGAGCGACGCTCTTGATACACTTTTCCTGAGCATACCACCTCGTCGAAACTGGAGTAGACAACTCACCAGCCTTGACACACTTTTTAACTTGGCCACGCTCCGCTCGAATTCGACCCAGCAGTAGATGCCTCGCTCTCACAAACTTCACTATTTTCACAGCCTTCTTGAGAGTACTAGCGAAGAAGTCGATTTTGAAAATATCTTTTAGGAGCAAATTGACAGCGTGTGCAGCGCATCCGCTAAACACCACACCTGGGTGCTTCAGTTCAACCAGCTTCCCAGCTTTCTTCATGTTGGCGGCGTTGTCCGACACAACTGCAGTCACCTTCCCAACCCCAGCGACAACTTCAACTTCACTAATAACTCGGGATATCTCCGAAGCCATGTACTCGTCAGTATGAGCCTCCGTACCGGTCGCTCTGACGACCACATCATAGGCCGCATCGTCGGGGACGAAAGTACGTAGTTTATAATACTTTCGCGGTTTACATTCGACCACCCATCTGTGACCAGCGTCAATCGTTTTTGGCGTTGGAGAAGTGCAGCCAATCGAGTTTTCTCAGTCGTGTAGACTTGATCCAGAAGGGTAGTCGCAAGACTCTGGCGTGTTGGCAGCTTCATACTGGGGCGAAATCGAGTGAGAGCACGACGCATATCAGCGTTTTCAATGACGCGAAAAGGTATCCTAGACGTGTAGAAAGCTCGAGCGATATCCAGATGCATCTCCTTCTCTTCGGTCTTGTTTACGTCGTACTTGGTGGGCGTTTGACGTGCCGAGCCACTGTAGCTTGTGCGTCAAGCCTTCGTTGGAGAAACGAAGTCGGCTGTACTTCTTAAGTGCGCTTTGCGCTTCTTTTCAAGAACCACTTCGCCATATTTAGTCTTGATTTGGGCTGATGCCTCGCCGCAGTACTTGATGTGTGGGTACAGGTGTCGCCCAGGCTGAGCATTCATGATCACCTCATTACAGTGCTTGCAATATACGTCAGGATGCTGCTTCGTCTCGCTCTTGGATCGACTGACAGCAAATTCAGCCCAAATGGGCTCCTCCTTGCGGCCCATTGAGGTGTCTTCAATCGTAGGGGTTTGCGAGGGTGGTTGGGAGAGCGCTTGTGCGGCTGGATAACGTTTTAGTTGTGGGCTACTGGCACCGCGCTATAGCTTTGACATGTAGTGGTTAGTAGACATCAAACCTCAGGAGACTCCGGTGGACCGCTCCATTAAGCGGAGCACTTAAAACTGCTTGCTTCAAGGAGGTCTTGCGATCAGGTTGAAGCGATCAGCATCAGCGGTTGCTGCGGAAATACCGCCTGAGCAAGAAAATGTGAAATTACAAAAACAGCAACCACGCATCAAGTATTTAACGGTATTTAACCAAAGTAGGGAATTTAACGTACTTAAAGTTAATAACGCTAGAAAAAATCGTAACAACTCTAGTTGCAACAGACTAAAATTTAGCCTAACCCTTTGACGAAAAAAAGACGATGCCAATCAAAGACATACGTCAAACAAAATGATACTTATGAACCTATTAATAAGTACGAATCGCGATTTATTAATAAGCACTCTAAACGAAAACGGGGCGTCTCCTCTAGTATTTGTTTGACGCAGCCTCAACACGCGTGGTCCGGTCAAATATTATTTGACCGGACCACGCGTGTTTTCTCAGGGAGGACCTAAACCATAGCAATATCATACAACAAATTAACAAGGTAAGATGTAGCAGTCACAGAATTGATATTGTACAATACCTTCCATCCTTTGAAGTTTCATCGACAAACACGATTTGATCTTGCCCGGCAATAGCCTGTTCACATACTCTTGCCTCGCCAGCGTATGTCTGATGAGAACCCATATTCGATTTAAAATCGTTCTGTTGTGGATACCTTACGTAAGGGTAAATGGCCGGCAAATACTGGCCATTCAGCCCTTAATTTGTTAAAAGGTACCCTTTAGACCAAATCGGAGCCCTTACGTAGGGCCTCCACAATCAAGTATTATTGGATCATAGTCGGCAAAATCAAACAGTGTTATTGGTCAAATATCATTTTATTTAGTGGTCTGGTTTAGCAATTCAACCCCAGTTCGTCCTCAAATCCCACCTTTAGCACTACCCACCCTTGCTTAGGACCAGCCTTTAAAGGTCAGATTGGCCAAAACTTTGGAAAGGCACAATAACAGTAAACTGTAACCGTTACGGTTATGACTGCAGCATGTATCGATTTTTTTCGGTTCGTGAAGACAAGCACGGTGACGAGCACACAATGAGCTTTCTCCCGCGTCGTCCGTGGCGAACTTCTTACAGGCGTACGTGTTCATTAGCTATTGAGCCTCACTCCTTTGAGTCAGGTCTAGTTGACGCTCGCACTTGACCGAATCTGGTCCGCGCATTCCGAGCCTCATCTCTGATGCAGAGAGCACTGCAGGTAGAACTAAAACCGATGTCGTGCGCTCTGCACTTTGATCTTGGGGTAACCGTCCGTGAAAAGATGTGCGTTGCGAGAAATTAAAGTTGTGGAATGATCCCATGACGACGCATCTGAGCGCTAGAGCGATTAATAAATGCGACGGTGGCTCACAAATTCATTTGCGAAGACCGAGATGGTCGTTCTCGAGGAAAGTCGGTCCGTGTCCGAGGTCGACACTTCGCGGCCCTCCCTGTGGTCTATTGAGTGGTTTCGGCAACTGTGGACTCGTCCTTGGCTCGGGTGGACTTTCGCCTACGCATCCGTGCTGCTGTTTTGCTGCATCTACCGGTGCGCGGCGCTCACTGCGTTGATCAAGATGTACAGAACTTCCAAGGACGACACCTTCTCCATGAAGACGACAATTCTATGCGTTGGCTTCTTGGAAGATTTCGTCTGCGCTACTTATTTCGCTTGCGTGCTGTGGCTTGTCGACATGTTGCTGCAAAAGTTTGGGGCTTTTACCACGGATGATGGTGCTCTGGGAGCCACTCGAAACGACAAGCTGAAGCGTGCAACGGTGAAAATTTCTGTCTTTTCGAGTTCCTGGATGCTGTTCGTACTTGCGGTGGGCCCCGTTGCCACCGATTTCATGCTCGTGCGTCTACGAGAAGTTCGCTTCACGTTTCAAGCGCTTTCGAGCGAGGAAAACTCGGCGTTTGATGGGATGACCAGCAGAGAATTGAAGTACGTGTGCATGACGGCGACAACCACAGCTGTTGTCGCTGCTCTCTTTGCTACTGTGCGAGCGTTTACGTCCTGGTCGACGCTCTCGCGATGGAATCCAATCCACGACATCGTTGCACTAGTGGAAGCACGATCGGCAAGGAAAGAACGCAGATTTCAGTCAGTCTCCACGAAATCTAGCAGTGGGGGTGGAGAAGAAGAAGACGACAACGCGGAAATCATGTTGGAGCTCGACGAGTCGGGGAGGAACTCCAGTAGAAGCACTCCTAGCAATTTGAGCTTCTGTGCTTTGGCAACGGATGTCCCTAACTCAAGTACCAACCACCAAGACAGCAAGGAAGTGCTGTATCGACGTGGAAGTCAAGTCGCTGTCGTTTTTACCGCTCTCGTCCTCGTCCCTCTCCTCGTGATCGCGATAGTTAGAGCATGCTCATCTATTGTGGCTAACTCAGCTCTAAACGCGACTCTAAACGAGTTATTTGCTCATGCTTTGGGCGATACTTCCCTGGGCGTATCGATTGAAACGGATGGAAGCACGCCGTGGGTTGAGACGTACATCCACTCGACTACCGAAAACTACACGCTCTTTCATGACGACTCGCTCTACCGACGCACTACCGGCTTCACTGGGGATCTGGCTTTCGATGTCGATGTCACTAGTGACGACCCTCCAAACGTTCTCCTCATCGTAGTGGAGTCGTTCCGGTTCCACGATTCGCGTTATCTCGTCGGTGCTGACGACCCTTCCAACCTTTTCAAGGGGTCGAATATCACGATAACGCCCAGTTTTGACAAGTGGGCGAAACGTGGCGTAGCTTTGAGCAATTTTTGGTCCAGTTGGCGCACTAGCCGCTCAGTGGAAAGCCTCTTGTTTGCACAGTTACCGTACGATAACGTGGAGCACTCAGGGATGACGGGAGGGAAAGAGGACGTGGAGCTTGCTGGCCTGCCGCAGCTTTTCAAGGATAAAGGATACGAGTCATTCTTCACGACTGGATGTCAGACGGAGTACGATGACTGGAACTCGTTCCTACCGTCCCATGGGTTTGACACCGTTTGGAGTCGCGACGAAATGATGAAAATTGCCGAAAGGGATCTGAATATCTCCTCTGATGACTGGTACGGCGAGGCACAGCGAGGCCTTTACTGGGGCGTCCACGACGACTTGAGTTTCCAGATTCTGGGTGATCTACTCGTCAACAAGACACAAGAGCAGAGTGAGCGTGTGACTCAGGGTGAGGACAAGAAACCTCTGTTTCTTACGCACTACACTATATCGAGCCACATTCCGTTCCAAGAGCGCCCCAACTGGTATGCTGAAGCTGACAAACCGGACTTTTCTGCACTCTACGCCGACGAAGAATACACGTACCTTGTGAAAGATTACCTCGAGATGCGATATTTTACCGACATGGAGCTTGGAAAATTTATGGATCGCATGGCTGAAGAAGGGATTCTCAACGATACCATCGTTATTATCTCTGGAGATCATGGCCAAGCACCTGAATACGGCTATGACAAGCCAGAAGTACGGGATTTGTCAGCCACTCGAGTTGCAGGGGCGCTCATCGCAGAAGGAAGACTCGGAGAATTCGTCGGACTCAAGCTTGAAGACGCTGCCGAGCAGTATGATCTTTTAAATACACTGGCTGACATTACTGGTGTACCTGAGGGAGGATTCTTGCAAGATGGCGTTGGACGATCGCTCAAGCGCAAGGTAGAATTTGGAGAGCGTGTCGTGTTCAGCAACAATCCGAGCCACAAAATGTCGGTTGTAAGGGGCAACAAACGCCTGCAATACGATCGCCATTCGAACGAGGTTTTGCTTCATGACGTGCACACTGACCATGACATGGCAAACGATCAGTTTTCAGCTCTGAGCAGGGAGGAGCAAGATAAATGGCTCGCCTGGAGGAAGAATGGTCGGTGGCTCAACTCATACTTTGCGGCTCAATGGGATAACAAATGTCTGCTAGCTGCAGAGTGCAGCATGTAGAATCGACGGTTTTTTATGAGGAGAAGATTGTTGAAAGTCGTATTTGCGTTTGATGCGCGTATTTGAACCAGGCCTCCGAGAAAATAATATCAATACCGCAATTACTACCTATTTGTTATTATACTACGAATTATTGTTTTTTCGGGATAATAATATAGTGTGATACGGACGGAATAATACAAATATAAAGGCATACCGTTCGAGTGGCTTGCAGCCACCCATTCCTCTCCACCAGCCATTTTTCAGCGCCTAGTTCACTTTCAATCTTTGAGAAGGCGGTCACTCTTGATTTACATCATGTCGTCCCAGCAACTCGCCGCTTTCTTCTACACCGTTCTCGAGCCTGGGCTCTACCGGGGCAACATCTGCGAACAGCCACGCAAGCAAGCCCAGCGCACAGGCTACACAAACCTGATCTCTCACCTGAACTCGAAGCATCCCACTCACGGCGAAGAGTATGCTGAGTTTCAGCGCCGAAACCTGACCTCCCTCGAGGTTTTTGGATTCGTGGACGAAACGACGACTCACATGTACGACTGGCTACGCTGGATTGTCGAGCGGAATCTCCCTCTGTGCGAGGTTGAGAACACACTAACGAGACAGTTAGTTCGCATGAAGCCTAAGACGCTGAAGACCTACATGCAACGAGTCGCTGAACGTGTCGGCAACACCATCGCCGAGGAGATGGGCGAGTGTTTCGGTGTTATGTTTGATGGATGGAGCTCTGGGACGCGTCACTTTGTTGCGGTGTTTGTCGTGTACCACGGTTGTGATGGTCTATGCGAACGACTAGTTGGACTAGCTCCAATGAAGGACGGACAATCGGCAGGCGCTTACATCGAGTTCATCAACGCTATCCTGGATGTGTACGGCAAGACGTTGGCGATGGTCAAGTTTGTCGTGGCTGATAACTGCGCCACGAACAAGAGCGTGGCAACGAAGCTTGATGTACCCCTTATTGGGTGCGCCAGTCACAGATTCAACTTGGTGATGGTTCGCTTTTTGTCCAATCACGAGCATCTGATTAGTATGATTCAACGCCTGATGACAAGCCTCCGCCAACCAAACAACGCCACTCAGCTAGCGCTTCACACAGCGCTACTGCCTGAGAAAGCGAATGCGACTCGCTGGTCATCGGTGTGGAAAATGGTACACAAGTATGTGTGCATTCGCGACGCTGCGAAGTACGTTGCCGAGGTCAAGGAGCTGCTCCCCCGTCTGAGTGAGCATCGCCGGATTCGAATGCTGCACGACAAGCTGAACGAGCTCCAGAGCGTCAGCGAGAAGCTGCAGCATCACGACCGAACGCTTGGTGAGGTATGTGCTCTTTTTGACGCTTGCATGGCAAAGTACCCTGTCATGGAAGAGTATCTGAAGCCTACAGCCGAGATTGTTCATTCACCGGTCTTTGAAGCAGCGGTATCAAGGTCACGAGTGCTCTTCCTGTTTCCAGTGCAGAAGCCAAGGCGATCGGGGCGTTTCGGCGCCCAGAAAGTCCTGGACAGAGTGAAGATGAACCAGCCGCTGGCTTTGCGAGTGAGATTCTGCGCCGTGCCAAGAAGCCACGTTACTCCCAGAGGCGTGCTGTCGACTACATTCCACTTCTCAGTGTCATCCCACCAACGAGTAACCGGTGTGAGCGGCTCTTCTCGGAGTGTAAGTACGTGCTTGAGCCGCACCGTGCCTCCATGCGCTCAGCTAACTTCGAGAGATTGATGTTTCTTAAAGCTAACCGAGATCTCTGGAACGCGTCGACGCTAGTGCCGTGATAGCTCTTGCTCGCAAAATTACACTGAATATTGCGGCATTGCGGATTATTGTTTGTCTTGATACGCCACTATGTATTGCTGATGCCACAGCTGCCTGCGTATACTGCACATTGTATTTTAGGAGGCCTGATTTGAACGTAAAGCGTACTTGATTCAAGTACTGTACAACTGGTACTGAACATCTAGTTTGTTCTCGAGAATAATTAATGCATGATTCTGCGTCGAAAATCCAGGTTGCTGGTACACGTGTCGAAGTACTTTCGACTGTCACCTGTTGACGTTGGCAAAGGGATGATTCAGGCAGCGTCCAGTAATCTCGGCAAGTGCATGGATATTATTGTAGTATCCATTGGATACTATATCCTACTCCACTTTGAATTTATTTCCTCTCACAAAAAAGGATTCAATCTTGTCGATTGAATCTTTTTTTTACTATTGCTGCCGCAACTCAACGGTTTCAGCTTAACGCATCCGAGTCCTCTGTAGACACATTTAAGACTGAGTGGCGTTTCTTCATCGAGGCTGTTCGCATGGTGCGTAGTTCAAAAACAAAATCTGAAGCGTTGACGATTCAACGCTCGCTGATCGATTCTAAACACTCCGGGCTAAGCGTAAATTATCGGTTCGTTGTTTACCCGTGTCCTCCCTGACAGGACTCCTCCGAACGCATGGTACAGACGGAAACGTAACGTTCACGACAAAAACTACACGATACATGTACAAGTACATGTACCTAACTTACCTCGCATTGGTACAGCGGCTTGATGGCAGCAAGGGCTGTGCATGTACAGCAATGGTGCTCCATCCACACTGTTGATCCATTGTATCTGTACAACAATGGTGCTCCATCCACACTGTTGATGGATGAACCCATTGTATTTGCCTCCCGTCTCATGATCATGACTGGGACACGCGCTTTTGTACCCTTCGTCGAAACGAAATAGCCAGCTGTCTAAAAGTAGGCAGGGGTGATTTCGTTTGCCATTTTAGTACAGTATACACTGTATACGCAGCCTTGCAAACTGCCAGTCCGAACAGCAAACGTACCCACGACCGCTTCCAAATCCGTCGACAGTCTCCAAAGCGCCTCACGTGACGTAGGCCCAAAATGCATCCCGCCCCGAGCTGCGCCGGCTGGGCCTTCGTGTACTGCACGACGCTGCTCTTCTTCAGCGCCTACCGCGTGTTGACTCTGCGCAGTCTCATCACCATGTACGGCACTGAAAAGGATGCGACGCTGGATGTGCAAGTGGGCGCAGTGGCACTCGGCGCATTGCAAGACCTCGTGTGCGCCACGTACCTGTCTGCTGCCCTGTGGGGCGTCGATCGCTGGCTCAAGCAGCAGCAACAGACCGAGACCGAAGAAGACGAGAGCATCCAGAAGCCTCGTGACCTACGACAGCGCAGAGCACGACAAAAAGCGACAGTCGTGCGGTTCTTAGCGTCGTTCCTGCTCTTTGCGTTCATGTCCGTGCCCTTTGTGGCCGATCAGCTGCTCGTTCGCATCCGAGACATGCGATTCAACTTCGATTTAGTGAAAATGGCCATCCACGAGTCGAATAACGCCAGCGCCGCCGAGATCTCGAGCGCCGAAGTGAATCAAGCTTATATCAGTGCAGCTATGGCCGTGGCTACAGCTACCGTCTTTGCCTGCGTCCGAGCCAGCAATATCTGGGCAGATCTGACCAGATGGAGTCCTACGAGAGAGATTATTCGAGTGGTGGCGATGAGACTGAAGCGAGCTGATAAACTGGAGGAGGAGGAGACGACGGGGTTTCTGGGTACGAAGAACGTCCCTAGTGACAATGCGGACGAGGTCTCGCTGACTGTACTGGACGACAAGACGGAGCAGAAGAGCGCGAGATGGTGCGGACGACGCGTGAGGGCCGTTGTCGCTGTCATGGCTCTGGTGCTGCTGCCTGCTGTGGTGCTGGCGCTAAGTCAGGCGTGCTCAGCGCTGGTGGCGTACGCGGCACTGAACGCGACGCTGAATGAGCTCTTCATGCACGCGCTGTTTGTCTCGTCTCAGGGTTTCTTGCCCTTGATTGCGAACGGCAGCATCTCAGCCGAGACGTACATCCATACCGATACCGAGGACTATGAACTGTTTCGAGAGGATTCGCTCTATCGACGCACCACTGGATTCCACGGAGATCTCGCGTTCGACGTCAAAGTGGAGAACGAAAACCCGCCGAATGTGCTGCTTGTCGTGGTGGAATCGTTCCGGTATCACGACTCGCACTACCTCGTGGGACAGGAAGACCCGTCAAACCTGTTCCGAGGCAGCAACGTCACCGTCACGCCTAATTTTGACAAATGGGCCAAGCGTGGCGTGGCCTTCAGCAACATGTGGTCGAGTTGGAGAACTAGTCGATCCGTGGAGAGTCTTCTGTTTGCTCAGGTTCCATACGACAGTGTGGCAGACTCGGGGATGACAGGCGGGAAGAAGAACTACCAACTGGACGGATTACCGCAGCTCTTCAAAGCTAAAGGGTACGAGCCCTTCTTCACGACTGGCTGCAAAACAGACTACGACGACTGGGACACGTTCCTGCCCTCTCACGGCTTCGATACGGTGTGGGGGCGGGATGAAATGATCAAGTTGGCGGAGAGTGATCTGGGCATCACTCCTGATCAGTGGTTTGGCAAGGAACATCGCGAGCTTTACTGGGGCGTACACGACGACATCAGCTACCAGATTCTGGGCGATCTCATGGTCAACAAGACCAAAGAGCAGGGCCAGCGTATGGCCAAGGGGGAAGCGAAGAAGCCGCTTTTCCTGACGCACTACACCATCTCCAGCCACGTGTCGTACGAGGAGCGCCCCACGTGGTATGCTGAGGCAGAGAAACCAGACTTCTCGTCGCTGTATGACGGTGTGGAATACGCGGCCAGTATCAAGAACTACGCGGAGATGCGCTATTTCTCGGACATGGAGTTTGGCAAGTTTATGGACCGCATGTCTGCTGCGGGCATCCTCAACGATACGATCGTCGTTGTGGTAGGCGACCACGGTCAAGCCCCGGAAGCGGGAAACTACATCCCGGAGGCTCGAGACGTGTCCGTCCATCATGTTGCGGGCGCGTTGGTGGCTGAAGGGCGACTGGGAGACGCCGTGGGGCTGAAGATTGAGGACGCGTCCGAGCAGTACGATATCCTCAACACTCTGGCGGATATCGTCGGTGTTCCTGAAGAGGGATTTCTGCAAGATGGAGTCGGTCGCTCCCTCAAACGCCAAGCCACATTCGGAGAGCGAGCGGTGTACAGCAACAATCCCAGCCGGAAAATGTCGATTGTTCGCGGTACGGAGCGTCTGCGCTACGACCGTGCAGCGAGATCTGTGCTTCTTCATGACGCCAAGGCTGATCACGACATGCACGTGGATCTGTTCCCCGACTTGACTCTGGAGCAGCAGAACGAGTGGCTCACATGGCGGGATCACGGCCGCCAACTCACGGAATATTACGTCAAGCGGTGGGACAAGAGATGTCTGTTTGCAGCCAAGTGCTAAGCCGTTGCGACGATCAAAAACTACATTTAAGTATTCATTAGCCAGCCCAAGGTGCAGCTGAAGACGTTTATAATGCACTGGTATATCAACACCTTTAACGTGCTGTCTTCGTCGTTGCTGCAGTCGTAGGAGGTAGGGTTGTTCTTCTCGCGGTGTGGACCGCAGTTTTTGTGGTCGTCTCGGGCTGGAAGAAAATTAAGCAGCTGATATACCATTTATTTTGCGGTGTATTTTGCAGGGAGTTGTAAACGTCCAGAATTTGCTGCGGTCCATACTAAAACTTCTACATCATTTTAGTATTAGTTTGACAACCTCTGCTAAGTATTATGCTTAGTATTAATATTTATAGTGTAGTATTTCCTGAATTCAAGTAGACCTCGGCTTTCGCCATCTCCCTTGCCATTCGCCATCACCCTCCGAGAGGGGGAAATGCAGTCAATTGACATCTTTCCACGATGTCGGACTCGGTAACGCTGCCTCCTAACCTAACGCCTCGCTACTAAGGCCCACACCCGCCGAGGAATTGGTTCCTTATGGGAGTTGGCTCATCCCAAAGGATTTGAAAGGAAGGCTGTACAGCCCACAACGCCAAAATCCCTCCACTCGCCAACGATGGTGGCCGCTGCGGCTGGTAAGCAAAACCTCTGTTCCCCATAGGATCCACAAGCTGGGGCAGAAAGATGCCATCAACGTGCTCTGCGTAGTATGTCGAAAACTGATACTTTGTAGTGAGGAGGAGCGTCTAAGAGCCGAAGGTCGCCGGTCGAATCCGATTCCCAAGATGAAGATTGACGCACACCTCCGGACGCATGAATCGATAACGCCTACGCCTACGGCTACGGCTAAGGGAACCCGCTACGACGCGTTTTTAGACGCAGAGGAGGAACAAAAAAAGACGAAGAGAGGCTCAGTGCGATTTGCCGACAATGTCACTATGAGTGATGGAATTCCTATCGCTAAAGACGACAACGTCACTGTGAGTGACGCAATGGCCGTTCCAGCTTCGATCAGTACCCCCTGTTCAGTCGTACTGTCCGAAGCTACCAAGTCGAAGAAGAGGAAGAGAAAAAACAAGAAGAACAAGAAAAATCTACAACAGGTGTAGTCAATTTTTATAATTGAACTGGTGTAGTGTCTTGAGCGAGGCTCTTGAAGAAAAACAGAAACAGGGGGCATCAAACTTAAACTTAAAAAAAAACTATATAATTGTGCAGCTCCAGCAAAAAAAAACTTATCTGTTTCTTAACGCTTCGTAGTATTTCTGCGTCATTTGGCTCTCTAGTTCACGTATACGGAAGCTCAGTTTGTCACTATCTACGCGCTAATCGTGCTGTGCACTGAGCAGTTCATCTTTCAGTGCGGCGAGCTGTTTCTCGACTGTGTGTTTAGCTGTCATGAGCCCACGCGAATCGATAAAACTTGGCTCTTCAATATCATTCCAGTTGACATGTGAGTCGTTCGGTGGCTGCATTTTCCTGGCCCTGGACTCGTACTCAAAAGCACACACGCTATAGCAGAAAGAGCCCAAGTTGAGACAACGTCTTAAACTTTACCAGGCATCTTCTAATATCGGTTAAATAGAAAAAAAGCTTATTTCTCTTTCTCTTCATTATAGCACAAATGGCTACTTGTATTTTATTGCATGGGGAGACTATCATCACGTGCACGAATGCATCCTCCTCTCTAAGCTTACAGACCTAATTCTCGAGCACCACGCGGTAGCGCACCGTGCCCTTGCGCACCATGTCGATGCCCTCGTTCACCTTGGCCATCGGCAGCTTCTGGATCACCGGACGAACATTGTGCTTGGACGCCACCTCGAGCGTGTCCTTCATGTCCTGGATGCTGCCCACGTTGCTGCCCACAAACTTGGCGCCCTTCCCAACGACTTGGAACGCGTTGAACTTAATGTCATCGTTTGGAAGACCCACCATGATGCACGTGCCGCGCACGGACAGAAAGCTCAGGAACGTGCTGTACGGCATGTTGTTGGAATCGGCCGTAATCAGCAGGATGTCCACGGAACCGACGGCCGCATTCGCCTTGTACACCACGAACTCGTCGGCTCCCAGGCCGCGCACCTCCTGCTCCTTGTTGTTGGAGCGCGAGAACGCCGTCACGGAGGTGGCACCCATAGCCTTGGCGAACTGGATGGCAATGTGGCCCAGGCCGCCAATGCCCACGATGCCGACACGGTCACCCTCCTTGATGCCGGCTTCCTTAAACGGCGTGAACACCGTCGTGCCGGCACACATCAGAGGAGCAGCCACGTCCAACGGAATGTTATCCGGGATCTTGATCGCAAACTCGTGCGGCACACGCACGTAGTCGGCGTATCCGCCGTACGTGAGAGCGCCGTCGCTTTTGTACTTGTCGTTATATGTCCACACGCGGTGCGGGCAATACGCGTCGTCACCATTGGCGCACACGGAGCACGGAGCCTTGGGGTCCTTGTTCAGACACGCCAAAACCAGCGCTCCGACACCCACACGGTCGCCGACCTGCAGGCCCTTGACGTCGGGACCAGCCTGCGTCACTTCGCCGACGATCTCGTGTCCCACCACGCACGGATACGTGGTCTGTCCCCAGCCGCTGTCAAGCGTGTGCAGGTCTGAGCCGCAGATGCCGCAGTGCGAGATCTTGATCTCGACGTCCTCGGCGCCGAGCGGGCGAGACTGGTACTCCCAGGATTTGATCTCTTCGCCCTTGCCGAAGGAAGCGTAGGCTTGCACGGTTCTCGGAGAGGTGGACATATTGGTTGTTGTTGTAGTCGGTTGCTTGGAGTTGATGGGCGGAGTGCGTCTGTCTGTGCTTTGCGCTGCTGTTCGCGACGCACTAGCACGTCAACTTCCAGCTCCAATTGGTTCGTTCGGTCTGTCTGTGTCGACAGCTCTTGCTTGGCGATGCGTAGCTCCTTCTCGAGCGTCGGGACGCGCTATTAATGAGCCAGATTGACACTTCTTCGTCTGCTCGTCAAGTGTTGACTTTAGAATTCGATTTTCTAGAGCAAATATTTCCAGCTGGTCACAAATTAGAAGCGCGTTATTTTCTTAATAACCGGTATAAGAAACAAATTTACTACGTGTATTACTTTAAGTACAGATCTATACTTCAACCCCAGCTAAGCGTAAACGTACATCATTTTGGTCTTGTAAGGCCGGAAGCAAAATCTCCGGCGCTACCAACGCGGCTACAATCTCGTTCCTATATATTAACTCGGTGTTCGTTCGAGGAATTATATCCTGCAGATATGCCTCGAATCTCTCTCTCTCTCTTGCAAGTTGAAGTCGAAGACCCTCAGTTCGGCGTTCCTGTCTTGCTCGCAGCTGCTGTATCTGACGGGCACATCGTTCTGGCGACGCACGATCGCGTAGCAAGCGACGATGAAGCGCTCGCACTGCAGCCCGGTGCGAGCTTCGACAGTGCTCTGTAACAGCACGCTGACGGCGTCTACACTCGGTCATCTCATCTTGGATCTCACGCTGGCGTCGTCTGTCTTCGCGAGCAACTACATTCCGCGCGGATCGACGACCGCGATTTGCATCGTCTCTCATCAATGTGAAGACCTCCTGCACATTTAGTGAATCTCTTGTGAATGTGACGTACTCAAAAGACTCACTGTGACGAGATCGGTCTCGAGCGTATCTCATCATACCATGGGCGTGATAACGCATGCGAAAACGTCGAAGTCTGTTGCGCATTGCATTCTCCACGTCATGAAGGAAGTTTGTCTCAGGAAGCAAACCCGTAAGTGCATGGCGTAAAATAAGTCTTAGCTGGTCTGGCGGGTAATTTTTGCCGAACACGAGCTGATTTGGTAGATACGATCCTCGATCTCCAATCGAAGTACAAGTAAATCCATATTTACAGACGAAATGGCCTCGGTAGTTCTCGATTTCAGATATGGGGATGTTGAAATAGCCAGTAGTGGAATTTGGGTGCAAATTGTGATGTTCATCCTCGTCGGTCATTGGTGACAGTTCAAACATATACTCGCCCGCCTCATCATAAACGGGATGTGGGTCTCCAAGCAGTACGTTCGGCCTACTGTACTCAATAGGTATTTCGAGATACTGCCGTGCAAGTCGGTCTTGATCCTCCATCATCTGCGCTTTTCGTTGCAAATGGGAGAATGAAATTAATACATGTATGCATGATTCCACAAAGAAACCTCGTGCTAATATGTCTCCAGGTCGATAAATATGTCTGAACGAAAATTTCATAAGCCAATACCGACACTGAATTGATCGCCACACTCATTTCGCGTCTCCCTAGAAGAAACCTCGAATGTCACCAGGTCGATAAATATAGCCACGTGCGTACAAGAAACGTCTCGCTTCTCGGGTGTGTTATTCCCGAATTCTGGAGCTTGACCGTGATCTCCCACAATGAGGACGATGGTATCGTTCAGTACACCTGCAGTCTCCATGCGATCCATGAACTTGCCGAGCTCCATGTCCGTAAAATACCGCATTTCTAAGTAGTTCTTGACGTTTCCAGCGTGTTTTTCGCCGTCATAGAGTGCAGAGAAGTCTGGTTTATCCGACTCGACGTACCATGTCGGACGGGCTTCGTACTCTACGTGACTTGAGATGGTGTAATGCGTGAGGAACAGCGGTGTTCTGCTCGCATCTGCTGCTTGCTCGTTGGTCTTGTTGATCAACAAATTGCCAAGAATCTCAAAACTCACGTCGTCGTGTACACCCCAGCGGAACTTCCGATGAGCTTCGCCTTCCCAGTCCTCCGACGAGATACCCATATCACTCTCTCCATACTTCATCATCTCTTGTTCATCCCATAGAGAATCAAAGCCATGAGCTGGTAGGAACACATCCCAGTCGTCGTATGAAGTATCCGTTCCAGTCGTGAAGAAAGTGTCGTACCCTTTTGTCTTGAAAAATTGGGGCATCCCAGCGAGTTCGACATCCCGTCGACCTCCAGCTGTATCGGTTGTTTGTGTGGCGTCGTACGGGATCTGTGCGAATAGGAGACTTGCAAGCGACCGACTGGTCTTCCAACTGGACCAGAGATTGGAGAAGGCCACTCCACGCTTCGCCCACTTGTCGAAATTCGGGACAACGGTACCATTCCAACCTTTGAAAAGCTCGGACGGATCTTCTTCTCCGACCAAATAGTGCGAGTCATGGAAACGGAAAGATTCCACTACGATGACGACGACATTGGGCGGATTCGAGTCGCTTACACTCACGTTGAAGGCCAGATCTCCATTGAACCCGGTGGTTAGTCGGTAGAGCGAGTCGTTAGCAGAGAGCGAGTAGCTCTCGGTTGGATGGATGTACACGGACGCGTCTTCGATTGTGCCGTCCGCGACTGGAGGCACAAAGCCAATGTCCGTCACTTTCAGAGCTCGCACGAACAATTCGTTGATTGTCGTGTCCAAAGCCACGTTCGCGATGAGTGGGGAAGACGTTTGACTGATTGCCAAGATGGCTACGGGGAGGAAGACGAGCGCCACAAGAGCCACGAGGAGTTCGATACTGAGTCGTAGCCAGTCAACACTGTGAAGCCAAAGCGCCACTCGTGCACACAGCGTAGGTCGCTCACAGACGTCGCTATCAGAACGATCAGAGGCTTCGTTGCTGAGACTGTAGCTGCGAGTTGGGGTGGTGGTGTGTGCGTATTGGACCAATTTCCCGTTCTCCAGTAACATTTCGTTCACGTCGTCGTAGCTGTCGCTAGATGAGGAGGAACCGTGATGTATTTCCTCTTTTGGGGTCCAGAGCTCGTCGTCTTTCTTGAAGCGTAAGCAGATTCTCCTTACGAGATGCAGTAAAGGGTGTGTCGGGTTCCAGCGTGTGAGATCTGCCCATGACGTCCATGTGCGGACTGAAGCGAAGAACGTGACAACCAGAGCGAGGATTGTGCCTGTGATGTAGGCCTCCTTGTACTCGGAGTCGGAGATGGCTACGCTACTGACCATGTCGCTCACTGCAATGGCCATCGACACGATCTCGAAGGTGAAACGCATGCTACGAAGACGAACTAGCATCATGTCTACAGCGAACGGAGCTGCGGTGGCCACGAAGAGAATCCACGAAGTCACGAACGTGACTCCACGACGAAGAATTCGCTGCCGCTTCCACTTGATGAAAGTCTGGAGCGTCATACTATCAGAGGAGGTGCCAAGGGTCTGGCTTAGGAAGAAGTCGATGAGCCACAGCACGGCGACGAGGTACGTGGCGCAGACCCAGTCCTCAAGCATACCCAGACCCAGTGCTCCAAGCGTCACTCCTAGCGTGTGGTCCTTGTCACTTCCGTACATCTCGATGAGCGCCGATAGTCCGACTGAGCGATCCAGAAGGAAGACTAGTAATACCGAGACGTAGACGAAAGCCCAACCGAGCCACCGATGCGACCAGAAAGGGGAGTTTTGGATACTCTGCAGCAGTTGACGAGGCTTGAACCAACGAGACTTGACGTCGTCTCTTGTGTCCATGGACGAGAACTTGTTCTTTCTTACTGAAGCTTCGATGCTCAGCGCAGCAGACGACACCATTGCAGGAGCCTGCACTCGAGTCCCGAGCAGAATCGTGGTAGAGAAAGTGACCGAAGAGCAGCAAATTCAAGAGTGGCGACTGCGTTCTTGGCCTGACATGCTCACGCGAACAGCAAGGTGAGTTGGATACATGTAACTACGCTATGTAACAGCGGAATCCGTGGGCAGTGACTGTCATGGATGGTATGAGGGCTCTTTATTGCGTTGTGTAGCCATTCCAGGATCGAGTCAGATCTATATCCGGAAGTATGTTTGATTATCCGGATCTACTTTAATTTAGATCACAAATTTTGTGGTGCACTTGGTGTCCGCCACACAGTCTCCATTATTACAAGTATGCTGCACTGGGGCACGGTGTTCGTGACGGTCACGATGTCGGGCTTCCTGCTAGGACGGCGAGAGCTGCCCAAGATCGGGCGCTTCGTGGGAGTGTACAGTGGGCGAAGTGTGGGCTCTATCCTCCGAGCCAAGAAAGAGTTCTTCGACGCCACAAAGGACAACGACATTGTCAAGTTACAGCGCGAGTTCCAGCGTGGCATCGAGGAGCTCAACGAGATCCGCTCGGAGCTCACGAGCGTCGGAAGCATGCGTCGCCCCTTGCAACCCACGAGCGACGCAGCTCCAGCTAGCGCAACAACACTTGGTACAATGAACCACTCGACAGCGGCTGTACTGGGAGCTTCGGATCCATTAGTACAAACATCCACATCGCCAGCAGTAGGCCGCTCAAGCGTCTCGCTGGCGTCTGCAGGTGAATACGAATTACAGGACGGAGTACGGCACACCGAAGAAGCGAGTTTGGCAATGGCTGAGCTCAAGCTGGCGGGGCAGAATAAATTTGCTCCCCGAGTTGAGAGTCAGGAAGGAGGAGCAGACTATGTGTCCGCAAGCATCATGGATAGCTTGCTGCTGGACCAGCAAAGGGAGAAGACCAACAAGACAAGCTGAAATAATGATATGGACATGTGAGCTGCGCCCTTTGTGAGAACTGGTATTATTTTTTTACATGCTAACTGTAAGAGCATTATTGAAAGGCTTTGCATTTACTATTAATACTTCGAAGTACTACTAGTAATAGCTAGCGCTCCCCAGTTAATGTAGAAAATACCTAATATTTTCTTCTGATGACAAAATGATTTTTTACAGTAAATATCAGCATAATATTACCGTATTCCTTATATGATTGTCGACGCTCGGTCTAGCGACAAATCCAGCAGCTGTCACGGGACAGGGATGTACGGGGTCGTTCCGGAACGTTACAATTCTTGGAACGCCTTCCGCAGCTGTTCCACCCCCAGATCGTAGCAGCTCCACGTCGATAGGAAGAAAGGGAGAAGTCGAAGATTCCCGTAGCGAGGTCTCGGCCGTGGCCTCACGCACGGTGGAGAGGTAAAAGGTTGTAAAAGTGAAGCTCGTTGAACGTAATTAGTGTCTCCTACTCCGCAAAGCCGAAAGTGAATCTAGTCAGCTAAACCGGAACGCGTCGGACTTCGACGCGTTCCTAAACATGACACCTCCTCCTGTAGTACCAATAGCTACCCGAGAGGCGACATCCGTCCTCTTTGTAGTGACAACCCACCTTCTTCACCGCTAATGTGGCTCCTTACCTCGCCTCCCATCCGTCCTTGAGCTTGGTGCCACTACAGGCACGTACATCGCACGATTCCCACGACTAGGGAGCGTTCCCTCGAATCATGTCAGTTTGGCAGATGAACATATACCATGACAATTCTCCTCGACCATTGTTTGTCGGCCTCGACGAACCCTTCTCAGCTGCCAAACGCATCGTTTTCGGCATGGTGATTATCGGCGTAATGTGATACGGATACTGTACTCTGACGCGTTCCAATTCAATTTTGTTTTGGAACGCTTTGCCCGAAATACCTTGGAAGCGCTCCCCGACCAGGATTGTAACCCGCCGTTCCAAGTCGCTCTATCCCTTGTTGGGGATACGTTGCCCCATGTCGGTCGCAATGACACACGCCAAACACTCCCAGTCCTGTACGCTAGAGCACGTCGTAAGCTTGGGATTTGGCAGCGTCCTAGCGTCGCTGCAAATGCTCCCCGACCAGGGTCAAAGCCAGTCGCTCCACGTTCTTTTATCCCTGACTGGAGGTACCTCGCTCCATGTTGGTCGTAAGAGCATGCTTCCAATAATTTTTCTGTCTAGAGCACCAGCACGAGCCGTAGCCTTGGGTCATTGCAGCGTCTCAGCGTTCCCTAACCGGCGTTCCACCAGCATGATTTCTTCCGAGCTTGGTATGCTGTCGCGAACCGTCCGTGTAGTCCCACCAGCATTCGGCACCTTGACGCGTTCCTTCAGCATATTCACAACATAATCCGGCACCTTGTGGCGCTCCTTCAGTGTTTCTTCATCCACGCTCCTGGGGATACTGTGGTGTAGTGATTTCTCCGTAGTTGCGGATTATCACCCGTCGACAAAGACGTGACACCGCCCAAGTTGTTCAAGCGACGAACCCTTGGTCAGGTGATGTACGGAGACGCCAAGGGGCAAGGGACTCGACGGCGTCACTCCCAAGTTTTCAACAAGTATCGGATACGGCCTATGTCACTGAATCCAGGCTGTCCTTATTATTAATAATGGACTGGCCGGATTCGCATTCAGCGGACCATCTACGGTACGAACCCTCAGTGGCGGTTGGGATGAGCTCGCGGAAGACTCAGCGACCTTTGGAAGACACGTTCACCGTCTGGGACAAGGCGCGGACCGTTAAAGATGCTCATGCGACGGTGCAGACGACGCTTGGCATGCAAGAAGATCCATAACGGATCATTGTTCACTTGATATTTGTAAACTTGATTAGGACTTCTTATTAGGAATAGACCCGAAAGGGTAAGCTTAAATACAGAACAGAATTTCCACTCAAGCACACAGAGCGACGTCCGGCTTCAAGGTAAGCGTCAGGTCAAGCTTGTTTGAGTGTGTTATGCCTGTCGGTGAACTCGAAGCTCTGTAGCGAGGGTTCATCCGGCAAGGCCAAGAGACTTTGTGTATTGGCCGATTATTATCGGGAGGTTTTACGTGACGGCTTATTGTTGCCTATTTGCACGACTGGGAGTGCTTTAATTGCCTCCCTTTTATTTCTTCCAACCGAGTGTTGAACACTCGGTGATCTCGTAAAAGGCTTACCCGTGCCTGGTACCCTTCCGCTGTTGGGACCACGAGGATTCAAAACACCTGCTAGCTTTGCTCGTGCTAGTAGCGTGTTCTTATTTTTACTGGTTGGCCTATATAAGTAGTTTACAAGGTCCAGTTTGTCCCGGTGCAAGGGCAGAACTGGGGTCTTCAGGTCCGCCCGAACGATCGTTTACTATCCTAGTAGACGTATTGTTGTGGGAACATCCTAACTACATTTGTAGCTAGAGTTCACGTGGGATTTCCAACACCACAACTGGTGCCGCGACCCGGGAACAGATTGTGACCATTGTGAACTGTTCGTATGGCCTTCCAATTTACGAGCTACCAAGAGAAGAAGAACAAGAAAAAGACAAGAAACATGGCGAAAGGACAATTGACGGTACCAGTTACGCCTGCCAAGTCTGGCGGGGCTCGCAACGAGAGTTCAAGCCCGGCTGCGCGCTTTGCAGCCGCCACCGAGCTTTCAGTGAGCTTCGACGACGAAGCGGACATCGGTCCTGACGCCCACGATTATGAAGATTACGAAGACAAGACGCCGGCTCCAGAGCCAGGCGCAGCGACGCCGGAGACGGCCACGCTATCATCGGGGCTGAGCGGGGCGACCAGGTTCCTTTCGAGGAACCTCGCCGACGAGCTCGATGATGTTGCGGGACCGGAACCCGCCTACGAAGATTATGACGATGGGACCGAGGGTTCTAAACCTTCGGTGGCGAGTGCAAAGCATTCAGCACTGCTGAAGGCACCTCGCCCACCTATCAGCGGTGATACACCAGCCGCCAAGCGCGTTTTCGACCGCGTACAAGCGCTGATGCAGAATGATGAGTGGATGCAGCTGTTCAAGCCCATCCCCAAGAAAAAAGCCGACTGGCCTGCGCTTGCGCAGGAACTTCAATACCCAGTCAACTCGGTTTCGACTAGTCAAGTTGCCGAGGATTCAGTTTCGCTACTGTTGTCGCTGGGGTTCGAGAACGAGACGTACCCATCGACGATGTCGCTCCAGGATTGGAGTCTACATGAAGCCGGAGCTGCTCTCCAGAAATGGAAGAAGAAGCTTCGGAAGGCGTTTGGCGCTGTTGGCATCAATGCCGGAAAGTAGCCTGTGAGTCGATCGATGATTCAAGATGAAGATCCGTCCAAGATTCCACTGCCGCCGACGCCCCAACGACTCGTTCGTACTCCTCCGACCAAGCGTGGAGCTGAGCGTGGTGCCTTTGGCACTACCGAAGCTTCACTGTACTTTCAAGACTCGCACATGGTTACGCCACGCTCGGAGAGCCGTATGCAACGTATTTACGCAAGCAACGAGGGTTCGTTCGGTCGCCGAGGTGGTCCGCGAGCTCCCAAAGGTGGTGCCGGACGTCGTCAAGTCGACAGCGATGGTTCGTCCAGTGATGATGACATTTTGGTGCGTACATTCGACGAGGAAGATCCTCAACTCGAGTTGATGCGCCAGATGAATGAGCTAGCGACGCTGACCGACGTGGACCCGACACCGAGGATTGAAATGGCGTCGCACCGACCATTGGATCGCATCACGCCGTTCTCAGGCTCTCGCAACAAGAGCGAGAACTATATGCAGTGGCTCCGTGGGTTCGTCTATGAAATGACTGGAACCCACACAGATGCCGATAAATGGTGCATTCCATTTGAGCTAAGTCTCCGGGACGGAGCCATTCATTGGTTCCGTCAACTTCCGAAGAAGACGAAGCGCAAGTGGAAGCTGCTGAGCGATGCGTTCATCCGCTGCTACTGCTCGCAGTTCACTCAGACGGCACTGTCGCGTTACTACTCCGCCAAGCGGGAACGAAATGAACACCTGTGCGACTACATAAACAGGCTGAATGGCTACGCTCGGACCGCCCGTCTACACTTTGAGAAGAGTGGTCGCGACGCGAAAGAACACGTACAGCAGTTCCTGGCAACATGCGATGATAACAAGCTGGCGGAGAGTCTCTACCACGCTCGAGTCGCCGACATTCACGAGCTCGAAGAGATCATCGAAGATGTTCTCAAAGGCAAGGAGAGAATGGCCAAGCGTGACAGTGAGTACCGATACTCCAAGAGTCGTGATACGCGACGCGACGATGGATACGCCCGCAACAACCGGCGTGATGACCGTCGCCGCGATGACAACCGCAACAAACCAAGGGTAACACTCATTGAAGCCACGGTGGACGACCTACTAGCTGAATTAGAAGGTCGTGAAACTGCTCAGGGAGGCACCGAGTATTCAAACGAAGATCCGAACGCTTACAACGATGTCCAAGACGAGTACAACGACTTTCAGCCCGATACTACGGATGGTGATTTCTCATTGGATGAAAACGACCGATACCTCGCCGCTGCTAACGAAAATGAGCGCCGTGCAGCTGCTGAAGGCACCTACGCACGTTCAGACAACCGTCAACCGCGTGGAAACACGCCAGATCGCGAGAATGGCTTCAATCAAGATCGCCGAAGTGGTGACCGTGGTTTTAATCAGGACCAACGCGGTCGACGTGACTTCAACCGCGACAACCGACGCCCACAGTACGGACCATGCGCGGTGTGCGGTGGCATGAGTCACTCCGCCCACTACTGTAACAAGCGATGCAAGTTCTGCAAACAACACCACGATGCTGGACAATGCGAACTTTTCCGCAACTTCCAAGACCTTGCCAAATTCGTGCGTACTAAGGGCACGAAGGAGGAACTCCCGCCAGAGCTCAAGGCCGTCGTTCAAGAACGTCATTTAAACTAGACAGCCCGCCAACTACAACTGGGTTGGTCCCTATCGGGCTGCCACAGTTAACAGAGCCTTCAATGGAAGCAGAGTGTATCTTTGCTTTCATGGGGCAGAGTGAATGGCCTGATAAATACGTAACAAGTGTTAACGCGACGGAAAATGAAAAGGAGAGGAGTAGAATCCTCGGTGGAGGTGTTGGAGAGAGAGTGGAGTGTGATGATGCTGATGAAGGCACCAGCGAGGGTTCGTTCGGCTTGGTTTCGAGTGCAGCGCGAGACGAGCCCAAGGGTCACTCCAAGATGATGAAGTTGAACCCTGACGAGAGACAGGGGTGGTGGTCGGCCAAGAAATTTGACCGACGGATCAGAATGAGAGCTCTGGTGCAAGGCGCGGTGAACGACCAGCGAACGAGGATCCTCCTCGACACAGGAGCGAACGTTAGTGTGATCACTGACGCCTTTGCCAAGAAGTTGCGACTCCGAGATGTACCCGATCACGGACGCCGCATCGACATTCAAGGAATTAACGAAGGCAAGGTGTCTACGACGCGACGAGCGTGCGTCAAGATCACGCTTGGATGGGAGATGGTGTACCAGTTTTAAATGTGGGTAATGGCGCATAGTGCAGGCGTCGACGTGGTACTCGGGACCGACTTTATGATCCCAGCTGGGATCCGGTTGGACCTGTTTCACGGCGCGGCGCAATTACCGCACGAAGTCCAAATCCCGCTGATAAAGACCAAGAACATGATCGACAGCGAAGAATACGGCTCCCATGTTAACGCCGGGCCACCCGAGCGTTTGGACATTCAAGCGCACGAGTGGCGAGAATATCGACTAGCGAAGCGCCACGTCGGTCTGGAGGAACACGTACTGTGGGTTCGTCGAACGAACAAGCTAATCCCGTCAGTAACGAGGTTTCGACACGGACGGCCTCAGAGCATTCGATTGACCAACGTGTCTGATCGAACTGTGTACCTACCAGCACACGATTCGATCGCGATGTGGATTCCAGATGGGGATTTGCCACGAGGTGACGGCTATGTGCGTCTGGAGTCCAAGAAGTACCAAGACTGGCAAGTGTTGGCCTACGAAGGTTGTAGAGACCGCGAGCTCTTTCAGCGTGAATGCGAAATCTACGAACGATGGCTTGCAACTCAGCCTTCGGCAGTTGATCGACGAGACTACCCAGAACCCAGTGAGGTGCTAGCACGACCTCTAGAAGACTCGCTAGTGGATTCTAGTGATCGTCTGACGTGTGCAGAGCGCTGGGCACTGATCCTGGAAGAACGTGAGCGAGTGGAAGCCTGTCTGGCGTCTGGGGTGACAGCCGGGGATTCGGCCGACGGTCAGCCTTCCGAAGAACCTTTGGACACATACACGACAACCCATGGCGGAGGCAATAACGCGAACGAAGCCTCGGTAGTGCGTACACATGAACTACTGAAGCCGGTAAACGTGGTACATACGCCAACGAGTGTTAGTGTCCAGTCAGGGGTGACCACGGAAGCGACAAGTAACAGCACTGGATTAAATGGGGTCGCCTGTTTTGACGAAGCTGTCCCGGCCTTGTGTGTCACCAAATCTGCGAACGAGACATCGGTGGTTGATCCAGAGGATGCAGGCATCGCGCTGAAGGTGTTGAGTACGGTAACGAGTATTCATTGCAAGATTGGTGTGAATGCCGAACTGTCAAGACAGCGGCAGAACGAGGAGCTGAACAAAAGTCAACAACCCAATATGTCGGCGGTCCACGCATTCAATATTGCGAACGACGACTCGGCAGATGGCCCAGAGATGGGAAACCAGGATGGGAAGGAGATGGACCCAGTACCGACTGTTGAAATCAAAGCGGATGCCAATGCTGGGTCAAGGGAAGAATCCGTAGCGACGTTGGACGGAACATACATCTCGGTTGCTCGAGTGTTAACGACCGAAGGAAATGAAGCAACGGAGGATACGAGAAATGATTTCTACGAACACCCAGCTAACAACATTGGCTTGGACGACTACGCGAAGGAGCTGGCATTCCTGCCCGATCTGACCGAAGAGATCAACACGACAATTGACTACACTGCGCCTAATGTTGCTGATCCTGAGCTGTCGACTGAACGCCGAGAACGTCTGGTCGCGACGCTAAAGAACCACGAGCACATCCTGATTGCTAGTGGTAACGCACTGCCGCCGCCAGCCTACGGTGCGGTATGCGATATCGACACACAGGGGAACGCCCCAATTAAACAGCGTGCCCGGCGCGTGCCGCTACGATTTCTCGGCAAGCTGTACGAGCTGCTGCGCGCTTTATTGCGTGCAGGACTGATCGTCTTTTCAGACAGTCCATGGGCATCGCCGATCGTGATTGTGATGAAAAAGGACGGGCTGGACATCCGGCTCTGCATTGATTACAAGATGGTGAATGCTATCACCGCGATCATGGAGTATGCAATGCCGCTAGTCGACGACCTGTTAACAGATCTCGAGCGCTACCTATGGTTCTGTTCGCTGGATGCAGCAAGCGGCTTCTGGGCGGTCATGATGACCTTACGAGCGCGTAAAGTGTCGGCGTTCGTCTGCGCACTCGGACATTTCGAGTGGTTACGCATGCCCTTTGGGTTAAAGAACGCGCCGATGATCTACCAGCGTATGATTGACAACGCACTCTGGGGGTTCGTTCAACCTAAAGGAGGTTGGTTTGAATACTCGGAGAGGATGCGTTTAGCTGAAAAACAGGCCAAGGAACGTCGTGGACCAAGCGCAGAGGGTTCGTTTCAAACGAAGCTCGCAGCAGACCGCGAAGCACCGGTAGAGACCGACCTTGTACTACAACTCGTCAACAGCCCCGTCGCTGACATGTTTACGAACGGGGAACCGGACGAATCATCGTTGGTACCTGTATTTGGTCGACGGTCGTTTGTGGATGATATTTGCTTCGGTGGCGAGGACTTCGACAGCTGCCTGGCGACGCTGGACCGATTGCTGGCAAGATTTGCACAGTGTCGGATCAGCATTAGCTTCACCAAGAGCATCTTCTGCCAACCCAAGGTGGACTTTCTGTCGCATAAAATTTCGCCAGAAGGTATCAGGGCTGACCCCAAGAAGCTTGCGGCTATCACCGAGCTTTCGTTTCCAGCGCGTAAGAAGGGCATGCAGTCGTTTCTTGGAGCGGTTAATTACTACAGCCGCTTCATTCAAGACTTCGCGGTCTACGGTGCGGCGCTGTACCAGCTTAAGGATGAGGACTTTGCCGTTGAAGGTGGCCTTTCTGTGGCACGTCGTTCCTTCGAAAAATTGAAGACGAGTGTTTCACATTCACCCATCCTCAGGCACTTCGATCGGTCGAAGGAAGTTCATGTCATGCTCTTTGCGAATGAATGGGCGTTGAGCACGACACTTATGCAAGAACATGAAGGCAAGTTACACCCCGTACGGTTCCTCGGTCGGGTGCTCAAGGAGGCCGAGATGAACTACCATCCTGCTGAGAAGGAAGTTTTGGCGTTACTTCTGCTGTTGAAGATCTGTTACGTCCAGCTGGCAGGAAAGACGCTACATGTCTATACACGATTCTCGACGTTAGAGTGGGTGCATAAGTCGAAGTCTCTCTTCGGACGCGCAGTCCAGTTCGCAGTGCTGCTATCGCAGTGGCACCTGAAGGTGCAGCGCGTGAAGGAGAAGGATGTCGCCTTCGCACAGCTCCTCCAGTCAAGCATCACGAGCTTCGTCGACCTGGAAGACTCGCTCGCGCCGGTGGCACCTCCACACAAGGGTTCCCCGACTATTCGAATGGACCCCGCGTTGCTGTACGCCAAGCTTTCCCGTAATTACAGCGGATTCGTCATGTCTTTTGACGGATCAGCGAAGACAGAGAAGTACGGTGGCTACGGGAGTTGTTCATGGGTGCTGTGGAGCCTTCCTGAGTGGAAGGTAGTGATTGCTGCAAACGCTTACCTCTCAGCCACCACGGTGAATGAGGCAGAGTACACAGGGATGATTAACGGTGTCAAGGCTGCTATTGCGCACGGTGCCGAGGATTTAGTCATCGTTGGTGACTCAAGGCTCGCGATTCAACAATCACTAGGGGTGATCGCATGCAGGAAGGAAATTTTGCTAGCGCTGCTGAATACCCACAAGGAACTCGCGGCCAAGCTTCGATCAGTTAAATATCTTCACGTTGTACGAGAATACAACGCTGCCGCGGATTCGTTAGCCACTGAAGCGCTGGAATCAAAGGTCAGTCGGGTCATCTTGGCTGAAACTCGCTAGTCGGAATTGGCGTCACCGAATCGCATCCAGGAAATGATCTACGAACCGGATGAAGACTCGGTAGATGTTTCGTCACGAGGAGCAGAGCGTCAAGTACATGTACTGTCAGGCAGCGAGTCTTCAAAGTGGAAAACTTTCGAAAATTTCGTGGTTGACTACAGCTCACCAAAGTGCGATTATGGTAATATGGCAGTGATGACTCGGCGACAGACGAAAGCCAAGAAACGCGTCAGGTTTGCAGATGAACACTCGGAGGAGGTCTCAAAAGCTCAAGAACAGCATGAAGAACGACGAGAGACGTCCACCGAAGATTCAATCGGCGAAGAGTTGCCAGACCATCCTCACAAGACTGTACCAGCGGCAGTTCCCGATGCGGAAGATGTTGACCCGGTAGCAATATAGCGGGAACGACGCAGACGGATACTGGTGGCACAAGACGAGGAGCAGAAGTGGTTTAACATCAAGAAAGTGCTTCAGGGCCAAGCAGAAGAGCTGAGTTACAAAGAAGCTCGAGATTCCTGGAAGTATGCTGACCGGTTCGTATTGTCTGAAGACGGCGTGCTTCACTATCTTGGATTGAATCGTCGGTACGACCACGGTTGGCAAGAGGAGACCAAGCTGCGGCTTGTGGTACCAACAACGATGATTCAAGAGGTCTTGCAGAACTGTCACGACTCGCTGGAAGGAGGACATCAAGGTGTGGTGAGAACGTTCCATCGCGTTAAGTCCGATTATTATTGGATCGGCTTGTACGCTGACGTGGAGAAACATGTGAAGTCATGTCCAGATTGCAGCTCGAGTAAAAGCCGTCCACAGCTTCGTGGATACTCACCTGGCAATGTACTAGCCGAACGACCTTTCCAGATCGTCTCGATGGATTTTGTGTTCCCACTACCGAAATCTCGCAGGAGCAACACCGCGTTGCTCCTATTTCAGTGCTTGTTCACGGGGTTCGTTATTGCCAAGGCTATGTCGGATACGACTGCACTGAGTGTTGCCCAAGTGTTCGAAGAATGTGTGTACCGACGGTTCGGGGCCCCATCATTAATAAGGCATGACCGCGACCCACGCTTCATGAGCGAGGTTTTCCAAGCGTTCGCAGAGATGATGCAGTCAAGATCAAGAGCGACTTTGAGCTATCGGCCACAGGCTAATGGACAGCAGGAACGCTCGGTGAAATCGGTGATGGGCTCCGTACGGGTGTACGCGGAAGACCCTCTACAGCAAGATTGGGACGCAATCGCGGAGAAGCTGGTATTTGCTATTAATACTTCTCAATACACTACGAGGAAGGAAACGCCGTTCTACCTCGTTCACGGTTGGGATGCTCAGTCGACGTTGAGGGCAATGTCGTCATCACTCAAACGAGGACTTGGCAAGCAGTCTGACGCACTGGCGTGGCGGCGTGAGATCAATCGACAACATGAGGTCGCCCTCACTATGGCCAAAGATTATCAGGCTGTAGAAAAGGAGCGAAGGGCTAAAAAGCATAATGATGCTCTGAGTCGACTGGAAAAAGCTGCCGTGCCTCAACCAAGTGGAAACGAAGACTCGGCGGACCCTCCAGAAGCTTCGGAAGAGATGGAAGATCCTGCAAGAGCCCCACCGAGATCTCTTTTTGAGATTGGGAGCCGGGCGTGGTTGTACATGGAACGCGTCAAACCGGGCTTGACGAAGAAATTAGCTCACCGATGGCATGGACCTTTTCGGATCAAGCGCAAGGTGGAAGAGTTTGCGTACGAGCTGGAATTGCCTGACCGAAGTGGGTATCGCTTCTACCCAGTAGTGCATGTGTCGAGACTCAAGGCTGTCAACGAATTCAACAGTCGACCGAACACTCGGTTGGTACTTGACGCGTCTAATGAAGCAAGACTCGACTTCGATGAGGAACTACTGCCTGAAGACAGCTGGGAACCAGATCAAGTTGCCGGTGAATATGAAATCGAGGCCATCCTCGACGACAGAACACCACTAACGACGAGCACGGATCGTGCTGTACACGAGTTCAAAGTCAAGTGGGTGGGCTATGAAGATCCAACTTGGGAACCAGCATCCAACTTGTCATGTGGAGGTCTGCTGTACGACTATTTGCGAGCCAAGAAGAGCGAGAATCGGCTGCAGATGGCGCAGGTGGCGGACGAAGGCTAGCGTGACTGGATCACGTGTGAACTGTCCACAGGGCGATGCAGCCTGTGGTAACAGACGAAAAACGTTACTGTAACAACGAATTGTATATGCATTTGAAGAACAACATGAACATGATTACGCTGTGGAAGTGGATTAAGAATAAGAAAACATGAATGCCGACCGGAGAGCGACCACTGAAAACGAAGTCACGCGGGACACCTCAACAGTTAGCTGAGATGCTGGAGAACGTCGTGGAACGTGCAGCGAGGGTTCAAATCGATTCCAAGTGCCTGGCCGCGGTGGCCAAGAGTGCCAACGAAGTCGAGTTACCACTCTCCTTCTCCTCTTCATCAGGAACCTGAGCCTCGGCAGCTGGAGCTGAAGCCGGACCCTGCGAATCCTCGGTACCAGCTTCAACAGGAGCAGCAGCCAGAGCGGGACGTGGAGTACCCGGTGGCGAGTCAAACAACGAACGCCAGGTCGGAATAAGTTCGGTTGAATCGAGAGACGGGTCAACGATCACGCTTCGGTACACATCCACGAAACGCGTACCACGAGGATTGAAAAGCTCCGGATTACGCTGGCACGGGAAGTACGTGGTGTTGTACGGGTGCTGATGCGGTGCATTCATCCATCCAGTACGCCAGGGCTGACGAGCGTCGAGAGCCGGAACTTCGGAAAGCCAGTCAGATGTCCGAGGTGCGAATGACAAGTTTTCAATGGGGTACCACGGCTTCGACGGCTCCAAAAGCAGTTCGGGACGAATGAACGACACGCCGGAAGCACTAGATGAAACCGAGTCACGACTCCACGCCATGTACTGCTCACGGTACTTGTTACGAAGACGATCGGCACGACGGTCGCGCTCACTGAAGAGCTTCTTTAACACAGCTCTCAGTTCCTTCAAGCGTTCCTTGTCATGGCCAACCTTTTTAGCTTCTTCAGCGAGACCTCGTTCAATACCAGCTAACGGAAGCCAGTGGAGACGCTCCCACAATGCGAACCCGAGGTCACCTTGCTTACCGCCGTCACCCCGAAGGTTCGCCCAGATCATCTTGAGACGGGTCTCAATCGGAGCACGCTTGGAGATGGGGACGCTTGGGTTGAAGTCAACAGTGTCGAAGAGACAAGCTTGAAGAGGATAAAGCTGCCGAAGTTGCTGGTATGGGTGATCAGGATGCGAGTAATCAAAGAACGCTTGGAGACCCTCCAACGTTGTACGCACGGTCACCTCACCAGCTGGTTCGGGAAGCGTTAAGCTCAAGAGTCGCTCGAAACACTTCTTGGCGCCTGCATCGGTAAACTCCATGTCCACGTACGGAAGAACCCACGGTGGCAGGGTGGACGAAGTCGGCACCGTAGGGCGAGTACCAGTCAACACTCGGTGAGGCAACGGCTCAACCGACGGTGCGCCACCACGACGCGGCACCGAAGTGTAGGTTGCTGTAATCATGCGTCCAGGTCCAGCATCGAGAGTCCAAATAGGCGGACGAGGAGACACTGGAACAGGAAGAGAAGATGCTGGTGCCGGAGGACTTGCTGGTGGCGAAGGAGGCGGACCGGCAACGATGATTGGGGAAGTCATCATCGGCGAAGGATTTGGCCGAGGTGGAGTCGGAGGACGAGCTGGGCCAAGATTACTCCAGTTCCTATTTGAATCTTCAACATCTTCGTCATCGAGTATGCTTGAATGATCGGTGGGGGGCGGAACATCACCACCACCACTGGGAGCATCAGGAGAGTCATCCACCGAAGGTTCATTGACATCCAAGTCATCTCCATGGTCGTCATCAGCATTCCCATCGTCATCAATCTCCATCGAAACGTCGGGCGAAGACACGCTTGGTACAACAGCCGTGGGAACAGTCGGAGCCGGCTTTGAAGACACGGAGGCTGGTGGAGCAGCTTCAACAGGGGCAGGCCCTGCTGTAGAAACCACTCCCGAGACTTCAACTGTCTTGGACGTCGGAACAGAAGCCGAAGCAGACTTGCCTTGTGGGACAGTTTGGTCCGACTCTTCACCTTCGTCACTCGAGCCAAACATGAGCCGCATTTCCTCGGCCTCGCGCAGAGCTTCTTCAGCAGCGCGTATGTCGGCTGGAGAAGGCGAAATCGTTGAAGCTGGTGGCTTGGCCACATCGTGTGGACCCCGAGGCAGGGGCGAAGGCGCGTCAGGAGAACCGGGAACATCGTCGTGATCCCCAGGGTTCACATCCTTACCCGAAGGCTCTGTAGCAGTTTCTTGAACCGAAGGGACGCTACTTGGATCAGCAGTCCCCATGTCCACGTCACTCTGATCGCCGCTGAGGTCGACCACGGCGGGAGTCGAGGAAGACGCTGGTGTAGGAGGTGGCGACCATGAACTTGGAGAAGACGGTACGGACTTGGACCGAGTCTTCATATGACGTCGGGGCGACTTGGCAGGAGAATGAGGACGAGATTTCTTGCGCTTCTTTTGGGCCGCCTTCTTCCACGCCTTCGGACCGAACAGCGATCGACGAGCCGACTTGGGAGTTGAAGTATCGGCAGGTGGCGCATCACCGAGACCAGCAGCTGCCATCGAAGTACTGGCCTTGTCCGTTGGGATTGGAGCCTTGTCTTCGTCAGAGTCTTCCGACTCGTCGTCTGAATCCTCGCCACCTGGTCTAAGACGCTTATGGCTTCCCATGGGCCACTTGGTGAGCGGCTTTGGCCAAAGCTGCAGGAAGGGCTTGAGGATCGTCCGAAGACGCGGTGGCAGACTGAATGCGCCGCAAAGCGACTAACGTCTCCTGATCCAAGTCCAGCGCGTCCAGGTCCAGCTCACCCGCAGTCAGACTTATCACGAAGGATTGTGAGCGAACGTTAGTTGCTGAACACACGGTGGAAGGAGCGACATTAAGAGCGTACCTTCAACAGCCAGACGAAGTACCTCGGGATCCATCCCTGCCAGACTCACGTGTGCACGGAGGGTACGATTCGCTTGGAGGAGACGAGTGTTGCGGTCTTGCTGGTTCTCGAGGACCTTGAGCGTGTCGTTATCAACGTACTTGCCCTGGGCAAGCTTTACCAGAAGGAGGTGAAGCTTCCGAGTCTGCTCGGTATTCGCTCCAATAGAAGACTTGTACACCTCGCGTTCGCGAGCCAGCTTCTTTTGCAAAGTACTGATGAAAACGTCCCGAGCTTGGACCTCGCAGTGAAGACGACTCAAATCCTCTGCGTGTCGCTCCATAGTGGCTTGAACACTTGCGAGCATGGCGTCGTTCTTGGCGTTCGACTCGCGGAGAATCTTGATGTTGTGATGTAAGGCTTCAATCCCAGCGTTGGCAGCCTTGAGGAACGTCTCCGCGCTCTCACGGGCCATGATGTGGGGCGCCACCGAACGTACGGCGGCAGCAGCCTCGGACTGAGCAAACCGCAACTGACGCTCCAAGTCGGCAACTCGTTCTGGTAATGCCGACTGCGCGTCAGGAACAGGTTGTATCGCAGCGAGGACATCATCGAAACCAACGGCAGTCTCGAGGCGACGCTGAGTGTGTATGTCGCCGTGGAGAGGAGGCGCAACGCTGATCTGCACTTGGTGACGAGCCATTGCAGTCAAGTACGGGATTATCGAGGTCATCATGTGATCGACCGATGCCTCCGTATTTTCAGCCAGCATGGCGCGCAGCGAATCTTCGGTGAGTGGTGGCGGACCACCAGCTGGAGCAGGAGATGGTAATATATAGTGCGACATCAATGTTTTCGGCATCCCTCGGTATCACGAGCACACTATTGTTGTCGGAAGAAATGGAGGAGAACACGAACAATCGCGCGACAAAGTGCCAGGCCAGGAAGCAGTAGCTATTATCCCAGCAGCAGCAGGAGCCATCTCCGCGGGTTCAGCGACGATGGGGAATGCTGCAGGAGCTACCACAGGGAGTGAAGAGTCCGGGGCAGCGGGCGCCGGAGGACCGGTTGATGACGCTGCTGTCGGAGGAAGTGCAGCAGACTGAGGAGCGTTCGAACCCTCGGCCTTGCCCTCCTAAGAAACAAGTCGAGTAATGCGAGGTGATGAGCAAGGTACCGATTATTCAAGAGAAAGATGGGCTGACGTACCTCCAGCTGCTCACGTTCGCGACGTCTACGAGGATTGAGACGCTGAAAAGCGTCGGACACGGCTCGATTCAGACGCTTGGACATACGGTGGCGAGATGGTGAATTGAAGAATGAAGAAATGTCACAACGGGCACCAGTATCGTGGCTTCCATTGCGACAGGGGCAGTTGTGGTGTAGTGATTTCTCCGTAGTTGCGGATTATCACCCGTCGACAAAGACGTGACACCGCCCAAGTTGTTCAAGCGACGAACCCTCGGTCAGGTGATGTACGGAGACGCCAAGGTGCAAGGGACTCGACGGCGCCACTCCCGAGTTTTCAACAAGTATCGGATACGGCCTATGTCACTGAATCCAGGCTGTCCTTATTATTAATAATGGACTGGCCGGATTCGCATTCAGCGGACCATCTACGGTACGAACCCTCAGTGGCGGTTGGGATGAGCTCGCGGAAGACTCAGCGACCTTTGGAAGACACGTTCACCGTCTGGGACAAGGCGCGGACCGTTAAAGATGCTCATGCGACGGTGCAGACGACGCTTGGCATGCAAGAAGATCCATAACGGATCATTGTTCACTTGATATTTGTAAACTTGATTAGGACTTCTTATTAGGAATAGACCCGAAAGGGTAAGCTTAAATACAGAACAGAATTTCCACTCAAGCACACAGAGCGACGTCCGGCTTCAAGGTAAGCGTCAGGTCAAGCTTGTTTGAGTGTGTTATGCCTGTCGGTGAACTCGAAGCTCTGTAGCGAGGGTTCATCCGGCAAGGCCAAGAGACTTTGTGTATTGGCCGATTATTATCGGGAGGTTTTACGTGACGGCTTATTGTTGCCTATTTGCACGACTGGGAGTGCTTTAATTGCCTCCCTTTTATTTCTTCCAACCGAGTGTTGAACACTCGGTGATCTCGTAAAAGGCTTACCCGTGCCTGGTACCCTTCCGCTGTTGGGACCACGAGGATTCAAAACACCTGCTAGCTTTGCTCGTGCTAGTAGCGTGTTCTTATTTTTACTGGTTGGCCTACATAAGTAGTTTACAAGGTCCAGTTTGTCCCGGTGCAAGGGCAGAACTGGGGTCTTCAGGTCCGCCCGAACGATCGTTTACTATCCTAGTAGACGTATTGTTGTGGGAACATCCTAACTACATTTGTAGCTAGAGTTCACGTGGGATTTCCAACACCACAATACCCACATCTGACTTGTCTGGAACACCTCCTCGTACACCACTGGTACGCTCCAGATTCGATCGACAACTCGATTGAGATCCAATCCGCGCTTTGCGATCGCTCATTAGCGCACGCGAGCCCTTATACATGTCAAGCCTTTCGTCCGGGTCAGTGGACACCTTGGCTGTCAGCTCTTCATGTATCGTGGCCAAATTGCATATTATTAACTCGTACATGTCCTCCACGAATAATTTCTGTCGCGACTGACCCAGCATATTCATAAGCTCCTTCACTTTAGGTGCTCCAGCATAATCATCAGCTTCTGCACCGGGATTCGCTTCACTATTTAAATCCACAAGACGCGTTCCGCCTTTGCTAGATGCCGTTCCACGGGGAACCACACGACACGTCCCATCTTCACTAGACGCGGTTCCAAAGGGAACCACATACCGCGTTCCATCTCCACTAGACGCCGTTCTGGAGTGCGACGCACGGCCCGTTCCGCCTGCACTAAGCGCCGTTCTGGAGTGAGACACACGACCCGTTCCGCCTCCACTAGACACCGTTCAAGGAGGAGCCACAAGACGCGTTCTACCTTCACTAGACGCCGTTCCTGACGGTATCACACGACGATTTCCTCCTCCGCTGGACGTCGTTTCAAACCTGATACCAGTCGCCTCTCGACCAACTGGTCTAGGAAGACCCAAAACTTGCCCTTGTGCAGTCACAGTCTGATAACACAGCGTTCCGTTGACTTCCACCATATAAGTTGCCGTGTACTCCTCGCCACCCGAAACACTCGAATGCGTCCCGTAAACCGCATAACCACCACTTGGAACGCCCGAGTGCGTTTCTTAAACCGAATAACCCGTGCAGACGCCACTTGGAAGGGCCCAATGCGTCCCATACTTCCTATAACCCGCGCCGAAACCACTTGATACCACAGCCAAACCCAGCGCGCTGAAGTATCAATAAGCTAAGGCGATAACAGAGCAAATTCTTTCGATTATGGCGCTTCAGTCTGCTCTTACGTACAGCGTGGCCCGGCAATGGCTCGAAGCATTTTACGACGCATTTCAGAAAGAAAACGTCGTGGACTTCTCGCAGCGCCACCAATCGGACTTTTCTGGATTATCTCGAGTGCCAGGCGTTGATAGTGCAAGCCTCTTATATACTTGGTTTTATGGCGCCCCTCACCAACCGATGCATCCACGCCCGAAAAGAAGTTGTACGAGAGCTCGGTAAAGGCGAACACAGCTTGTTTGGATGCCAGTGATGTGTAACATGACAACGAGACAGATCTGGACACGAGTAGACATGATATGACAGAGCGAAAAATGAGTACAGAATAAACCAGCTCATCAACAAATGGTAGAAGTCACACCAAAATCACCCGAGATGACACCAAAATTGACCAAATCGGATGCGGAGGGGGGGGGGGGGGGGGGGGCATTGACAGCAATACACGGGCGTGAGCGTTTGCGGAACGCCCCAACATTAAAGGGATGACGAAGGAACACCGAAAATGGCAAAAAGCGAAAGAGTCTCGAAAATTTGCGTTGGAACTCGCGGCTAAATACCGGGAGCACAAACTATCGGCTTTGGCGGAATTTAAAGCCGTGGCTGCGCTTTTAACAGTTTTTTTATGAGAAGGCGAATGTAGCCACTCTGGTGTTGCCCACCGTAGAAGTGTCCAGCAGAGTAACCGTGAAACCCTACATTGAAGTGCGAGTGATCCCTGTTGTCAGGCAAATGCTACCGCTAGATCGAGCAATGGACGAAATCATGGCGATAAGGACGAGTGAATATGTCGACTTGTTAGCCTACTGGTCTAATTTTGGATACGCTACGTTTAAAACAGCTTGTTCAAATGAAGCATATACAAGAAGCTCGCCACCGTTTTACGTTAGTGATTCGAGCGTTCAGGTGGATCGACGAAGCTGAATGGCTCGCTAAGGATTTAAAAAAAAAACCTTTGAAGATACCAGAGCCGTCGCCAAGGAAAGTACCACATCGAAATCAAAGGGAACTTAATATCCACCAGCAAGCTAATGGATTAAATGCTATAGTCAGGATACAAGGACTACCAACCTTAAAAAAAAGGAGTCGCGTGCCGGGCGTCCTACTAGAAGGACATCAACTTTTCGATTTTAGAGAAGATTTGTGGCTACACACCACCTCTGTTATTGTTTTAATGTTGGCACTGCGCGACCAATATCCGGGCGTCGAAGTCATTAGTCCTTCGTTCCATGACTTTTGCCTACTGCAGCAGAAACGACGAGTCGCTGGTGGTCGCGGAGCTGGAAAAGCTGAGTACACACGAGTCATTGGAGTCACGAACGTTGATTTGCATTGGGTGGTGTTCTCCGCTGACAGGAGCAGCAATGCTTGCAAGACTTTCGATCCTATGCAATCCAACATCAGCTACAAGACAGTGGAGAGAAGTGCGATGGGGTCTATCTTAGCTTTGGATGATCATGTAGTCTTCGAGAGAGTCGACTGGTGCAAGCAGAACGATGCTACCTCATGTGGCGTGTAGTTCTTAGATATCTTGGAGACGCATATCACCGATGAGACCTGAGAAGCCTGTCTTTATCGGCTACAGGCTTATCTCCGAATGCAATACCTCTACAAAGCTATCGCTTTTGTGGAGAAAGGGGTAGTTGTTGTCGGCAGCTAAATCAGAGCTGCAGAAACTTCAATACATCTTTCTTTGCACAACAATGGGTCACATAAATGCTTGGTTCAGTTCTAAACAATTTGGTGCTACAAGACATGTGAAGGTAAATCATCAACTGATCAGTTTAGCAGCCCTGCATATTTTATCCTATTACATTGGATGCAATCATATTTTACAATTTCGATTGGATAATATTGTATCAGTCGTTTTTCGGCCTTAACAGGAAGCCTGAGTTTAAGTCCTTAGAATTAGATAAACC
Organism: Phytophthora betacei; assembly: GCA_011320135.1. Classification (NCBI taxonomy): domain Eukaryota; phylum Oomycota; class Peronosporomycetes; order Peronosporales; family Peronosporaceae; genus Phytophthora; species Phytophthora betacei. Next base: position 153,242 of record JAANHX010000020.1, read on the forward strand.
CTTATCAATCATGCATTTCAGTTTTATGGCACTCAGGAGTGTCTGTTCTTCACCACGTCTACTTTTTGATATGACCTTTTTCATGAGCAAAAACATACTTAGATGAAGCTAACGTGGCTACTAACCGCATTATACAGATATTTCGATGGTCTTTAAGTAACGGACGAAAATATTTAGCTTACCTACTCCAACTAATACCTAAAACATCCTAAAAACCGTCCCGCCTCTCAGCGTCTGAACAGTACCTTTGCTAATCGGCACTTGCTCCTGAGATATGAAAAATTTAATGAGGACACCTGGCGAGGACTACTAAAATGGTGATTTACCCTACCAAAAATACACCGAACTGGGCTGCTCGCGTTGATAATTGTAAAGGCACAAGTCCCACAATCCCTAAATTTAGAATTTGCGCCTAAATGACTATCATGAAGTGGTGTATATAGCCCACACCAACCCAACATAAATATATTTACCCTTGTTGATGGGTAAAACCTTTCCATTAGTTGATTTGCATCGACACAGGTACCGTTTGAAGGGAATAAAAGGCCATCTAAATTTGGAACAGCATGCGGTTATTACAATCATAATAGTGGGTGTCAGAGATGGATAGTGTGTGCTCGCAAATCATAGTACTTAGGGTTAGGCTTTCGAAAAGGCGTTTAAGTCGAATTGAGCCAATTTCATCCAGTGAGATGATCTGAATAGCGTGCAGAACACAATCAATTGATTAAAAATATGGCTCTTGGCCGTCTTTTCAAAACCTCAAAAAAATATAATTATCCAGGGTTTCCCATCCTCACAAAATTAATGTGAGTTCGATTAATGAGTCCCGTTACTGCAACCTAATTACAACAAAACGACAGGTCTTGCAGCAACCTACCAACCTCCCGTACACAAGAAGCAACACAACGCGTAATTTATTTCAGGGCTTCCATCTCTTAAGAGATTAAACACCGGAGCTGTGAAAGCTCCATAAGCCATTTGTCAAACATCGCAGTAGCCCAAGCGGTAGAGCGGTTGCTGGCGCACATACAAAATGGATCAAGACAACAGCTACCACTTCGACGGCGTTTGCTCCGATCAACTGCCACCGCCGCTACCCCCCCCCCCCCTCCAACGCTACAGCCGCGAAGTAATGAAGGCATCACTCTCTCACGCACTCGAAAGTCTATGATCAAGCTGATCGAAAAAAAGCTGGAAAAACATAAAGTATTTACTTGAGCTAATGAATGAGCAAGACAAGTTGGCTCTGATGATACACGAGAAGAAACAGACTATCCGCCTTGCCGCCACTGTTGGCGCACCTACAGACGAAACAGGCTACGTGATGTTGTACTCAGTGGCTCCAAACAGGTAAAGCTCTATTATAACCTAATGCAAAGTTCGCTGGAAAAAGACGAGATGAGGTAACAGCTTAGCAATCAATACCATTTTTCGAAGGCAACTGCTCCTGTTAATGTTTTATGGTCGCAAGTAGCTCCAAGTCAGTCGCCTCTACGCCTTCGTAATTTGGTTTGCTACAGGGCTAACGTCTGGTTGCATAACTATCATCCACATAATTGCGATATCTTCCTTTGTAACGGCACCTTCTGCAAGCTGGAAGATATCTTTCAACACGGAATAAATTTGGGATATAGTGAGCACACCACACGAAGTTCCACTGGGCTGCTTTGGCGACGTTAACCATACGTTACTGTTCTCCACCGGATAATCTTCATTGGGCATGAATTATTATCATGCCACTCTTTCAAAAATGGAACAGCCGTAGGCGTGTAAGTTGCTTCCATCGTTTCGCTATACGAAGATCCGCATATTGGCTCGTAGTAGAAGGATGTAGAGCACGAATCTTCGATTTTGTAAGCAATGAAGACGATGACGACACCCCAATGGAAGTTGCTTAAATGCAGAGGCAACACAAGGTAGTGGACGCTTAAAATATGTGACTGTGGCGGTTTATAACATCCATAGTTGGAGAAAATAAATCCAATGCGTAGCAATCGCCCAGCGCATCGTAGATGCATCGAGCACTGAAATTGATAATGACATCAGAAAACATTATGTCGCGCGCAAGCGTTCCAACGAGCGTGTCGACCTAAACGGCTCCTTCACCACTTGATAGTCGGAAAGTAGAATTCAAACAAGTACCCTCGAGCTGTACCACCACTTTATTTGCCCGTCCCTGATGTATATTTTTGCCAACAATAAGAATATGTCGCCCGAATCAGTCTCCGCTTTCAACACTCAGGGTTTGCGGAGACTTCGCTCCACTTTGTCGTTTGCAGCCTTTCCATGTCAGCTCTCCATGCGCTAAATATTTTTACCACGCTGTAAAACTCCGACATTTTAGAAGACGACTTCACTGTTGTAAAGAATTTGTACAGCTTCGAAACATACAGCATTGTAGAAGAAAGTCAATGCACGTTACGCACAGCAGCGCACAGAGCAGCACAGCGAGCAACACCACGATCAACACAACAATTGCTTATTTTGTAAATCGTGGCGTTCAACCAGGAAAATATGCAATAATTGCTTCGGTGTTGCTGTCCTGGTGCTCAACCACGGGGTTGAAACACTTAGCCTTGGGTCGCTTCTTGCGTTCTGCTTCAATGACCATTTACAGCTTGATTACCAGCGGTTTAGGAATCACAAAGTTGTAGACGTAGTTAGTCCTCGGTAGACATAGACTCTCGACAACTGTGTGCAACACGAGCATTCATAAAATCGTCGTCCAAGATCGTTGGGTAACCTGCCAAGATCTCGCTGACTGACGAGATTGCGTTGCCGCCCATAAACAACCAGGACAATGTCCAAAGTACACATTCCGCCAGTAACCAATGGAAGCTCGCTTTCCCCCAATGCGTCGCGTTTAATTTTAATCCATTAGCCGTCGTAACGACGACGTCCATGCCCGTCTTGCTCAGATCAGACAGTAGTACGCACGCCCGTCAAAAGACTCAATACGATAATCCAGTTGGCGCCCGCCGAGTCTGACACAGAACTCACATGAAAATTAAAACCGCTATCTACACCGCCGCAATTGCCTTGGCGGTCGCTCCTGCCACCGAAGGCACTACTAACTCGCTTCTTCGACTTGCATTCGTTCTTGAAGGGGCCGCGCTTCCCACAGCCGAAGCATCTCCTTTTCGGACTTGGCTTTTTCCCGTGCGTCACCGTCGTGAAAACACGACAGTCACGCACAACTGGGACACTACCACGGTTTCCGCGTTGCACTAAAATCTAACGGTTCCTTGGATCAGTGGCCGCCTTAATCAGAGTGTTTCGATCGTAGCACAGGTCCCCAGTACGGCGATGTAGCCATTCCAGTGGAGCCCAAGGCTTTGCAAAACGTTGCTCTTCTTCTCTACATCACCGAGTACCACCTTGTGACACCGTAACTCTCTCAACATCAAGCACGTTTGCCTTATGTTTTCCAGTATAAAGAGCCATGTAGTCTCGTTTGAGAGCTCCAACTGTTGTGTCGCACACATGACCATACATCTTCTGTAGCGCTTTCAGCATACCATCTCGATGCAATAGGGCTGCAACCAGCGCAAGCTTGATCCTCAGCTCCAACACAATGATCATTATAGCAATTGTTTTAAACAGCTGCAGCTGATGCAGCGGGCGATCCCACTGCTGTAATGGGTGATGTGCTTGACCTGGAGTTGGTGCGGACTTCAACACAGCAACCTACACATTTTTCGCCTCCAGATACAGTTGGAGCTGCTGCGCCCAGACGCGGTATCCCGTTCCGTCGAACTTGCAGAGCTCGGTCGTGAAGGCAATCGTAGGGTTGGCGTTGGCGCTCATAATCATAGCCTTTTGGGTAGATAGAAACTGGGAACTTGTATCAAAGCCAGAGACATGAGAAGTGAGTAAATTGAGAGTTATGCAAAGGTGTTAGAGGCGCTTCCTGTGTGCTACCCTCGAACGTCTTGTCCAGTGCCTCACTTCTTGAATTTAATCTACAAGTTGCATTACACTAATGACGCAGCTAAAATAGCACGTCAAGATGAAGCGTATCCAGTTGCACTACATATGTCACAATGTACTTTCATAGTAGCACGCTCTCGTCGCTTTTTACCATATTGCTGTCGCCTACAGTCCAGTGCTGGTAGTGATGTCTATTCTGAGACGTTTTAAACGTCCGTGTGTTTTACCCCTTTCAACGAACGTCTAAACACATTTTTACAGACGCCGGGGCGTAATTACCGAAAGAAAGAATGACTTGATTGCAATGAACTGTGAAGCTTTCCATGGGTCCACTAATAGGGTGATAGGGAGAGAGCTGTTGCCTTCGAGGCGCCAGCTGACGTAAATCACTACTGGCACCAAGGGTCCTGCCGCTATCCCTGCGGCTGCTACGCTCGTTGCATTCACGCCTAGCGCCACGCTCGGTGCCACTTTGGCTTCTACAGCGTTCAGCTCCACCTTTGCTTCATCGCTAACCCGGCTGCCACGGCGCCCAGTGTTACCAATTACAACGCTCTGAGTACACAAACGCTGGGCAAAAACTCGCTCTGGACAGGAAAATGAATAAGCAGCGGAATTCGAGTTTAGTAAGGGATCGAAGCGGAAGATGCGGGTGCTGCATTCGAGTAGCGACAGCGCACCCAACACAATCTTCTCGTCGCTCTTACGGAGAAATACACTAGTTGCAGAGGGGATACGTAGAGCAAAATGCCGTTTAGCTCATCTTCATCGCAGTTTATTCGGCACTTTCGCTGCATCATCTTGCGAGAGAATGAAATGAAAATTTGGCAGAGAGGACAAGTTGCAAGAATATATTAAGCAATTCGACTCAACAAGGTATTCAATACGGAACAGAATAAATGGTTTGTCAAACGCTTATCTCATCATTCGACGGGACCTCGACTACAGCGTACTTGGAAGGTAAAACAGATCAACAAGAGTCGTTTTTCGGCCGCGAAGTCCAGGGAGTTTTCTTGGATCTTGAGGAAACCTAGTGTCATTGTACTCAGGAATTGGACGAAGACGGAGCTGCCGTTCGTCATAGTTTTCTTGATTGCTCTCTTCATCGTTTTCAAGCATGAATGCATCGGTGAATCGGAGATATAATAAAAAATCTCACACCAGTGAGACAGAATATTCTGGGCTCTTGTATTTGATGACTCAGAAGACTCTTCAACCGGTGCACCGGCTTGTTCGGGATCAGCCGTGTCAACGTTGTCGTCCCGAACAGCTAAGCTCTCGTCGTTCGAATCCATGTTTGTAAACTCCAATGAGCGAAAACGAGTTGACGTGCCGTGTGAGGGATGTTCTATCGAGCGACGCGAATATCGACGAGATGATGTGACAGAAGGACGTGTAACGGTGAAATGTGGACAACTTGGCGTGACATTCGACCAGTTTGGTAATGCGAGTGGTAATCCGGGTGTGTGTGTGTGTGTGGGGGGGGGGGGGGGGGGCGGAAGGCAGCTGGAGAGAGATGGTTCAAGCTTGTAAATGAGTTTAGCGAGGCTGGTAGACGGGTCGGTGTTCTACGTGGTGTTGTTGAGTTTGACGAGTAGTGTGAGGCCCAGCAATCGCGTCAAACCTGGCGCTCCACAGACTTATTTATGCGACCTGCGTATTTGTTGCCTTCACTATCGCCATTAACAACGTCGCCATCGTCCGCGTTCACACTTCCACTGAGTCCTCGGTCTTGGGCACGAAATTGTTTGAAAGCGGACAGGACCAACAAGTCGGCTATAGCTAGTCAAGCAGTAAAGGGACGTGATCGCCTGGATAATGGTGTGTGGATACGACCGAGAGCGCTGAAAAATCGCTCACATGTAGCTGTGTTGGCGGCAATTGACAGAACTACGAGAGCGAGGTTTGGTAAATTGGGACCCGCCGACGTACCTTTAGCATACGTCCAGTACTCGGCAACTGACGGGAACTTATCGTAGCGAAAGTGCTCAGTGCCAATGTGCAACGTGCTCTCACACCACCGAGCAATATGGTAACGAAGCATTCCATACTCACGTCCAGGGAAAAACCGCTTGAAGTAAAACATTTCAAAGTTTGAAATCAAGTCAATCGAGGAAACATCTTTGTTAGGAAACGCTCTTGCCACTTCGAGGTCCCGGATGTAAGAACAACGCCAAAAGAGGTAAGGGCTGCTTGCAATCGGCCCAGCGCTCTTCCACGAACGGAATCAGCTCATTAGCGTGAGGTCCAGCAACGAAGCTGTTCAAAAATAGCACGAAAGCTCATCACTACGTCGGCCAATGTATTCTCGTCACGCTGCAAGATGTAGGACGCATTGCATTGTGGCCGAATCGCTCGCTCTGCACCGGCCAAAGTGGACCAGAACATTTCGTCCAGAAAAACGAGTACATATTTTGGTAGATCGTTGGTAAATTGAAACCTCGCTGCAAATTGCCTTAAACCAGTCTTAACACGAAGCAGAGACGCAAAACATGCTTGCATCGAGTTCCACCTTGTGAAACAGAGAGAAAGAAACGCCAGTGGCTTGACCAGCTCATACAACTTCATCATAACAGCGTTGGCTTGTTTTAGTTACCTCGACGATGATCCGTTCATTGCGCATACAGCAGCACACGCTAGGTCAGTAACAGATCGAAATCCGGTTCGCCGTAGGATGGCGTTCACCAAATTATTGATATCATGAGCGAAACACTTACCAAAGTGAATAGAGGGTCAGCGAACAGCTAAAATTCTGCGAGCACACATTGCCCGGCGTTATTGGTAATTATTGCTCCAATTCTCCAACCTTTCTTCAGTAAAGCTTCGATCAGCGTCTCCATTTGGCGTGCGAGAGCTCTGGCGTGATGCTCAGAGCCTACTTCGTGTAGACCTTCGACAAGAACGAGTCCAAAAAGCGTAAGATGAACTCCGAGAAGATGAGTTTTCGAGATGTTTTGCCAAACGCCATTTAACAGATTCAAATGTCCCCCATTGTCCTGCTGGCATTTGCAAAGATTGGAGCGTTTCGTAACCACGTATTCACTTGCGTGATCGCTCATTATTCGTCCCCCCATGACACGGCACGACGGTATATACGCCAAACACGCAGGATTTAGAAAATAAAACAGCCGTTTGGTTGCTGGGCGCTTAACAAACGAGTCGGGTAACGCATTATCCACCTGAAACTTCAATAAAAAACGCTCAAACTGGCGTCGCTGGGCTGGAGTGTAATTCCGCTTGAACAATCCACTCACGTCACTTTCTGACAGATGTTCAGGATACGGAGCGGCGGGATGCTACAAACGACGAGGAGGTGGGGTACGCGGTGGGGATACTTCGAAAGGGCCATTTGGCGTTGGTGTAGGTGGGGCGGGCACACTTGCAGGATCGCTAATTTTGTGAGCAATACGTAGATGATTGTCGAAATTGGTCTGCCGTCCTGCGATAGGTGGTGACCAAGGGGATCCAGAGCCTGGATCAGTATGGGGACTTTCGAGTTGGCGTGCTGCCTCGCGTAAATAATGCTTCGCTAGACATCGTTTGCATCTGAAGGGATAGTGGGCCGAATTCACCTTTTTGCTACCCCACTGCACGAAATGCTTTCGAGCAGGACACCCTGGCCGACCCATCACGACTGCGCTTATAAAACAACAACAACATAATGAGAACCCAGAGTATACACGCTAGTCGTCTTCGTCAGCTTCGTACCAGGAGACTTGGCCAGTATCAGGAATGGGGTATTCGGACCTTGGAAGATTGAGAACTGGTGAGCTCTCTCAGTTTAGGGCTGAACAAGATGTACGGCACTACCAAGCATGCTACAGCTGGCGTTGTGGTTGGAGCTTTGTCTCTGGGATTTTTGGAAGACTTCGCCTGCTTTCTGTGGCTCTTCGACACACTCGCCAAAGCGTATTTCACCCCGCACTCCAGGGGTGCAAGGCTCGCTATGAAAGGGCTGAAGTTCACGGTATCGTGGCTGCTCTTCTTGGCGATGATGGTGCCTTTTGTAGCGGACGCGGTCATTGTTCGCCTGCGCTACATACGCTTCACGTTTGATCTGGTCTCGATGGCGATTGAGGAGAAAGATCACATCGCAGCGGTGGCAGTGTCGAGCTCAGAGACGACCGATGCGTATGTGAACGTGGCTGTAGTGGTCGCTGTGGCTACACTCTTCGCCATCGTGCGTACATGGGCTCCATGGGCTAATCTCTCAAGCTGGAATCCAACGCTGCTCTGTATTGATTCGCAAGAAGTGGCTACATCCTGCTCTCCTGGTCTGACTGAGAGTCAAGACTTGGAGAGTCCCAACGAAAAGGCCGAATTGGTCCCGATGCACAATAAACTGACAAAAAGTGAAGAACACGTCAATTCCTCGCAGTACGCTATTGTTGCAATCGACGAAGACAGCGAGGTGGTGAATGGCACTTGTGATAAGGTGGGTACACGCAGTCGGGTGAACCCAAGTGGGGGCATTTCCCGCGTGTTCTGCACACGAAGTTTAAACTTACTCGTGCTCTTATTTTCAGCGTCCATGGTTGTGGTGGCACTGAGTCGAGCAACGACACCTCTCATTGCATATGCAGCCCTAAATACGTCGCTGAACGAGCTACTCCAGCACGTCCTGGAGCCAGCAATGGGCGGCAGCTCAGCTTTTGGCGATGCGGATCGTCTCGGAGTCGAATCTTTTATCGACAGTAATGAAGAACACACGCTTTATGGCAATCGGACGCTGTACCGACGTACGACGGGATTTCGAGGAGATCTCGCCTTCAACGTAAGTGTCAGCGAGCTCGACCCCCCAAACGTCTTAGTAATCGCAGTCGAGTCGTTTCGATTCCATGACTCCCACTACCTAGTGGGCGATGAAGACCCGTCCAACTTGTTCAAGGGAAGCAACATTACGGCCACCCCAAGCTTCGACAAGTGGGCCAAAAGAGGCATCGCACTTCGGAATTATTGGTCCAGTTGGAGGACAAGTCGGTCCGTCGAGAGCCTCATGTTTGGACAGCTACCATACGACAGTGTGACCAGGTCCGGCACGACAGGAGGCCAGCGCGGTACAACGTTATCTGGATTACCTCAGCTCTTCAAGGCGAAAGGCTACGAGACTTTCTTCACCACCGGGTGCGTGACCGACTACGACACGTGGGATTTCTTCCTCCCTGCGCATGGATTCGACACAGTGTGGAGTCGCGACAAGATGGAAAAGCTTGCACAAAGTGATCTAGGGATCAAGCCAAGTGACTGGGAAGGACCCGAGCATCGCGCGCTCGACTGGGGAGTTCACGACGATCTGACGTTTCAGCTGCTTGGCGATTTATTGGTGAACAAGACGAAGGCTCAGAGGTCTCGTATGGCCAAAGGAAAAGCGAAGAAGCCGCTGTTTCTCAACCACTACACCATATCAAGCCACGTCAACTACAAGCAGCGTCCCAAATGGTACGAGGAAGCTGAGAAACCGGATTTCTCGGCCTTGTACCGAGGTCAAAAGTACGCACACAACATCAAAAATTACCTCGAAATGCGGTATTTCACAGACTTGGAATTCGGCAAATTCATGGCCAGGATGGCTGAAACTGGGGTCTTGAACGACACGATCGTTGTTATCTCGGGAGACCACGGCCAGGGCCCTGAAAATGGCAACAATGTGCCCGAAGATCGAGACGTGTCTGCCACTCGTGTGGCCGGAGCGATCGTCGCGGAAGGACGTCTAGGCGACGCTGTGGGGATGGTGATTGACGATGCCACGGAGCAGTACGATATCCTCAACACATTGGCAGACATCACTGGAGTACCTGAAGGTGGCTTCGAACAGGACGGCGTGGGTCGATCACTCAAGCGGAAGATCAAGTTTGGGCAGCGAGTCGTGTACAGTAACAACCCCACCCGGAAGATGTCGGTCGTGCGTGGACATTTGCGTCTGCGATACGACAAACTAACGGACTCAATGCTGCTGCACGATGTTGACAAGGACCACGACATGAGCACAGACTTGTTACCAGAACTGGCAGCTCAAGAGCGATCGGAATGGATGAAATGGCGTGATGCTGGACGCCAAATCAACTCCTATTACACAGAGCGTTGGGTAGGCAAGTGTTTGCTTACTGCGGATTGCTGAAAGGGAGGATAGAAACCCGTGAGGGAATTATATAATAGTTGAAGTTGTTGATAAATAGTCATGTACTGATAACTGCAATAATGATAATTGAAACTTTAAAACAGTTCGTCGCATATTGGTAATAACAGCTCAGTGAATGTCTATCACGCATGAGCGTTCAAGGATGATGGCTTATATGAGATAAAGATGCACATATATGTAAATGTGTATTATCAATAATAGTTATTAGTAGCTTTTTAACCTTAAAGCTCAATTGTTGTGCACCTGAATGTACCCATGCTGTCGTCTTTGGTGAGAAACGATAACGTCGTGCAATTGTAATAGGTTGCGTACAGAAGTGGGACGACGCCTGGCTCAATGTTGACGCCCTCACTCTCATTTGTCGTTATTAATAACGATGAAGACACCAAAGCAAGCGCAAATACCGTGGAAAGGGTGGGGCCTTCGTCTGCGCTGTAGCTCTTGTCACCTTCTCCATCTACCGTTTTACAGCTCTGAGCTCTCTGATGAAGATGTACGGGGGTGGGGAGGAGAGTACAGTCATCGTGGTGCTAGGAATATCGACTCTCGGACTCTTGGAGGATTTCGTCTGTACGACCTATTTCGCGGGCGTTTTGTGGCTCGTAGACGCATTCCTAAAGCCTCGAGCTCTTACGTTCTACCGCAGCAGACTCGGTGTCAACATTTTGACATTTCTGGTGTCATGGCTACTTTTTGTATCCATGATGCTCCTTTTTGTTGCGGACGTGCTGATCGTGCGTCTACGGGAGATGCGCTTCTCGTTCGACCTCGTCGAGATGGCGATCGAGGAGAAGGACCACGCCGACGCTGTTGCAGTTTCCAATTCTCAGATCATTGACGTCGTTGTGAATGTGGCTACACTTGTCATCACGGCGACGTTTTTCGCGATAGTACGGACTTGGATGCCGTGGGCTGATCTCTCGAGCTGGAATCCGACGCGGCTGGAGCTCAGTTGCAGCAACAAACTCAATTTGCACGCGTACAGCGCGCTAGAACCGACAGATCATCAATTCAGTGAAGGGGGGCACGATCTTGAGAGTCCCGAGCCGGAATCAATGGAGAAACTATCGAGGCGAGTCAAATTCAAGGACGAGAGTGAATGTACTGATAAAAGCTCCACGAACAGCAATAACGACCCTGAGATTGATGCGATGAAGCCGATGAAATACGCGGACAAGAGAAGGTCCGCTTGCAGAGCTGTATTGTGCCGTTACTACGAGCCTTTTAAGACCTATAGTGTCCTTCTTTTGGCTCTGGTGGTCCTCCCTGGACTCGTAATTGTATTGAGCTGCGCAAGCTCGCCTCTCGTGGCGTACTCGGCGTTGAATACGCCTCTGAATGAGCTGTTTCACCACGTACTGCTGCCCAGTGCGAGCGACAGCGTCACTGGCGGCGCTTGGTTCGAGTCTTTCATCGACAATAGCGAGACGCACACTCTATTCGGGAATAACACGCTGTATCGACGCACCACTGGCTTCACAGGAGACCTCGCCTTTGACGTCCAAGTGAGCGAGAAGGATCCGCCAAATGTTGTCGTTATCGTGGTCGAGGCATTCCGACACCACGACTCGCACTACCTCGTAGGTGACGAGGACCCTTCCAACTTGTTCAAGGGCAGCAAAATCTCCATCACGCCGCAGTTCGACAAATGGGCCAAGCGTGGCATCGCCCTGCGTAATTTCTGGTCCAGTTGGCGCACGAGTCGGTCGTTGGAGAGCCTCATGTTTGGCCAGATCCCGTTCGACAGCTCGACGAAGTCAGGCACGACGAAAGGCCAGCTACAAGTGGAATTGTCAGGCCTACCGCAGCTCTTCAAGGCCAAAGGGTACGAGACGTTCTTCACTACTGGCTGCTTGACGGACTACGACGGATGGGATTTGTTCCTGCCAGCTCACGGCTTCGACACTGTGTGGAGTCGAAACGAGATGAAAGAACTCGCAGAAAGCAATCTCGGCATCAACCAGAGCGACTGGGATGGACCGGAACACCGAGGGCTGAACTGGGGCGTGCACGACGATCTAAGCTTCCAACTTCTCGGCGATCTCATGGTCAACAAGACGCAAGAACAGATGAAGCGGGTCGCAAAGGGAGAGGCCAAGCAGCCTCTCTTCCTCAACCACTACACGATCTCCAGTCACGTCGACTTCAAACAGCGTCCGAAATGGTACGACGAGGCCGAGAAACCAGACTTTTCGGCTCTTTACGACGGCGAAGAATACGCCGACAATATCAAGAATTACCTTGAAATGAGGTACTTTGCCGACTTGGAAATGGGCAAATTCCTAGATCGCATGGACAAAGCTGGCATCCTGAATGACACCATCATCGTCATCGCTGGAGACCACGGCCAGGGACCGGAGTTCGGCAACGATATTCCCGAGGATCGAGACGTTTCTGCGACGCGAGTGGCTGGCGCGATCATCGCCGAGAACCGACTGGGTGATGCTGCAGGAATGGTCATTGACGACGCTACGGAGCAGTATGACCTCCTCAATACATTGGCAGACATCACTGGGGTGCCCGAAGGGATTCGAACAGGATGGCGTGGGTCGGTCGCTCAAGCGGAAGATCGAGTTTGGGGAACGCGCTGTATACAGCAACAACCCCACGCGGAAGATGTCGGTTGTTCGTGGACATTTACGTCTCCGTTACGAGCGCATAACCAATTATGTTTTGCTGCATGACGCCGACACGGATCACGATATGAAACACGATTTGTTACCGAATGTTACAACAGCAGAACGTGAAGAGTGGATGAGTTTACGCGACAAAGGACGTCGGATTAGTTCGTACTACAGAAAACGGTGGAGACGGAAATGCTTGCTCGCTGCTGAGTGCTAAGGAAGACGAGAAGAACAAGCTGTGAATACTTGAATACAGATTCTGCTTACCTCGTGAAACACCCTGTCGGTACTCGATGACTGTCACGTCTGTAAGGTGCTGTCTTCGGACATCTCTGTGACGCCTGAGTCGAGAGTGTTTCAGAAACCAGCGCTGAGACAAGAACAACTTGACCGCGCTAAAGCCGTGCTCAGCGGTATTTTACAGTCAATTTGTGTCGTTTTGGATACTTTGTGGTAATATTGTCTTTTGTGTCCACGGCCGAAAACTTGTCCTCTCGCATCTACCCTCGGCGCAGCAGACGACACCATTGCAGGAGCCTGCACTCTAGTCTCGAACAGAATCTGGCTCCGGAGTCGTGTCCACCATGGGCCCTTGAGTTTAAAACCATATTACAGCTCTGGTGAGCTTCTCTACTGTCGTTGTACTAGACCGCCGGTCGCTCGATATCGTCACATATAGTGGAGGATGTGAATTTCTTGATGACGCCAAGGTTCATTGCTTGTGCGTTGATGCGTTGACAACTTGTGTAGATTCATAACTAATGTTAACACACACACACGACCTGCGCCTGAAATGGGACCTTGTTACCAACGAGGTCACATCCAAGGCTGCCACAAAATGGATCACTAGTGAAAAGGAAGTCCCTTACTTCCTTCTAGAATAATACTTCGTAATGAACATATCTGTGGACATTGTGGAGGCCTTGACAATCCTCTTTTTTCTAATATGTCTTACAAATTTTTATTTTTTTCATTTCCTGCTAACTTGTAAGCTTGATCTTGGTACACGTACACATCTTCTCCAATACCAACACCAGGGCCTCCGAAAATGATATTGTTATTTATTGGACCCTTTTAGCAGGGATAAATCACTGCAACGCTGAATCGTGTACAAAACGCTCTAGTGTATGTAAAAAAATAAATTACTGCGTTTTGATACAATAACAAACGGACTAGCTGTTATTGAGCAGTAAAGACATACCATCTACAAACGTGTTGCCTCATCTACTGTCTGAGCGTTCCAGTACGTACCATTTTCTCTTAGGAAGAGAATCATTTCCAATGTAATAGGAAGTAGGCGATGTCGCTCTTGGCCAAACGTGGTGCGAGCTACGCTGAAAAACCGCTCGACTACGTTGGAAGTAGCCGGATCACGTGGAGCAAGTCGTATTTTACATCTTTCTCGGCAAGACGACGTCGTTTCTGGAGCTGCTCGACAAAAGAAACTTCTTCATCGTCGTCATCCTCTCCGCTCTCTGCATGCAAACTAACCCTTGCAAACGGCGAAAGCGCGGCTATCTCTGCGCGAGTGAGACGGCTCGTATTTCCGCCCAGGGCCCGGACGCACCCCGCCTCGAAATCAGGGCTGTGGACGATTTCGGCGCGCGGACCTATTAAATAAACCACATTAAATAAAAAAATTTTAGTAATTATCATAATAGCAAGAGCATCAGCAACAACAAGCTTATCGCGAAGCGAGCGTAGTGGGGCTTGATCAAAATTAGTCTATCAAGCCAAACACGAGTGTCTAACAGCGTCACGTATTCCCCTTGCAGCGCTTTCGACACCGACTCTACTTTCTTTAGGTCCTTCAGCAAAGCACGGAGACGACGGTTGCACGCGGGCGTCGGCAACAGGTCGGCTATGTCGTCGTCGTTAGTGTCGATATACTCAAGAAGAAGAATGTACCGGTTGATTATCGCGAATGTCGATACCCATCACGTGTCTTGGCGGATAACTGGTCGAAGCTTCGTTTGAACTCTGTAGCCAAAATAAAAAAGTTAAAAATAATTCTAATTTAGAGATATGGTGTACAATACACCACGACCCCCAAACTGAGTTTGGCTGACTGTGTCAGAGTGCGCAGCCTTATCATCAGCTTTTGTACTGCATCGAGGTCAGTCTCAAAGTCTGCCATCTCAGCTTGTACAGCGCGGTTAAGACGGTGGCTGGCGCAGCCAATCAATGGAACGCCCATCAGCGTCGCTAACCGACGGTTCACTGCACAGTTTTCTTCTACCAGAAAGCAGCACTGCCCCAGCTGCTTTCCATAGTCGCGGGGCAGCATGGTGGCAAGAAACTCCATGTGTCCGCGAGCTGAAAGATCCTTCTCTTCGTCGCTGAGTAGTGGGGCCATACACAAGAGGGGGGTCTTAATGACGCCGCCAACTTCGTAGCGAGCATACACAGCAATGTAATGCTCTGATGCATGTGACCATCCATCCAGGATTAGCCCAAAGCGTTCCGGCAGCTCTGCCCCGATGATGCGCTCGACAGCGCGCGTCAAGCTCTTCATCCCGGAGACTAGTGTCTCGACGCAAATAGGATCCAGGTCAGAGTACGTAAACATTGCAGAGCAGTAGTTAGAAACAAAGGATAATAAATGTCTAGACAATAGAAATAAGAAAGAAAGCCGCTTAGCTTACCGTTTAGCCGCCTCGTTCTCACAGAACGACAGCGGCGAGTACTACCGCTGTCGTTGCGGCACGGTTAGAAAGCAAGCCCGTCGAAACGGCTTCTCCAACCTGATGTCCCACATTCGAAGCGAGCACCCTGACTACGAGAGCCTCATGCTTGCGGCTACAGCCGCCGAGACGGGGTCTATCATTAACTACGTGCGTCGATCGTCTCTTAACCTTTTTAGCTGGTTAGAGTGGATCTTGAAGAACAACTATGATCTCCTCGAGCTCGTCGCGGCACGGTTGGAAGAAAACCCCAGCAACCTGGGCCGGGGTAAACATCGAGTGAGCGAGGCGGCGAGGGGCTAGGACCATCTTGAAGGGATTGTTTCTGTAGACTTGGTAGCTTGCTGGCAAATTTGAAAGTGGGCAAGAGTAAATCGGTCAGAAACGGCACCAAAACGATGGGTGGTGGCGAAGGAGCCCTCAGAAATAACTTAAGGTGAGTATGAACATTAATTACCTTAATTAGAGTGACACATACATAAATTACTCTTAAACCCAGGTCCAGACTTAAAATATAAATAAGTTTCAAATATTTATTTCTATTATTTAAACCTCAAATTTTTTTGGGGGCGTTGCTTTCATCCACATTACACCCAGCCTTGCGAGCAAAGGCGGTGTCCAAGATGGACACCTCGACACCGAAATCGAAAAATAAGTTCGTTTTTTCGTTGTTGATCCTTTCTCCCGTCTTAGCTTGCTTAAACTACTTACTGGATGCGTGGTATTTTCAGTATCCACGCATCTCCTCTGGCAGTAGATCGTAAAATCGAGACGGTTGGGGACTTGCGAAGAGCCACTTGCACCATGTTACATGTAGTTTGCGGGTCCAATGCCAAGCAGATCTTCATCTATTTGACGAGCGTCAGGAATTGATGCAGAGAATGCAGAGAATGCAGACAAGTAATTCCAAATACGTGTGGAAAGTGTAGGTCGTGGTCGAATAATACTGCACGATTTTCTTGTATTTGCAAAGCCTGGATAAAATTCATACCTTGGCTGGAGTCATGGTGTAATTCTTCGATGTGTGGGTCGGCGAGACGTCAGGCCAAGACGCGATCATCGGCATGGATTCAATGGTGGCAGTGGGTCGGGATAAAGTGAATCGCTGGGAGAAATAGATTGAGTCACGAACCATCATCTGAGTGTTCCAAGTATAAATCACGGTATTTTCTACCTATTGGCATCGACGGCGACGGTTCAAGCGATGACGCTACGTCACGATGGTGAGAGCCACACCAATCCGAAGCATCGACTGGTCGTAGCGATCCGGATAGTGTAGTACGCACGGTAAGGTCCAGACTGATTTTACTTGATGTTTGTAGATAGAAGATAAGGGTACAAAGGATTAGAAAAAAAGTAAGGGCCAACTGGCCCTAACAATAACAGAGCAAAATTATCCCTGGAGCACACAAGTGTTAAGCGTCGAATTAAGTACCTTACACTTCGTGACCCTCCTACCAGCGAAGAGCGACCTTCCTGAAGTTAACGTTCGTTTCCGGTCAGGCCAAGAGACTAGTTGAGGGTTTGTGTTTTGGTTTGTTTCCTATTTGAAGGAAATTCGGGTATCGGATTCCCGATATTAGTGATCTTGGTATAATCGTATACCGCAGATAACTTACAGCCTGGGTTATTCTCGGGCACCCCCGTAAAAGAGTCAAGGAGACAAGGCAACGTTCCGCTGTTGGTGCCACGGAGTATTGGAGAGAGTAAAAGGATAGACGTACAGGCGAAGCTCGTGCATGTTACGTTTGTGTATTTTGCCTACTAGCGTAGACAGTAAAAAAAGGAAGCGTCGGCTCAGGGTGCTGCGTCTTACTTGGTTACTTCAGGTACGCCCCAACTTTCGCCGACCCTCATGGAAGGTGCATTTTTGTGTGCAGAGGCTTGTAATATATTTTGGTGAATCCCTACACCACAACTGGTGCCGCGACCCGGGATCGGTAAGATTTTTATTATTGTTACGCTGATCAGGCAAATTTGAGCAAAAGACCCAAGTTAACTGAAGAAGGCGAGAGAATCCACGTCAACGGTACCAGCGACTCCGATGAAAGGTGGAGCGAGCCGGACGAAGGATCGGAGCGCGACAACGGTGTCGACGCGGATACCGACGTTTGGTAACCGTTCGGTGAGTTTCAAAGACTCGGACGACGATGGTTTGCAAGCGACTTGGGCTGCGGCGAAGATCGTGAGAAGTCTCGCGAGGAGGCAGTGCTGTCAGCGTGAAGCAGAGGGGTTGCAAAGTCCCTCTCGCTGGCTGACGAACTTTCGGCCGTGGCTGGGCCGGGTGCAGCTTACGACGATTGGGGAGACGAAGACAGGGTTGATGAGCCGCTGCACGAGACGTAGGGGCGTTTGGGGGTACGTCCTCCAGGCAATGGTGACATTCCAACGGCGAACAAGGTCCTGGCGAGGTGTTACGAGAAGATGCTGACAAGTGAATGGATCCGACTGTTTAACCCTCGCCAAGTGCGCCACGCGACTAGGGGTGATTTGCACGACGAATAAGCCTACCCGGTGAACTCGCTGAGCACGACACATGTCACCGACGATAAGGTGTCGCTGTTGCAGGCGATGGGTTTCGAGACTCGCAACTACCCGTCGTGCATGGCGCTAAAGTAGTGGACGCTGTCTGAAGTAGAAGCTGACCTTCACAAGTGGAAGAAGAATCTTCGCAGTGCGTTTAGCGCTAATGATCTCGCCAAGGGAAGACAACCGGTGACAAGTACTGTGACTCAACTTGCAGACCCGACGATGATTCCCTTGCCGGACACGCCGGCGAAAGCTCGAGAATTGACCGTGATAGCGATTTCACTAAGGGCGGCGACTCGCCATACTTCCAGGACTCGCACATGGTGACGCCACGTATTGCTAGCCGAGCGCGACGTTTAGTCACCGAAAGCGAGGATTCTTGATACAAAGAGCGGAGATCGAGACGATTGTTACTAAGCATAGTTTAGACTTGGCATGCCCACTTAAGTACTATATTCAGCCACTTAAGAGCGAGTGACTCATTGAATAGGACCAAAACGGCAAATTTGGTCGGAATTCACAATACTGTGAAGCAAATGGTGAAGCAAACGCCCTGCACACGGTGGTGTAAATCCAGAGTTTCTCAGTGTGAAACACGTCTTTGTATTGTGCCTTTCTGCTTTTTTGTCCTCCCAATCGGACTTCTTATTCGGACTTCGGAGCCTTAACAAGAGATCGGTAAAATGAGGGAAGGCAAAACGCAAAATTTAACCATGTGGGCCACATCACAACTCCCTGCCATCCAGTCGCTTCATTTCTCCAATAGGAACTGCAGGAAAGCACACTCTCTCATGGAGAAGCGCGGTTTACAAGCGAACTAACGTGGTGTACGTAGCAGGCGGCGCACATACTCGGACGAAGGAGCGTGTAGAGCGTGCAGAGCGTGCGGGGGTGCCTTCGGATCCTGAATTGGACGGTGCGTGAGTGACAATGAGGCGGCATGCTGTCGGTTTATATTTTTGAGCGATGACGTCTAACACTGAACTGTTTTTGTTTGTAGGTGACTAACCAGGTCGCGTCTTAAAGGGAAACAACAACGCATTTGTGGTGGCCAGTGTTGCGGTGGTGCTTTTGTTATTGTACGGGTGAGTGAGCACTCGCAAGGCGTCGTGCTGCAGAAAATTCTCATGGATATTGTTAATACTGCATGATCTAATACTTTCTGCCACTGTCGCACAGGTGCATTCAAGGCTACAGTACGTAGAATAGATCCTGATCGACAAGAAGAGTGTCTAGTGAATCGAAAAGTAGGTGAGCATGGGTGTATTGGTAATGATCGTGTCACTTATATTATTACTAAAATACGAATTCTTTGTCAAATTGTGTGTAGATTAAATGGAAATCGCAACTGAACTTCCACCTCAGCTCAACTGTCGTTTATGCGCGAAATCGGGGAGCCATTGACCCCGTGCAGAGACAAAGTTCCAGGGCATGATTTCATGTTCTTAGTTGCGAACGGCTACGACGTTCTACTGGGGCATATCAAGCGTGTGTTCGATACGACGTCAGGTCTCACGTGGAATGAATCTATCAAGGTGTATGTCAAACCCACCAACCACACGCCCCAGAAGGATTACGTGCTGGTGCCATTCAATTCAAGTGACATGGAAGCATTGTTTGCTAGAATATGGCACAAGGCGCGCCTGCGGAAGCACGGACATGCAGCGTTTGTGCTCTTACCCTTCGTGTACGTGACACGCCCCCGAGCACAGCGTCTGACATCACTACGGCGGGCTACAGACAAGCGTATTCAGGAGCAGCTACCTAGGGTTGCGGCATTCATGAATGATAGCGGAATCGAAGGTGAACCTCGCCACACAGCGATACGCGACTGTTAGCCAAGCACGACTACCGGACGGCACTGCTATGGAGGTTCCGGACAACACTACTTTTCGCCAGCTTCAATTTATCGATCGTCAGCAGAACGCAATGGAACAAGAGCAAGCGGTACAGCAAGTAAGTTGCGATGAAGCATATCGGCTAGTGAGAGTGCAAATGCATGGTGTTACGGTGCCCATGTTTTTTTAACGTGAGCGACTTGCGTGATGCGCTTGGCCTTCCCTCTTACAGTTTGCGCTCGCCCCATCGTGTACCCCAGCAACTCGACGTACCAGATCCCAGCGTGGATATTACTGATGTTGACCACGAAGATGGCGGCTTGGGCGCAGAAGAATAGAAAACAGATACATTTGCTCAAAGTGATGGAAGTTGTATTTGATTAGGATGATATCCACAATGACCATATAAGTTGGAACCGACTAATTCACTCTTCTTCGTGCAGTAGTGCATAGCAACCTTCAAAACGTCTTCTGGGGCTTCTCGAAAAGCCATATTTGCGTGACGTTGAATCCAGCGCTTTAGTAAGGAAAAACCAACTTCAATTGGGTTCAAGTCCGGCGAATATGGTGGTAAGAAAAATAGCAGAGCTCCCGTGGCATGAACCAGCGCTTGTAATTCTTGGTACATATGTATCTTGGCATTGTCCAAGACAACGATAGAACGAGGTAGGGGCCATCGGTTCAGGAAAGGAGTAATTTTGAGCTTGAAAACAGCATGAAAGCTGGCCCTGGTAAGAGTATCATCGACTGTACCCCACGAAAAAACCCTGTCGTATCCATTGCTGCAAGAACTGATACTCGTTTCCCCCGAGCAAATGGGACACTCACTCTCGCTGGTGTGTTTCGAGCCGACCAGCCATGTTTCCGCAGCATAGACCTACCAAAATCAATAACATGAGAAATTACATACAATAAGACTTGTGATTCTTCGTACCTGCCGTCCTTGGAAGTCTCGTCTACAAATACTAGTTGATCTGGACCACTGTAGTAAGGTGCAAGACGCTGGACAAATTCTTGGCGCTCTCGCGGTAAACTCTCCATAGCACGCTTAGTAAGAACCTTACGAGTAAGGCCCAAGTCAAACTTAAGCGCACGACATATCGTGGCATCTGACACGTTACGATGCATGTTAAACTGTTGAATTAGTTCAGCACGCAGCTCTTCGAAGTAAAAACATGGATGATCTTTCAAATACTCCTGAACACACAAACACACATTCTGAGGCCATTTTGAGGTCTTTTCACTGCAGCTCTTTTTGTCTACATTGCCAGTCTTGACAAACCTGTGATACCAC
Organism: Phytophthora betacei; assembly: GCA_011320135.1. Taxonomy (NCBI): domain Eukaryota; phylum Oomycota; class Peronosporomycetes; order Peronosporales; family Peronosporaceae; genus Phytophthora; species Phytophthora betacei. The sequence goes on from JAANHX010000020.1 coordinate 174,283, forward strand.
CTACTGAGGCTTCTCTCAGATACACCTAAGACAGTAGAAACCGCGCTTAGCTGAATGTCATAAACATACATGAGCACGACGCCGCGCCACTTCATATCTAATGAAAAAGTCATTTTTTAAGATATTGATGAGGCTTGGAAGAGCTTTTTTCATTTGAAATGTCCGAATGCCGACCAAGACATCGGCAATCGGGCTATTTCAATGAAAACGAACTCCGACCAGCCATCTCACATACTTGAATTAAAACGGTACAGTGGTACAATATTCTAAATCGTCACTAGTAAACCTAATTGCTGGTATAAAAATCATCTTGCCCTATGTTTTTTGTTAAGTACGACTCCGAAAAACATACTTTTTCTTACCGGATTAGCCAAAATAACGGAAAGGCACAATACATGTTTGACTGTTTGGATCAGTTTTGATGTTATTTCAATTGTACGGCCAGAAATAAAATATCAGAAAATCAAAATGGATACATTCAATCTACAGTACGTAATTTTCCAGTCATTGGATTTTATCTTTGCCACTCGCTGCAAATAGGTTTGCTTCGACGCGAGTGCTGGTCAACAAACAGTCCATCAATAATGGCCGGGACGCCGACGCTACAGAGTCCAATTCGTGCGTCTACAATGGGTCATTCGCCACGGATCAGCAGCAGCAATGACGTACCCAGCTCAGTGCAGCGCCACTACGGCTTCGAGCGACCGTTCTCGCGCGACCAAATGATCTCGTGGATCGGGCACTCGCTCTCGGCGCTGTGTTTCTTCATCGGAGCGGCAGGTATTTTTCTCTGCACGGGCGATGGTGGCGTCGAGGAAGAACACACCAGCACCACTGTCACCACTCTGGTAGGATGCTGGTATACTTAGTAGAACTGCGACGTATCATTGACAGTTGTGCCTGCTAAATTGCAGACGCTCGTGACTATCGCACTTCACGTACTGAACTCGATGATCCTCGTGACGGCTTGGAGATCCTGCGAGACCATTGACCCTGCTGAGTCAGTAGAAGACTCTCTGCCCAATGGCTGGTGTGGCGTGAGACTCACTGGTCCGCGATGGGCGAAAACTCGGTACTGCGCACTGTGCCGGAAGCCAGTGCCTGGACTCGACCACCATTGCACATGGCTACAGACGTGCATCGGCAAGAACAACTACGCCCAGTTCTTCACAGTAGCCTGTACAGGCACAATGCAATTCGTACTGCAGGTGGCGTATGCAGTGTTAGGTCTGATGTGGCTGCTCTATCACCCGCTAGATGACGCAGGAGGGTTCGGCTATGTGGTGGAAGGCTCCTTGATCGTGTGCTTGGTGATCTCCGTGCCGTGCATGTTCATGTACTTCGTACTGGTTGGTTTCCACGTCTGGCTCATGATACTGGGTTACGGCACGTACGAGTGGATGCTACGTCGTCGCAAAGATCAACGAGCCAAGTTGGAGGCCAAGAAAAAGAAGAAAAGTGGCGACAATGACGAGACGAGCTCCACAAGCACAGGAGATTCCGTGTCCTTAGAAAGCAGCCACACAGTCGTCAAGGTGGGCGATGTCAATCTCGAAGAACGGGACCGAGAGCTCACCGTGCTGTAATCCACGATTAAAAATGTACCAATAGTAAAGCCCAGCAAGTAGGAAGCAGAGACTGGCACCCTCTTCAGCATTATATAAAAGAGCAGCAAAGAGCGCTTCTCCTCTCTATTGCGTGTTGCTTACTGCTGCTGCTGCTGCTTGACTTGGGCCACAGCCTGCTCGATACGCGAGCTGATGTTGGGCAGCAGACTCACGTGCGAGTCCACGCAGCGGCCAACACACGTCTCCATGTCTTTTTGGGCGCGAGCAATCTGCTTCTCACTGGGGTTGCCACCGGCAGGAAATGAGTCCTGCGCCTTATCCTGACAGTCCTGCACGCAACGCTGGATGCGGTTCTGGAAGGTTTGCATCTCCTGCTGCATGAACTGGTTCAGCTGCTGCGTTGGCATCTGGCAGCGCTCCACGGCCGCTGCGAGCTGCTCCGATGACCAGCTCTTGTTCTCGAACACATTGGCCGCACACAGATAGCCATCGCGCTGCAGACCGCGAAGGAGTGTGCGGTCCAGGCGGTCCACCATCCTGTCCACCGCATCCTGTAGTTTAGTGTCGGCCATTATTGCTGCTGGTCTATCGACTGGGTGGAGCGTGTGATGTGCGTAACGGGTGCCAAAAGTTTCGAAATATTATTTTAATTACATTTAATCATAATATTTTATCATTATTATTATAAGAAAAAACGATTACTTTTAATTATTTACATGTACATGAATCGAAATTTATGCTATTATCCCGGCCAAAAAGGCTTGGACAAAAATGGTAATATATTTTATCTTAAATTAGAGGAATGTAACTCCGCAACCGTAGAACCGATTTCGTTGTTGTGTCCCCTTAATAGATAGCTTGGTGTCTATTTATTCTCGTAAGAACTTCACAGCATCTAATAATGTTCACTACTTTTCAAATGGTCGCCGGTAAGAAATTGACTGCTGCTGAGAAGTACTTGGTTGTGAGGACCTACGAGTTCCTCCGCCAAAAGAAGGCCTCTGCACCGCATCTATGGAAAGGAGGAGTTCGTTATCATGTCAAAGAGTGTTTAGGCTTTGCTACGGGCACCATTTCAGCTATATGGGCGCACTGGGAGCAGCACCACGACAAGAATTTCACCTCGGTAGGCTGTACTTCATATCATTTCAGTTATTATTGATATTTAACATTTCAGTGGTCGACAAATTAATTATGACAGATGGAAGGTCCAAAATGAAGCTGTAGCCGATTAGGAATATGAACGGGTGACCCGTTGTATGTTCTTTACACTCTAGATATTCTTTTAACCGGTTCTTTTTAACAAGTTTATATTTTTCTAACAATCGTCAAATTGCGGTAATATTTGGAATTTATCCATCCGGTTCTGAAAATCCCCACCTGTTATCCCGGCTCTGCCAATGAATATGTATGCATGTTAGTACGTGTCAAGCCCACAATTGCAAACAATTCTGCAAGATATAGAGCCTTTTTTTAACGGCCGATTGGGAGACCAATGGTTGCAGATACGCAAAAATAGCGTAGTCGTTAGTGCACCCTTAACTTTTTTTATAAAAAGTACCGATAAGGGTGCTCGGCGCCCTAACAATATTTTCTCAAAATTTAGGTTTCGTGAAAAATTCCACGAGAAATATATTCCCAAATAAATTACCATCGAGTACCGTTACTCTCAGATAATTCCGAGTCTGATAGCCAGTGGTTTTGTTGCGATCATTTAAAAATCCACGTACGAGTTCTTTAGCGCTGGCGCCTGTACCGTGCTAAAGATGACGAGAGCGAGGGCACGCCCGGCGTCACTGTGCTAAAGATGACGAGAGCGAGGGCACGCCCGGCGTCACTGTGCTGGACGTTTGTTCCTCCTCTGGTAACGATGACAGTGACGAAGACTTCGACTACGTAAGCGATTCAAGTGAGGCGCTAGATGCCATACTCCACGAGATAGGTAAAGTTACACTACATTTTTACGTATAACTCTCCATTTTTATAAGTATATGAATTCCCTTCTCACGTGTCTTTAAATAGACGCGCCACTTTCACGACGAAATCTGTCGCAAATGCAGAATCAACACGACGGCCATCGTATTTTTTTATGTTGTCTCTGGAGTTCTACGCAACGGATTGCTGAACGACGCCATGATTGATTTCGGAATCAGAATGATTGCAGAACGTGTGGACGGCTGCATCGTATTTTCTTCGTTGACATTGGCTACTGGGTGGCCTGAACCACCAAGATAGTGATTATCAGAGACACCTTAATGTAAATATGCCCATTAATTTAAGCTCGAACCGCTGGGGGGCCATTATTGTGGGGATCGCGTTTCTGACAACACTGAAGGTGTATTTCTATAAGCCGCTACACCAGGAGTGCTAACAAAAAGAACTGGAAGATGTATGGAAATTTTATTTGCTGCCATACCTGGAGAAATGGCACAGTGCCTGCGGTGCAAATAAGCTTTTTCCTAAAGAAATTATTGCGAAGTTAATCGCCAAGCCCTCACAACCTAATTTAAAAAGCTGTGGAGTAATGGTCCTGGGCATTGTGTACGCACACTTGCGCAACACCCATCGATTTGAACGCCGTCGGTTGACAGAAGCTTATGTAAGCGTGATACGGCTTAGACTAGCCTGGTTGTTGCTGTGCACGACGAAGCTGGTGCCACACAGTGAGAAGAATTTGACGGAAATGCAGAAGACGGACCAATAGGTTAGTAAGATGTTGCTTCCACAATAATCTTGTGGCCATTCGTGGTTTTGTTAAACAATATATATCACTTTCCCTTTCCTACTTGTGCTTTTCGTCTTCTTCTTCTTAACCCAATGTGCTAATGCGTTTCTTCATCTCCGACAAGATTGACAATAACGCTTATGGTGATACTTCGCATCAATTTTATTTAAATACGGTTATTTATTCTTAGCAATAAGGGCGCCCAAGGCTTTAGGGCGCCCTAACGCCTGCAGTTAAGGGCGCCCAAGTGGCTTAAAGGTGCTCCAAGCCTGTCGTGCTGTTGTAGTTAAGGGTGCACTAACGCCATTCCAAAAATAGACCTCAAAATCGGAATCTACGCCCGATTTTACCCCTTATATCTAACTATCGTTATGGGTTTTGTGAAGGGAAGGGTTACCTTTTTTGGACCAAAGTTTGTCCAAGGTTTGGTGGCCGGGATAATACTTTAATAAAGGCTCAGTCTGTACCGCTAGCATAATATTTTATAAAAGTCTAATTTGATTAAATTTAAACGAACATGTTTTGTGTGGACCACGTTACCTTTGGTTTCCATACTGCAAAACCGCTTTCAGCATGGAGTCGGCCGCGTCATCACCGTCAGAGCTGCAGCTAGGAGCGCTGTACGGGCGCTACCGCCACTGGCGGTCTCCCCCGCCGCCACCATCTGATACACCGATGGAAGACGCTTCCAACCAACTTTCTGCTCCCTCTCCCTGTGCGCTAGTCGTGAAGTTCGAGGCGACAGCCCTAGAAGATCTGCGTGTGGGCTTCGCGCCCTCTCTCGAGGTCTCTAACGACAGTTCTGAGGACGCTGAAAGGCACAAGAAGCCTCACGTCGACTGGAAGTACGAGGTGGCAGTCGGAACGAGTGGAAACACGGAGCTGGTGTGGCGGAAATCGGCCTCGGGGCGCACCAAGGAGGTGGATCTGGCCCGAGTCTTCACAGGCCGCACTTGCTCGACCCAGGATTTTGTGGCGTATTGGGTTGTGGTGGATGTCAAGAGTGGAGCGTTGTCCTTTGGCGTGGGCGCTCAGGTAGGCGAGGACGTGCTCTCAACGGTGCAGGACCCGGAGTTTGTCCATGTAACGCAGACAGCCTTCACGTCGTGGGACTCTCCGGTGTCTATTCGAGGCATTCAGGTCCACGGAGTCTACGAGGGTCAGACTGAGGCACTTGCAGCTGCTAATATAGCAGCATTCCCTCCACCAAGGCCAATGGTGCGCGCTGATCCATTAGGCAAGGAGGACTTACTGACGTCCGAACAACGTCAACAGTATGAGGCCGAGTATGCAGCTTCCAAACGTCGTGCCGAGAGATTCGGAGCACCATTTGCACCGCCCGACATCAAAAAGTTTTTGGATCCTAGAGAAGTGAGGAAGCTCCAGCGTTCCGGCGCCATTGTGCCTGGCTTCTCGACAGGTATCGACATTACGAGTCAGGAGGAGCAGAGCAAGCGCGAACAACGAATGAAGCGCTTCGATACCCCACAATTTGCTGTGGAGTACACGACTGAGACTGCTAAAGCGTTAGAGCAGGGAATGACGCAGGAAGAATGGGCTGAGAAGCAGCGAGACCAGGAGAAGCTGCGTGCTCGTGCGCAGAAGTTCGGACTCTCAGCTGAAGAAGACCATTCGAATGTGGTCCCGACGGGCATTAAAGCAGCCTCTGCTAAAGTACGCCGCGAAAGATACGACGTCAAGGCTCCAGTGGTGGAGGGGCAGTCGGTGCTGTTTCGTGACGATGCATTGCACATGTACTCGCTAGACGAGAAGTTTCAGCAAGTCCGGACTAGTGACGTGATGGAATACTTCGTGGGTTACGGCCCCGCTTACGTGGAATGGTTCAACGACAGCTCGTGTACCATTGTGTTCCAGGACAACTTCACTGCTGCTAGAGCGCTCATTGCCTTGAGTCAGGAGATCCCACCGCAGACTTTGAAGCAGAAGAAGGAGAAGACTGAAGATGCCTCCGCGCTGGTAGAAGATGTCGATATGGCTGATGCAGAGGCGTCTGCTGACGACTCTGCGATGGCAATGGAAGTTGAAGAGGAAGTGGAAGTCCCTGATGTTGAGTTCAACCGCTCGCAGTGGCATCTGGGTAACCCTATTGGCAGTCAGACGCAGCCTCGCGACAAGAAGTGGCGTGTGTTGCTGCGTAAGGCCACAGACGATGACTTTCCTCCTGAAAAACTCCCTAAGAAGGGCACGTATCACTCTCGTGGCAGTCAGCGCCATGACTCGCGTGGCAGTCGTCGTCGCAATGACCGAGAGTATGGATCGTCGTCTCGACGACGTGGTGGAGACTCAAGAGCTCATCCTTACGGTGAGTTCCGCGAAGACCGTGGGGAGGAACCGTCCGGCCGTCGTCGTCGCAATAAGAACGATGATCGCGACACTGGTAAACCGTCAAAACGTATTCGTGTGAATGCCGACGGCTCCATCAACATTGTGCGCGATGAACAAGCTGCTTCCAGTGAAGCAGCGAGTGCGAGTAAACCTGCCAGTGTCCCTAAGTCCGAACCAGCTCCGGCTGTCGAGTAAACTCGTTCAGCCCGCTGCCTGCATAAACACGCTCCAAGCCAACTGCAGCCGGATCACAGCTATAACTTACCGCTTAATTTGTTATCATGCGCATGTTAAAACTCTGGCTGAAACTTGGCACTAATCGCTTCTCGACAGTATGGACATTCCCCAAACACAGTATGGAAGGATTGACGTGACGTGGGTAGTGCACGAAGCCAGTCAAACAGACACTTGGCGTGGAATGGCCGATTGCACTTGGTGTTCTCACACAGACGATCTGGAATGCGAGAGCCTTGTTCTTCAACGGCCTTCCGTTGAATCGGGTTCTTCGTTTCTTCCTCATTGCCCTCCTCAACCTCCAGGCGATACGAGTAGCAAATCCCGCACTCGATGGCAAACTCTTCCGCCTTCGTCGTCTTTGGAGACGGCAGTGTGAGCTCCAGCACGTCTTCTAAGTTCTTGTGTAGTGGTCTCAATTCATCCCACCTACTCGAAGCATTGTTGCCCCAGCGTTCACGTAGCACTCCGACACTTGCCTGGTTGCCAAAGAAGTTCAACTCAGTCAACACAGCCGTCGGATGTGCCGGGTCCACTTCCAACTGCACTGAGGCATGTCGTTCCAGCGCCAACCTCCTTCGCCCTGTAGCTCTCGTCCCATGACGCGGCTCCAACACACACGTCGCTGCACCAAGTGCATCCAACACGTCCCAGAATTTCTGAAATCTGTCCAAGAAACTCTCAAACTGCTTCAACACTTCATCCAACACCGTGTGGTTCTCCTGTGGCGGCCACTCCAGATCAAAAGCCTCGGGGGCGTCTACCAGACACTCCGGTTTCGCTGCAAAGGTGGAAGCCTCATACTCCAAGGGCAAAAGCACCCGAACCGCATGGATACGTCCCGCCGTGTCCTTTGTCTCGAGTTCCAGTGAGCGCAAGTCGTCGCTGAGTTGACGGAGGCGATTCCAACCCACGACGTCCAATTCCTCTAATAATCTTGCGTAATATTTAGCACTTGGCAATGCAACCTGATCACCAGTCTGTGTCCTGCAGCAAATGGCTACCAGCTCCTCTAACTCCGTTGCGAAACCCGCGAGGGACGACGCCTGCGCCAGTCTCAGCTTCAGCGTAGCTCTGTGCGGTTGCAACCGAGTTGCCAGCGCGCGCTCCACGTCCAATTGAGCTGCATCCAATACAGTTCGGCCCGTCCGTGCATCATAGTCCACATTGGACACTCGGACAGCGAATTCGTCGCCATCCACGCTCACGTAGCCGCGGTACACGGAGTGTGCTGCGTCCTCAGGAACAAAGTGCATGGCAATTGTGAAAGCTCTCTTCAAGTGTAAGAAACAAAGAAACAGTTACAGAGATCGTCGTGTGATTGGCTGTGCTCTTTGAGCTACTCAAATACATTTCTAAAATGTAGCGATTTGATCTAATTCGTTATCCAATATCACCCACACGTTTCTAGTTTTATCACCCGCACGTTTCTAACTAAATCTAAAGTCTCACCACCAGGCAACGATGCTGTCGTCTTTAGCACGTCCTGCTGTGCGCTGTGCACTGCGACCCCGTCGTGTACTTGGTGGTCACAACTCTGTTCTTCTACGCGGCTTCGCGTCCGCAGACAAGTGGGGCGTCACCAACGACCGCATCACCGCTCGGGTCGTCAATATCGTGGAGAACGGTGGCGGCATGCGCACGGATGTCCCCACTCGCCAGGCCATCCAGGAGGCACGAAGCCAAGGCGTGGACCTCGTGCAGGTGTCACCCGTGGGCAAACTTCCTGCGGTCTGCAGACTTTTTGACTCTAAGAAGCGGTTCTTTGAACTCAAGAAAGCCAACAAGAAGGCCTCAAAGCAGCAGAAGCCCAAGCCTGACAAGGAGGTCGTTGTTGGAGCCAAGATCGCCGTGAGTTTTTTTTTTCAAGTGAAATTTTGCTTTGTTTTTGTGGGAAATGTAGTATTCACGATATTACTTTTGTTGCTGTTAAAAACTATTGCCAGCCAAATGATTTGAACATGAAGGTAGAGCAGCTGAAGCGGTTCCTGAACAAGGGTCACAAAGTCAAGTTGACGATCAAGTTCGCGCACGCGTATCATCTGAAGACTCAGTGCTTGGAGCAGCTAGGCAACATTGGAGACCGTATTGACGCCGAGACGGGCGTGCCTGTCGGTCAACCTAGGGAACAGTTTGGCGGGGTGTACATGTACTACTCGCCAGCCAATTAGAAGAGCAGTCTTTGCTTCAAGGGAGCTCAACGCCGATGAAGAGCAGTGGACAGCATCTATTTGATGACTACTGTATAGCCTCCCTATTATCTGTCACCACGCCTATTGTTGCCAGGGTGTGTCATGCCGGCATGGTGTAGGATGCCACTACGCGCGAATATAAATGCAAACGTAAGCCCCCAAGGTTGATAAATGTCTGAAATACTACGTCGCTGTGTCGTGAATAAATCTAAGGCTAGGTGCACAGGCATTTACAGACTCGATGAAACAGCATTAGTGATTGACTTCATCGCCTGAGGCTTCGTCTGACTTTGTCACTTTCTTGAGTTTCCTCGCGCTAAGAGGAATCGTGCAGGTCGAGACTCGAAGATGATGCGGTAGTACTATGGAAAAAGTGCGTACTACACGTACTTGAAGTAGTATTATACTAAGTCATACCAAGTAATTGCTCAATACCAAAAGGGCATACATGTATTAGAGTAAACTAGTATACCGTATACCGCTAGCTTGGTACTCGAAGCAACCGAGAACACGAAGAAAAGTTTGATGTTGAATCCAGCAATGCGAATCAATGTAACGTTAGTGCCCTGGAGTAAATCTAACTCTTCAAAGGCCAGCTTATACAAAGACATGATCATCATGTAGTTAATGAGCAGCGTTCCCATATTACCGGTACTGCTTCATTAGGCTGATCGAGCATCGACCAACACGACTCAGTCAGTGAAACGGGGTCGAGCTATCTAGACGTTGATTACTCGCGCAAGCTTCTGGATGCGGTTAAGCAGCAAATCTCCCTTCTTGATGGCGTCCTGGTACTGCGCGTTCTTAGCGTCTGGGCGGTTGGTCTCAATCACACCAGCCACCTTGTCGATTTTGGCGTTCAATCGGCCGGCAGCGATGAATCGTGCAAGTTCCGTGTCCAGGAACTCGACGCTCACACCGAACGCAGCAGCCATGGAGGCGATAGTCACACTGCGATAGGCCTCGAGGAATTGGGCGTAGGCGAGAACGCGCAGTTCACGGTACAGGAAGCGTGAGTGAGTGGACAGGTACTTGTCTCGCAAGATATAAGGCTGGATGTCCACCATGGCCGTGAAGAATTTCTTGTAGTCGCAGTCGTACAGACCGTTCAGAAAGTCTGTTAGACACGGGATTTCGTTAATAACCGCAAGGATCTCAGGCGAGTCCACAATCTTCTTCTTCAGGTCCACACGACTCATGCTGAGTACGCACGTGATGACGCAGTAGAAGACCATCGTGTTGTACGGCATGAGCTCTGTGGCCGTGAACGTAGCCACAGACTCCTGGAACAGAGTGGACGCCTTCTTAAAGTCGCGAGCCATCAGCAAGTAGCAGCCTTCATACACTTTCAGTCGGTTGCGACGGTCCCAGTCTCCACCTTCGTCAATGAGTCTACAACAGCAATATTTAAAACAAAATATCAGCACCCTCACCAACAAACATCACAATAAGCACCTTCACGTACGCTGCGGCCTTCTTGATGTACGTCTCGACCAGTTCCAGATCGGAGAAGAAGAGTCCAATGCGGATGACGTGCAGCGCCACGAGGATCTTCTGGTTGATGGACTGGGGCTTCTCTCCGGCCACCTTAAAGGCCTCAAGTGCCTTCTCCTTGTCTCCGATACGCGAATACATCCTCGCCTTGGCCAGCATAGCCTCCAGCACCTCAATATCTCCCAAATTCTGCTCAGCATCGGCTAGTCGCTCGTCCAGAGCTGCAAGCTCTGTCGCGTTCTTATTGCTCATCTCAGCCTCAAGCGCTGAGTCCACAGGCCATTTGAACTCGTTGTACACGATATGGTAAAACGGGGCCATGTCGTTTTGCTTCACGAGCTCCAGTACCTGAGTCTGCGCGGCGGCTGCGGCCTCGGGAGTCAGGGTGGACGCTGAAGAGTGCTTGTGCTGCAGTAGGAAGTGCAGCTGCGAGAGCTTCATGTTAGGCAAAGTGCTGAGGTCATCCTCGATTTCCTCCGAGATGTTGCCCACGCTGGCTTGCTTCTTGAGCGCTGGGACTGTGGGCTTCTTCGCGTCGTCGGCTGCCATGATGGAGCTTCTTGGATATTGAGATCTATTCAGGGGGAAAGCATCATGTGCACCACATCAGACATGCATGCGATCGGTTAAAGGTTAAACGAAGTACCCACTTACCGGAATTAACGTGTTTTCTGCAACCGTGTAAAAAGTACCTTTCAAGACAAAACCGTAAGAACGGCGGAAGGCGTAAAATCTCGCACAAGATACTCCTGTCCATTTGAAACCGTCGCTTTGCTCACAATACTGTAAGCAATAGCGCGCTTTAACTGGGACACTGTTTTGATGCCAAACTGGTTAATTTTGTTGGTGCTGTAGATTTTTTACGGGCCACTGGTTGCAAAAAATTGATCGGTTGCAAAAATACCGTTAATTCCGATACTAAATAAACACCATACTCACCTTTAGGTACGGTTTTCAAGCCCAATTTACGTTGACACTTTTGAAAGCATTCGGTTTTTATCGCAGCGTTTTCAATTTTAGCGGTACTTCTGTAATCAAGAGGGGTATTTATACTGGAGAACTCGCTTTTATAAATTCATTTATTAACATGTAAAGTGGTTTACGTGAGCGGGTTATAGGCAGATTACAATTCCTATCGCACCAGCTCACACGTTTACTACTTGGAAAGTGCGCTAGCAAATTAAACGTTTGTTAAAGACAGTGACAGTACGTGTACAATATTGCACACATCTGTAACCACGCGAACCAGTCAAGATGCCAGAAAAGAACTTCATGCAGCTACCGTACTTGGTCTCGTCGCCATCGAAGACACCATCGTACTCGTCACGTGCCCTCCTGTACCAAGACTAGTCCTTTTTATAAAGGGAAACTACAATTTTAACGCTTTGAGTGACATTGATTGTCGCTTTAACTACCGGTTTTGGGAAGCTGACATAGTACGCCTCCACAAGGGTCTAAAGCTCGAGGGAGACTACAAATGCCAAGTCGCGTTCGGGTTGGTGAAGTCGAGGAGCTATGTTTCATGTTGCGTAGACGAGCGTATCCAGGTCGGTACGATGATCTCGCCGCCATGTTCAGCAGGTCGTCTACCGCGCTATGCCTCATTTTCCAATTTAAGGTGGGCCTCATGTACGCTTAGTACGTCCGACTGCTTGCGCTCGAGTGCGGCATTTTAAGTATCTCCCGATTCGAGGTTTACGCGGAGGTTATATCCGCACGAAGGGGGGGGGGCGATTAAGAGATACGTTGGATTTATAGACGGCATCGTTCGTGTTGTAGCTCGCCCTGCTCGTGACCAGTGGTAGTGCAACAGCGGACACAAACGCAAGTACGCACTGTAGTACCAGCGGTAATGGCTCGGGATAGCATCTTTATCGATTTTTACGTTCCGGTGGCAGGCCGCCGCCACGGTATCTACCTGCTACGCGAAAGTCGCGTCCTGTAGCGCCTCCAGACTGCACATTCCGAGGTCTACGGCTTATATGAGGACCCTGTATACCCAAATAGGCGGAATTTACATCCTGGCGCGGAGCGCACGTACTTGACGCTTGCGAAGCACTGGTACTGGACCAAGATGCTGAAATCAATCCAAAGCTACACTGCTGACTGTGAGCCATGTAGACGCAACCCACGGCTGACAAAGCCTCCGGGGCTGCTAGAACCTCTGCGAGTTTTGGAAGAGCGATGGAGATCGATCTCGATAGACTTTAGCACCGACTTGCCAAGAACAAAGCAAGAAGTGGATTCCATTTGCGTCGTTGTTGACCGACTGATGAAGCGTTGCCATTTCGTGCCGACAATGAAGAAGGTAGACGCCGTACCCGTCGCTTCATCGACTACATATGGAACCGTCACGGTATGGTCACTAGCGTTTTGTCCGATCGCGACAGGAGGCTCGTGTCCAAGTTTTGGCAACACGTCTTCAAGCCCATCGGGATAACACTCAACATGACAGTGGCACAAAAAGCCCAAGACGATGGTCAGACGGAACGGATGGACCGAACCCTGGAAGTGTAAGTGCGGTGCTATGTCGGACCTGTCCAAGACGACTGGGATATCCATCTCGCGAGTGCTGAGTTTGATGTGAGCTCTATTGTAACAGCAGTATCAAAATGGCGCCTTTCGAAGCTGATCTTGATACCACTCAACCCGCTTCAACTTGCAGCGGGAAATCGTGGTAAGGTCCCCACTAGTCGACGCGGGGCTGAGTTTCACGAGCGCCAAGCAGCCCTTTTTCGACGGTGTTATAAAGCACTTGCGGAAGCGCAGATGAGAATGAGCGACGTGCCACTGAAACCGAGAGAAGCAAATCTTTGACGCTGGCCACCGCGTGTACTTGAGCACTAAGCACTTGGATCCCAAGCATACCAGATTACCGAATTTGCGTGAGTTCATTCACGGTGTTGAAGAGGATCCACCACCACGCATACGAGCTCAGCATCCAAGCCGGCAACCGGCTCCATCCAAGCTTCACCACGGGATCTTTAGCGTCCCCATGATGTTGTTCTTGCCGACAGAGCCGCTGGACAACTCGTTCAGCGGCTTTTCGACAAGGGCACTACAAACGACAAACGAAATTTATTGTGGAGTGGTTGGATGATAAGGATTCCACGTAAGAGCCAATTGATAATCTTTCACAAGTACCGAATCTCATTGCAGACTTTGAGGCATCCAGAAGGAAGAAGCTATTGAGGCGGTGAGCAGCAAAACCAAGAAAAAAAAGTGGTGGTGGTGGTGGGGGGGTACTTGTAGGCAATAGCCTACAAGTATTCCCGTACTACATCCCCTGCAGTTTCGGTAGTTTCTTCTTCTCACGACGCACTTTCCTTCGATTCGGCCGTTTGCCGGCGGCAACGATACCCTGGATTCAGCCTCTTTAAGCCCATCGATTTGACTTTTTCGAGATACTCCACGTTGGACAACGGTTCTGGAGTCACTAGCGGTTCAAATCCATCCCGCACCAACAATCAACGCCTTGTCCCTCGCGAGGATAACGACACAATGTCCAACAAGGCCGCCACCAATACCCGTAATGTACACTCCTTTACGCAGGGTTTGGACGGACGTCTAAAAGTGCTCCACATCCGTGTAAGAAGCTTCGAGAGGACTCTGAAAGATACGTCGTGGTCCAAGGAAAAATTGTGGAACTGAAGGAAGTGGAAGAAGTCTATAACTTCAGCACGAGAAACACCACCAGCTGTACTAGGGTTACCGAGATCAAATGCCTTCCAGAGATCAGAAGCCGTCGATGCGACATCACGTTCACCAAGATGAAAGAGAGCAGCATGAACAGCATCCATGAAACCGCCACCGGTAGGAGAAGCCGTGTCACGGCTCGCAAAATGTTTCTTGTGAGCAAAATCGTGCCCAAATCGTCTCTTCATTGCATTTCTTGGCTCCTGCGACGCGCGAACTTCCGGTCGAGGTGATCCTCCCAAACCCAGCTCAACTGCAGAGACTTGACTTGCCATTCCATGAGAAAGCAACGATGTGGAGCGTCACCGCGGACATCATGCAGCTGCTCAAGGTTTACTTCGACCGAATAACCCCAATGAGCGTTCGGATCAATGTTTATCACGATAATTGGCTTGGTGCTTCTTCGGCGCAGGAGGCTGTGAATGCTGATGCCAATCGCCAGAGTCGGCACCACGTCTGAGCCGACTGCGTGGTCTAACAGGACTAGTCTACTCGTCAATGTTCATATCACCAATAGCGCAAACAAGCAGTGTCGGCGACGGTGAACGCGTCGCTGGTGGAGGCACCGACTCATCCAGCTCTAAAGTCGAAGACTCTAGATCCAATTCATCATCCGATATGTTGTGGATCGCATCGAACTGTAGATATATCTAGCGGTTCAAAACCGATTCCCCAGACACATCTGACGCTACCTAAGCGTCATCCAAAAGAGATGATGACGCAGCGATTGACAGTGACAACGGAGAGCCAACCAGCGAACCAGAATAGTGAAAAGCCGCATGAGAACCAAAAGACGATGAAGAGGATGGTAGTGGTAGCGAATGCGGTGATGACAGTGGCGATGTGGGCAACGGTTCAGCCGACGGACCAATCAGAGCTGATCCCGATGCTGGTGCGGTCGTCGCTGCGCACGCCATGCACGCCTTGGTCGCGCAGAGCCCTACTGTCGCACGAAGCTCCATTGAAAGTGTGAAAGAAACACCACACGTGCTTGTTAGAATCATGTTGACCGCCTCTGGTTAGAACCCACTCAACTCCGATGAACCCAGGCCCACAGGCGATGATAACACCGGTTCAAGCGAGTTCCGGTAGAGACGGCTGACTTCGCGGTCGCTGTTTTTTTTTCGGGAATGAAGGCTGCGAAAAGACGGTGGTTGTCAGAGGGATGGTGAGTGTATCTGATTGGTTGATATTATCGACCTAAATGGACGAGCGGTTAGTATTACAACGAATGCGTAAAGCATAGTTATGAATACATCTGCATATGCAGGGCAGTTGTAGAAGCTTCTATCCGTCTAAAGTGCGGGGCAACACTTTTCGTTTTGACGCTCTTCCCCAAGATTCCTTGTGTCGGATAAAGCAACAGTCTGCAGCAGCATTCAGCAATATGAAGGTATAACACGGAGCGATAAGATAAATTAATTTGGGATGAGTGCTAGCGTGATTCGGCGTTCTCCCCGCAGTAAATAAAAGCTGGTTGTGTGCAGTAGTCAGCTTGCTGTTCGATTTTAAGGGATTGCTTTCCCTCAAATTCCGTGGAAGTCTGGATGTACTGCCGTGTAAAAAGGGATTTGTATGGCAACTGTTCAGTAGGAAAACCTTGCTTATCTGAAAAACGAAGGACCTCCTGTCTCTCAAAAATGATACCAGGGCGTTTTGCCACACAAATTTCGCAGAATGAGTATTTTTAAATCAATTTGGCCTACATTTATAATTTAAGGTCGTGCTCGATCTGGACAATGTACGCATTACAATGGAAGCCCCAAATCAAAGCGATGGGGTAATATAGACCTGCGCGCGCGCGGCGCAAACTAGCGTCATCTGACTGTAAACGACGACAACACAGTGCGGTGCGTCGGACGCCTTCCAGGACGACGCCTGTGATTGAAGGCCAATCGACGGCAGAACCGACAAGCGGAGATTTGCTGGACAGCGATGAGGGCAGAGGGTCGTATTGTGTGGTAGCACCGTTACCGCAGAAAATGCAGTTTCGTCTTGTAAGGTATTTGAGGTCTACATGGCTGCCTACGGGGTCCATACACCCCAGGTACGGTACCTGTAAAATTTGATATATTTTCATCGCTTAGTTTCTCATGCGCCTAGAAACTGCGCTATGTTGTGGTTGTGTCTGGGATTTAGGTGTTCACGCCTCCCTCTCATACTACAGCGACTGAGTGCAGCGATCGAATCGACAAGAATTAGTCCAAGGCGGACAAGATCCCTCAAAGTACGCTAGGTCATTCGTCTGCACGCACCGTTGCAAGTACTAGTCCCAAGCTTCGAGCAAGCAATTATGAGCGTCTATCGACTAGTATCGGTACCAAAAGCCCTTCTTAACAAGATTTAGGTCAATTTAAATAATACACAGCTGTTTACTGTATCTACTGTGGGTTCTAGTCGAAATTACCAGACGGGATCGGTATAACCCGCCAAAACGTAGCCAACTGGCAGCCAACCTACATACCCAGTAGCATAATATAAACTCTTGTAAGCTCAATGATATGCCTCAGACTGCAGTTGGCGAACAAACACATTGCCGATCCCTCGTGTTTCCTCTTCTTCGCCACCGTCATCTTCCTTTGGACGAGTCCCACGCGAAGACTAAAGACCGCCCTGCTCCCTTAGAAATACAGCAAGCATCAGCTCCAACGCTGATTCGGAAACAAGTATCTCCCAAGTATCCCCCCACACCAGTCCAGGAACGAATTTCTATAGAGGCGTTGCAGCCATCGGCTCCTTCGCCTGCTCAAAAACTAGTCCCCTCAGCGAGGTTGCATCCTTCCTCTTTTGTGCCAATTAGTTCCGCAGAGGCATAGGTATTGCAGTCGTTAATTGGCCCATGCGCCGGCTCAAGCGCAGATCCACCTCGTCCAATTGTAAGGACAACGACTGGTCAAGGTGACACATTTGGAGGAACTCTCGGATGATGTGGCTGTCGTTGGCAGCTCATTTATGGATAATATACAAAACCTCTGGATCCAATTTAGATTTCGAGGGAAGCACAGTGCTATGACGCGTCACAGTGGGAGAAAGCGGTACAGTTCAAGTTGAGATGGCACACCGACGGACACTCGTTCAAGCGCTGTCATAAAAAGCAAGCGCTTGCATAATTGGATATGGTGCATAATAATGCGTATTTATCACGTTGGCTGGCTGTAGATGCGTCAAGGGACCATGACCCTCATCAGACGTTCTTAACCGAGATCATATCCGATCCCATATCGGGAAAATGGCGCGATGCTCTCAGTGATGACCGGATGCCATTTGGCAGTAGCTTTGGTGGTGAGGTCGCTCCTACAAGCGCCAGTTTAACGCCCACCAATTGTTATGGCGGGTCATAACAGCCCCAAAGCGAGATGCGCGTCAGTGTCGTCTAAGCAAATCCTCGCTAGTGGAGGACGGAAACAACGCCAGTGCGTAGCGTGCCGATATGAGGGCCGGTATCCTACAAAAGAAACCGACGCATGTTTCTCGCACAGTGTTTGCCTCTGCAGGGTTGTGCACGGATCCACCGACACTGCTTTTACGTGCCCCAAGAAACCGAGGAGCTGTTGGACAAGCTTCATGGCTATTATCTAAATAGTGGCTGGGCAAATAGGAACGTGCTAAGGTCATCTAAAGAGATCAAACTAAAGAGGGTCCACACCACCACCACTCAAGGCGCAGCATGCTCTCTTGGTGCCGATGACACATCTAGTCATCAGAACAACACACTTAGAGCAATACTTTTAAGTCGGCAGTGACGTTTGCTATTGCTGTGGCGACAATTATATAACGACGACTCGGCAATACACGTACACTTCTCTCGTATTTCGCTCTTGTCCTCGTATTATAAAAGCAGTCATGAACGACAAGAATTGACGTTATGTTATATCTATTTGTACACGGGCAAATTAATTGTTTCTATTCTGCTTCAAAGCTTGGGGGTATACATGTATATATGTTTTTTTATACTACAAAGCTTGGCGGTCGATTATACGGTTTTTTAATTGGTTCAAAGTGTGGAGGGGGGGGGGGGGTATCCTCAATTCATTATAATATTTATTTTATTCAAAACTAAATGCATGTTAAGCTTGAACGTGATGTGTCGCGCGCTCGTCGGCTTCGATCAGGCTGTCACTTCCCCAGTCCTGCCCATCGCCGAACCGTGATGTGCTACGCATTCATCAGCTTCGAGAAAGCTGTCACTTGCTTCAGCTGTGCTCACGCTATTCATCCGGCTCTCCAGCTGCTTGATCAGTATCATGCTGGAGACTGTACACGTAATTGGAAGGGGTACTGCCTTCCAGCTACCGATTCGGTAGACTATTGCGGTGAGTTCCACTTCATACAGAAAAGATTGCGACAGGATAGTCGATGCCGAGCACAGTAGAGAGATGTCCAGAAACTCAATCGACCTCGTCATATTTGGCTAAGTACCTTTCGGACCATGACCATCATGGCTTCGTCAAACAGGAAGTCGTTAAAGAAAATTATTGAAGCCGCTTGAAACGGTGGATTAGGAGAAATCATCTGCTATGGCCGCACTGGAATCCGGATCACCAACCACATACCACTGAAGGCCATCACTTGATAGCCGGAGTAAGATCTGGCCAACTGGGCTAGATTGCTCGTCATAAGCTGTTCCAATCGCAGTGATTTTTATTGCGGTACTTCCACACGTACCCTCGGGTGAGTTCTGGAGGGTTCCACAGCTGAAGAATGCGGAAGACGGTCATAGTCTCTGCTATCTCGATGCTATGCGAGAATAGCAGCAATGCTACCTTAGAACAGCGTCTCTTGTCCTGGTGTCATTGGTATCGCATAGGCGACTCCGGTTTGTTGTACATCTAACTTCATATTAAGGAGCAGTTTCTAAATATCTCGAAATTATTGGTCATCAATTTCTGCCCTCGCGAGTCTCAGATCTGTGGGTTAGCACTCTACGTATACGCTGGTCAGAACCGACGTGCCGCATCTGGTAGAGCTCACGGCTGGGGTGGCAGCGGCTCAAATAATCGCAACTCGAATGGTCCGTCCTTGATCCAGCCTACGGCGCGCTCGGTGATTTACTGTGTATGTCGGGCTGTGTATCGACAGATTGCCTCCACTATGGGATCGGCTGGTGTTAAACTGTTCCCTATCATCACCCAAAGTTTGCCACCGGGGGTGGTTGTCCGTCCGATTGGTGCGCCCGGTGTTACAACTACTGGTTTGCTTTGGGGTCATTTGAGTGTTTACAGCATCCACGCTCCGAAATACTAGTCCTCTTTTTGAATCATGAGAGCGTGTTCCACCGTGTCTTCACTGTCACTGCTATTGACGCTAATCCAACTCCCCCGGTGCCCTTGAGGGTGACAGCAAATTTGGATTGACCTATGTGTCGGCTTGGGTCCGCATGCTTCCATTAGAATTGCTTTTGGATGTCCTGCTCTACCTGGCGTGGTACGTCGAGCATCGCCGCTGTGAGCAGTACCGCTGGTAGCATTATCATATTGAGTATAGCTCTACACTAACGGATTTTCCGAATAAAAGCCGGTTTTGAAATCCTAATAAGCCCCTAAATATCAATCGATTTTGGGGTTGTCCAGGGTTTCCTAGAATAGTATTGCAATTATATGGTAAACAACTGATGAAATATATAATGGTGAGCATGGTAGAGCCGACATGAAATACATTATTGCACCCTTGACAAAGATGAAATACATTATGCATACCTCAAATTCAATTCTGCTTACCAACCATCTGCACCATTGCCACGTTCCAATATCGGCGATTTGTCTTGAGAAATAGGATGTTTTCCAGTTGGGCCGGCGCCATGGCTTGCCGCTGAGGAGACAACACGATTCCAGCTTGGCTAAAAAAACGTTCGGCAATATTAGACGTCGGTGGAATGTATTGCACCAACTCGTATCTGTTCATATACAAAAGGAATTGGTCAAATTGACATGACAACGACATTTAAAAAGCTCCTACCTCGGTTGCTGTTGCGCATCCACCTTCCGCTTCTTAAGTGCTTGCTCAGCAAAGCTGAGCTTTTTATTTTCCTTGTTGGCTGCGGCATGCTGAGGTTGGATTAAGGCTGGAGCAGCAAATTGAGGCGCGACAGAGTTTCGCGTCAAAAGCCGAGTCTCTCCGTTCAGAACTTGTACGCACGCCATCTCGAATATCGGGAACTTGACTATGGGAGCCTGTGGAGCCAGATAGCTCCCTAGGGATGGTGCTTTTTCCATGAGGCTGTCAAACAAAGCACGAACATCTGCCAGCGTTAAGTTACCTTCCTCCTGGAGCTTCTTGCTTACCGACTCAAAATCCTTCAGATCGTCAAGCGTTGAACGCAGCTGCCTCTCTTCCAGTGGGGATGGCATGTACGCTGCTGAGTCGTCATCCGCGGAGTCCAGGAAGGGCTTGAGCTTGAAGTAGCGTTCCACCATGGAAAACGTGGAGGACCATCGAGTCTTTTGCCGAATAACTGGCCGGAGTGGTGTTTTGTGTCTATGTAGTCCGCATAAAAACAAATTAAATAAAACTCGGATATAGAATAAAACTCAGATACGGCTTACCTTAACTTTGCCGACTGATTGAGACCACGCAGGAACTTCATAAGATCGTTGATTTTCTCCAGAATGTCTTCATACTCGTCCAGATACTGGGTCATAGCGAGATTTAGTCGATGGCTGGCACAGCCGACCAACGGAATCCCCAGCTTTGACGCGATGCTTCCATTGACGGAACAGTTGTCGCCGACCAGGAAGCGGACACATTCGATGCGCCGCTTCAACGGCTTTAAAATCGTCTTGAGGAACGCAACATGTGCATCAGCATCGTGATGGGGATGGTTGTTGCAGTCTTCCTTGTCTAGTAGAGGCGCCATCGCCAATAGTACAGTCTCCCGCTTACCATCATGACCAAAAGCGGCAAAGACCCCCACGTAATGTTCACTTTTGAAAGACCACCCGTCAAATACGATACCAAATCTTTCAGGGAGAAATTCGCTGAACGTGCGCAGCACTTCCTGGCAAACAGCTGCCATGTAGTGGACCAAGGTATCATCACATATGGGCTTGAGGGTCGTGTAGCGTCGCGTTAGGCTGTTCTCGCAGAATGAGAGCGGCAAGTTAGCATCAACAATCCACTCTAGCCATCCAAATATATTGACGCTCTTTTTGTCTACGAACGACAAGAGTGTGCCATTGTTGCCGCCTTGAAAACTGTCTAGAGTAGTTTCATAATCAGGATGTTGACTATAAATGTGGTTGATTAGGTTCGTGTAGCCACGTTTGGCGTCCTGTTTCCGCTGTACGCCGCAGCGACATCGATAGAAACCCATACAGTCGTCATTCTCGTCACGGATTGGCTTGAAAAATACATCGCAGATCTGCTTTCTGGTGTAGCGAGAAACTGGTGATCGCGTTGGGGAGAGAAGATTATCCATGCCAGCACGGAATTTACAAATGAGCCTGGCCTCAGCTCAGAGCAGCAGCATGAACGGTTGGTTGTCGAGTAGCTCCAGCGGCCGCTTTCTTATTGGTTACTAAGTAATACAATAGGGTTATGATAAGTAAATTTTTGATTTCAAAATGACAAAATATGTTACTCTGGACTAAATCTACCGAAATAAGTTATTGACGGGGGAGTCGTGCGGCTCGAAATACATAATGGTATGGCATAATATGGCAATTATTGCTTATTACAATATATTTTTAGGAAACCCTGGTTGTAAACGGGTAAGGACTTGTAATTTATGAAAGTATAACCATCAATTATTGTTCCGTAACGTTACTAAAATGATATGCATGTGTGTCCTGGTTTGTAAAAGCGTCTTCAACCGGCACCTCGCCCATTTTGCGCTTTCCGCTTTCGTCTACCAGCTCCACGTCATCTAATGCGTTAGCCGTGTTTTCCTCTTTCTTCTCTTCTTCATTTCCCCAATAGCGTTTCCCGCTCCCAGCTCTCAGAAGATTTTTCTGTATTATATTTGGTTATCTAGCAATCATCATAAATTTGCACTGGATCTTCGGTCTCCCAAAAGTCTCCCGCTCCCGATATTTTATCGTGGTCGGGAGCAGGAGGACATTTTCCAAGGGCAAGGTTTCACTCGCGCGACAATGGAGGAGCTCGAGCGCGTAGAGAGTGCTGTGGAAGACTACAAGAAATGGAGTGCGAACGCTTTACGCGCGGAGTGTAGAAGGCTCAATACAGCGCCCACCTCATCGAACAAATCGTCCTATCTGGATGCCCTCCGTGCCAGTCTGCTTGCGACGGAAAGTGTTACGGCAAGTGGAGTCGTACAGAGCCCTTTCCATCGGTCCAAGCCCGAGCGGAAACGGTAGCTCGCGTGATTAGATTTCTCAACGTGCTGTTCTCCGACAGCTTTTGCAGCGGCGTCGCCCGTTTGGGCAATTTAACAACATGGTAGGACTCGACACACATAGGACAAGAAGTGCATCCGACTGGTGGAGTGAAGTGCATAAAATGATGAAGACAATGAAAGCTTCAACGCTTTGTTTCATGTAAGGGTGGCATATTCGAGCGTTGATATTGCTGCGTTCAAGAACCACGACGCTAAGAAGCTGTGGTAAGTATGTAAGGAGTTGGATCGTGATTACATGGAGGTGTATGGCCGATTTACAAAGTCTGGGAACAACGCTCCGTTTAATGTATTCCATGGAGGTAGAGTGGACCTTTACTACTTGCATTTACTCATGACTATCACAAAGCCAAACCTCCACTTCAAACACTGCCCGAATTTGTCATGGTGGACTCGTTTGAGAGTGGCTCTACCGCATTGGTCATAGACGCTATAAGTTAAAATAAATGATCATACCAAATTGTGCTGATGTCGCCTTTGATCTCTAATCTAACTGATTTGGTTTTCATGTGTGTATCATTCATATGTAGGGTCTAGCACAGACACGGTGATTAAGTTGGTTCAAGACTTGGCACAAAACGAAGATCTGGTCTTGTTGACAAAGCGACAAGTTGCATTTTTCGAGGAGAGTGCTACGTTGAAGCGACAAAAGCCTGCTCGATCTACACGAAGCTGCAATACGAGCTTCTACTATTCGTGAGAAGAAGGACTAGATTAAATTACTAGTTACACCACAGAATAATCTGCGTGAAATGCGACGTGATCTCGCTGCTCTTCAGCAAGAAGGACGCCCCACAGACGACTGTGAGGTGGCTGATTTGCAAAGCTGCATAGCTAAGCTTATGAGCGAGATGGGAGCATGTTTGCAGTAGTTAAAAACACTTTTTTTAGTACTACTGTATTACGAAGTAAATTTTGTGCTTCGAGCTCACGTGTCAAGGTTCAATTGTTGGTAACTTCAGCTTTATTTAAATTAAAGGAGCACTTCAGCTTAAATATCGCTTAGCCTTTCTCCGTTTCGCTGGACATTGTGCTGGGGTCTACCAAAACCTTGAGAGACTGCAATACCAACGCGTTCACTCTAGTCGTTTTGTGAATGAAGCGAGGTTCATGCGCGAATGGCTCCCGTACTGTATGAAATTTAAGATCTCTTCTGACTTTCAATAGGGAACGTGGACAACACAAACTCCCACGGTTTTGGTTCTTATCCCACCGAGATTTCTCCCGGAGATTTAAGAGCGGGCCTGATGGAGTTGTGCCTCGGCGTCATTACAGTGATTTGGGAATGAGACAGCTCTCAACGTGTAAGCTCTCTCAAGAAGTTTACGATCCAAGTCGAGGACGAGCGCGCAACGGCAGTGAACATTAAAAATAAATGTACTTGGGTGGAACATTAAAAATAATAATGTACGCGATAGGCCAGACCTCTAGTTGATACAGGACTCAGATCTTACCATTGTGAGCGGATTTGTATTTCCTACAGATCTTGTAGCAGTGATTTGCGCTGCCTTATGATGTACTTGAAGTAGGCTTTTTGCTAAAGGGAGCTCTCAGTTTATACCTTTTATGTGATGCACCTGAAAGGACGCTAAAAATGCTACCTTTATTACGAAAGAGAAGCATGATTGCTAAGATGAGTATCTCAGCAATGGCGCGCTATCTGGAAGAAGATGAAAGTGCCGGATTGGATTTGACACGACGCCGAATGTAACGGGGTACGTAGCCCTAAGTGTACCCTGGTTACATGAAGTGTGACACGTCACACTTCAGGATTATGACACTTCATACTTCGGGATATTTGGTACAAAGTACCAAGGTCGTTCAAAGCCAACCATTGGTTAACGACATTGCATTTCTATAGGTGACTTATAGTTTGTATTAAACCCAAGCCTTAATCTACCTATAAATATAATCAGTTTACATTCTACCTTAATTAGGTCACTTCGCTCTCTTTTGAATAAAGAGGGGACCTGTGAACTGCCGTTCACTGAGAGTTTGTATACTCTCGGAAGATAACTTCCTCTAGCGCAAGGTGCTGTGCGACCCCGTCACACTTGGTAGCACTCGTAGTCAATCCACGCCACCGCGGGTAGACTACCTGAACCTCTCCGAAGTTCGTTGCCATGTTTAGGAGCGACTACTCCCGTATGAACGACTCTCAGTTCGAGTCGGTTCGGAAGATGGCAGGCATCTTCGGGATGGAGGCCCTGCAGAGCCTGGTGG
Organism: Phytophthora betacei; assembly: GCA_011320135.1. Classification (NCBI taxonomy): domain Eukaryota; phylum Oomycota; class Peronosporomycetes; order Peronosporales; family Peronosporaceae; genus Phytophthora; species Phytophthora betacei. The sequence goes on from JAANHX010000020.1 coordinate 199,111, forward strand.
TGTCAACACCGGCCGAGCAGCTCGAGCGCGTCAATGCGTTCGACGCGTACGATAAGGGCCTCATCGCGCATGTGCAGGAGAACCTGCAGGCTCCGGCGGCGGAAGCAAATCCGCCTCACCCGAAGCCAATACGGCTGAAGGTTAAGCCGTATGAAGGGAAGGAAGGCGAGAACCTTCACTTCTGGGTCCGAGAAGTAGAGCTCGCGATGGACGCGGCTCTGATCTCGACCGAGCAACTTCGTGTTGCTTTTGCACTCTCCAACCTTAGCGGCCGTGCTAAGAGTTGGGTGTACACACGGGAAGCAACACCCCCTGGATGTTTCACATCCTGGGCTCAGCTGTGTGAACAGCTCCGAGCCGCGTTCCTCCCGGCGAACTACGAGTACCGCCAGCGTTCGCGCTTCCTCTCGTGTAAACAAGGGAGGCGTGAACTGCACGAGTACGTGCAAGAGATACGGGAGCTCACGGCGTCCCTAGTGGGAAACCCACTCAACGAACACATCAAGATGACTGTGTTCATGGACGGCCTTCGAGTGGGCCCCGCACTCAGCTGTTCCGGGTGCAGTCAAGCACCCTTGAAGAGGGATTCAAGTGGCTCTTCAAGAAGAGTACAGCCATCGCCAGGCGCGTACGCCGGCCTCAGCGTGGCCTGGGAGCTCCTTGTCCACTCCCGGTCGAACAACCCCCAACGGCCAGTTCCCATGGAGCTCGGGTCCGCCGAACAGCGTGACATCCGATGCTTCGGCTGTGGGAAGATGGGCCACTTCAAGCGCGACTGTCCCGCGGAAAGACTCCGCAGACCGTCCTCGCCCAAGCCCGTCCTCAAGGGTCGCTGGCAGAAGCCATGATCCCGGGGACAGGGGAACGCCGGGAACCAGTAGGGGCGGGGCGCCCTACTGGGGAAGAACTAAGTCTTCGTGATGGGTGCGCGGGTGGCGCGTACCACGGGGACTTAGCCCCTGAGAGTCTTCGCACTCTCGAATCGGCGAAGAGCAGCGGCGGGTTGCTCGTAGTACACGGATGAGTACGGGGATACGATCATCCCTTTAGAATCTTGATCGATTCTGGGGCGTCGAAAAATTTCGCACGCCGCCAGACGGTTGCTCGCAACAGCAACAAGTTGTCCGATGCTTTGAGAGAAAGCAAGGGCAACGGGACGTTGTCAGTGCGACTGGTCGACGGGAAGGTCGTCACTGTCCCCAACGTCCAAGTGGATCTGGTCGTCAAGTTTGAAGACTTTGACAGCCTCGAACAGTTCACTGTTCTCGATATGGATCCATATCATATGATCCTGGGCATGCCCTGGCTTGAGAAGCACGAGCCCTGGATTGACTGGCGAGGCAAGGCAATCGGTGCCAGCCGCCCTGCGCAGTCCGACAGAGCATTGGTGAGTCATGTTCCCACCTCTGTCAGGACCCGGGGCGCCCGCAAGGGCTGCCAGGGTACCAAAGCATTCGGCAGATGCTTGGGAGTCGTCGACGTATATGACGGTTCCGAGGATGCTTTGATGGTGGCAGCGCCCAGAACGGGCGCTGGCCAAGTGGGTAACTTAGGTCCACAAACGGGTAACTTAGTTCCGCAGACAGCTGCAGCTGTCATGAACACCGAGAACAGCGTGTTCAGAGTGGGTAACAGAGTTCCACACACGGTCGCCTAGACATTAACTAAAGAGGAAGGCGTCGAACACGCTTCCTGTGTGGGTACCACAGTACCACACGAGGCCACGAGTGCCTCGGATGTCGTAGCGCCGACATCCCTAGACATGGGCAGCAAAGCTCCACGTCACGGTCGCCGTCGTCAACGACGCCGCCGCCGCCTCAAGTCGGATCCGAACTTCGTTCAGATCAACGTCGCTTCAAGCGACTCGGAGTCCAGGGCCCGGGCTCCTCCGACAAGGCCGGTGGAAGAGTGCTATCACATCTCCGATGGCGAGACCGGTTTACCCGTCAAGGCATCTGGTGTCCACTTGGAACCGTTGCCAGAGGTTGCAGAGATACTGAACCTCGAGGAAATGACGGCTGAGTCTTTCCTGGCCAACCTCAAGGCTGGAGAGATTGCTGAGATGGTGCTCATGAGACCTGAGACCACTCGAGAGGAGCTGAACACCTCCTCTGTCTTGGACGAGAACGTCTTGGAAGACCTAAACAAGCAGCGGCAGACGCGCTTGGGTTCTGAGACCCTTAAGAACCCCAAGGATCCGGTGTATCCTTTGGTGACGGAGTATGCGGACGTGGTGAACAAATACCCACCGATCCAACTCCCACCGTATCGAGGCGTACGGCACGAGATTGATCTCGTGCCCGGCACAAAGTATTGTGTCACAAGGCAATGGCCTCTCCCGCGCGAACAGTGCGAGGTCATTGATGCCTTCTTCGCCGCGAAAGCGAAGGCAGGCATGGTGCGGGAGTCGAAATCCCCGCACTCGACGCCGACTTTCTGCGTTCGGAAGCCGAACGGAAAGTGGCGTCTAGTTCATGCTTACAACAAGCTGAACAACGCGACGGTGCCGGCCCAGACACCAACCCCACGAAAGGATGTGTTGTTAAACAACATGACCGGGAGCGTACTGTACAGTGCGCTGGATTTGGTAGACGGATACTACCAGATCCTGATGCGAGAGAGTGACATCCCGCTCACCGCGGTGAGCACTCCAAGCGGCATGCTTTGGGAGTGGCTCGTCATGCCGCAGGGCCTGTCTAACGCCCCGGCGACGTTCAATCGCCTGGTGACGCAACTGTTCCGCCCTTTGCGTACCTTCGTACAGACGTACTTCGACGACATATTCGTCCATAGCCGTGCCGAGGGAGGCAAGACGGCCATGGAGGTGCATCTAGGACACCTCCGTCGTGTGTTGGAAGTAATGCGAGTGAACAAGCTCTACGCCAACATCGACAAGTGCGTTTTCGCGTCACCAGATATTCAAGTTCTCGGTTGCTTCGTAAGCAACGTGGGCGTTCGGGCTGACCGAGACAAGGTCAAGGCCATAGCAGCATGGCCGACGCCTTGATCCCAGAAGGATCTTCGAAAGTGGTTGGGCTTGGCCAACTACCTTCACAAGTACAGCGCGGGGTACGCGGGCTTCGCTAAGCCCTTGTCGAGCCTCCTTCAGAAGGACGTCGACTGGCGCTGGGAGCAAGAGCACCGGGATGCTTTTGACAGCATCAAGGTCAGTCTCCAAGAGGCCCCTGTCCTGGCCCTGCCGGACGAGACGAAGCCGTTTAGCGTCGTCTGCGATGCCTCCGATTACGCCATCGGATGTGCATTGCTGCAGGCCGACACGGCTGGACACGAACGAGTCATCTCGTTCCAGTCCAGGCAGCTCAAAGCCGCCGAGCGGAACTACCCTGTCCACGACAAGGAGCTCCTGGCAATGAAATATGCCCTTGTGAAGTTTCGTGTTCACCTTCTGGGCTCTAGGCCCTTTGTGATCTACACAGACCACGCGTCCTTGAGGACGGCGACTAACTCGTCTCACCTCTCCCAAAGGATGGCGAGGTGGCTGTCCTTCTTCGCGGAATACAACTTCCGCGTCGAATACAAGCCGGGCAAGCTCAACGTGCTTGCGGACGCCCTCTCTCGGCGTCCCGACTATGAGTTGGCCCACATCACGCGGGTGACAACGGATCTATATGATCGGATACGCATGGCGTATCGGGACGATGAGGCTGTCGCGCCTATCGTCAAGTTCCTTATGGCCGGAACGAGCGCGAAGTCCGACTGGCTCTCGTCGCGACAGCGCTCACGGCCCACCGATATGAGTTGAAGGAGGGCCTCCTCTATTACCGGGTGGAGCCCACTGACCCTCCACGGGTGGTCGTACCCAACGACGAGGATCTGAAGCTCGACATCCTCGCGGAGGCGCATGACGCGCCCTCCAGCGGCCACTTGGGCCGCGAGAGGACCTTTCTATCGGTCTCTCAGTCCTTCTGGTGGACCCACATGTACAAGTGGGTCGCCCGGTACGTCAAGACATGTGAAACATGTCAGCGGGTCAAACCCGCAGGGCACTCTTCGGCTCCACTACAGAGCCTGCCCGTACCGGCTGGTTGTTGAAAGTCGATGAGTCTTGACTTCATCTTTGGGCTTCCCGCCGACGGACACGGCAGCACCGGAATTTTGGTGTTCGTGTGTCGGCTGAGCAAGATGGTACATCTTGCTCCAGTTCCCGTCACTGTTACGGGCGAACAAACCGCAAGGTTGTTCGTCGATGGCGTGTTCCGCTATCACGGTCTCCCAGAGACGATTGTCTCGGACCGAGACCCACGGTTCACTGCTGCATTTTGGAAAACTCTGTTCCCTTTACTGGGAACTCGTCTGCAGATGTCCACTGCGGACCATCCGCAGACAGACGGCCAGACAGAGCGCGTCAATCGAGTGCTCGAGGACACTCTGTGCACTGTGTGCGCGGCAGCACCACGTACGTGGTCGACGCAGCTTCCAGTTGTTGAGTTTGCGCTCAACAACGCGCTGCACGCGTCCACGGGGTTCACGCCGTTCTACTTGAACGGCTTCCGTCACCCCAGAGTGCCTCTCACTCTTCGAGGAGACACTGGCTCCTCTATTCTAAGTGGGGGAGAGGCTCGGAACGCCCTTTCCTCCCAGGTCTCGGACGTGAGACCAGTTTCGCTGCGGAAACATGTGGAATCCTTTATGGATACCAAGCTGAGCGTTGTCAGCAGGGTCTGCGATGCCATGGCAGCGGCTCAAGATAAACAAAAGGAGTACTCCGACAAACATGGAAGAGGGAACTTAAGTATATTTATGGTGGGGTCTTAGTGTTGCTAGACACGAGGAATCTACCTCTTGACACTGTCAGCTCTGTCGGCAGCAACAAGCTGAAGCACCGCTTCATCGGACCATTTGCCGTCCTGGCCAGACATGGTGCGTCGTACACCATCGACCTGCCAAAGTCAATGACGACGCACCCGACGTTCTACGTTGGACGTCTTAAGCGGTACTTTGATCCGCAGGGGGTTGCTGACTCGCAGACCCACCTTGACCCAACTCCTCAAAGCGAGGACCGGTCACAGACGTTGACGAGGGCGTCGGGGCAGGCACCCAAGCCTCGGTCGGAACGGCAAGGCTGCGGTCAAGACCGTACGCCGGAGGGGCTCCGTACGAACGGTCCCCGGCGCCATACGCCGAGTACGCTGAGTACGCCGGGTACGCATCATACGCGTACGTCTGGGAGTGTGCCGCAGGCGGCTCCGGACGTGGCAGCAGAGCCTCGATCCGTCGGATCATGCGAAAGACCTCGTCCAGATCGGACGAAGAGGCCCGGCGATCCACCCGCAGGTGCAGGCTCGCGACCTCTCGCTCCAACAGGTCCAGGCGGCCCGCAAGACGAGCGAGCTCGCCCTGATTCCCGGCCTGGGCGGCAGCATCACCGCCAGTCCCAAGGCCAAGTGCAATCTCAAGCACGATGACGCGTTGACGGAGGCGGTCAACCTCAGGGTCCTGTGTCGGACCCGCAGTCGGAGCACTCGGACGAGAGTGGCGTTCGGGAGGCGCCGAGTACTCGTACTCGTACGAGGGCACCTTCGCCCCTGCTTGACCAGAATGGAGAAGCCCACTTCCACGTGGAGCGGATCCTCCAGGAGCAACGGCGTCGCGGTAAGCGACAGCTCCTCGTGAAGTGGAGGGGTTATGCCCACTCCGAGAACTCGTGGGAGCCGATTGAACGGCTCCTGATTGACTGCCCGAAGGCTGTCGCAATCTGGGAACAGAAGCGGCGGCAGCTTCATAAGTAGTCCTAAGCTTCTTGCCCGAACGGGGTACGGATGATGAATACATTCCGTACCCGCGCTCATCGTGAGCGCTGGAAGCCGCGCGCTTCAGGATGTCCCTTGGCAACATGCGCTTGCTGATCAAGTGGGCAAACCTCACACGGAGATCACGCTAGTCCAGAATGCGGGACAGCAGCTGATCTTCATGGAGCTCCCGTAACTCCGTGGGTGAGTACTTAAGAGACTCCACCCATGCCCAGAACATGTCCTCACAAGAACCCCACGTGGGACAGTTCTCGGGCATAACCCAGGGGTATCCCCAAAGAGGATAGAGACCACCCCGGGTCTCGGGCTTCTTACGACAAGTCGTGAAGTCCTTTACCGGAAATGCGGTGTGGCGCGAGAAGCACACAACGAGCAGCCTCCAAGTTGTCGACGAACAACTGTTCTTTCTGAACAAGGGCTCGTTCATAGATGCCCCTAGAAGTGTGGCCGCCCGCAAGGCCACGAGGAGCGACGAGGACCTCTAAGAAGAGGTCAGCCCCGGAGCTCTCCTCGGGAGGCCAATACCCTCTTGAGCTGATGGCAGCTCCCTGGCTGACGAGTGCCGCCACCGAACCCCCACGCACACGCTGGGCAGCTTGGAAATCCTCCTGCTGCTGGTCGAGGTCATTCGAGACCTCCCGGGGCTCAACGATAGCACCCTCCTCCTCCTCCTCTTCTTCCTCCTTCTCCTCCTCTTCATCCGAGGAGTCGAAGAGACTCTGATAGGAGCGTCGAGTCTCCTTCTCCTCGCGGAGTGGAGACTTAGAGGCTGTACGCTTCTTTGAGGGCTTGGCGCCTTCGGCTTTAGAGGCCTTAGCGCGCGCAAGACCCTCGGCAAGCGAGAGACGTTTGCGAGGATTCTCTTCCTCATCGCCACCGGCTTTGGGAGCGCCCTTAGCCTTGACGGCCGGACCCTCAGAGCGTACAAAGGTCCTGGGACTGTGATCACCGTGATCACTAGCGGGCGACTGCACGCTGTCATCTATGTGCTCACTGGGCACTGGGCTGTGCCCTCCCACAGAGCCCGCAGGAGCATCGTGCGTGCTCTCGGACTCGGCTTCGTCCTCACCGCCGGAGTCGAACTCATGTTCCACGAACCGAGGGTTCGGACGATTGTCAGAGGCCGAGGGTGACGGGCTGTGGCGCTTTCTGGCTCGCTTGCCCACAGTCGCGTCACCAGAGGAACCGATTGCCTCGGAGGCCACCTGAGTGGCATCCTTAAGTGCCGTGCCTTTGCCGTGAGACTTAGTGCTCTTGGCTTGCGCCTTTCCGGCAGCAGCCTTGGAGCGTGTCTTCGCACCGCTCTTAGCAGTGCCACGAGGCATGATTAACGGTCGAAGTGGAGACCCAGAAGAAGAGCGCACAGACTGCTGCTCGAGCCTCTAACTGTGAAGTGAGCCTCCGCCGCGCTCGCGCGGCCAAGTCGATGGTTTTCGACTTTGAGAGTGACGAACACCTCTTCATTCTGATTGGTCGGTAAACCGAACCTAAGTGGGGGAGGATGTAGCGGGGTACGTAGCCCTAAGTGTACCCTGGTTACATGAAGTGTGACACGTCACACTTCAGGATTATGACACTTCATACTTCGGGATATTTGGTACAAAGTACCAAGGTCGTTCAAAGCCAACCATTGGTTAACGACATTGCATTTCTATAGGTGACTTATAGTTTGTATTAAACCCAAGCTTTAATCTACCTATAAATATACTCAGTTTACATTCTACCTTAATTAGGTCACTTCGCTCTCTTTTGAATAAAGAGGGGACCTGTGAACTGCCGTTCACTGAGAGTTTGTATACTCTCGGAAGATAACTTCCTCTAGCGCAAGGTGCTGTGTGACCCCGTCACACCGAAGCTGAGGGTGGGAGCATGGTGGCGTGTTGGAGTGTTTCGAGAGTAGATATAGCATACAGTATCGCTGGTCAGGTAACCACCGACGTAGAGGTCGTTTAGTAAGACCGAAAAACAGGTCTCTTTTTGGAGTGTTGCTCAATATCTTACAGCGACATTCAAGACTTGATTACATCATGACTCAAATGATGTAATCAAAAATAATGATTCGTTATTATGAGTATGTACAGTACTGTGTTTGAGCAATCCAGTACATGTGCATATTCCCTTTAAAGTATTAACTAAGCCACCAATCGCATTAAGCTCGCAGTTGATAAATCTGTTTCTAGCTACACATAAGCACAGTAGTACTGTATTAATGCATACTGGTTGTTTTTATACTAACTTTTTTTAAGCGTTCGTCGTCTGAGTGCCCCCCCCCCCCCCCTCCCAGTAGAGCTATCTGACCTTCCCATGCGTGCCTGGCTGTGAAAGCAGTTCAATTGTAGGCAGTCGCATGCAGGGAGTAGAAGAGCACGATGGATATCACGAAAAGCTAACTAAGTTTGAGCGCTGTAAATTGACAACCAATTGTCCTTTTTTATCAGGCTTTTACACTGCATCTATGCAGTACCTTAAAAATGGTGATATGTTCGCAGATAATATGTTCTGAGTATTAATAGTACTGTCATTCGATATCTTAGCTTTGGACAAAACAGTACATATCTGGTTCTGGATTGTTAAAATTCCTCGTGTATTGTAGGAACATGATTATGTGCAAATCTCCATTATCAGTGTCAAGGGCAAACGTCACGAGTGACCATGATGCAATCATGATGCAATCTTCTTTGAAAAACGTAAAAGGAGTACCAGGAAGGAGCTCATTGTGCAATTCGCCACTTCACCAACAACCATCCAAGTCAGTTAAACTAGCCAAGGAGCTCTCCGCACTATGGCCTTGTCGTCTGATTGCTCGACTTACAAGCACAACGTCTCATGGGAAGAGGATTACGCCTACGTGCAGGTCATGCGCGTGGGTGAGACTGCGTACTTCTCCGGACAACTAAGCCACGCAGGCGAGAAACCCGTAGGTGTAGGAGACTTCGCTGCGCAATGCGACGCCACGTTCGTGAACCTTGACAAGTGCTTAGAAGAGGCTGGTGCCACACGAAACCAGGTCGTGCATTCGGAGGTGCTAGTGGTCAATTTGGAAAAGAACATGGAGGTTATGGGTGCTAAGCACAAGCAATACTTTGGCTCTCATCGCCCAGCATGCACTGTGTGGGGTGTTCCGGAACTTTATCTACCGTACCAGCTGGTGGAGATCAAGCTCACGGTGCGTCTAGATCTGCCGAAGGACCACAAGACCATCATGAATGGCATGTCCTGGAAGGAGGAGTTTGGTTTCGGCCAGATTGTGGTGTGCGGCTCTACAGTAGAAGTGTCGGGCCAATTTAACTACAATGACCAAGGCCAGCCGACGGGCGGTGATGACTTCGATGCACAGTGTGAACAAGCGTTCAAGAACATTGACAAGCGCCTAGCGGAGATCGGTGCCACGCGCAACCAGATCGTTCACACGGAGGTGATGATTGTCAAAATACGTGACAACATGGATAAATTCAACGCCGCGCACAAGAAGTTCTTCGGGTCACCCCGCCCTGCAAGCACGAACTGGGGCGTGGTTAGGCTGGGCATGCCGCACATGCTGGTGGAGATCAAGTTCACCGTCCGGCTGGACGTGCCAGCGACCCCCAAAACTTTTTCGCACGGCTTACCTTGGGAGGATGCTCACAACTACAGTCAGGTGGTCATCTCTGGCGACACGGCATGGATTTCGGGTCAGTTCGCTCACGACGGTAAAGGAAACCCGATTGGTGAAGGTGACTTTGCGAAGCAGTGCGATGCCACGTTCGCCAACCTGGACAAGTGTCTCGCTGCGATCGGAGCAACGCGCAGCCAAATTGTGAGTGAAAATACAATGGTTGTGGGTCTCAGTGAAAATACCGAGAAGCTGACTGCCGCGCACAAGAAGTACTTCGGTGCGTATCCACCAGCGAGCACGACCTGGGGCGTTACAGGCCTCGGGTTACCCTACATGATGATCGAGATCAGTGCCATTGTGCGCTTCGACGCACCCAAGAAGCCTTAAGATTAGGTACCGATAAGAAAGGTGACAACGTGCGCTTTTGCGGTAGGTTACGGTTTTATCGATTTACATGTAAAGCTTGACGGGAATAAATAACTATCTTGGATATCCGTTGCTAGTTTGGTATTCCTCGAGAAAAAAACTAGTGCGTAAATGAGCTCACTTGGATTGTCAATAGTTGTTGGAATAGCGTGTAAGGTTCCGCGAAGGCTGGGATAGCGAATCTTTAATCGAATAATTCAATTTAATCAAGTCAGCCGGCGCCTACAGGTAGAAGTACCTGATAAGCGGGGTTGATGCAGAGCTCGCCCTGAGTGCTACCGGCGTTGACCGCATACAATGAAAAACAAAACAATTCAATCAAGTCAACCCACGAAGTTACTGAAAACAGACTTTCTCTAAACTATCATTAGCGATCCTAGGAAACTCGCTCAAAAATAGCTACAACTATTTTGTTATCTTTCCATGCTTGTAATAAATAGAACAGACGCAGGAGATCTGCACCAGGGTTGCGCGAAAAACAAGTTGTCTACTTCGAAGTAACAGCTATTCCAATTAAAACAAACGAAATTATTGTTTGCGGAGACAAATAAAGGTTCATTTGTGGTCGTAAATACTATTATCGTTGACCAAGCTACCAACTTACCGGTACAGGTAACATTACTGTAGGGGACAGGCAAGCCACCGTAACTTTTGACAACTTCACTCAACTTCTTTGTGTGGTAGGATGCATTTTCCATTCGACGCGGCACTACAAGTAAAGGACTTCGCACTCGCTGTTGAAGCAGGCTCTACTAATCGTCAAACTGTCCGTGGCAACCTTCGCGTTCTCGACGACATCGAAAAGCAAAACCTGAGCTTGCTCATGCCCATAGCCAGATCTGGCTTCCAGCGTAAAGGTCACCGAAGAGTTTGTTTGGCTAGAAGAGTGGCATAAAGCAATGGACTGTAATGCATTCGCGTAGATTATTAGGCTCTGCGTTATAAGTCTCGCCTGTCCTAATAAGCCTTCTTATGACTAAGCCAGCAGCTGCGGAAGCGCCCCGACATCTATTTTCATGGTTGTCTTGTCTCCATAGTTTCGGATGATAGTGACAGCGTCATGCTGCGCAATGTCGACAGTAAGGTCATTGAGGAGTGACGTCAAGTCCTCGACGTCAACTTGGCTCTGCTTACTCTGAAGGTCGCCTATGCGAGCTGCCAGCGCCGACTTGTCCACTTGGTCACGCACTTTTCGTAGCACAGTGAGCTTGTCGGACCGTGCAAATTGGGCAGGACGAGCTTCCATGTACTTGGCGCTGTACTCGTCCATTTCGAATAGCACAAAAGTGCGGCCTGTCATTCGAACTCGAGCACCCACATAAAAATCGTCTAGACCGAGCCACGAAATGCGTCCGTCCGTCATCACAGCGGATCCGTCAGGACGGGTACGCTTGATACGCGTGCGCTCAAGGAACTTGCCGCCTACGATACCAGAATTGCGCTGGATGAACTCGATAATGGACACACTTTGATCGGACACAATGACTGAAATCACAAAGCGACGTCCTACATCCTCTGGTTGTTCGGTCTCGAAGCGTGCACGGAAGCGCAGTACTTCGGTCGTATCGAGAGATTCAATGCTCTTGAGTGGAGGTTTGGGCAGCAAGTGGTAGCAGGACTGCAGCGAATCCTCCTCGGAGCCCAATCCGTCGTGTACTGGCGGTGTAAACGCCGGCCGAAGCGGCACCACGTCCTTGATGGAAATAGCGGGAGCGAGAGGCACGTTGTGCTCTTCGTACCACGAACGCGTAGATGCGTCAGCGTCCAGTAAGAGGATCTGTCGGTTGTAGACCTGCAGGTATTCGCCAATAGCCAAATCCTCCCACGAGTAATAATTATGTGGGGGGACTTCTTCATCATCTGCTGCTTCGTCGCACACTGCAGCACAAGCTTGGCGTTCCGGATCCTTACATAGCTTCGCCCGGTTAAGCAGCTTCGGGAATGGATCACAGCCGGAGTTTCGATCATATGACTCGAGAATTTCGATGGTGTTGTCAGCCAAGAAGAAGTGAAGGGTGTAGCGGTGACGGATACCATAGAGCTTCTCTCTGTCGTCCCAAATAGCGAAGAAGCGCAGGACCTCGCGATCATGTGCCAGGAATCGGCGAAGGTTGTCGCTGGGCCGCGCAAATTTTCCCAGAGAGGCCTCCATAAAGTCTTTCATTGGGTACTTCTTCTTGCCATAGTGCGCATCTGGATCTTGCCCAGTCTCCCGAGCCATGTGTGCTTGACGTAGCACTGTGTACGGGTCTCGTGGAACCGCTTCATCCGGAGGCACATGGAATCCTTGAGAAACGAGGTAATCACGCGTGAACTCGTCCGCCGAGATGAGGTGGAACATCCGACCATAAAAGGTCAGCTCTTCACCCACGTTTAGATGGCGCAGCGTGAAATACTGCATGTTACCACGGTCATCGCTCTCCGGCATCGGGATGCGATGTCGTTTCACAAAGTTTCCCTGTAGGATACCGCTGTTCTCGACCTTGGGCTCCGTGACCTGCAACGTATCGTCCTCGAGGTAGTACAGCACTTCGCAACGGCGCACTCGGTAGTTCTCGAGATTGCTTTCGTGCACGGCTTCCAGGAAATACGCTTCGAAGCGCAGTACCTTTTTGTCGTATGCAATGAACTTTGGGTTGAATGGTCGGGTTGCCAGCAGAACGGATGCATCCAACAATGTGGTAGTCCCATTGTCCCCTTGACGCTGCAGCTCGCGGATGTAGAATGTTGCAGGTTTAGCGTTGCCTAAAATATGACCGCGGTTCTTGGGCGCAGTGTCTCCATGCCGTCTGAAGATCATCGGAACCACCTTTTGCTTTTCCAGGATCGCGGGGCTGGGCATGGTCTTCGTGCAGACGTGGGGCTAGTTTCGTCTCGTCGAATGGAGGCCAGCTTCTGTTTTGGCTGCTGCGTATAGCCAATTTGGAGCTCAACGGTCTGTAGATCTAAAAAAATATTTTCAGCAAGAATAAACTTCGCATTCCACCTATTTTCGTCTTGAAAAGTATCGTCTTGAAAAATTGTAAATTTACAAGGGAAGCGTTGCTGAGCTCAAGAAGCTCTTCAACGGATCCTTCAAGTAGTGTCAACCCACGAAGCGGCTCCTCGGTACCCGTTGAGTTTTTATACTAGGCTAATGGGTTACTGGCACGATGAGCACCGTGAGTACTGCCACAAAGTCTATCATAATGAAGATTATGTGGAGGGCGTGCTACTTATCCACGAAATAACTCGTGAACCCATATACTTGAGCGTCACTGACAGCTCCCAAGGCCAAGAACAACAAACACACACGCCTTCGATAGCGGTGGAGGTTTCCTGTGTTCCGGAGTGGGTTTAATCGGTCGGGAATAATTCTTTAAATCCACCCACCCACCCAATGCTAAAGCATCATTTTGAAAAACAATCATTTTTAAAAGGCAATTCAACATTTATTTGGATTTAATAAAACAGGTTTTAGGACCCAACATTTTTTAAGAAATGGTTTTGTCTGTTTAGGGGTAGGCTAGTAGAAAATCAGTTATTATTATAATAGCCCACCCTCCCAGACCGTCTCTTAACCCACCTCGGTTTCTTGTAAACCTCGGTTTGCGGAGTTGGGAACGATCAAGCTGTGTGCGGAATAGGTCTTTGACCTCATTTTTCGATTAAGTACGTTTATGTTTGCCACGCAATTAAAGCAAAAAGTTCTTGTGGTCGCCTCATACACTGGTGGCTGGCACACAGCTCCCTGCAAGTGAGAGAAATCTGTCCCGACGAGTAAGATGGCTGAGACGACCCCCACGGTAGTGCCCGGCGAGGAGACGACGCAAGCTCAGGAGATTCTGCACCTGCAGTGCCGTTTTTACGAGCAGAGATTCCCGGAGATCGATGAGCTGGTTATGGTGAACGTGCGTTCCATCGCCGAGATGGGCGCTTATGTGTCGCTGCTTGAGTATAACAACATCGAGGGTATGATTCTGTTGTCCGAGCTGTCTCGGCGCCGCATTCGATCCATCAACAAGCTCATCCGTGTCGGCAAGAACGAGGTGGTCATGGTGCTTCGTGTGGACAAGGAGAAGGGCTACATCGATTTGTCCAAGCGTCGTGTATCCCCTGAGGACATTGCCAAGTGCGAGGAGCGCTACAACAAGGCCAAGACCGTGCACGGTGTTCTGCGACAGGTGGCTCAGGAGAACCACCTGGAGATCGAGGATCTGTACTCGAAGGTAGCCTGGCCACTCTACAAGAAGTTTAAGATCGAGACCCCCAGTGAAGATGAGAAGAAGGTCGAATACGTGCACTGCTACGACGTCTTCAAGATGGGCATCACGGATGACGCAGTCTTTGAGGGTCTGGATATCACGCCTGAAATCCTTACGGCGCTCAAGGCACAGATCCGCCGCCGGCTAACCCCGCAGCCAATCAAGATCCGTGCGGACATTGAGGTCACGTGCTTCACATACGAGGGCATTGAGGCCATTCGGTCGGCTCTGCAGGCTGGTCAGAACGTTGGCACTGAGGACGTTCCCGTCAAGGTCAAGCTCATTGCGCCGCCAATGTACGTCATGACCACCAGCACACTGGACAAGCAGAAGGGTATCCAGAAGCTCCAGGAGGCCATCGAGGCCGTGCGGGAGCACATTACCGCAAAGAAGGGCACCATGTCCGTCAAGATGGAGCCGAAGGTGGTGAGCGTGAACGAGGAGAAGGAGTTCCTGCAGATGATTGAGAAGCTTGAGAACGAGAGCCGCATGGTGGACGGTGACGCTCCGGAGGATTAGACAGGGATAGCGCCGACAGGGTTAAGCGAGTACAGATTCGGCAAGGATGGACGACACCGTGCTGCAAGCGTTCTGGCGCAGCCCATATCTAGCGTGGCTTCCCCGCTTGCGACTCGACAGGATTAGATGGAAGCGCTTTGCCTGCAGATTCAATACAGCTGGATGCACTGCGCACCTTCGTGGTGGTGAATTCGCTGTTTTATATACTGTATCGTATGGTTTTTCTTGAGGGCACTCGCTGCAATGAACAATTGAACATCAACGAATGTTACTCAAACGACGGATTGGTCTCCTGCATTTTATGCCTCTACAAGGTTGACTCCTCCGTTATCCGCATCCGCTTGTACTCGTTGTACTTCTTCGATGATCCTCTTACCTGTAGTTAACAAAAGCACAAAGCGCGTTAGCAAACAGTATGCTCACGATGTAGCACTGTGTGTACGAACCAGTTCGGCAGGGTACTTTCTGGCGTTCTTGGCAATTTTATCGTTCAGAGCGGCAGGTAGGTTCACATCACACTTGTCGGCAAGTCGCACCAGATAAATCAGCACATCGCTAATTTCCTCGCCAAGGTGCTCCTTGTCTCGCGGCGACCAATCTGTCATGACGCAAGCGACAGTTTAGTGCATCAGCTAGCACTCGCCATAAAGAAATCGCCTGGATGCTTACCTGCCGTGCTCTTAACCTCGCCCTTCCACTGAAAGATCTCGCAAAGCTCACCCACCTCGCCATTAAGAGCTAATAACAAGTTGCGTGGCGTGTGAAACTGGTAATGCCAGGTACAATGATCCAGTTAATTTGTTGGTGACAGTAAGTTGTTAGGGCATCGCAAAAGGTATAGTGCACCTCATTCCAATCGCGTTCGTCTGCAAAGTCCGCGATTCGCTTTCGAAGCGACTCAAGAGTCATCGTCTCTTCAAACTTCGCTGGGGCTTGAAACTCGTTAGAAGAATCATCTTGGATGTCGCTATTGGAAGCGACTGCAACGTCAGTTGTCGTCGTCGTCGTAGCCGAAGAACCAGAGAAAACATCGTCACCCATAGTACCATCAATCGCTCCATCCAACAACTCACTACCGTGAGCGCTTGCACTCAGAATATCTGCAGCATCAACAGGTTGGGGTTGCCCTGGTGTGTCGTTATGCTGAGCCTGTAGAATCGCCTGCGCTCGAGCTTGCAATTGAGCGTCAGTCATCACCTGAGCTTCCGCTTGAGCTTTCAGCAAGACTTGCGCTTGGGCATACTGGTAGGCTTGTGATTGAGCTTCAGCCTGTGCATGAGCTTCAGCTTGTGCTTGAGCATGGGCTTGAGCTTGAGCGTGTACTTGGGCCTCTGCTTCCGCTAGCTGTTCCCTCATCTGTCGTTCATACGCCGCGTGTGTTACCTCCGCTGCGCTGTCCGACGACATAGCGTGCTCTATTTGATGCACATGAGAATTTGCCGTACTAGACTCAGCGTTCTGCTGCGTCGACGCCGCTTCATTGTCCATATCGTGCGTCACTAGTTCATAGTCTGACTCGTGCAGCGTGCCGCTCATCATCTTCATGGAGTCTGGACCAATCGGGTGGTTGTGCTTGTCATGCGTGCGCACTTTGACGCGGTATGTAGCCCCGTACTCCACCGCTGACGCGTAGACGTGAAACGGGCACCCGATATCCCTTAACTTATGCCGCATCCGCTTGCCGCTGCCTCGCGAGCGAAACTTGATGCCGTGTGTGCATTTAAAAGTCTTGGACAAGAACTCGGCTATGTTTTTGCGATCGTGCTTGCCTTTCGAAACTGTGCGGTTGTACACCTCAAAGGTCAGCGACGAGCGCTTGCGGATCGGGTGGTACGCCGCCGTTGCGCGCGCAATGGCAGCGTCGAACGACGCCCAGTCGTCGTAAAATTCGTCGAACAGCGGGCGGTCAACCGAGGCTCCGTCGACAGCAGGCGGCGTCGCGACAGCCTCCTCCGTCACAGCGGCGTCCTTGGCCTCCTCAAGCGATTTGCTCAGCTCCATCAGAAATGAATCGAATAATGGCGAGTTATTCTCAGACTTTATCAGAAATTGACATGTTTTCATTGAACCTTTACAAACCTTAAGTCTAAACAGTCACTCTGCACTGCAACAATTTCAATTCCGCACTCAACGTATTTGTAGCACCATGCATGGCTCGCCGCAGGACAACTCCGCGCGTCTTCAGAAGGCGTTGCAGCAGCTGCAGCACGAGAAGGGCAAAGCAGACGGTATGCTGTGTATCTTGACGTCCAAGTTGAAAGAGGCGGAGGATGACAACTTCGATCTGCGCGCAAGTATGATGCTGTTCGAAACGGAGTCCAAATACGAGAGCGACAAGAAGGAGCGCGAGATGCAGAAGCGCATGGCGGCCCTACAATCCAAGCTCGCTTTCATGTCCAAAAGATTGCAGAATGCTGAGCGAGTCAAGTGGCGTGCCATCAAGGAAGTGGAGGAGCTGCAGCAGAAGCACACCATCGAGGCCAAGCGCCGCGACGCTGAGCGTAGACTTATGGCCACTAGACGTCGCAAACACGAGAGCCTCCTCACCGCTAGTCAGTCCATGAGGATGTCCCAACAACTGTCGCAGCATTCGCAACAGGTGCTGAGGCCATCACCGGTGCCTGTGGTGGAAACGGCCGTCCAGACCGAGCTGAAGCTCAGAGACGAGAGAGGAGAGGGCGGCAGTGGTGGTCTGAAGGAAGAGAACGCGAAACTGGTGTCGCATCTATTGACAGGCACCTCCAGGGACCTCCTAACTCTCCTGAATGGAATTGTTAGTGTGGAGCCTGGGGAAAAAGCTCAGCCTAATCCTGTTGATGATGACCGAACGCAGCCACTGCAAGGATGCCACAGCTCGACGCCGACGCAATTTCTCCAAGGATCGTCCGGCAACTCACTAAGTGACTCGATGCAGCAATCGGCTAGTGGAGTTCCGTTCTCACAGAGCGTATTCTCGCAGCTTGCTGGGAGAGTGTCCGCTCAGGCACATGCGTCGATTTTGACTGTTGCTAGACAGAACAATGCGACGCAGAATGCACTGGCCACGGATCGCGCGCGAGAACTGTACGATGTGATTGGCAAAATGCTGGCTGGGGATGTTACTGCTGCTGCCCTTGCACCAGTATTCGTCAAGTACCTCGCGGCTCCAACAGATTTGGAGTGGACCGTGATTTGCAGTGTGCTGCGCGTCATGTACTCGGTGATGCATTACAGCGCGCATTTCCAGCGCTTTTTACTGGTGGCATCGTCGCCTTCCGATGACTCCTCGTCTTCACTTTCCAGGCTGCAGCGCAACTCGAACAGAACGGAGCACCCCCGCATTGCTTTACAAGGGCTGCGCTTTACCTCGTTGGACGAGTACTTGTCAGCTCGATCGGATTATGAATCGGTGGTTCAGAGCGACGTACTACAGTTATCTGAAGCAGAAGCTGCTTCAGAACAACGGAAACTTTGTTTGAAGCTCATGAGTGCACTCTGTCGAGTAATGAAAAACAATCTCAAGAAGCCTGCCGTCGTGAAAGACGGTCTGTGCGTACTCAGCTTTTGGGTCGACCTCGGACTTACGCATCGGCCGGCACTAACCCCAGACTTTAAACCCTTGCTGACAAGCAACGTCATTCCATCTATTTTGTTGGCACCTAAAGGTCTTCCTACTGTCAAGGCGCAAGCACTTGGATTGCTTTCCCAGCTGCTTCGCGCTCCTGAAGTTTTCGCTGAAGTGGAAGCTGAGTCCAAGAAGTCATTGCTATTCAATCGATGCGCCAAGATGCTGGCGAATGAAGAAGAACTTTCATTTGATGAGGCCAAGAATCTGCGGACACTGCAGCACCAGATCGTGAAGCTACTGCTCTCGATCGTTACGTCGTTCCCATCCGAAGGAATTCGTTTCGTTCTGGAAAGTACTCACGGCCTTCCTGACGACGCAGACGGATATCGGTCAGTTATTTATTATTTGTCCCAGCTTCTTCATCACGAGACATTTGGTGACCGAACAGCGAGTGGGACGCAGGATTTGCTGAAGGACCCGTTTCGTACGCATCTAATTCAGGATTCGCTTGCTCTTTTGGGGCTGCTTGCACGCTACGTGGATGTACGGAACGAGCTGGGTGGTGATGACCAGGTGCAAACGTTTTTGGGAGCTTTATATTTCTTAGGCAACATGACGACAGAGGATGGTGCCAGCAGAATGCGAAACGACTCAACTGGGGCATCAGCGCGCACCTTAATTGGAATGATGAACTTACCCGGTCAGTGAGGGCTGGTAATCTTGGCCGGCCTTTTTCAAGAGATCTTGCGACCTTTGAAACCAACTGCCGGGGTGTCGCTTACAAATCCTAATCAACACCCATCGACGAGTCAAATTCCGTCGACTGCATTCAGCAGTTGTACAAAACTCTGGCATTCTCGAATTTGAAGCAGCCACAACGGATCAAGATATTCGTGGGCGAACAAGTTCGACGATGAGATTTGCAAAGCTCCAGGTGTTGCTGTTGGCATTGATCGTGTTGTGCAGTTATGTGGTGATAGCATCAGACAAAAGTAAGATCTTCTGGCTAAGGTGTGTTCAGCTGTAGTGCGCTGTGGAAAACTAACCCTTGTACTGTGCTTGCGATCTACTCAGCGTGCTTCGAGTTGCCGATCGTGATTGTGTCACCGACCAAAGTGAAGTTACCAACCGAGACCTGTAACCAACCTCGCCTGCCCGCACGTGACTGCATGAAGGACCCCGTCGAGGCTAAGATCGAAGTTATTGACAACGTCAACGGCACGCTCAACTGCTTGGAAGGCAACCGAACCGCGGTGTATCCCGCTAGCGTTCACTACCGCGGGCAATCTAGTCTCCATTTTGCGAAGCACCAGCTTGCGGTTGACCTGAATGAAGCAAGTGAGCTGCTCGGATTTCCAGCGGATCGGACTTTCGTGCTGAATGGTCCAACAATTGATGCGAGTTTGATGCGCAACCATCTAGCTCACTGGATGTTCCGCGGCACGGATCGATATTCACCTCGAACCCGTCATCTTGTGGTATTTGTTCGTGACAGACTTGACACTGTCGACTGGAGCCCACGGTACCAAGGCATCTACTTGGCTTTGGAAAAGATCGCGTACACCCCGAATCGTGTTGGACTGACTCAACTGAACAGCGCTTGCAAGACGAATGAGGAGCTTTCTGGAGGTTGGGCATGGCAAAACAACCCACTGACATACGGTGACTACTCGCCCAACCTCGTGTTGAACGAAGCGACGGGGCTTTTCGGCGCTGGTGAGAGGCCAATCCTGACATTCCCCGAACCAAAAGTCCTCACGCAAAGAATGCGCGATTACTTTGTGTCGCCTGAGACCGGACCGCTCCCCCGTTTGTACCAGTATCTTCACGATAATATGACCAACCCGGACGGACTACAGGAACATATCGACATTGGCTCGTTCGTAGACTACTTCCTGCATTCGGAGTTCTCGATGAATTCGGATGCTTATCGCCGTAGCACATTCTTCTTCAAGGACCGCGACCATCCTATCAATGCTGGCCCCGTCTGGGATTTCAATTTGGCTTACGGAAAAGGTGGCATCAAGACGACTTGGCTGTACACGATTCATTCGTTCTGGAAGCGTCTCACTTGCAACTACAAATTTGCATCCCTCGTTCAACAGAGGTGGGTCCAGCTGCGCTCGACAACGTGGAGTGACGAGTCCATTACTTCATTCATCCACTCTAGCGCTGAGCCTATTCAGCGTCAGTTGAAGAAATGTGTCGAATGGAAGAGCGACAACCTGCAGTGCGCGTTTGTTAACGCAAAACAGGTCGAGGGAAGTTACGACGATCAGGTCAACATACTCATCAACGCGGTTCTGGGGCGTGCGAAATGGATGGACTCGAGTGTTGCCAAATTCTACAAGACACTTGACCACGATGTCTGTGCTGCCGCCGGTGAACTTCCAGCCTACAACTGCGCAGCGAATGGGAATGATAAAGGCTGTCTCGCAAACCCTGGAAGCTACAGCAATGCTGTCGAGTTTCCGAAGCCTCGCAAGGCTTTTTCCGTAAAAGCCTGCGATGCGTCCAAAGCTTCCAACACCAGCATTGACATGCCGTCGATTGACCCGTGCTGGTTGTCAGCGGGAGTTTACATGTCGGATGGCTCGATTACACCGTTCTGCTCGGGCTACGGGTTTTGCTCTGCAGGACCGGGTGCGAAGTGCACGTGCAACAAGGGCCACCGGCCACCAACTTGTGCTCGCAAAGGCGAAATCATTCCGCCTAGTGGTGGATACCCAGACAATAGCATGTCTGCTCAGAAATCACCACTGGACGAGTCTTCAGGTGGACTTTCGAGTCACGAAATGTACGTGCACTATCCGCTGTTCTTCCTATGTGCGCTTTCGGCAATGGCGTTGGGTGTCGCTATTGCAATCCGGCAGCGCCGTCGTCAGCACTACAGTCGTCTGCGTGAGCCCGCTGCTCAGTTGAACGCCACTTCGGGCGACGGACCAGCGCTGCTCTACGGCACGTCGTAAGGCTGTTCTTTTTCCAGGTCACTTTTGCTAAGATCACAGTTAATTCAATGAACAGCCAAGCTATCAAAGGGTCCAGTACTCTCTCTTGTTCATGCAGTCTCTTCCTGTCTAGGCCGCTCGACAATCTGTTTGTCTTGAATTTCAAAGATGGTTGAGAAACACGGCGTGATTTCCTCCTCGTGGTGCGTGATGAGCACCATGTGCGTCAGTTGTGCTGCATGCCGACCAATGGTTTCGATCACACGCAACACATGAGCGCGGTTGAACGGGTCCAGTCCGTGCGTGATCTCATCTAAGATCAACAACTGTGGGCATGCAGCCAGTGCGCGAGCAATCAGAACGAGCTTCTGCTCGCCTTGCGAGAGTTGCGACAGCTTGCGCGTCTTCACTGCATCTGGAAGCACCAGCAAGCGCATGGCAAGTTCGGCAGCTTCAGAGCTCGCCGCGTTGCTCTCAAGGAGAGTAAACGCAGTTTGGTCTTCAGCTTCCTCTGTCTGTAGGCTTTTGTGCAATAGCTGGATGTGCTGATCCGTCGAGATGGCTTCGAGTCTTGGCTTAGAGCTCGTAGTTGCGTCGTCGATGGCAGCGTCAGATCCAAAGGGCCGTACTTGCTCCCCGACGACCAAGACCTCGCCCTCTGTCAGGCCGTGACCTGGTGTCTGCATCATGACGCGCATAAGAGAGCTCTTGCCGGAGCCATTAGGCCCAAGCAGAGCCCAGTGTTCGTGTGATTGGCGTTCGAAATCGACGTCTTGAAGCAGGATTCTCTTACGGTCGTACGAGATCGACACGCCATTTAATTGCACAGCGGGAGTGTCGACGTCAACACATCGTGCTTCATCCCGGCACTTGAAGAGTTGTTCGACAAGTGATTTCAGCTCCGTCTCCGTCATCTTCATTCTCTTCTCGTGCTCTTCAGCGTAGAAATCCTCCAAACGCTTCATCATGGCCTTGTTGCGTGCGTCGTCTTCCTTGTCTTCAAGCCAGGCTACGACCTCGATCCCATGGTCATCGCCATCACTTTGTCTTAACAGCACTGTGTGTGAAAAGATTTCAGGGAAAACCTGCTCCAATCTGTTCGCAACCAGCAACACTTGAGTCTTGTAGGCAAACGCCTCGTGTTTGGCTCCTGTCGTTTCCACTAAGAGCCTCGTAAATCCCCTCGTCAGCTGCCCAAGCATCCACTGTAGCTGTCGTCTCGCCTTCACATCTAACCCGTCAAACGGCTGGTCCAGAATCAGCACCGACGCCCTCGGAGTCTCCAACAGCGCCACTGCAAGCAGTAGCTTCCTGATTTCTCCTGTCGACAGGTGGCGCACTCGTTGTTCCCACACGGGAAACAGTCCCAGTCTCACAATCAGATCCCGAGCAGTAGGGGAGCCAATACCACCGAGCACATCTGCAACCACGCGGTGTCCATTCTCCGCCACGAATTCCCGATGAGCATCGAGACTGAGGCTCGCCAATCGACAGGAGGCTGGCAGTGCCCCCCGCGCTTGCTGCGCCTTAACGTGCGCCTGTAGCTTGGCCAAGAACTGTGTCTTCCCGCTGCCGTTTAGCCCCACAAAGCAGTGCACGTCGTCCGGCTGCAACTCGTACTTAGGTGGTAGCGCGATCACAGGCTCGGACGCAGCAACAGGTTGGGGTGCGGCACCATTGCCCAGCAATGTACTGAACGCTCGAGTCACAGTCGGGCAAACTTGAATAAATCGGCTTCTAGACAATGATGAGCGGTGTAATAAAGCTCCAGGGCTTTGCCAGACACCAGCCAACAAGGTTGGACTCGCCGCTGGTCGAGAGAATTGGCCTACAGCCCGAAATGAGAGCCGCACCGCACTGGCACTGGCAGCCCGTTGCAACGGCATCATTGCTCAACAATCTGATAGGCGAACCGTCCACATTATCATCCCGCATGAGCATTCTATATCATAGACTTTTCGCTGTGCGGCCACAAATCATTCCTCCATCACATCATTTCCCAGAATGGCACGCGTAGTCAAGTCTTTCATCAACGGCAAGTACGTGGCCCCCCGGGCGTCGGCACCGAGCTTCACGTTGCTTAACGCCACGACGCGCAAGCCCGAGACGTCGTTCACAGCTGCTGATAAGGCGCAAGTGGACGAGGCCGTGGGCGCAGCTCGATCCGCTCAGAAACACTGGCGACGTCTGAGTCCCGCCGAGCGTGGATCCATCCTCCGCAAAGCCGCAGACATCCTGACGGCCAAGACAGACGAGATCGCGACACTCGAGACCATCGACACTGGTCGTCCCATCGCTGAGACGACCGTCACGGACATACTGAGCGCCACAGACTGTTTGAACTACTATGGCGGAGTGAGTCCGTCGGTAGGAGGTCAACACTTGGAGCTCACGGGAGGCAGCTGGGCCTATACGAAGCGCGAGCCATTGGGCGTCACTGCCGGTATCGGCGCGTGGAACTACCCGCTGCAGAGCGCAGCCTGGAAGTCTGCACCTGCTTTGGCGTTCGGTAACTCGATGGTGTTCAAGCCTTCTGAGGAGACGCCGCTCACAGCCTTGAAGCTGGCTGAAGCTTATGTGGAGGCTGGTGTCCCCGAGGGTGTTTTCAATGTGGTATTGGGAGCAGGCGAGACGGGACAAGCGCTAGTGGAGCACCAGGACGTCGCCAAGGTCTCGTTTACTGGCTCAGTTGGTACTGGTCGCAATGTGTATGCAGGCGCAGCAAAAGACCTCAAGAAAGTGACGATGGAACTCGGAGGCAAGTCGCCTCTTATTGTGTTCGATGACGCCGACATCGAGCAGGCTGTAGCCGGTGCTATGATGGGCAACTGGTACTCGTCCGGCCAGGTGTGCTCCAACGGCACGAGAGTGTTCGTGCAGCGTAAAATCTTTGACAAGTTTGTGCAGCGTATGCATGAACGCACTTTGAAGCTGCGTATCGGTGACCCACTGGACCCAAGCACAGATATTGGACCGATGATCCACGAGAAGCACATGGAACTGGTGCAGAGTTACATTGAGAAGGGCGTGGGTGAAGGCGCCACGTTGCTAAAGGGCGGAGGTGAACGTATTATGCCGTCGGAGGCCACCAAGGATGGCTTCTTCCTCACCCCTGCGATCTTTGTGGACTGCAAGGACGAGATGACCATCGTACGTGAAGAGATCTTTGGCATGGTCATGTGTATTCTGCCATTCGACACCGAAGAGGAAGTGCTGGCGCGTGCGAACGACACGATCTTCGGCCTCTCGGCTGGTGTCTTCACGAAGGACATTACACGCGCCCACCGCATGATCGATGAGCTGCAGGCTGGCACGACGTGGATCAACAATTACAACTTGGCGCCAGTGGAGACTCCGTGGGGTGGCTACAAGAAGTCTGGTGTCGGTCGTGAGAACGGACTTGCCGGTATTGACTCGTGGACGCAGCTCAAGTCCGTGTACGTCGAGATGAACGAGGTCTGGTGCCCTTACGCGAAGTAGGCTGAGGCTAAACCCCGCAGGTGAAAGTAACTGAGGAGTTTGGCGACGGGCTGTTTTACTGGTTGTTATCCTTACGTTTATGTGGGCTTATGATCGTGGGGGAATGACCTAAAACGTGTACTCAGCGGTGGCCTCTTCACGCCGCATTTGACAGCTTTTCCCTGTGGGTGAAGAGCGAGGAGTTACTTGTGGTTTCGGAGCACTATTGCCACTAAATGCAAGCGCCAGGAAGTCTACGTTACCACAGCTGCTGGTGCCTGGATATGGCGGTGGAGGGGGGAGTGGAGACGTGTCTACCCGTTCTTCTTCAGAGCTCTCGAAGTCTGGTGCTGACGGAGGATACAATGAACCTATTGGAGACGCCATACAGGTCACCCTTGGCTGTGAAGATTGAAGGACTGGGGGCTCTTTCTGAGGCGAACTTGCTGCTATATCGACCAGCGGCTTGGCTGGGACTAGCAAGGAGGCAGAGACGCTTGTGTCGGCTGTCGTCTTGACGTCTGAAGACAGTGAAATGTGACCGATACACATCTCACAGAACGACGACGTCACCGGGTTCAGGTACGTGCACTGGCCGCAGCTCCAGGCCCCGCTAGTTCCACTGGCATCTTGTTGAGTTGACTCGCCAAGCTCTACAGCGTACGATGGCTGCTCTATTGTCATCTCGCTCTCTTGGTATTCTTCAGCGGCCTCTGCTTCCAGGGCGTGCGCTTCAACGACGTCACTTTCGCCGACTTGAGACTGCTCCACACTTCCATGCAAACTTAGCAAGGTGGTCGCTGCCTCTCCACTATCGTAACTGCTTGTGTTGCTGTAATAGTTCTCATAACTTGTTTGTCTTGAGATTTCTTCATAAGATGGCGGGCTGTTAATTGCTGTATAGTTAGCATGGTCGCAGTCGTAATGAGCTGTAGTCAGGTCTGTCGTTGCATCTTTGGATGAATAGTAGTCATAGTCACTTGAGTAGTAGTAGTAATTCGCTGTTGTTTGATCGGTTCCTTCAGCAGAGGCATAGCTAGTCGAAGCCTCCGTCCACTCCTGCGTTGTGGCTTCACTTTTTGGTTCTTGTGAAGGACGGACTGCCGCGTAGTATTCGTCGTAGCCGTAGTTTGGCACCGACTCGTGGAGCGTCGATTGATCCAAAACTTGCTGAATGGCAAGCTTTAGACGTCCTGGCACCTCCAGCCTATCGACATCCACACCTGTTAGACTTATCCCCTTCGTCTTGAGGCGGCTTTTCGACGTACGCTTGCCATTCGGTAGCTTCTTGTCGAGCACTTCTTAGATCCCCCGCAGTCTGGAACCAGTGCTTACTGCGGCCACACGAAAAGCCAAAAATTTAGTTAGAGAACTTTGCTATCATCAAGAGTGTCGTACTTGACGAGGTAGTCGCAGATCTTCTGAAGCTGCTCGTGATTCTTGGCTTTACCAATCTGCTCAGCAGCCACCCAAACGACTGTAGCCGTGGGTGTGTCGTCAACCACTACCCACGAGCTCATTGTCCGCAAGTGCGAGTTTCCAAGGAGTGAACGCGGCCCCAATGTTGTCAACTTGCTATGAATAGGAAAGCGTTTCCGAGCCTTTCAAGTTGCAAAACTATAAGCTCAAGTCGAGTCACTAGAGCATAAAGACATCACTCGACCCCACGAACGCTTCGTCCAGACGATATCATGCTGGCAACATCGCCACAATTTCGTCAGAGGCGGAGCACAAGTCTCTTACAGAATGTTCCTCACCTCCCATTCCTTCCATGAATTGAACACCCGCAGGTAGAAACGCACGTCCGACATGCCATCGAATTGCCATCAATACGTTCGACTCGCTTCCGACCAAGAGCGAGTTCCATCGCCAGACTCATCGTTCATTATTATCAAATTCGACATCGAGCGAGCACTCGATCACACTTCCACTTCCGAGGACTAACCAACTCAAGTCATGAGTACTGAAGTCGAAACTTGTGCGGCCGGCAGTCGCGTATCTCTTCGAGGTGTTGAGCGGATGGTCACTGCATCCGACGGTGCGTCCGTCAAGATCGCGCACTCAATGCTCGTCCACGGTGACACGGCGATTCTACTTCGTTTCCTACCCACTGCAGTGATGCACACCTTCAACATGCATCCTCGGATGCGAGCTCACCAACTCAAAGACCAACAATTCACAGCCGAGATTCAAGCTCCCGTTACCGTTGACTCTGTCGCTAAACTACTGCAAGTGCGGGTGTTGACACCCGCAGACTATGGAGACGGTAGTCCAACGAGTTGGCAGTCATACGTCGAAAGGGAGTGCAGTGTTGGCTTTGACCGCTACTGTCAGCTGCCCTTCTACCTCTCAGTATGGGTCGCCAAACCCAAAGACACTGCTCGTCTAATGCTCTTTTCAGACCAATACATGTCCGACGGGTTCTCAGGTGCCGTGGTGCTTAACTGCATCTTGGAGCTTGTGTCGAAGCTCGCTATAGAAACCGCATCGGACAATCAAAGACCATCCATTTTGACGCCAAAGGGGTACCCACTTCGTCCGTCGCTCTATCGCATGTGGCTCAACAAGATCACGTGGGCCAAGCCGCTACTCAAAGGCACGAACGCGATCTTCGGACGTCGCATGTTCCGGGGCAACGTGCACAAGTTCACGCCTCTACTACCGGCTCGAGACGACCTGAAGGACTTTGCAGTACCGCCCGTAACCAACAGCACCAAAGCGCTATTCGCTGATGGAGACGCTAAGTGTATGCGTGAAGCATATGCCAAATGCAGGAAGGAGGGCGTGACTCTGAATGGTGTCTTGGTTGTTGTCGCTCTTCTCGCGTTCTACCGTGTGCGCAGTAACAAAGAGCAGCGTGGACGCTTCAACCCGTTTCGAATTGTAATGGATGTTGACTGTAACATGCGTCACCAAGTGCAATACCCTGCTGAGGAGAACCAAGTAGGTATGTACACTGCAACGACTGATCTTGATTGGCTCAACTCGGAAGGAGTGGATATGTTGACCACGCGCTTCTGGGACTTGGCCGGTCGTGCTAGTCGAGAGATCGAAGGGAACCTCAAGAACACTGTGAACATGGCGCTGCCTACTATCACGGCTGATCAGAAACTTAACGCACAGATGGATCCGTCCTTCCTCAAGAAAGTTCGAGTCGCTCACTCCATCACCGCCGACGTTGGAGTCGCTGAATTGGTCCAGTACCCATTCGAGAAAAATCATTCACTCACTGATAGTTATGACACTGAAAGTCGACGGGGTCTCCTGGCATACAAGAAATCGCGTCAAGTGATGATGCCGTCGGATAGTGCAAGTGATTTGACCCGATCGTGGCGACTCGAGAGCACGCATTCGACTCCGCACAATGTGCTATCTATTGAGAGTTTGCATGTGTTCAAGGCCCTGCCACATCTCGCTCCTTCCGTTACGATCTTTCTGTCTTCGGTAAACGCGTTCAGCTATTCGATGGCACACAAGGTGAAGGATGATGTGGGGAACAACTTGTTCACGGCGATAGTGGTGCTGTGTGAGAGTTTGGGTAGCATTGGAGGCGAAGAAAACCTGACTGATGTTCTGGCTCGTTTTGATGAGTAAACTTTATCAGGAAATATCTAAGTGGAAGAAAACAACTTTGTTTCTAGGACATGTATCTGCAGCAAGTGCAACAGCGTATCACCTTCGCTGCTATCGACACCCACGAAAGAGTTGATCTGCCATGATTAACAAGAAAAAACCGACGCGCGAAGAAGTTCTGAAGTTAATGATACTCTGTGCACGCGAAAAAAGCTGGTAATTAAGTTGGAACTCCAACCGTTTCTTGCTCAGTGTCGAAAGTTGTGCGTCTAGAGATACCATGGCAAATGAAGTACAGCAATATTTAGGTATTAATAGTTGAAACGTTTGGCGGGACCCCATCAGAAACCGGTATCATTTTTAAGTTGATTTGAAATTAGTATGACTGAACTTGAAGTACTTATTCTTTCTGTTGTGTGTGTGATGTGAAGAACTGCAAGATGGAAGGTTGGTTACTGCGTGGCTTTGCTGAAGTGCTTGTCTTCTTTTTCAACTTCTTCTTCTTGTTGCTACTGTTGGTGTCACTGGACGTGGCCTTGACATTCTGTAATGACTCTGGTACGTTTGGATAATAGTGCAAGTGCTGAGAGGGAATGGAGAAGTATTTAGCTGATAGTGATTTTAACTTGCTCGCTGATAGCTCCTTGACAGGGTGGCGAGGGAGTCGCATGGATGAAAGAGACGCTTCAAAAATTGTCTTGACCGTGGGGCCGAATAGATCCGCCAGAACAGCTTTTCGAACAGCTTCAATGTTTCCAGGGGCAACCATCGAGAAAGAAATAGAGTTTTCATCCGACGTTCCTGCTGTACTACGAGCAGTACAAACTCCACAATCAATCTCAAAAAGGTAGTTTGAGGTGTAACCCCCAGGCGGTGGGATAAAGTATTTGCTCAACAACTCGTTCCAGCCCACATAGAATGGTCGATTGGCATCAGTGTGATCTAAAAACACACCCTGTACACTTTTCACCTTGTTCACCTCTTTAATCAATTCTTTTGGTGTATATAAGTTCAATCCTCGAGTTGCCCGTCGACACCAAGCAATAACGCGGTCAGCAATATTGTGAGAGTGTCCAGGTAGTAAATAGCAAAGCACTACTTTCTTGTAGGGAAATATCACCGAAAGAAATGCAAAGAACATTAAAACTGCTTTCGATTTGTTCTGCCCCACACAATTGTCCAATATACTGAAGCTCACTTCAGGAGGTGCTACCTCGTTGTGCTTAGCTCGTGATATAATTGAAAGATGGTAGTTCAAGTGTAAGCTACATAGCGCATTAGCATCTTTTCCTTGCGCTCGTTCGTCATAGAAATACACGTTGTTGACACCATTGCTGATGTCTGCCACTACAAAATTCTGCTAAATGAGATTGCTGTTGAAATAATCCGCCGAAGGGCGAACATGACCATAGTACGGCATGGATATTCCACCTCCATAATCTTCTGCCTGGATCTGAATGACACATTGCGCCGTTAAAACTGAATCTTCTGCATTCAATGCTGATGATTCGATTTGTTGGCCAATTTCCATGTCATTTTCGTCATGACACTGTAAATCAGGAAGATCTCCACATTCGGAAACTGCATCGTAAGTATCAGGAATAATACATTCGGGAAGGCTTTGTTTTGGTGCATGTAACGCTGAGTAGGATTTTATAAACGAAGAAATAAATCGCCGTTGGCCCATGGCACTATCGAGATGCATTTGTTTTTTAGATGAAGAGACTGCCGTTCATCATCACTGAGATCAGGTTGTTTCAGTTGAATATCGATGCGTACACAGCAGTCACAAACATCCTCAGCGGTGCGAGTAAGACGTACACCAGGGAAGAAGTAGTGAACGTATTGTAGGAATCGGGAATAACTCATGACACGCGCCGTAGGGTTTGTACGTGTAAGTTCTTCTTCATACCTACCGTGAACGACTGTCCATTTCAGATTAGGCTCGGTGAAGTACTGCCGAGGTCGTCTATGAGCACACGGAAACCCGTCTTCAAGTATCCAAGTCTCACAGTGTTTCTTCAGTACAGCAATATCATCGTCACTCAGTGCATGCCAAGGTCGTTGTGGCTCGCGACGAGTGTGTAGCGTTTCAACTCCTTCCTCCAGTACTTTCCGCAGTCTTGCAATGCGGCTACCACCCACAGGTATAACAGCTCGAATTTCTCGCTCTGATAATCCTTGTTGAAGAAACTGAATGACTATTCCTTCTGACTGTTGCCACTCGCTTCCATCTCGCCTTGTATTCATTTGATCCCAGTCGCTACGAATCTTCTTAACGGTATCTTCTCCTAGCTTTTCACATACACGTATATACGCGGTCTCTTTCCTGTCGACTCGTTTTGCACGCTTTCGAGGCGAGACGGTTGAGCGTGAGCCGCCAGACGCCCGAGACGACATTTTCCACAGCGACACCCGATCGAAACTGAAGATTGTGTCACAAGTCGCGACTGCCCAAAATAACACAATACCGAGCATATTTTATGCGGGACCCTGGGGTCCCACCAAACGTTTCAGTTGTCCTGATACGGTACGTAATTCGGGGCGTCTTTGGTGGTGCTCCATCATTTTAACGCTTACTTAAGAGCAAAATTTAAACTTTAATTTTAAATGAACGGCCTTATAAAATCATTATTTTAATAATAAAGATATTATTTGAGACTGCGTCAAACAAATTGATACTTACGAACCTAAGTACATGTACGAATCGCGATTTAAGCACTCTAAACAAAAGCGGGGCGTCTCCTCTATCTCTTGAGCCCTTATAAGCTACATAACTAAAGAAGTTGTGATCGCTCAAAAATATTATCTCCATATATGGGCCCTCGAAATGACGATACATTTAGGAGTGTTGTGAGCCCAATATTTTTTCAAAATTAGAGATTCGAGTGTTATTTAAAAGCCCTTGCTAAAAGCAATTGAATAAGGGTACCTTTACAGTTTTTTTTTTATGGAAGCTTACAATAAATGTCACATTTTGGTTAAGTGTGAAAATCAATTGGCCAACTATCTCGATCAGGGGTGGAAAAAATAATATCAATCCCGTAATTACTGTATTATCCGGCTACAATTACTATTACTGGATCTGTCCAAAGTCAATATAATATGGTATTGATCCAATAATATCAATACAATACCGGTTTATACCGATATGTTAGGGGCAACTAGCTCTTCGCGCCAATCGTTCAAGTGGTTGGCTGGCAAGCACAGACACGAGCACGAACCGCAGCTTCACAGCACTCCGTCGCTTTTCATTTGACCTTGATGAATCCGAACCGTGATATCTGCGCATTCTTCTACGAAGACAATGGCGAGGCGACTTCCGCTGTCAGCTTTGCGGTACTTGCCGCAAGCAGCAAACCCGGACCGGGTACTTGAACCTGATGTACCACCTCTACCTGACGCACCCCGACTTCAACGAGACCTACAACGCATCTGCGGCTACGGACGCTCCTCTCTCCAACTTTGCGCTCGTGTCCGAAGCGACAACCACCTCACAAGGTCCATGTTGTCCTGGAAGCTGGTTTCGCTCAAGACGTTGAAAAAAATCATGAAGAAGTGCTCCGAAAGCGTAGGCGTGCTGATCGAAAGCGAGTTGGGCAAGCTGTTTGGTGTCTTGTGGGATGGATGGGCGCACGATACCGTGCACTACATCAGTATCTAGTGCAGCGATTGGTGATGGAGCCAGATGCTGCAACTGGTAAGAGGAGGGAGCGACTACGCCAACGCGATTCTACGACGAGAGAAGCAGATGCAAGCGGCTGGTGCTGCGGGTGTGAGCTTTCACGAGCTGGCAAAGGAGGTGGCGCCCACCTCGAACACAGTTGAACGACTGTTTTTGCAGTGCAAGCTCATTCTGACGTCTCAGCGGTCATGCATGCTATCTGCAAACTTTGAAATGTTGGCATTTCTTCGCGTAAACCGCATGTGGAATGCGACTTCGCTCGTCGCCACCGAGTAGGAAGACTTGGTAGTTAGAGGCTACAGTATACTTATATTGGCCCCGTTATTATTATTGTTCTTCATCATATTGTCGTTATTATTATGGGATTCGATGTCTTGCAGTACAATTTCGTATTGTATTGTTAGGTGTCTGATCTCGATAACTCAAAATGGTTCGTAAGTATCATTTTGTTTGACACATACTTAATCTCGATTCGATGGTTCAAGGGTGACCAACCTCTCAGTCGATTGACTTAGTAGCTCATAAACTTCTCACTTAAGAACAACACTTTAAAAAAACGAAAAAAAACCGAGGAGTCACAGAGAAAAAAAAAACCCAGCGATGTGAGCCTAGTATGAGCCTTAATAGTGAGCAAGGTGTGCTCCTGCTAATGAGGTTGCATTGATGCCCTTATTAGTCCGTGTTATGCTGCGTGAATCAAGTGGTAATTTTACACTTATGGAGGCTTTTTGTTCAGCTCTTACTTTGTGGTACATGTATAATAATATGTGGTTGCTCAGAGCTTTCAAGCTTAGTTGTATATTTACTTTGTAAAAGTAGCTGATCGTTTTGTATCTAGGCTTTGAGCCTTCCAGTTTGATTTAACAATTCAATGCTACTTCATGTCATGATTTACAATAGTTTGTACCTTGTTTTAGCGTATGAGTTTGCTCGTTGGGCTTTTGTAAAGCAGCTCAGAAAGCAATGTCCACTCTGCTTGGATGGTCAACGGCTTTCAGCACTAACTGTATCAGCCGATCTTATTGATCAGTATCAAATTAAAGAGTGCATTCGTTTACTTAGTTTTTGCAGGAAAAATCTAGAGCGGCTTTGTAAAGCTATTACGGTATGACCATTCAAAACGGCAATGCTAACTGTTCTAGAACGTCTGCCATGGTGTCCTCAGCCTTGATGTCGCCAATATTCTCACAAACAGCTACAAACGCAGCAAATAGAGCTCTAGCTGAGTCATCCTCGCACTTGTGTCCCATCGAGTAGCAGAATGATTCTACCGACGACACCCAAAGAACCGATGATGGACCCAAGTGAGGAATAGTGTTGTACACATGCAGTGTCTTCACCTTAAGGTTACTCTCCTTGCCGCTATCGGATAATAGCGAATGCTCTTTGGCAAACGGATACCGCCCCACGTTGGAGAGATTCGCATCCCAGGTTTGTGAATGCCGGATGTTGAGGGCTTTCGCAAAGGACGGCTGTATCTTGGCGTTAATCCGCTGGTCGAGGATAATGGGCACAGCGGCCAGCAACATTGTTTGTCGAACCTTTGAGTCAATCTCGCTCTTCACTCGGCGTGCTAGATCCCAGAATTTTGTCGTCTCCAGATTGACGCCTTCATTAGCGAGCGATCCCAGATCAGCGAATGCAACGTAAGCGCCAACCGAATCTTCTTCCACTGGGCGAGGCACACGTCGTCGCATGTTGTAATCCAAGTCGGTCACAAGCTTGAAAGGCTGCGTTGAGTCGAAATTCGGGAGGCCTTGCGCAGCGTGATAGAATGCGAGGAGGGTAGCGCACACCATTGCACCACCGAAGATGACATTTTCGTCTTTACACTTCATGAGAGCCTTGTTCATAGAACTTGGATTCCCCTCAGCAAACGAAGCTGAGGTCGGGTTTGAGACTGGTGGAACTACGAAGTCGTGTTGATCTGCTCGAGCTGGTAGAACAGGGTGGAACTTCTTCATCTTGCTCCGGTAGATTGCCTTGCCAAGTAGGGAGATGACACCCTTCATCACAGCTTTCGACAGTGGCTTCTTGGACAGCCACATATCGTAGAAGGAAGGGCGCAATGGAAATTCTTGGACTTGCTGGTCGGCAGTGGAGGGATTCTGGGTTGCAAGTGACGTTATGTGTTCAAGGATGTCGTTGAATATCACCATACCCGAATACCCGTCCGACATATAGTGGTCCGAGAAGAGCATCAAGCGAGCATGCTTCACCTTCTCATCGATCCACACTGTCAGGAAGAATGGAAGCTGTGTGTACCGATCAAACCCGACGTTGCACTCGTCTGCCACGTACCTTTGCCAGTGTTCAAAACTCCCTTCTGTAGTCTGAGAGAAACTCTGAACTCGTAGGAGGTTCCTGCTACTGATGTCGTCAACGGTCAAAGGTTCTTGAACTTCAGCGGTGAAGTCTTGGCTCTGGGCCTGCAGTGCTCGCATCCGAGGGTGCATGTTGAAAGTCTGCATAAGAGCAGTCGGCAGGAACCGCAGCAACGTATTTACATCTCCGGTTACTAGCATCGAGTGCACAATTTTCATGGAGACATTGTCGACTAATGTAGTCAAGCGCTCGAAGCCTCGGAGCTTCACTTGTCGTGGACTGCGAACCTCTGTGTTGTGTGCCATTAATATAATAGCTTTTGTCTTGAGACGAAACTTCGAAAGTAAGGGACCGCACGATTGCGTTGGTGGGGCGACAAAGGCACCGTACATACTTTACCAAGTAGGAAGTAATCCACGCACTTAGGGTTCTACAGAATAGAATCATGGGAATTGCGGGTCTTTCGACAAATTGTGCCGCCAACAAGCTCACTTTAGGACTCCTGGCACTGAGTCAGTGACGCGAGTGACTGACAGTGTCTGAGGACCCCATCACAAGCTTGCCGATTCAAAAGATGGTGCCAAGCACTTGTATTAATACTGCACAGCATTTCGCTCAAAATAGAGGGCCCAGGTCAATATTAGTACCTGGCAGATACTAATATTGATCTGCACGATTCGACTACGAGAATCTGTTGTGGGTTGTGGGTTGGGGCAATACGGATTCAATGGAACCAGGTCCACGGAGCGCCCATGGACTTCTCTTTACCAAGGGGTAAACTATACAAAATTCTCGTATGAATAAGTACTCCAATAACTTTCTCAAGGAGAGGCCATGTTTTGATAAGAAGTTACTTTGAAGTATAATACATCTCGCCTCAATAGCTTGGTACGGTTTTAATAAGTTCCAAGACCAACCTGTCTTCTCCTCGCCTATCCCTACGAATTGCGTTGCTCACGTCCTCGCAGATTTGAGTGCTGAAAATCCGAAGGAGGTGTAACTGTCTCCGTTGGAGGTGTCGTCTCTGGAAGTTGGATCTGCCCTGCTGGAGCTGGGTCGGCCAAGCTCCGCAGGTGACGGCCATAGTCTGACTGGAAGTCCTCAATCATGATTTCTTCTTGAATGGTGTCTTCGACATCTTCATCCTGGACGAGCTCGAAATTGTCATTGTTGATCTCGTTCAAGGTCCTAGGAACAACCTCAGCATTGTTCTCCTTAGTTACTGAGACCAGCTCGACTTCAAACTCCTCGCCGGCATCATCCAGATTGATCTTAAACTCCACTGCAGCAGCGGGTATTAGTGCAATCGCGTCTTCATTTACGTCGATGAATGGATAGAGTTCGGCACCATCGTAGTTTGGATCGGAACCACGGAGAAATGTCGTCGTGCCTCCGGGACATCCGGATCCTGAATTGCTCACACCGACCTTTTGAGCTGCAGCTGAGATTGGCGTACAGGTTGTGAGTGCAGCCAGGCATGCCGAACTGATGAGGAGGTGGTGCAGGGGCTTCATGATGATCGGGGGCTTGCGTTTTCTAGGCTGGTTCTTTGAGGATGAATTTTTAATTGTGACCTGGCTGGACGTGCTGCTGGATGCTCGACAATTCTCCAACGGTAAAACCTCGTCGTCGGTTCTGGGCTGTAGCTTGTCGGACAAGAGTAAGATGCGACAACCAAATTTTACTCTTCAGGAGTTTAGTCGCCCATAGGGAGGTGTCATTCGCAATCTTTAAATCTCGCTCTAAATATACTGCACAGGTACAAAATGTCGATGATTTCTGATGTAGTTCAAAGATTAGGACAGTAGTGATCGGCACAAGGTACCTTTCCTTTCAAAATTTAAAATGTGTTATGTTGCCGAAGGCTAGAGTGCAGCTGCTATTACTCCGCAACTTTATTAAGACCGGATTTACGTCTGGTATACCAGGTATATTAATTATATTTCGGAGGCCTTGACATTTCGGCCCTTGTGGCAGTTTTGTGCGCCCAATGAGAGAAGGATCCGGAGTTTCATGACTCGCTCGTTTTGTAGTTGTTTTACCTTCGGTACGATGCAAAATTATTCCGGAGTTCTATTAATATCGCCATTCCAAGAATCGTCAACCCCAGTCAATCAGTACCAGACACTTACTAGATATCGTTTCTCTAGAAAATGACAAAATCTAGAGTGGAGCTGGACGGGAAGGAGGCACAGTACGCATCGCGCCTGCTGGAGCTGGCCAAGCAGGAGATTCGGCTGAGTCATCACGAACGTGACGTTCAGAAGGCTCGTGTCGCCGAAGTATCGAGTGCACTGTACCACGACAGCGAGCTTGGGATGCTTCAAAACCAGCTTCAGAGTGAGAAAAAGCGTGTGCGTGTCCTAGAGAGAGAAAATCGGACCCTGCGCGAAGAACAAGTGATGAAGCAGCAGTCTCTCGAGGCATTGCAAGCGGCTAGTCCGGGCCCGACTGCAACTGCAGATGCTGCCAACAACGGTCCGTCCGCTTGTCGCCCCTGTCGGCCGTCGATTGATTCAGCAAATACAACTGCAGTATAGCAACAGCGAAGTGTAGCGCCTCTTAACGAGTCGTCGGGAGAACCTCTAATGCTAGCGAGTGAACTGACGATTGAAACTATAGGCAACCAGTTCATCCTTACGAACTAGGAAACAACTCTCCCGAGCGCCTCAACTGGTTTTCACGCATCGTACACCCTCCGCCAGTAGCAAACGCGCGAAAGCCTCGCAAGAAGCAACTGGACGCGAAGCCTGAGCAGCGATCTCCCATGGAATTAAGCAACTTTATTGCTGGCTTGCTGATGACAGACAAGCAGGTTGCTGTCGCAAAGGAAAAGTCGAAAGCACGCAAACAAGGGAACGTGCCGACCTTAATCCCTCCGATGAGAGCACTGGCATCTCGTTCAGTGGAGGGCTCAGGCTCACGTAAAACCGCCAACAAGACGCGGAGGCCTCAGTCAGCTGCAGCTACAAGCTCCTCGGGCAATGGCATCAGTTGCATCAACAGCGCAGAAGCTGGGAAATGCAATGAAGAGATTGTTGCGGGTTGTCTCCAGCTAGCATGGGCCTTTTATCAGCGATTCGTAGTCGCCGTTGAAGCTCAAAATCTTCTCGGTAATCGAGGAATTGGCGGAGATCCAATGCTCGGGTCAAGCGTTAGCTCCAGTGCTGGCAAGTCGGCGTCGGTATCGCTGTCCCTGATTGTTTTTCACTTCTTCTTGGAGCGATGCAGTCGCGAACAGGATGCTGTTCAAGAGCTGGAACAGTTTGTGCGCTGTCTTCACAGCGTACGGAGTGCCTGTTACAGCTTGGAATTGTTTTGCCAGTTTCTGGAGGAATCGTGTTCACGTCAAGAGCTCTGCTTCTTCTTGTGGCTTTCTCAAGCGATGGATGACATCCGGCTTGGTATTCCGTACGACGACCCTCTTCCAAGCTACTACGAGGGCGCAAATAGCCACCAACCACAATTTATCTGCGTGCTCAAGGCAACATTCCTTGCGAGATCCATCTTCAGACTGCTTCACTTTAAAGTTTTATGTCGACCATCAACAGCGAGGAAAAGTAAACGTCGAGGCAAAGCCAAGCGGGGTCCTACCAAGGGGAGTAGCCAGAGCATTCCTGTCTCTATAGCTGCACCAACATCCCCGTCCGCCTCTCCGCAGCGTAAACCCAAGACGCGGTTGGGCGAACTATCTGCCGCTCGACTTGTATCTGAGATTGCCGCCGTGGACGTGCCAGATACCGGACAAGTGGAGCAAAAGCAGATCCCTGAACATGTTGCTGCTCAAACTGCGCTTCGTGAAATCATTGAAAAGAACCAGGGGGAGTCCATCTCATTGGAGACTTTCAACAATCTGTTAGTAAAGTTTGCGGTCGTACCTTCACCTGAAGAGCTGGCAGCGCGATTGGGGCCGTTCTATCAGCCTACAGGAGACTAACGTAAGATACCAACCGAAGTCTTCCTGGCGTTGCTGATGGAAACGTACACGCTCCAGCTCCAGTGGGAACGCGATCAGTTGCGGGCGCTATTTGTTCATTTAAACCACCAGGAGGAAATGCAGCAGCGAACCACCGAGACGTTGACTAAGACAGAGGCCGCGAATGGCAAGGGAGATCAACCCAAAGCTGGTGAGGAAGAGAAAAAGCGGCCCAAGGTGAAGCTGAAGAGAGGGAAGGGTCGTCATGGAGCGACGGAGTCTAGTGGGGGGAGTAAATATCTGCACGGTTTGTCCCGCAACGTCTTATGCGAGCTGCTGCTGCAATCCGGGATTGTTCAAGACAGCGATGTGGCTCAGATGGATATGGATTGGGTATTTGCTGAGCTCTTGAAGGGAGCTGGAGGCGTAGCTGCTGGTATCACTTTTGACAGTTTATTTGACGTGTTGCAAAAGATGAGATGGTTAGAGAGCACGTAGCTGCGTGTTGATGCACTGATGGAAGTCACAGGCGTGCTATCAACGAAGCGACAGCAGAGTCGGGGCGTCAAGTCTCTTATCAAGTCAAAACGGGCATCACCTCTGGTCTTCCCAAGCCCGACTGCTATCGCAATCCGGGAAAATTGGCGTGTGTATGCTCGACACAGTCTAGCTCTCTGCAGCAACGATCCCAATGTCTTCATCCGTCGTCACACCCAACGATTATTGCACTATGTGGATCAAGAACTCGGTCAATCCGAAAGTGACAGTGCGGTCAATTGTATCCGTGAGTTTCTCGCATTTGCCTGGCGATTAGCAGCCAAACGCAGCAGGAATGAAGCGTCTGCACTAAGGCAGACCTGCTTAACGGAGATATATCTCGTCAGTCAGGCACTACGCCCTTGCATCGATTCCATGTCGGGATACCACGGGCAGTTTGCTGCTGTCGAAGATAATTCTGCTGGAGAAGACAATCCGGTAATCCCTCAACGCCGATCGAGCGACGCTGTCGTAATCATGAAGGACGCGCTTCATAGTTTCTATGATACTTCTCGAATGAATCTCAGCCAGTTCATCAAGGACAAAAGGGCTCGCACCGATTGCGCACCTGGACAGCTGCGCGAGCTGGAGAATGTGCTGACACTGTACGCGGCTCACATTGAACATCTCTTTCAACGGTTCTCAGAAGCGCGCTACAACTGCTCGCCTCAGGTTCCTTTTCTTCGATGGAGGGCCATGATGTATGAGCTCGAGCTCGTGCATCCTCGCAATCTCCCCATTCTAAGGTTACAAGCTCTCTTTAACAGCGTCGTGAAAGCTTTAGAGCCTGCCAGTTGGACTGACGGCTCGCTAGATCAAGAAGTTGGCGTGGGGAATCGCAGTTTTCGGAGCTGTTTGTCAGAATTGCGATTGAAAGGCATCGTGTGGCATTAACTCGTAAACGAGAGAAGGCTCAACTGGCAACAACCAAGAAGACTCGAGACGATAAGAGAGAGACCATGCTGGAAGCCGCGGAGCTCGCGGCTCGTCCGGCACGAATCACGGCACAATTCTGTCGCAAGATCCTCGCCCCACGGGCTTTTGCGAGCAACAACCCTCTTGTCGAGCGAAACTTCGCTGCAAAACTCAGCTGTCCTTTTGTAGGTCGCGCACTACTCGAACACCGCTCGTTCCTACGCACAGTCTTTTTCTTTTACGCCAAGCAAGATGAAGTCGCCGAGGACGAACGTGCCGCACGACAAGAACAGGCGCTACTTTGCGAGCTACAGGAAACCGGAGGCAGCCTAAATGGAAATGCAAATCACGCTAAAGGCCCAGATCGTTCTGCAGCAGAAGAAAACGCTGCTCTCTTGCGGGCCGACCCAGGCTCCGACTTCCAACTGGAAAAGACCAAGCGAAGCTCCATGAGTTTTGGCGAGTTCCAGACCTTTCTGGCTGCCTTTGATCTGCTTGATGGCTCGAAGCGCAACGGCAACAAAGTGGCTCTCAGTGATGCACAGCACGTCTTCTCCGTTATGGCTCTCGACAACGACGACACATTGCAGCTCGAGTTCGACGAGTTCGCTGCTGCCATCGTTGTGCACTTGGATCCAAGTCCCTTCTCGTTGTGGCACCAGAAACTCGACATGTTTGCAACGAAGCTTCAAAAAGCCTGGGAGACGCAGAACGCAGAGCTGCCGTGAATGGACCTGCAAAAGAATACGCTGAATTAATGAATTACGAGTTGCCACGCCCCCCCCCCCCCCCCCCCCCCCTAGCTGTCCGATCGTGTTCCAAGATTGTGCACTGGTCCGTCGACTGTGTTCGTTTTCGCCCGCTTTCAGTCCTGCACCGCTGCGGGCACAGTTAATACCACAAGTTACTCGAAATCGCTGTCGTCGGCATCGTCCTCCATGGCGAAACTCTCTTCCTCGTCGTTCTTGTCCTCGCCGTTGTCCTCATCGCTTGAGATTTCTTCGTACACGATGCGCATTTGAGTGCGACGTTCACGCTGCGGACGAGGCGCCACTGGAGAAGGATCAGCGTCGTTCTCACTGGCTTCGTCTTCGCTTTCGTCCTCCAAAGGCGATTTCTTAGCCTTCTTCTTAGCAGGCGTGGCCTTCTTGGGTGGCGCTGCCTTCTTCGGGGCAGCCTTTCGTGCAGGCGCCTTGGCCTTGGGCTTCGCTGGTTTCTTTGCAGCATCATCTGACTCCATGGCAAACACGTCGTCCTCGTCGTCCTTGGCCTTGGGCTTCTCATCGTCAGAGCTCGCCAGATCAGTTGTTGCAGCTGGCTTGGTTGCGCGCTTTGCAGAGCTAGAGGCCGAGGCAGCTGTCACCTTTTGCGGCGATACCTTGAACCTCCGAGCAAGCCGCTCCGCCAGCGAAAGCTCCTCGACTTCCTCTTCGCTTTCCTCCTTGGCGGCAGGTGGCTCCTTGGGCTTGAAGAACGACGTGATGTTGCTCGACTTGGCGCCATTCGTCTTCTTCTCCTTCGCGCTGTTCGTCTTGGCTGTGCCGTTCGTCCTGCTCGCAGTAGGTTCCTTCTTGACTGGCCGCTTGACTTGAGTCTTCGGCTTTTTACGCGCCGCATTCGAGCCTGCAGCTTCGAAGTCCGAGTCGTCACCGTCGTCAGCGTCACTGTCGTTCTTTCGCTTCCTCTTCTTCGCTGGCTTCTTGCCCCTTCCTCCTTTCTTCTTGGGAGTGTGCGACAGGATCCTCTCTCGCTCTGCTTCAGTCTCGACGAGCATTTTCTCGAGAGCATACAAGTCTGTGAGCCACAGATCCTGCACTGTTCTGCCTTCCAAGACGCTGTACTCGTGTTCGCGGTCCTGGAGCTCCGCACGCAGCTTGTCGACGCGTTCCTTTGTCAAACTCCAGATCTTCATCGACAGCAAGTAGTCGTAGCCTCTGCTGGCGTCTGCCACGTTGGGTTCCTCATCTTCAGACTCATTTGAGTCCTCATTGTCAGGCTTCTTCTTGGTCTTCGGCACAATCTGATCGTAGCCTTCCGCCATCAACTCTCCCAGCAGCTCCTGCTTCTTGCGGTTGTTGACTACCAGCTTGCCTTCCACGACAGCGAGAACAAAGCGAGCCTTGTTCGACAGGAGCTTGATCTGGTCCTGCAGCTTCTGCAGCATCGCCTTCTTCCTGCGTCCGTAGTACTCGAGACGGATCCCGTAAAACTCGGCCATGATCTCCTTGGGGTTTTCGTACTTCTTGATGTGTCCGGCAGCGTCAAACAGGTGCATGTTGGAGGTAGAGAGGGATGATTCGAGCTTGAACTTCTTCACGATTCCGCCCGGGGCCTTCGTGACGTCACTCAGCGCCTTTGGTTCCATTGTGATCGTGAACAGCACCTTGACATCGGTGTGGTTTTCCTTAAAGTCCTTGATCGTACCCGCATCCAGAAGTCCCTCCAAAAACTGCTTGTACGTCTGCGTCCAGGACTTCACTGGGAGCTCCGAGACCACGAGCGTGCTGTCGTCCGTAACTTCGTACAGGCCCTGGACAATGTAGTTGCCCGTATCAGTTCCGCGCGAGTTCGCCTTCTCAACGATATGGCCGGTAAATCCACGGTACCACGGGGTAAGTGGAGCTATTTCCTCTCCGTTGATCATCTGACGCAGACCCTTGATGATATCGAGCGGGTTGTAGTTGGGGACTGAGCTGGACCAACCCGTTCCGATACCGTCGCTGCCGTTCACGAGCACCATGGGGATAATGGGGATGTACCACTCCGGCTCGATCGACTGTCCGTCTTCACTCAGATACTTGAGGCAGTCGTTGTCCAGGGGATGGTAGATCAGTCGAGTAAGCTGCTCCAAGTTGGTGAAAATGTAACGAGCACTGGCTGCGTCCTTGCCGCCCATCAGACGCGTACCGAACTGACCGATCGGGGACAGAAGGTGGATGTTGTTGCTACCGACGAAGTCCTGCGCCATGTTCACGATACAACCCTGGAGACTCGCTTCTCCGTGGTGGTATGCAGAGTGCTCGGACACGTAACCAGCCAGCTGTGCCACCTTGAGTTCCGCCTGTCGTGTACAGAAAACCCAAGTACGTCAGAGCACTGCAGACATCTGACAACACTGGAAGCAACTCACCCGAAGATTACGCTTGAAGCAGCAGAACAAGACTTTACGCTGAGACGGCTTGAATCCGTCCATGACGCTAGGGATTGAGCGGATATTATCTGCCATGGAGAAAAGGATGAGCTCCTTGTTTACGAACCTGTCAAGAAGGCAGCACGCACAAAGCACACAGGTCAGCCCGATGACCTCAATAGACCCCACCCAGCGCGATAAGCGTACTCTGTGTAGCCCATCTCGTCCACGTCGTAGTCCACATAGGTGCCAGGCTCGTAGCCTCGAAGCCAATCCTTGCGGTCCTCAACACGCTTCTTGGAGAACGCCATGTCGATCACATCAGCGTCTCCATCTCCGTCGTACGTGAACCCAATCTGATGGGTCTGCAGGTCGGAGAAGTACTCTTTGGTTTCTGCGGCCGTGCTCGTACCGAGACCCTTATAGTACTTGATGACCCAGCCGCGTCCCTGGTTGGTTCTCTCCCGCCAAGCCTCGTACTCTGGCATCGTGTAAAAGACCTCCTTTGTGCGGCCCTTAGTGCACTTAACGATCGGAGTGATGAACTCTTGCAGAAATCCGTCCACGACCAGCAGCGACGGCCAGAAGTGGTGGATGAGATTGATCACCAGGCCCTTGATGTGGCTACCATCGTGATCCTGATCGGCCATGATCATCAGATGCCCGTAGCGCAAGCCCTTGGTCGATTCGTACTTCTGTCCGTACTTGAGGCCGAGGATCTTGACCACATTTTGGATTTCTTCGTTCTTGAGGATCTGCGAGTGGCTGGCTTCGCGGACGTTGAGCATCTTTCCTCTCAGTGGGAAGACTCCGTAGTAGTCTCTGCCAACCACCGCAAGGCCGCCCACAGCTACCGTCTTGGCGGAATCTCCCTCGGTCAGGATCAGCGTGCAGTCCTTGCTCTTCGCGGTGCCGGCGTGATTGGCATCGTCCAGTTTGGGGATACCCGTGAGACGCGACCGCTTGCCGCTGCAGCCACCCTTGCGTCGCAGCTCTGCGGTCTGCTTGAACGCAGCGAACGACAGAATCTTCTCCACCAGGCCGCTCTTTTCAAGTTGCTTGAGGAATTTGTCGCTGAGGTTGAAAGTTGACCCAAAGCTGTTGGCTCGAGTGGTCAGCGTCTCCTTGGTCTGAACAGAGCAGCAGCCAAACACGTGTGAGCCAAATGATGTAGAGCGAACGGTCAGACCATCATTACAATGACGCCAAGGGCCAAACCTGAGAGTCGAAGGCGGGGTTGTCGATCAGCGCGCTCACGTAGACGAACATGTGGTTCTTGATGTAGTTGGGCTTGACAGCCTCGCCCTTGTTCTTCTTCTTCAGCACGCTGACCAGTTTGGCCGTGATCTGGTCCACGATGTACGAGACATGCTGTCCGCCTTTAGTGGTACAGATGCCATT
The DNA here is from genome assembly GCA_011320135.1 of Phytophthora betacei. Taxonomy (NCBI): domain Eukaryota; phylum Oomycota; class Peronosporomycetes; order Peronosporales; family Peronosporaceae; genus Phytophthora; species Phytophthora betacei. The sequence goes on from JAANHX010000020.1 coordinate 243,102, forward strand.
GACGAAACTCACTTGCTGGAAGCCATCCTCGCTCATCCCCACGCCAACCTGCCAGCGCTCGTCTGGCTTTTCAAAGATAACGCCGTTCTTGGTGACGTTCGACGGCTTGGCCTTGGCAGCCTTCGCCTTCTTGGCCTTGTCCTCGCTGTAGTCTTCGTCGTCGTCACCGTCCCCGTTCTCGTCCGGGTGCGCGTCCTCGTCGTCCTTGTCTTTGTCAGCCTCATATCCACGAGGTCCAGGGTACAGCGCCACATACTGCGGGAACGACTTGATGGGGATCTTGTCCCCATTCAGAAAGACATTCATCCCCTTCCCGGAGACGCCAGCGACGTCGTACACGCGTTTCTTGAAGAGCGAGACGATGTCGTCGTTGAGGAAGTCGAGTTTGAAGCGCTCCAGGTCAGGCTTGAACGAGATGCACGTAAAGTCCTTCTGCGCCCACTTGGTGATCGACGGCGGGTTCTTCTTGCTCATGTTGCTCTCGAACACCTGCTTGTACTTCTGCTTTGTGCTCGAGTCTGCAGTCTCGACGACGAACTCGGTGGAGAAAATATTGGCGAGTTTGGCGCCGTAGCCGTTGCGTCCACCGGTGGTTTTCTTCTTCTTGTCGTCAAAGTTGCTGCCCGTGAGTAAGTGGCCGAAGATCAGCTCGGGGACGTAGACCTTGTGCTCCTTATGCAGCACAATGGGGATGCCTTTGCCATTGTTCCACACCGAGATCTCGTTCTTCTCCACGTCGATTGTCACCTTCAGTGTGTTCATCGACTTGTCGCGCTGCTTGTTGTCGCACGCGTTGACGATGATCTCGTCAAAGATCTTGTACAGTCCAGGCACGTAGTTGATCTTCTTCAGGACCATCCGCTGCTTCTCGTCGTCAAACACCCACATGCTCTGCTCCACGTGCTCGATGGAGCCTACGTACGTGTCAGGACGCAGCAGAATGTGCTCCAGTTGGGTCTTCTTCTGGTAAATCTGCTCGATACTCTGCTTGGGGGTGCCCTTGCCCTCCTCTGCGTTGGCGGCGGGCGTGGCTTCATCTCCGCTGCCGTCCACGTCGTAAGCAGAGCCCTCGCTCGCGTCGTCCGAGGCGTCGCTGTCCCACGTGTCGCTCTTCTTTTTCTTCTTGGCAGGCGCCTTGGCTTTCGTGGTCTGCGTCTTCCTGGCCGTGGCTTTACCCGCTGCTCCGGTGGTCTTCTTCTTGCGGGGAGCGGCCGGTTTTTTCTTTGGTTTACTGGCCGTCATCATCACAACCTAAGCAGAAAAGTAAAGGGAAAAAAAGTATAGTGCGTCATTTCGGATATCAGGGAGTTGTGAGGGTTGTAGAGGGTGGATGTGGATGAGAGAGGCATGAGAGCGAAGAAGAGAAGAAGACGTACATCGTCTTCCGAGTCGCTCATGGCTGCGGTGTCGTGGCGATGCGCTGGAGGCGGACGAAGGCGGCCTCTGCTTGCTGCTGGGCGTGCTGGTTGCCGAGTGACGTCAGGCAACTGAAAGGCGGCAGGATAAAACCTCGGCGGATTTTAAATTCAAATTGAATTGACAGAAGTTGCAGTCATCTGGCGACGCTCAAGGGAAATGAGAGACCTTTTAATTTGAAAGTTGTAGGAGTGTTTTTTTAAGTTCCCGCTTATGGTATCATAAAACGGAAAGAGATTCGTTGCTTACCACCGAGGTTTTTCAAATGAAAGATGAGCCATTTCAAATTCTAATGGCTTCTGTTGTTCGTCTACATGTACAGGACAGTTGAACTTGCCCGGAGGTCAGAACTCGCAAGTCTTTAGCTTCTCTTGTTTATCGCCCAGAGGCCTTACCGAGGCAAGTTGCCTTCTCAATTGTATCATCGACTGGAGACTAGGCAGAAGGGCATCAAACATTTAAAAGGGAATTTCTCATCCAGGAGCGATGAAAGATCCGTAGACTCAGGCGTACAACAGCGGTCGGTTGATGACGAATATGTTCGTGTCAATCTTGTCGGTACAGAGGTCACAGAACAGAGAGACTACCAGAAATATGAATGGCGGTGGTGCCGTGCAAGTATTCTCTTTGATGCAATGCAAAAATGTTGAGCTGGTGCCTTTCATGATACAGAGCGTAGTGAAATCGTCCTTTAACCAGTCGTGGCAAACTCGTTGGTTGATCGGAGATACAATACATCAGCCTACAAACCTCCTGGTAAGAAAACTACCAAACCCTTTTTGCACCGAGTCAGCAGTTTATCGACCACCTCCCATAATGTCGGCGAGTTCATCGGACTCGTACATTCTGACGCTGTCCAGTGCAGCAAAAGCATTTAAAGGCTCGCGCTACCTCAACGGGAATCGCTCAATATACGACGGACCCGTAGATTCGAGCTGACAGTCGTCTGCACGGATCTTGACTGACGATCCAACGTTGTTCGGGTGCTTCTCCCATGCCAAGCTCTGTGCAGTCTCGCGCGCTGTCCACTCCCGAAGCGTGTCAGCCACGTTTCCGTCTAGAACCTTTTGCACGTCGCACGGGAAGAACTGGGACTGGTTGTAGCATGGCGACATGTGCGGCTGCAGTCCTTGTGGTCCAAATTGAGCTTGCTGCTGATACTGCAGTTGGATCGACACTTGCTGGTCGAACTCTTTAATGTACGCGTCCAATTCCTTCTGAGGTTGGCATTGCGCTGCATCCCGTGCAAACGTTTGATACTGGTCCACCACGTCGGATGCGTACGGGGACGTCGTGCGGCACGGCAAACAGCCCCCTGTCTCAACGTCGGCAGTAGATTCATCCAGTCCAGCGACGTGAAAGCACTGCGAGCCATAAGTGAACAACGGTGGTGCTGACGGACGTCCTTCCCAGTGACGTCCATTCCAGTACGAGGCCCGATCTCGCAGCATCACTGGGGACAAGAGCTCGCGGAACGGTTTGATCTCATCACCCAGCACAGCTTCGTCAGCAGAGTCTGCGAGACCAAAGAGGTCTTCACTGAAGGCGAAGAAGCTGAGAAGTGCCTCACGTCCTTCAAAGTTCCCCTCCACTTCTCGAAGCAAACCTCGAGTATTGAGGTAGTCGTCAGCAAGAGCGCTGATAGCTACGTACTTGGCACGTCGTCGTTCCACCACATGCAGCGGGCCCGTCAATCGGTCAGGACCCGTGGCGTGAATGGCGTTGTCCACCTTGAGCTTATTGCGGGCATCATCGACGAGACTTGTCGTTGAGCTGAACCACGCTGCGTAGTCGGCCTTCGTGGTGCTGTTGATGGTGGAGTTTTGCAATGCTTGTAGTACTGCTGGATTGGCCAGAGCTGTACCGAGGTCCTTGACCATGAGACTGATCTCGAACTCCGAGAGTGCATCGGAGTTATCGAAATCATACATCTTGAAGATAAAGTCGGGTGTTTGGAGTAGCAAGGAGCGGAATCTATCGTAGTACACGCGGCCATCGAATGACGGATCAAGCACGAAGATGGCTGCATCCAACCTCGGCATTTGACGATACCATAGTGAGCGTGCTAGTTCGTTCTCGTCCAGGTAGCCATTCTTGTCCAGATCAAAGCGGTCGAAGAGCAGATTCGGATCAACTCCTAACCACTTCTCGAACTCCTTGAACGTGATCATTCCGTCCCTATCAGCGTCCAGAAGGTCAACTTGTTTCCATTTCATGGCATCAAAGTCGACAAGTAAATCCCCAATCAGTTCAGCCGTGAGCTTCTTAGTCGCCTTCTGGTTCTCCAGCTGCGCGATCTCGTAGGAGGTTATTTTCCCGTCGCTGTTTCGATCGATCTCAGCGAGGTCAAAGGACGAATACTTGTTCTTGAAGGCGAGACTTACAGGAACACCCAATGTACCCAAAAGTTCATCCAGAATCTTGGTATCGTTGGTTGGAATTGCGTTATGAGTGAGCTCTTCCTCGTTAGGATACGTGACCGCGATCGTCGGGTCCTGCTCGATTTCATGACGTCGACGCGCTCCGGCAAAGCGCTTGAAGATAAACAGAGTGATGTTCGTACTAAGCGCATCGAAGTAGTTGCCTCGCCACGTTTTGGTGTTCTGAACTTGAAATCCCCACGAGGTGTATGCACGTACAGACGAAGGAATAAAAGCACTGTTGGCATCGTCGTTTGGGTCTTTGTACCTCGTTCCCACCACTGCAGATGTAGTAGTAGAATTGCCGGATTGGGTCTGCGCCTGACCCAGAATGGTCTTCTTTTTCATTCCAGCGGGGCAAATATCTTCGGGGCGTTGCGGGACGTCCATCACAGAGACACAATCACTCGCGTTCGTGAGAGAGCAGCATATTACTGGCCACGGAGTGTCCTCCAACCTCCACCGCTGTAGATAAATGTCAGTTGGATCGTCGTACCCCATGTGGTGGAATGCTCGGTGGTAGCTCAGTCCGAAGTCAGTCACAGTTCTGCCGGTTTTGCTATCGTTTAGCTTCTGTACACTCTGCCAAAGGGGATCCATCACAGGACGAGGCAGCCAGTACTCGACAGTCTTGTAGTACGTCCGAACGAGGTATGCTGCGTCTTGTTTGTTGGCTGTTGGTATGATCGCTACTGTCTGGTCGTGCGTCTCGTTGATGCTCTGTCCTCCTGGAGCTTCTGATGGTGCTGCGTCTGGATACAAACTACGGAGAAATGTGAAAGGACCGTTGGGATATTCACTACTCGCGACCCCAGTTAGCCCCATTGTGTTGGCTGTGGACGCTGCTGCACCATCGACATGCATCCACATCACGAATCGTTTCGTGTGTCGATTGAAAATCACCTTCGGACGATCAGCAACTAAGCCACCGCTTTCTTCTAGCCGGTCTCCAAACGGATCACTTAGGTTCGAGAAATGGAGCATGAGACCTTCGTTACGCCACTCATTGTAGTCGACGCTTGAACACGCTCCGATGCCCCCACGACCTGTACTAGCATCAAACACCTCAGAATACCAATACACACTTGGATGCGGAGGGATGTCAGGCTCTGGGGTTGCTTCGTTGGCACTTGTAGCACCAACACTAGCTTCCCAATCGATACCAGTTTCCAGTGGCTCCACGATCGTCCTATCAAGCGGAAGGTTCTCGATTGTCAGCAATTCAGCGTACGAGACGACTTCTTCGTCCTCGTTATCTGCTGACATTTCCGCTTGCTGTTTCTCGAGTTTGCTTTGATCCGGGCTCTCCCCCTCCAGTTCTCGAATGTCGTTGAAAAATGCTCGGTGTGGTGCACCGTCGAATGGAATGAGGCCGCCATTGTCGTGGGTGTATACTTCTTGTCTCGACAGGTGGCTTTTGTGATGAACCATGGAGTGATACGATGTTGCTGACGGCTTCAGGAATGTCTCCGCCCATAGTTTACGCCACGAACGTCTCGCTGTGAGCACTGCGCCATCGTTCTCTTCAGCTGCCGTATCCACGACTTGACCGACCCAAGGACAGGAGAAGCTCAACAAATAGTCATTTCCTACGTAAATCTCGTCCCACCACGTCGACATGGCATGGAAATTGTTCAGACTCAGAGCAGCTACATTTTCACCGTGAAATTTGGCTCTCTTCACCTTCAACACGTCGTTCAGACGGATAGAGTACGTGTGAGCCAGCCAGTCGAGTGTCACATCCAGTTTGTACCAACGATCGGTTTGCACTTTGTCCTGGAAAATCTGTCGTGGCCATTGAAACGTGTTGGCTTCGTGTGTGAAGCTTCCATCCACCAGCGCGACTGAGATCATCATCTCGTCCTTCGTTTCAAGAGCTCCATTACTGTGGATCCCAAAGATGGCTCCACGGTTTGAATCAAGTGTGCCACGCTCGAGATTGCCGACGCGAACGAAGTACGAGATGCGAGTAGGTTGACTGGGCTTTACAAATACAAAGCGCGGTCCATTTCGAGATATTTGGTGCGTTTCTGCTGATAGATACCACGATCCACTGTCGTACCGTTCACTGCCATGCACGAGAAGAGATTTGGCCGTCCCAGCAGCTCCCGTAGAAGCATCAACACGCATTGCCAACTCACTACGAACTCTAACGTAAGCAGAGCCATGCCCGCCCCTTCTAGTCGTGGTAGCGGAGGCCCCGCCACTCACTTGGACGCTTCCCTCTCCCCAGGGCGAATAAGTTTGTGCGTAGATGGCAATTCGTCCCCCACTACCTCCACCTCCACCCCCACTATGACCAGCCGTAAGCTCGTTGCCTCCATGCCCTCCGATAGCTTCCAGCATTCCATGATTCGACACAGTAGAGCCACTTACCAACAATACTGACCCTCCAGAGCCCCCACCGCCTGGTGTGAAGCCAGCGCCTCCGTTCCCGCCGTTCGCTGAGATGATCGCATTGGGGCCGATAAGGACATCGTTAATCGCTGAGAGCATAATGGCACCAGCACCAGCGCCACCTTGAGTTGGCTGAACTACCGGGTAAACATCAAAAGGTTCCTGTCCGCCCCCGGCTCCTCCACTTCCTCCTAACAGATCAGCTACTAGCTCATCCGCGTAAGGTGGTGCCACCCAAGGAGATTCAGCATATCCAAAGCCCCCTGGACCCGCAAATGAAGCCCCAGCGCCACCAAACGCGAGTGAAAAGCACTGAGAGTCGACGATCTCAGCCACGGCGTCCAGTCCTTTCAGCTCTGAGTAATCCATCGCCAAAGCAGCGGGAGACGCGACCTCCATTATGGAGCTAGACGTCGGACTCATCGATACCCCGTTCCCTTCTCGCGTCCAGAACTGTAATTTCCAGACGAATCCCCCAGCAGCTCCACGACCAGCTCGGCAACGCTTGGCAGCATAATTCTTCGTGCTATCTGAGACCTCGACAAGGTCATCTTCGGGCACCTGCCACTCTGACGCTCTGTACAGACCTTGATCGAGATTTGGATCAACCGCAGTAATCGACGAGCTAGCAGTTTGACCAGCAAGTGTCGACCCTTGCACGCATTGGCCGTTTGCATCCGTTCGCGTCACACGAGCGTCAATTAGCGCAGGCAGATCTTCTAGTAGAGCTAATCGAAGATCTTCAGCTGTGACATCATGAGCCAGAGGACGACTTTGTCTATCGAGAAAGCTCAGTCGGAAAGACCCTGAGAGCTCGTTGCCACTGACAGTCGCTCGTGTGACCACTTTCGACTCCAAACCGGAGAGGAAACTGTGAGCCCCAAGCTGGGGGACGTTTCCTACAGCTGACAAGAAAGTCACTCTCCACAATCGACCAACTTCAGGAAGCTGCTCGAGTGTATCGTCTCTCTGGACATTAAGCTCCCCTATGTCGGGGAACGCCGTTTCAAGTCGACGTCGGACATCCAATGCAGTCGCATCATACGAGATCGTTCCTGTCACTAACCCAGCACTTTTAGCGCTTGGATAGCGCAGTACAAAGTGTCCTTGGATCGTTTGTCCAAGCGCAGCTGATGTCTCGATTTCCTGCACTTCAGGCACGTGTTTGCCCCACGTCGACAGCGTCTTGACGTAAACTCGGACGCTCGAACTCCCGGGTCCATTCTGATTGTTATTCACACCGGGAAAGCTCGTACCAGAGCCAATAAAGCCGCCTCCAGGGAACCCACCAAGCGTGCCCGGTCGAACACGCAGCTGAGTGTCCACGATGAAGCTGCTTCGACTCAGAATTGCAATTGCTCGACTGCCTTGGAAACGTACACGAACACCGGCACCAAGATACACAGTCATGAAGTTGAACACCGCGACTGAAGTGCCTCCAAGCCGCGTGGTTGTCACGACTCCATCCAGTTGGACGTCGCCGCGCAGTTCAGCTCGATCTGTGTCAAACACCAAATAACCCGAGGCGAGTTCCAGCGACCCGATCACAGGAAATGTGAAGGTGTCCCACCCGATCCACGCACTCGGCTCCAGCCTAGTATCATCCTTGCTGATGCTAAAGTTCCCGAATCTCCAGTGGTGCGTCCCCGACTTCCAATCCTCAAAGTCGTTCATGAGAGGAATTTGCTCTCGGTTCCCACCTTCGAACTCTCTCGTGTAGCTCTCCAACTCGGCAGCTTTGATGTTGTAGTCTTCGTCTCCTCGAGCACAACGGTGGGTCGCTTTGCAGCGCTCGTAATTCTGACACACATTGGTTGAAGAGCCTTCATTACAGCGGGTTGAGAGGTACCAGTCATCTGCTAGCGACACAGCGTGGGTCCATTTTGCCGTGAGGTTCCAGACGACGAGCACCCAGACAAAAGTTCGTTTTATCGCCGCCATCATCAGCCCTTGTCGACCCTTAGAAAAAGTGGTTTATATTTATTTTAAATGGGTATTCAGGTGCTAAATTGGCATGCTGAGGGTGGCTCTTAACCACTGCCACGCGTGCCATGCCATGGCACTAGAAATTGAGCCATGTCATGGCGTGGTTACGAATAGAATTGCCCTGCCACTGTGCCATCATGAAAACTATTTTTAGAACATACATTAATGAAAATAAAAGTAGCATGGCACATGGCAATTGCCCCTTGCCATGACACTTGCAAATGCCATCCGTGGCACTTCCTGTCATTTCATTTACTTTAAACTCTAGCCCTAGCAAGCGCTCATCCAATCGGATCACAGCATTTCGTGCCATGGCATGGCATGGCGTGGTTAAGAGCGACCTTGAGGCTACTGTATCTTGCATTGCATATGACAGCAGCTGAAGAATGATGGATCTCGAAGCGGAAGTTGGCCCAGAAGGATCGATTAGATGCGACGAAGATTCTTATATTACCATCAACAAAGGGTTGGATCATTCTTCAAATAGCGCAGTGAAGAAAAGAGAAGACGAGATTACATTGCGGTGTATAGCTGTCGATAGGGAACCCGATACATTTATTTATTGCCAATTATTGCTTATTGTTTTTCCCAATAATTTATTTACGAAAATGCTTCAGCAAAACATGTATTTACGAAGTTGGTGTAGCACGATACAAAAAAAAATTCCTGAACAACAACAACCAGCAGTTTATGGTTGGTTTTGAGCCCCTCAACTTCTCGGAAACGCATATTCTAGCTCATTCTGCAACTTCCCAGGAACACCCCAACAAAACCTCACCATGCCCAATTCTCTTACCGCCTCGCCTTCTACTAAGTGCAAGTTCTCAACAAAACAAGTGGCGTCCTTCTACTTCAAGCCAATGCTGGATGAACAAGGAGACGCCCCGGGTCTGCAGACCTGCAAGGCGTGCGGAAAGACGAGAAAGCATGTACCCAAAACTGGGTACTCCAATTTGATGTCTCATGTGTGGGCTAACCACCCTCGCTTCGAGGAGGAGATGGAGGCAGCCAGTACCGCTGCCACCGGAACTCTCATCCCGTGGGTTCGCCAGAAGGCGTCAAACCGGTACGCGTGGATTGACTGGATCGTCAAGGGCAACCTTCCGTCTAGACAAAACAAATTATTTTTAACTCTAATTTTTATGTTAGACACACGAACTTGGCGAACGTGTGTGAGGGGACCATCATTCACGACATGGAGCTCGTCACCAAGGCCGCGAAGAAAAACATCGGGGAAGAGCTGCCGGAATGCTTCGGAGTTATTCTAGACGACTGCACGTTCGGCAGCGAGCACTACATGGCAGTGTACGGCTACTACAATCACAATGGTGTGCGGCGCTGTCCTCTTCTCTCCATGGCACCAGTGATCAATGGTCCGGACGACTCGCTTAACGTTGAGACCCAGATGGATGCGCTTGCCGCGTTTCTGCCCTTTTTTGGTAAGAGCCTCGCTAAAGTCAAATTTTTAGTTGTCGATAACTGCGCAGTCAACAAGCGCCTTGCCAGACTTATAGAGATCCCGCTGGTAGGCTGTTCCAGCCATCGGCTAAATTTGACCGTTCGCAACTTCTTGTCTCCCTACGAGGAGGAACTTGACCAGGTACAACTACTCATGAAACACCTGTGCACGATCAAACAAGTTGCAAAGCTACGGTACGTATTTGTATTATTTTCAATATTTTTATTAAATGACAATAATTGACAATACCTATCTGCTTTTGTGTATGGTCCACACAGACTGAAGACCTCTCTGAAGCCCAATCTGCGCCAAGAAACACGATTGTGGTCTATATACTCGATGCTCGAGCGCTATTTGAGCTGCGTGAGTTCCTCAGCGCTGACGACGAAGGCATTGCTGACGTATTGCCCACCTCAGCAGCACAGTGCAAACTAAGGGCGCTCAAGGACCAGCTATCGGACGTGGAGTCCGTATTGGAGAAGCTTCGGTGCGATGATCTCAACTTGCTGGGTGCGCGCGACCTACTTGATGGTTTGCTAGAGATCCAGCCGTCCTTTGCCAGCTACCTGGGTACTTACTTTTATTTATGTTTTACTTTTTTTATTCTTATTTGTTATTGATGGAGAAACCAAACGCTGGTATTGTACACTCGCCTGACTTTGAGTCGGGAGTGGTGAAAGTACTGTCAGGTCAGGTCAAGCGGCTGTCCCGTGGTGAGCGCGCGGCAATTTAATCTCTGAAGAAGCCGTCTAAGCCTTCTGCCCCAGCGCCAGAGCTGACCAAGATGAGCTTTGCCGACAGGATTCTGAAGAGGCGCAAGACGCAAGGCATACCATACGAGTACGAGCTGCTGGACGTCGTCCCATCGGCGTCCAACATTGACGAGCGGCTGTTCAGCTCAGTTCGCATGGTGCTACGGTATGCGCGCAACAGGCTATCTCCATTTACGCTGGAGATGATACCTTTTCTCAGGGTCAACGATGCGTACTGGGATGTGACCACCGTGGATGCTTGCGTTTAGGCGGCTTCAACCAGGCTACGTAGTTTATTTCACTAATAATCTACTTTGCAATGTCGTCGCTATTTGCTGAGTTCTTAGATTGCCGCGCGTTATGTATTTCTCGATATCCTTTGAAATTGATATAAATTATATTTTCGGGCTACCTGTCTGTCGGTGCCCAAGCGTTCACGTCCTCTGTCCAAGTAAAAGCAAGCGATAAGGTCGAAGGCTTAGCAAAGGCAATTAAAGAGGCAAGCGCCCTGGTCGAGGTTGCACCGTGCCAGATGCAATTGTTCCTTGCTCGTCAGACTGGAAGACGATGAGACTCTCTTGATGAATGGAGACGAAACGAAAATCGCGGCTATATGCGGGAAAAAGATGTGCACAAGTGACAGTATCGGTATGTCCCTCTACTCATCCACGCGACGACCGAGCAACCTTGATGTGCTTGTGAAACTACCTAATTTTGCCCCTATTGGGTCTTTTCAGCGTGAGCTGCAGATCCGAGATGTGATCCGATTTTTTTTTATTGTTACCGAGAAGACATCGCTGTGTGACGCTCCAATAACGAGACGTCGTAATTCCAACTCGCCTTCTTGGCTTCGTAATACCGTGCTTGTCGTCGTTGCTCACGCTCGCGAGCACGATCCGCGCACTCATGACTTCGCCGCATTGCTAACATCAACTTCTTGTAATGCGCGGACGCCTCCGTCACGCTCGTGTCCCAAAGGAGCTCGTTCGGGCTACGCAACTTCCGGCCCATCATGAGCTCGTTCGGTGAAAGCGCCACCGTCGAGTGATGTCCCGAATTATACGCATATACGGCAAAATATATCCACACCGCCTTTGAAGGGAGGCACCACGGAGGTAGATCTAGCAGTTCCTCCACGTAGTTGAATTCCTGCGTTGTCGTCGCTTTCGGGATCCTCTTCGCTGCCAATCTGGATAGCGGATCCAGCTGAGCCACTACCGTCCCATACCGCGTTGACAACGCGCTTCGTCGGCGCAGAGTAAGACTTGCGCGGGCCTCGGATCTGTGTTACGAATAAGCTCGTCGTAAGTCCTCTTCCAACGCGGCGTCCGCGATTTTATATTCCTCCAGATACTCGGGATCCTCGTCGTCATTGTCCTCATTGCCGGAACTGAAGAGACCATGACCCATTGCAGAACACGCTTCGTCGAGGATCTAGACGGGAAGGGAGTGCCTAAATCATCTGAGTCCTCGGATCCGTCATCATCGTCGTCGTCCTCTGCGTTACCAAGACCACAGTCTTTCGGAATAGAGCTCTTCGCGTTAGATTTACCGAGTCCAGATGCTAGAGGCTTAGATCGAATCGTGGTGGATCTGATTATGGCTGGTACCGTGGCGGTGAATTCGGTGATGGATCCAGCCTTGGACGTCCCAGATCCAACGTTGAAAGTCGTAGATCCAACCTTGGACGGTGCTGCACCAGTGAATCGGTCGCCGACCCAGCCTTGGGCGGTGTCTAAGCGGGGAATCCGGCTGTGGGTCCAGATTTTGACTTCGGACGTAGATCCAGTCGTAATTCTGGATTCAGAAGGAGTCTCAGGGGTGGATCCAGTCGTGGACCCAGCTTTAGACGGCGTCTTAGCGGTGGGCCCTGGCTTGGATGGTGACACCTTTGCGGGAGTGCCGGTCGCAGACGCGGCGCGCCACTTGGTTTGTGGTGCTATCAACGCCGACACCCACGCTATCCTCAATCCACTCACCACCGACAATGACTATTTCGCCTGCAGTGAGGCCGGATATTTCAACATCACTAGTCACCAAGGGACGAGGGTTAAGCCTGCTGGGTCAGACGCAGCTCGTCACGAAGACGATCCAAGCTCTCGACGGCGCCCGCATCGGCAACTTTGGCGCTTTCGCGATCCCGCTCCAGGTCGTGGATGCGGGATTGGAGCTCCCCAATCTCGGGTTCAGAGAGCTGCATCTTCCGAAGCAAGTGAATACTGTCGTCCCGAAGACGATTACGCTGTTGGGTAGTTTGATCCAGTTGTCGCTCCAGGTCATGGGTATCGAGAGCGTAGATCCGCGTGGTACTCCCAGTCCTGACTCCCCATAGCTTGGGCATGGATCTGCATTCGAGGAGTCTGAATCTGAGTGGCGAAAGGGGTGGAGGAGGTGGACCGCAGGGCTTGCTGAGCCGTGGCCCAATCACGCTGCGCTTGATCGTGAGCAGCCTTCAGGTCAGCTGTCAACTTATCCTCTTGGTCGGATAAGGCCCGTACTAAGGCTCGGAGGTCCGAAATAGAGGCGGGTGAAGACCCAGGAAGGGTGGATGGTGAGGCAGTGGCAGGAACCTTCCCAGTTCATCATATCCCTTCTTTTATTTCTGAGAAATGACTTCATCACAGCCGCCTCCTGCGCGTACTTCTCGCCGCCCAACGGTGCTCACTACGTGCCCTCCCAGTATCCACACTTTCGCATCCGCTTTCCTCGACGCACAGCACTTTGCTCCTACGAAACGCACTGGCAAGGGGCCAGTCATTATCTCATATTAGTGACTAAACCCAGTGGGTATGAAATTCAAGAGTGGATTGGAATATATGAAGTGGTTCGGGGCTATACGAAATGGATCAGAGGTGGAGACTGCCATGATGAAGCTCTGGATGACGCGAATAGCGTGAAATGATACCGTAGGCTAGAGCGCCAGAGGTGGGGTACCTAGATCCAGACCCTATAGGTATTAGCTGGATGGATCGAAGATAGATATATACAGATGGTGAATCTTGGGGATATCGGTGGCTAAGCATATGATGAGTGACAGAAGTAACGCGGTTGGTAGTAGTGTGACCGAGATCCACCAAGTGAAGGCCCAGGTCCATCCTTGTCCGAGTACGCATATGAGAGGTGATTGGTGTCCAACATGTACAGGTGAATCGAGTAGGAATTTAAAGAAGGAAGAGTTATAAGTGCCACCGGAAGGTGGACCTAGCATGGTTGACGGACGGGAAGACAAGAATCACCACTATGTGCTCCGGATCCGACCATTCTGTATCCGGATCCAGCGTGGATCCCATACTCGGTGACTGGGATTGATAGTATAAGGGTTGTGGATCCTATGGATCTCAAACTTCCGTGGAGTGATTGAGACTGCGGAAATCCGTGACGTGGAGTTGGATGACAGCGATCTCGCCGATTTTGCTGATCCCACTACACCACAACTACACCAGTATGAACAGTCAATTTAGCACTCTTTTCAACCATTGTTGCTGTGAGTGGGAAAAAAGGTTTTTTTGGTCTGCGCCGTTGTCCACGCTTTCGTATGCTTAAATTGTTGCGAGCACTGAGCTGATTCAAATAATTTCGACTAATTATATTGTGAATAAATAATGATCTCTCATGGGCCAATGTTGTACATAGTGCACTAAACTGATACCTTAGAATCAACTGTTTTTTTACGCTAAGACCAGTATCGGCTTTTCAGCACCAAATTCGCGATCGGCTTGCTCGCCAATAGCGCCCAATTGCTTAGATACAAATCTGTAGCCGCGCTTCTTTAAACTAAGCCGGGGATTATCTGACTTATGTACAGCAGCATTATACATCACTGTAGCCACAACATGACATTCCGACTAGCGTTTGGTTTTGCAGATAGCCGCTCCGATCATAGTTTTTAAGAAGGGCAAACTCCTCCCCCAAAAACCCCACTGTTGCATACTCAGGGTCGATCCCCAACAGTGCGGGGAATTCTTGACGAGATATTGGCTTACGCTTAGTATCAGCACTGGTTAGAAGTGTCCGTACGTCCTCGACGTTTGTGGTACGAGTCCGAAGAGTAGTCTCGAGTCGAGATTCATTGAGCGGGCTGAGCTTGTACAATGTTTACCAGGGTCTTCCAACCGCGAGCTGATCTCCACGGGGGCGAAACATATAGCAATGAGCATTGTCAGTGACACGCATCGAGAGAAACTTGTGAATATACTTCAGCTGTGGAGTACCAGCAAGCTGGAATTTCCACAGAATCGCGCTGCGGCATAGAAAAACAAAGTCAGGGCTTAAGAAAGCTAGTCGTGGCCGCGTGTGGCACCAGTCTTTAAGCTGCTCTATCAAACCAGAATAGATTTTAAAAATTCGATTTCAGTACTGCACAACTACTACGTTACTTACATGCAGAATAATAATGCGAAGTCCCAATCAGGTCTCTTAAAAGCTAACACGTGAGCCTAAGATTAAGAAAGGTGATCACCACGCGCCAAATTTCAGCTGGTGCACCCCCCCCCCCCCTCGCCCAGTCAACCATCTCAAGCACATTGCGTCGCTTCAAAGGCAATCCTGTCGATACGGTGCTCCCCATCAGAAGACAATTCGTCCTTGTCCTGCCCGGAAACGATGAGGCCTTGGCTCTCTGGGTGCACGCCAATCAGGCGATCAACATCCCCATTACCGATGAGCTCATACAGACCAAATGATACCAACAATTAGACACGCTGCGCGAGCGAAGCGTCACAGGACCCCCACTGACTTTTTTTCCGCTGGTTGGCTCACTTCTTTCGAGAAGCCGCACTTGCTCAAGCGCATCCCGGAGAAGTATCTAGTGTAAAGGACGAAGTGCTGTACGCTATCTTCGCTCGTTTTCATCCAAACCTGGATGAAAATTCGCCGGAGGATGTGTTTAATTTCGGTTCAGTTCACTTTTTGACAATCTCCCGACAGAGGCTAAGTTTGCAGCTGCAGCGATGGTTGCACTTCGCCTGTTGATGCCAGAGCCCAATGAATCAAGTGCTGTCAACATCACTTTAGGCCTATTGTAAAAGCGCGTCCTCGAACGCAACAAGAAGAAGTTCCTACTGCGCAAACCGAAACTGGTAACATCACAGTTTATGTCCATTTAAGCATGCAAAATTGTAGAAAAAGTATGTGATATCAGTTATGGTAGGGAATGTCACGGCGTTTATAATTACCCAGTCTGCCAAATCCGTAGGTCCCCAAATGTTGATTTCTCATCAATTATCACGCCATATTGATTTGCAGATAATCATTTCTGGGAGTTGCGCCTGTAGTCAATCGCATTATAACAGCGGAAGCGGGCCGCCTTCTATCCAGCTCCAACTTCGGCGCCAAACGGACCCGATGGAAGAAGCTCATGACCGCAAATATCAATTACCTGCCTGACTCGCTTTGCTGCACACTGAGTCTACCACTGGTAACGCGATGACGCAATTCGGTAAAACCCTTCCTACCTGATATGATATGTGGACGACTTCTCTATCAGGTACAGCAGCATATCGTGTTACTCAGGTCGTCTTCAGTAAGCAGGTCATTTAGAAGTCGGTATAAGGCGCCAATATTAACGAGGTGAGGAAGCATGTCAGATTAGAAAAGCATAAGGCCGTGTTCGCGCACCTGCTAAAATGTTCATTTCGAGCCCAAAATGCTTTTTTCGAGAAAGTGAAGCCCGTAAACACGAGAAAAGGGAACCCCCACTTTTACCCCAAAATGAAGCATTTCAAAATTCGACTTCACAGCCGAATTTTCGGCTTCATCTTGGACCCCCTCTCTTGTGACATAGGAGTGATGGTCGCAGGCATTTCCTTTGGCGCTTCACAAAGGGAAACGGCACGAACGGAGAGCGCGGAAAAGCACACACGAGCGTCGCGCGCAATAAAGCCGAGCTCAATGACGTCAGACCGGGCCAAGTGGAACGAAGATCAAGTCAAGAAGTTCCTAGACGCGTTCCTGGAGGCGCGCAACAATCCGTCGTACAAGGCCGACAAGGGAATCAAAGCAAAAGGATGGACAGACATCGTCAAAAAGCTCAACGCCGAGTTTGGAGTTGAACGCGAGAAAGGTGGGAGCTGATATTGTATGGGTCTATCCACTGGTGCTGACTGCTGTGAATGGTTTGATTGCTGCTCATAGCGCAGTACAAGTCCAAGCTCGATCGCATCATGAACGACTACGATCTGTTCAAATACATTTCGGATAGCACTCGGAACCGGCGTTTTAGGATACCAATAAGTCGCTCAACGATGTTACGAGCCTTAGCGTGGCGCAGATTGAACAGCTCCTGTGGGGTTTGAGGCCGGCCGTTCGGTCTCTTCGCCCATTCCTTCAAGTGGTACCGTGTGCTTCTGAATGGCGTCAAAACCTTCTCGGTAAGACCGTATCCAGCGTCAGCGAGAACGAATATATCCTCGGGAACCATCGCAATCAACTTGCTCCAGTCCAATACAGTCGCGTCATGCGCACTGCCTTCTGCTCCCACGTATGCAAAGCACACGCGCATGCTCCAATCGCTGGCAACGAGTACGTTTGTGGAGATCCATCCTTTTCGGTTCCGGAAACGGTCACAGTCGGCTCGAGCAACGGTGATAGAGAAGTGGGCACCATCAATTGCACATATCGCTTGATCAAAGTAGGGGAACTTCGTCTTGAACTTGGAAGGAACGCGCGTAGGAAGCACCATCAAATCGCCAAGACCACGTAAGATTGCCGTCAACCCCAACATTCTATACTTGTGCACGGTAGAGTACGACAAATCAAAGCATATATCCTGCTTTCTGCACGCTAGCGCACTCCCAAGCCAGTCCAGTGTCACCCCGAGCGCCTCCCGCTGGTCACGTATCGTCTCGGGGAAAAATCGCGCGCAGCGGTCAAAGAGCACATCGAACGATGAGCGGCTCATACGGAAATGGTCACGAAACAGCGAGCGATTCCGCGAGTTGTAGATCGCCTCGAACGGCCTCTCTCCGATCTCTGAAGTCATCCCAAGGAGCCGCGGGATCTTGGCTGCAGGCGCGGGGTCATCGTCGTCACTGCTGTCATCGATGAGAAGCTCTAGCGCGAGTAGTAGCATCATATCTTCCTCGACTTCGTCCTCCGTTGGCTGGTGCATCTTGAAGTTTGCTTGTGTTCGGAAACTGGTGGTCACTATTTCTGGGTCTTCAACCTCGTTTTACTGTCCATCGATATAATGACGAGATTGACTTTCGTGCGAACACGTTTTTCTAAAATGTCGTTTTCGGAACTGACGCTTCTTGAGCGAGACCAACCGAAATGTTCATATTCTGGAAATGAGACCATCTGCGAACACGGCCTAAAATTCAAACGTACTTCGATGTGCGTTTCCAGGTCTGGCACACAGGTATATGACACTGAACTTTATATTTGATTTATGTATGTATGTCTCTCCTGGACTCTTGAAAAGCAATCATTTGCTAAAATTTGGAACACCAGGTCATTCAACGCTTCTTCGTCTACATGTAGGCGCATTATTATGTTGATCTCCACTAATTTCGACTCCATGTCAGGAATACTTGTGAAAATGCAGTCGAGTATCGCACTCTCTAACAACACGTACGTACATACGTAAAATGTTGATCATTTTTAGCTTTAGCACGAAAGAGTTAGATGGATTATTAACTTTTTGTGTTTTCGTTGAGGGAGGCACAACAAACTTGTTGGGTGACCATTGTGCCAGACTAAAAAAAAAAGTCCGGGCTAGATACAGGTTTTAGTACATTACACTCATATTTAGGTTGCTGAATTCGACTGTACACATACAAATCGTATATACTCTCGATGCACTCGAAGATTAATACAGACACTGGCATAAAATTACCAAACATTTTCCCACGACCCCTTTGTAGTAGGCTACAAATATTCACTTGCTGTCCTCAAAATTTCGTATCAGGTTTGTCATTTGAGCAATATCAAATTTACTCCACAGTTAGGGGAAATTGCCAGTTTATTGGCCTTGGCCAGTTTAGTAGCCCAATGCTTTTCTACCAATACCGTTAAGGTATACATCCAATAAATTATTTGATTTGATCAAAATTTAACCAGCCGGGTTTTGTGGAAACCATCAAGCATTTAATATATGGACCAGTCCAGTTTCGCGCCATTCACGCAAAGAGCCCTGTCGCCTTCAAAACCTTCGCGCCCACTACAGTGATGAGGATCGAGGTGCTGCTGTTGCTGCTGTCCTCGCAGGGGCCTCCATGAATACAACAAGCGGAGAGACCAACATACCGTACGGTACGCGCAAGGCGTATGTGGCAGCTGCACGCAAAGGAACCCCACGAGAACTGTAGCACCGAGGTCCTCCGTCTCTGTTGCCACGTGATGCGGAAGACAGTCTACGCGACTGCGTGTTAGAAAGGCAGCAAGTAGGTCTCCCTGTCAGCCACCACGATGTCCATGAAAAGACGCAGCAAGTGTCTCAACTCGTGAGTGGGCTATCGGTGGGGGTGGGGTGGGGGGGGGGGGGGCTGGCTACGTCGCTTCTTGGAGTGATACCCCTCGCCTACACTGAGAGCTTCACAGGCTATTTTGAAGTTACGTAACGAGATTAAAGAGCGAGACCTATCCAGGTTGTTCTCTTCGTTGGTCAAGACCATCATCGAGCATTGTATGGGAGCTGCTCACGTTTTTAATTTTGACAAAACCGCTACCAAGACCACTCAAGAGCACAAGCAAGTAATTGTGGCTGAAGGCTCTATAAATGTGTGGCACAAGCAAATTAAGACGCACTTTCATCTCAGTTTTGTCGCCTGTGGTAATGATATGACAGTGGTGCCAGCCATCAGTAGTGATGCAGGAGTGGGTTTAGCCTGGAGCGTTTGATAAACCCACTAAAATGCAGTGTTTTTGTTCATATAACTTAAGTTTCCACGAACTAGCAAGCGCGGCATAGTCACATTCATTGGGAAAAAAATACTTAATTGACAACAAAGCTAACCGGACATTCTGCACGATTTTATTGAGGGGTACCGGCTTCAGGCGGTAAGTACCCATAAACCGGTAACCAAACCGGTCCAACACGATCCCGCGATAATTACGGTACGTTGATTAGACGAGTAGGATGATTGGACGAGTGCAGAGGGTTGGTGATTGGATGCACCAATTGATTGGATGACCTAGGTAGTGAGGACTGTGTAAGCTCCGATAAATCAATCACTTCGGAATCTTCCTTCTTCCTCTCAAGTGTCTTCGCTCCGGTCTACTCCCCGAGTGGTGACTCTTCCCTTCGCTCCGTACAAGCCCAACGTTGCCTAAAACCCGTGACCTCTATCAGGTTATAAGCCCTAGTAACATGTCCTCTGCGCAAGACGTTTCATCTAAGGTCTCCATCGACAAGTTCAACGGTGACAACTACAGGACGTGGAGCCGCTACATGCGTGGTGTGTTCCTGACCAAGTCAGTATGGCATGTCGTGAACCGAGAGACGACTCCAAGCTTCACGGACCCTCGTGCGAAATACGAATATGCCAAGTCGAGCAACATCGCGTTCGGATTGATGCTGCTCCACAAGGATGCGGACTACCACCACGTGGTCGACAACTGCGAGGAAGCGTGGACCGCGTGGGCGCGCTTGAAGACGTTGTACGGTGGATCGCAGAAGGCTGGTCGTATTTACCTGAAGCGACAGCTCTTCAGCATGGAGATGTCTGAAGGCGCGAGTGTATTGCATCACTGCAATGAAGTTCTCAACATCAGCGCCAAGCTTAGTAGCATCGGCGCCAAAGTGGAGGACGAGGACGTTGCGATCTGCTTGTTGTGCAGTCTCCCCAAGAGCTACGAGAACGTCGTGCTACACCTGGAGATGAGTACTGCTGGGCTGAAGACGCAAAACGTTGTGAAGATGCTCACGAACGAGCATATCAAGCGACAAGGCGAGAAGACCTCTGCGGTGAAGACTGAAGACGCGGCGAAGGCGTTCAGTACCGAGCGGGAGTCTCGCCAGTGTACTTACTGCGGAAAATGGGGGCACGTGATTGAGAAGTGCTGGACCAAGCAGAACGATGAGAATCGAGGAGGCCGACGCGGCGGCAACAGTCGTGGACGCGGGGCCAACAATGTCCAGTTGCGAAACGACGACTACGACCACGGCTATGATCGCGTGGCATTTGCGGTTTCGTTGGAATGTGGAGTTTTGACGGGCAAGAGTATGTCCGGGCTGTGGGCAGTCGACAGCGGTGCGACACGCCATATCTGCAATGACAAGATTAAGTTTGTCATGCTGAACGAACGAGAGGAATGTGAGCTGAAGGTCGCTGATGGCACTAACGTTGCAATCAAGGGTGTGGGGACCATCATCGAGCGCGTGGTTCTGCCCAACGGCGATGAGCGCGAGATCGAGATCAACAACGCGCTCTACGTGCCGAAGATGAAGAAGAACTTGCTATCAGTGCCGCAGATCAACAAAAGCGGCAAATGTCAAGTGGTGTTCGACGGTGAAATCATGCACGTTGCGCACAAGGATTCGAAGGAAGTGGTGGCTACAGCAGATCTCGTAGACGGTCTTTACTGGCTGCGCACACCACTATGCTCGATAAACGCAGTGACTTCGAAGTCGAACGTTGACTTGCACGCCCGCATGGGCCATGCTCCTATCGACGTGCTACGCAAGATGGTCAACAACGGCATGATCAAGAATGCCAAGGCACCTTTGAAGTCAAGTGAGCAAAGTGTCTGTCGCGGGTGTCAGCAAGGGAAAATGGTCCAGAAGCCGTTCCCCAGTAACCGCGACAAACGCAGTTACGACACGTTCGAGTTGCTTCATTTTGACATCTGCGGCCCCATGGAAGAAGAATCGTTGGGTGGGAGCAAGTACTTGCTGCTCATCGTTGACGAAGCCAGTGGATGCATGAAGGCTTTCTGCTTACGAGCCAAGTCGGACGCTGAAGAATGCCTCAAGAGCTATATCACGAAGGTACAGACGCAATTCGGCAAGCGGGTCAAGCTCGTACGCCATGACGGATCTCGTGAGCTCGCGACAAACTCACTCAAGGTGTTCTACGAAGATCGAGGCATCGAACAGCAGACCACGGTTCCGTACGCGCACCAGACGAACGGCACTGCAAAACGAGCTATCAGGACTATCGTCACTATTGGTCGCAGCATGTTGCACCATGCCAAGTTGGAGAAGTATTTCTGGGGCGAAGCGGCGATGGCCGCTATCTACGCTAAGAACCGTCTACCGTCACCCAAGATCGAAAGCAAGACTCGATATGAGATCGTGTACAAGTCCAAGCCAAGTGTGAAGCACATGCGTGTGTTTGGTTGTCGGACGTACGTCCTGACTCCGAGGGAAAAGAGACTCAAGTGGGACCCCAAGGCTCGAGAAGGGTTGTTCATGGGTTATGAAGAAGTGTCAAAGGCGTATCGAGTTTATGACATCGAGGCGGGGCAGGTGGTGATTAGTCGCGATGTCAATTTCGACGAATCAAACTTTGGGTTTTCAGCGGCTAGTCCAAGCGACGACGACGCAGATTCTGATCTCGACCTCGACTCTCTCAGTATCAACGATACCGAAACTGCGGGCCCAACGGAATTTAAGAAGGCGGGGAAACGCAAGTCCCGCACAAGTAACGTTCACGGCATGACTACGAGATCGCGCGCTGCACAGCAGGCTGCCGGTTTGGAGGAAGCTAGTGCTCGAGAAACCTCGTTTGAGCGTCAAACAAAGCGCCGATCAGGTGTGCGAAATGACTGTGATGTGGCCGATGAAGAAGAAAAAGACGTCGAGGATCAAGACGACGATGACGCAACTTCGCCTGTATTTTGGCGAGCATGTGCCAACGCAGTGGAAGCTGGTAATTAAGCTGAACCGGCAACGTTCCAAGAAGCGGTAAACGGGCCTGATCAAGTGCATTGGCGCAAGGCCATCCGTTCCGAACTTAAGTCGATGCGACTTCGCGGTGTGTTCCGAGCTGCCAAGTTACCGAACGGTCAACGGGCCATCGGTACGAAGTGGGTGTTCAAGATCAAACGCAAAGCGGATGGTTCAATCGAGAAGTACAAGGCGCGCCTTGTGGCGAAAGGCTTCAAGCAGAAGTATGGCATTGACTACACCGAAACGTTTTCGCCCGTGGTGAAGTATGTGACGCTGCGCATGATCATTGCTTTGGTCGTGTACCTCGGCTGGCCCCTGGACCAGATGGACGTGGTAGCAGCATTCCTGTATGGCATAATGAAAGAGGTGGTGTTCTGCATGGTGCCAGAAGGTGTCGAACTTGATGATGACTTCGACTGCCTGGAGCTGGTGAAGGCGATCTACGGTCTCAAGCAAGCATCGCGCGTGTGGAACGAGACCTTCGACGACTACGTGTGCTCCATCGGCCTTTAAGTTTCAGCATACGACCCGTGTCTCTACATCAAGATTGTGGATGGTCACTGTGTGCTTCTGCTGGTCTATGTAGACGACGTTTTGGTGACTGGTAGCTCGGCCGAGCTCATTGCAACCCCCAAAAGCGATCTCAAGAAGCGCTTCGAGATGACCGACAGTGGCAAGTGTGCGTTCGTACTGGGAATCGAATTGGTGTACAACGCTGACGGGAGCGTGACGATGTACCAGCGCCGATATGTCGACGACATCCTTAAGCGTTTTGGTATGGATGAGTGCAAGGCGGTGGTGCGTCCAGCTGATTTGAGCTCTCGACTAGTCCCAAGCAGTGCATCGACCAAGGTGAACGCTCCGTTCCGCGAGGCTGTAGGTGCACTCATGCACTTGATGACCGCGACACGACCGGACATTGCCTTTGCCGTGGGATACGTTTCTCGCTTCATGGAGAACCCTCAAGTCGAGCACTGGGCTGCTGTAAAGCGCATCTTTCGCTATCTACAAGAAACGAAGTCGCATGGAATCTGCTTCAAGCCTGGTGACAAAGTGGATTTCCGCGGGTACTCTGACGCAGACTGGGCTGGTGACCACTCCGATCACAAGTCAACTTCGGGCTATACGTTTCTTTTGATGAGCGCACCCGTGAGTTGGGGGAGCAAAAACCAGTCAAGTGTGTCGTTGTCAACAAGCGAGGCAGAATACATCGCGCTAAGTTTAGCTTTTCAAGAAGCCAAGTGGGTTCACCGCCTACTTTGCGAGATTTTGACGGTAGCAGGGGAATCGGTCCCAGAGCTCAAGATCCTCGAAGACAACCAGTCATGCATCAAGATGACCAAGAACCCAGTGAACCATGGTCGGGCCAAGCACATCAAGTACCATCACATTCGTGATAAGGTCAAGCGCGGTGAGGTCAAGCTGGAGTACTGCGAGACCTCTGTGATGCTGGCGGACATCATGACGAAGACGCTTCCGGGGCCACGTCACAAGGACCTTACGGCGGCGCTCGGAGTCAACGCGTGTTCGTATTGAGGGGGCGTATTGAGGGGTACCGGTTTCAGGCGGTAAGTACCCATAAACCGGTAACCAAACCGGTCCAGCACGATCCCGCGATAATTACGGTACGTTGATTAGACGAGTAGGATGATTGGACGAGTGCAGAGTGTTGGTGATTGGATGCACCAATTGATTGGATGACCTAGGTAGTGAGGACTGTGTAAGCTCCGATAAATCAATCACTTCGGAATCTTCCTTCTACCCCTCAAGTGTCTTCGCTCCGGTCTACTCCCCGAGTGGTGACTCTTCCCTTCGCTCCGTACAAGCCCAACGTTGCCTAAAACCCGTGACCTCTATCAGATTTAGCTTGTAAAACCGTAGCTTTTTATGCCAAAACAAATTACAAAAATCGCCCAACGTTTTAGTTTTTTTGGCGCACGTGGCGTCTCAATATAATCATTATTCTTGGAGGTATCGGCATTTTTGTGCTGTCACTCCGGGAGGGCCTGAGGTATACAGGATATCAGGTTTCTCAGGTTCATTTAGGAGAGGTTTTACACCGTTCAAGCTAATAAGTCATACCTTGACTAATTGTAGTGTACAGATCGACTCTCTATATACTGGGATCTCAGCTGTCCATTTTGTAAAAACTACCGGTCTAATTGTTTAAGCCGAGCATACTGGAGCAAAGAGCTCGATGAAATCTACTCAAAACCGGTCTTTTTCCTTAGATTTAATCATTTATGTCGAATATCCCAAATGTTTAGTATCACTAAAGTGAAAATCGACGACTAATTGTGAACTACGACTATTATTATTAGCGTGAACGGTGTACCAGTACTGCACATTACATTAGAGCTGCCCTCGTACAGCATTCTAGATTTTTTAAGGCAGTGCCTACGTGGACTAACTATTTTGACATAGACCGGACGAAGCCATCAAAACATATGGTTTTCAATACCGGTATCACACTGGTATTACATTTTTTTCTAAATATAGACTTTCACCAACTATTCACCAACTCTTCACCAACTACCACCAATTCGCCCTACTGGCCTGATACAGGCTGTTTCTCACCAGACAAGTATAGGTTCCTGCCGCTAACGCGTGAAGATGTTAACAAACTATCGGATGAATGCATGAACAGCATGTTGCACTCATTTATCGCCCCTCTTGGCGATACCTAAAATCACATAGCAAAACAGCTTGTAGCGAACTTTCTCCAGCTCTATTTTGGAAAGAGTCTTGGTCTTGGGTACCACCGCATCTTCAGACGACAGAACGTGGCTGAATAAGTAATGATCAAACCAATGCGCAACATACACGTCACAGCTGAAACCATCGTGTCGGCGCCACGTCCGATACAGTCGGATCTCCAATGAATTACCAGGGGGGTACACGCTCTCGACCAACGTAGTCACTTCGGCTTCGTAGTCTTCTTTGTGAAGTGGGTCGTATATCCACACTAACCGCCGCTTCATGTCAAACACAACGCCACACCAGTGGGCGACGTCGACATTAATGTGGAGTGCGCTCAGTATCACCGTGCTCTCGTCACATTTGCTGAAAATAAAGTCATTTGTGTCAACGAGCCTGTTTCTTTGATCTTCATCCTCAAACGTAGCAAACGTGGGGTTTGCGACGTATACCTTTGGTGGTGGACTCCATGACGCCTCTGCAGCGATTCAAGTTGCTGCAGCAACAATACATTCGTCGCTCAACCAACCTCGGTCACCAACACGAGCGATTTCTGTGAATTCGACACTTTGAGCGCCTGAATTGATAGAACTTCTCATGTCCGTAGCCGCGATTTCTTTCAGAAGCTGAGCACGTTCTTCTTCTTCGTCTGGGTTATCCAGGTCAACACTCTTGATCCATGAAATCAAGGACCTTGCCCTGGCAACAAGTTTTGATACTTCGTGCCAATCGCTCATATTCTGGATATCTGTGGCGCGAAATGTACCCACATTCAAAATTGCTACAGCAATGTCAGCGTTGGTGACTGGTGTCTCGTCAGCAGCTGCTCGAATTATCTGGTTTTTGATTGCTGTCAAGCATTTCCTCACCAGCGCCTCTGTAGAATCAACGACATGAATAAAGGTAGATTCTCTCAATTTTGATACGAAGCAGTGCTTATCAGTTTTATAGTTGGTAAAAGTTGGTAGGCATGCGTATGTTTGGCTCGAATGGTTGGTATAGTTGGTATACCAAACCAACACCAAACCAATAGCACATATACCAGCTCTCACCAGCTACGCACCAACTCACGTAGAACATACCTGGTATAATACCTCGGATGTAACGGGGTACGTAGCCCTAAGTGTACCCTGGTTACATGAAGTGTGACACTTCACACTTCAGGTGTATGACACGTCATACTCCGGGATATTTGGTACAAGGTACCAAGGTCGTTCAAAGCCAACCATTGGTCAAACGACATTGCATTTCTATAGGTAACTTATAGTTTGTATTAAACCCAAACTTAACCTACCTATAAATATACTCAGTTTACAATCTACCTTATTTAGGTCACTTCGCTCTCTTTAATTAAAGAGGGGGCCTGTGAACTGCCGTTCACTGAGAGTTTGTATACTCTCGGAAGATAACTTCCTCTAGCGCAAGGTGCTGTGTGACCCCGTCACATCGGACATTGGACGCAAGAGTGTCTGCTATTCCTGCATCTATGATTCGTGCCTTCGGACGTTTAAACACTGCATCGTGATGAAAGAGACGCAATCCATCGCATTTGGTCTCCACATCCACAAGAGACAACTCCACGTTTTGCTGAATGGCAGCAAAATCTGCCAAAGTCACATCTCCATGATTTGTAAGTCTCTCGGCGAACTCTTTACTGGATTCAAATTCGGCTCGTTTTCTAGCTTTTTTCTTCGCTGGCTGGAGACGTGGCCGTCCTGACGGGCGACTAGCTTTGTTCAGCTCAGTTTTTGGCACAGTGTTGGTTGCAGGGACATCCATTGTTTTCTCCATTGTAGGTTCCCCCGGTATAGTTGCTTCCTGTGCAGCCGTTTCGGATATAACTGGTGATCCTCTTGGTTTCTCGTCGGAGCATGTCATCGTACTGACATTGGTGTTGCTGTCACCCTAATCAAGCTTACGCTTAGCGCTGTTGGCGGGGTTTTGAGCACTTGCCGTCAGCGTTTCGTCTAGCCTGGGGTCGTCCTCTAGACTGAATCTTCACGTTGACCCAGCATCTCCACTGATCTAGAATCATAACTTCTGCTCAAAGGAAAAAAAATTCTAGCCCTGTGTTCAAGGACTTCTAAGTGGTCAATCCAGCAGTTGAAGTCAGCCATCCTCTTGTCGGCAATGACTTCTGCGATGTTTTGGCAGACCTGGAAAGCTACGTTGTACTTTGCATTGCGCGACTTTACTCGTGGTAGCTGAGGTAGTCCCGTATCCATAACCGAGAAGCTGGATGAGAAGTTGTCGCTTTGATCACAATCTTGATCATCCAGTAGAGCCCAGGGAGGAGGAACGGCACCAGCTGGTATGACAGGAGATCAAGACTGTTTGCGTCGCAGATAAATGATATGACGGCACGGCAGAAGTTGTGTTTGGTTGAAGACACAACTGCACGTATTGTTTTCACTACTCACTGCGTAGCTCTTGTTGGATTTCGGGTTTACCAACGTGTCGTATCCAGATAGACTACTTGTTTCCACCGTATACTCCTCCGTCTTGCTGGCTTTGTATTGGTCCTCTACCAAGTCACATGCGTGATGCGTGGCAATGCGAGCAAGCAGCTTCATCTCGTCGTCGTACTCGCTATTGACACGAATTCCAACCCGTTTCGTTTTGAATTTGTAATTATCCTCAGGGGATTGCTGCAGAAATAGCAGCATTTCAATGCACTCGTCCATAGGCATGTGCTTTACCAATACGTCTTTGGCGACACCCCAGCTCGAGCCTGTTGTTGGTATTGCTGTCCAAATGAGGTATATGGATGAATAACATCATTTATCCGACCTCTCTTAAGTTTAATATCTTCATTAATGGCCAATCATACATTATTTTGTTTTGGATAACCAATCATGTCCAAGAAATATGTCAGTGCTGGCCAATAAATGCAAGAATGGTTAGGTAGGTCATCTAAACCCCTTATCGGACGTATCAGGTCCGAGGGGCACGGAAAATATGTCTCTTCCCTTACAAATATTAAGATGTCGACGTATCTCACGCATATTTTCATTTTAATCGACCGGTGCAATCATATCGATACATTCGACTAAATTAGCGCTTTCTAAAATCGGTTAATTAGCTGCAATTTGTAGCAAGTAATAAAGTCACCATTGGCAACACCAGCTCTACGGCGAGGGTAGACGGCAAAGTGGCGGATCGGCGTTATTTTATTTAGTAAAACTTTTAAATACGTACTACGTTTATTAATACATGCAACAGCCTCCGCGTATCCGTACCGCCGCTAGTAGATACTACATATTACGGAGCTGTACGTCAGTGCAGACTTCGTACAAGTACCAGTACATGAGTGCATTTTGTTATTACCACAATATTATCCTGTACACATAAGCACATCCTGTCGCTCCGCCTTGCTTTATCCTCATCCTATATGTAGCACTTCTGGCTGGAGCAACGCCACGCTGCTCCGCACACATCCTTCTTGCCCTTCGTAGTCGCATCCTCCTCCACGTCCCGCTCATTGAAGAGTCCATGTCCCAACCGTGAGCTTCCACGACGATGCACCTGAGCTCCGTCCACACCGCATCTCTGCCGAGCAACGCGCCGACCACGTCCATCTTGGTCATCGTCACCGCGCCGCGTCGCCCTCCCAGCTCTTCACCGCCATCCACTCGCTTCCGCCATCGCTGCTGTCTTCGCTGCTGGTCACCCGCCACCCTTCCACTGTCGATGCCGTCACCACTCTTGGTCACCGCCACCCGTTCGCCCGTCTCCGCGCTCGCTCGCCGCCGTCTTTGCTGCCGCCGCACCCGCCGCCATCCGCCAGCACGCCGGACTCTTTTTATTAAAGGTTTTACCTTTGTGGCCCACAACATCTAATTTTAGATTTTATATCTTTGTTTTGAGGGTTGGTATTATTATGTACCATGCATTTGGTACAGGTCCGATAAGGTCATCCGGTCCGATAAATTTTGGTATGGCCCCGACGAAAGGTACACCACCGCTCCTTGCAGGATAGCCAATTCGTTTTGAAGTACTGCATAAAGCCAACCTTGCCAGCACAAATCTCCTGTAGCGCCTCTAAGTAATGGTTGAACTCACTCTCATGTGACGTGCGAACCATCATCGTAAGAAAGTTTATGATGTGCAGCTTCTCAAATCCTATAAATTCATAGTATCGCTTGCCAACTTTACGTTTGAGGTAGTCGATAACATGAAAATGACACAGGATCACGGTCGCTTCAGGAAGTTCTGACTCGAGCGTGGATAGTTCCGTAAAATCCTTGTCGATGACGATCACCTTGATATCACTCCAGTTTCCGTTGCTACGCTTGAATGCGGTGATGGCGCTCTTCATGTTTTCTTGTGTCTCCCCATCGATGAGTGCATGCTGGGCAAAAGCACCACTACCAAATTTATCCGCCAGCATAAAGCTGAAAAGGCGGTATCTATTCACACAGGCCAAACATGTCAATCTCAAGCTGTTTTCCAGGCTAAATAATAGCAAGCACCAACTAGTACCAACCAGAACCAACTAGTACCAACTAATACTAACTAATGCCAACTAGTACCAACTGATACCAAACGTCATCATCGCTCACCTGTTGATGTTAGTGCCGTGGGTGGCATCAACACACATCACCTCAGGAAATTGTCGCGCCATTCGTCTCATGTGGGCCGTTTGAAATGTGATGCAGCTTGTCAACTTGGTATCGGCATCACGGAACACGTTAACAGCGTTCCCAGGTCCCTCACTGAAATCTTGCAGTACTTCCGTCACGCGCACATTATCATCAGGCGACGTATAAGAGTTCCGGCGCATTTCATCAATTATGTTGCTCACATCCTTGAGCACAAGCGGCTTGCCCGAAACCTCCTTTAGATAACAGAGGATGTTCTTTCGTTTAGCTCCACCTGGAAAATATAAAACGTTAGGATATGTCTGTAAATGCTAAAATCGTCGCAGTAGCTAGTGCACCTTGCCACATTGTCCATACGACATTACAGGTCCCCGGAGAAGTAATTTTTCTCGTCTCGGCGTAAGTGGTGAAGATGTTCTCGTCGATTTCGTGATTATGGGTCGACTCGTGCCTCCGAACAGATACACGGTAACCACCACCCCCATCTTCGGACAACAACGCATGAAGTTTAGCTGGGCAATCAATGCGGCGAGTGGTGTGGTTTTGCCGGGCTCCTGATCCTCGGAATGCGTAGGATCTAGAATGGGTGCAATTCCATGTCGTCGTGTAGCAACCAAGCGATTCATCCCACAGCGTGGGCTCGCTGCCTCGCTTCGCGGCTTGTTTGATCCGGCTCCGATCCTTGATTGAATTCGACGTGCGGAGCTTGTACAATGAAACGTGTCGCTCTGGTAGCTACATAACA
The DNA here is from genome assembly GCA_011320135.1 of Phytophthora betacei. Classification (NCBI taxonomy): domain Eukaryota; phylum Oomycota; class Peronosporomycetes; order Peronosporales; family Peronosporaceae; genus Phytophthora; species Phytophthora betacei. The sequence goes on from JAANHX010000020.1 coordinate 273,405, forward strand.
AACGTATTTGCTAGATAGATAGAAGCAATATTAAGGCGTAGACACTCCTTACCTTGCAAATGCAGCTTCCAGAGCACTCCATGAGTTGAATACCCCATGGGGCCGAGGACAAGTGACAGCAGGAGGAGTGTTATCGTCGCTCCATGGGTTCACGGACGAAGCCGGGCTGCTGTTCTTCGTTTTGGCTGGGGAAGTGGTGCTCGTGGCTGGGCTCTTGGCATCTTCTTGTTGACGGGTGGCCGGGGTGGAGAGAGCGTGGAGTACAGCAGCGCCGTCCTCGCTGTCTGAGCTGTCGTCGATCCTCGGAGCGCGCTGACCGCGCCTGGCCTTCTTCTTGGCTGCTGATCCCGCCATCGGAGGGGGGGGGTGCGGAATGAAAGGACAGGGGTACCTGATTTTTAGAGTTTTCAAATTTCAGAAATGGCGGGCTGGGGAAATACCGGTATCTCTGTGCGGGGTCCACGTACTGTAGGCACTTCCAATTTCTAATGACTGCCCTTTTACGGTGTTTTGCCGTCGGCAAATTACTGAATCACTTCTGCTTGAACTTCAATCAACTGCAGGTCCTGAGGGCCGGGTCTGTAACTGCACACTTCCAGACTGGAAGTTCCAGTCGACCATTTACGAATTGCTGTCGTACTTGGTCCGACAATGCCACGGCTAGTGAAGCTGCGAGGCCTGGAACGTACGGTGACAATGGTAGACGGCGTTTCCATGAAGATCGTGCACTCGATGCTTCTAGTAGGCGACGTCCAAACGCTACTCCGATTCCTGCCGGTCGCTCTCATGCAAACTTTCAACATGCACCCGCGAATGCGAGCTGTTCAGGTACGCAATGAGGACTTCATGGCGGAGATCCAAGATTCGGTGTCCCTTGACGGTGTCTCTACATGTAGTAAAGATCTCCTACGCATTCGACGATTCACTCCGCTCGATTCTACATGTCCCAAAGATACTTTTGACAACTGGCAGCACTACGCGGAACAAGAATGCAACATCGGTTTCGATCGCTACACGCAGTTCCCGTTTTTCCTGGTGGTGTGGGTGGACAGTGCAAGCGAACAAGCTCGACTCATGCTCTTCTCCGATCACTACATGTCGGACGGTCGCTCGGGAATGGCTGTGCTCAACTGCGTCCTTGAGCAAGTATCTGCTCTCACCGAACTCGGCGACCAAACAGAAGACAGACTGCCAGTGCAAGAGCTCCCTCTACGCCCTTCGTTCTACGAAATGTGGTTCTCGAAGCATTTCCTCTTCAAAGAAATACTAAAAGGTGTCATGAGTCTGTTTGGAGAGGTGATCTATCGCAGCGAAATGAAGAAGTTCAAGCCTCTTCTACCTGCACGAGACGATCAACACGATTTCGAAGTCCCTCCTGTCAAGAATCCAACTTCAGCATTCTTCAAGGAAGGGGATCCTGACTGCATGCGCAAGACCCTTCAGAGATGCAAGGAAGAGGGCGTCACTTTTGGTGGAGCATTGGTGGCTGCTATCACTCTCGCGTTCTACTATGCAGTAGAGAAACAACCAGGCTCTGAACCAGGAAAACCGTTCAAAATCGTGGCAGACATCGACTACAACATGCGCCAGCGCGTGTCTTACCCCGTTGAAGATGACGCGGTCGCGGCTTACATAACGTTCGCAGATCTAGGGTGGCTGGCCAACGAAGGTGTCGACTTTGAAACTATGCGGTTCTGGGATCTTGCGCGCAAAGCTAAAAGTGAGATTGACGCAAATCTCCTAAACAGCAGAACCATGGCAGCGATGACTATTATCATGGACCAAAAGCTCAATGCTCAGATGAAGCCGTCTCTGGCAAAATCTGTCAGCATCCGCCACTCGCAGACCTCAGACGCCAACATCTCAAATGTCGGACGGCATCCTTTTGCGAAGCATCATCGACTGACCTTTAGGGATGGCAACCAGAGCGCTCTTGCAGTGAAAAGCCTTCACGTGTACAACCCGATTCCTCACTTGGGTCCTTCAGCAATCTTCTTTGTCTCGTCGGTGGACTCGTTTTGCTATTCAATGGGGTACAAGTGTGAGAATGCGGCGGCACAATTGCTGTTCAGTGCGTGGGTCGACGTCTGCGAGAATGTCGGTAGCATTGGATCTGACGACACGTTAGCGAACGTGTTGTTAAGACTGAATCGAATTTTGTAAGGCAGTCTTGAATGAGAGACCGTGATATTATTCCTTTCATGGACACGAGTCAGCTCTGGAATTAAACAAAATCTTTCAAAATCTTTCCACCTGTGAAGCTTCAGAGTCCCAACCACCGTAGCTACCACGAGACTTCCTGTTCCGACGCATCTCGTGCGTGTTCGTTTGAGCATTTGGCTGCTTTCAACACATGTTCACCATGCAAAGGTACCATAGATTTTGCCTATACAATTACAAGCTAGTTTACTCCAACAGCGGCACCACTTTGGCGAGCACATCAGCCATAGTGGAATTTCGATCTACATCACCGATACACTCGCCGAAAGCCACATAAGCTTGGAACAGCCGCTTGGCATCGTCGTCCTCGTATTTGTGCAGCATCGAGTAGTTGAAACTCTTGACCGTCGACACGTACATGAGAGTCCCCATCGAGAAGAACGGCACAGACTCATACAGAAACAGATTCTCAACAGAAAGCTCGCCAGCATTGCCGAGTTCGTGAACTGTCGGATACGGATATCGACCGATGTTGGAGATGTTGACGTCTCCACTGCACGAGTTCTTGATGACGTGTTTTGAAAAGGCTGTGGGAACGGATGCAGAGTTAAAGTTTTGGTCCATAAAGATGTCCGTGAAGGCCACAGCCGGGGATTTCAGTCCATTCTTGATGTCTTGTCTGCAGGAGCGAGCAACATCCCAGAATTTGGCGGAAGTAAACGTAGTTCCGGGGCTTTTCACACTTTCCAATGGCACCAGAGACCCATAGCTGCCTACAACATCTTCTGGTACAGGCGTGGGAAGGCGGGTTCGCAGATTCGTGCTCATGGTTAGCGTGACTTTGAAGCGTTCAGTAAGCGCCACTGAGTGATGAGTCTGGGAAGCGTAGTAGTAAGCCAAGATGACGGCGGCACTAAGCGCGCCCGAGTACGTGACTCCTTCCTGCTTGCAGCGGGTAAGCACTTTCTTCACAGTCTCTGGGGCTCCTGACTCGAACAGCGCGTAACTTGGGTTGTTCTTGAAGGGGTACACCAGATCTGCCTGGTCCGAACGAGCAGGTAGCAGTGGCTTCGTGTGAGATGTAAGAATGCTCGTGATCACTGGGGCCAGCAGTCGTACAGTCATCTTGGTGAGTGGCGTAGTGAACGTGTAGTTGTTCAACCAGAGATTGTAGGGCGATGCTCGAACAGGATGTTGCCTCGGCTCAATGTTCGACTGGGCAGCGAGCAATGCTACGTGCTCCAATATGTCATTGAGGATCGTCATGCCTGAAGTGCCGTCGCACATATAGTGATCCGAAAACAGGAAGAGTCTGGCCATGCCGTTCGATTCATGAGTCCAAACTTCAAGGAACGACGCGAACTCCGTGTAGCGATTCACAGACTTCTCGCACTCTTCCTGTACGTGGCGTTTCCACACTTCTGTTTGCTCTTCCACTTCACCCGTCGATCGAACACGCACCAACCGACGAGAAACAACGTCGCCGGCAGTGATCGGAGGCTGAATCTCCGCCTCGTGGAAAGCACCTCTCACCTGCAGCGCCCGCATCCTCGGATGGAGATTGAACGTGTGCATCAACGCAGTCGGGAGGTGCTGCACTAAGATACCAACTGGTCCTTTGACAGCCATCACATGCGCAACTTTCGTCGATGATTTATCCACCGCAGTGTACACCCGTTCGAAGCCACGGAGCTGAACTCGCACCTTGCCATTCTCCGTTCTTACAGGTGGCGCCATCTTTCAGCTGATTGAGGAATGCCCACGAGAGATGTGGAGACGTCATAAGGTGTTCCTGATTGTGGCACTGATTGTCCAAAGCTTGAACTCTAAAAAAACAGAGACGGGCCCGCCACGCACTCGTCCTTGATGTCTACGGTACGACTGCTGGTTGGTCTCCGATCGATGAGCGTATATCCGAATGGCTCGAAGGCGCTAAGTGTGTTGCTTGGCTTCCAGCGGGAGATCCGTGCCTTCGTGGTATCGTCGGACCAGTGTAGCCTGTCAAGGGCGTCATGGTGGCTGTATCACTCGCCTAGAAGCCCTGGACACGCGGATTTGTGGCCCACGGGCCAGGCATTCAATGCTCTAGCGCAGCGTCTTCATGCTCGGATGGCAAGAGGGGGACGTTACATCCACGAGAAGAGAACGAAGCTGAGACTGAGTGTGACTCAAGCGTGCGTGCTGCTCCGCGACTTATTGCTAGTGGCGTCTGGACTGCGCCCGTCGTGTCTGGTGGACTGCTGTGCGTTGACGAAGGCGCTGGTGAGGCTTCTGCTGAGCTGTCTAGCTGATGAACACGAGCTGTATCGTCAATGGCTCGAAGGTGGGCAGGTCCGTGCGGTGCTGTTGGACGGCAATATCTTTTTTGTGAACGTAGACGCTTTTGTTCGTGAGAAGATGGCGACGGGCTTGCACTTTCAATTGTACGTGGACGTCAGCGCCAGCCTCGATCGGCCTAAACGCCTCCGTAGTACTTCAACGGTCGAGGCTTCACGAATGCACGTACTCGCTGTGTGGACTATCCAAGCCTGCAAGGAATTGTTGTCATCAGACTCTCAAGTGTTGGAGCTGAAGCGACCGTCGACACTTAATGCGACCGCATTAGCAGGCTTACTACTTTGCTACCCTTGCGTGTACGACACTTTGGCTGATGGTGATAAAGCTGAAGACGAGTGGAGCGAGCAGGCAAACTGCCTCGCCATGTGCCCGCTCTACTTGTTGCAGAGTGCGGCTCTATTGTACGTTCCCGTTCGTTCAATTGGAACAAATTTCTAGCTTTTATCTTTCTGACACTGTTGTCATCTGGCTCACAGACCACAACAGCAGCTGGAAATCGCGCTGCAAGACTTCACAGTGCCGCAGCATCTGCTTGACGACTGTAGCGACGAGGACCAGGAGCAAGAAAATGATCGTGGTGTTGCTTCTTCGCCGCTATTGAAGCTGCTCCAAGCACGCTGCCTATTGCAACTGCGGCGATCGATTGATCATAGCTTCTTGGCGTCTAGCATCCAAGCTCAAGTACGTGTCCACACCCGCATGCAGCACCACGTCTCATTGTGACGTTTCCAGCCCGAAAAGTTACATCCGAATTGCTAGCACCACAACTGATCTGTATATTTAAGGAAGTGCGTAAGTATCCTTTTAATCATGGGGTAAGTATCTGTAGACTTGTACAATTCAAGATGTGACTTTACACATATTTATGTCGATCGCACACAACGCGCAACGTACTTGAGCCCAGTTTGAAACAGTCGTCATGGGAGCGTCGCCTTCCAAACAGCGTCGACTCTATCGTCCGTGTACGTGGCTCTCTGCTCGCTTTCTCCGCGTCTCTAGCTCTGCATCCTTAGGGGGGCACAACACCATTGGAACCTCCCTTTCGTTAGACTTATTCCGCTGGCTTTAACCGGGTGACTTGGATGCGCAGTCAACGCCGGCGAGTTCACAGTCGCATGGCTCACATTCAAGGTGCGATACGATGCCGCAAAAAGTTTCAAATGGGTAATCGATTTAGGGTAATGTGGTTGATGTTGCAGGGTGATGCTGTGGAGGACGAGGAGCAGCACTATGTGGCCAAGAAGGAGGGACTGCTAGCGTCCAAGCTTCTGCGCGGACTCTTCGGCGGTGAGCAGCTATTTGGAGACAGCAATAGGGGTCTGATGTTGCAGCTGATTGGTGTGGTTGACTGGCAATATAGATACGACAATGCAGTGCTTCGAGGAGATGCCTGGGGACACCATTCCCAAGGAAGCATTCGTCTGCATCTTGGCATTGTTCTACGAGTACGTGGACGCTACAGCTACTGTCGTTCATCGGGATAAGATACTGATTTATTACGTTGTTGTGTTGCGATGCACAGAGGCAATACAGAGGACAGGATCAGCTACATCTTCAGCATGTACAACATCATTTTTTCAGAGGAGAAGTACGTTGCTGTGGCTTCTAAGGGTGGTAAAAGATTGCTAGGTGCTGACTCGGTTGTTTGTTGTTAGTAGCAACAATGAAGAGGGATTCATCGCAGAGAAGGATTATCTGTACTTGCTGAACTACCTGGAGGAGTATATGCCGTTGCCCAAGCAACTCTACGCTGCGTTCGAGGAATGCATGATTCTGATGGCGGGACTGTTGTCGAACTCGCAGTTTATCACGTGGGTGCGTCAGTACCCAGACGTCATGGAGGTGAGAGAACTTAGTGAAGCAGCTACAGTATCACGCGAGTGGGTTTTATTCTAACAGTTACTGCTATGATGCAGTTCCTTGCCATTCATCTCCCGTCTTCTCCACTACCAGGGAGTCCCATTAGCTCAATCCGCACAAGCGAAGAGTTTCTGGCAAACTCGTAAGTTTAACTACTGTTTGTAATTGTCGTATTAACACGTTTTCTAACAGAGAGGGTGTGTGGTATTTTAGAGATCCCTTGAACAACAGTCCGTCGTGTCGAAATGATCCGAATCGGAATCCGTTTAGAAGTTCTTTCGACTTTATTGGAGGCGAAGACAGCGGCGACGAAGACTCGGATGGACTCTACGACTCCGATCATCTAACTGAGATGGAGATGTCTCAGAGCTCCTATCGCGATAGCTCCAGTTCGCTGAATGGGAACGATGAACTGACGAGTATTTTGAAGGAGGTTGGAGCCGTACAGGATGAGAATACTGAGCGTGCAAGTGACGTGAGTCAAAGTGGTCAACGTGCGGCAGAGTCAGCGTCGTTACCGGTATCTGCTCGCCCCCATGACTCAGCTAGACCGTCAAGCCGAGGCCAAGGTCGCGCTGGAGTCTCTCGCTCGCGTGGCGTTCAGAAGATGGGAAGATACATGGGCAAAGCTGTCGGTGGCGGTATCTCTAAAGTCGGTCATGTGGGGAGGAGCATCTTGCACGTTGGCAAGTCCCAAGCCAACAATCAGCACTCTGGAGATCACCATAACGACGATCCTGCAGCAATCGAGCTGCTTTCCGCTGGTTACTCCTTCTCGTCCGAGTCTCAAAGCACCAAGAAGTATGTTTGTGGCTACTTGCACAAGATCAGTGACAGTAAATGGGGCAAGAAGCGATCGTGGCACCGAAGATGGTTCGTTCTGGATCGCCAGCGTGGTGTGCTCTCGTACTACCGACACAACCCAGCCAATCACATGCCTACGTCCTCATCTCAAGGCAATATCGTGCACATGGCGGACTCCCCCGTCCCAACAGGCAAAGGTGTCGCTGCTTCCTCCTCCAGTCAGCAACAAACGGAGACGAAAAGACAGTCATTTGGGTCCTTAACGCAGGACTTGTCAGCTCCCGGCGAGATCGACAACAGCGACAACGCTGGACGTCTGAGCGGGTCGAAGGAGGAAGCAGAATCTGGTGTCCGAAGTGCGGTAACTATCGAGGAACCGACGAAGCAAGAGCAAGAGCAAACACCGGAGCAACAGACGCTGCTGTATCTGAGTGAAGCCCATCCATGGTATCGCGGTGCGTTGGATCTAAACATGGACAACGTGTCGCTGCTGTTCGAGAAGAATCTCGCGAGGAATGCCCCGACTCGCTATTTCTTCCAGGTCTCGACGCTTTCTCTGCACGATATCGATTCGAAGCGTGGTGTGCAGTACAAGGTACGAGAAGAAGAGAAGTGGTTGTGCGTGTCGAGACCACACTAACTCTTTGTTGTGACATGCTCCAGTTGTGTGCAGACACCGAGACAGATTTTGATCTCTGGACGTCTGCGATAGCCGAGGCCATTAACCGGAAAGACTCGCACGACGGGAAAGCGAGTAGTGGCGCCCCGGTCCTCTCACACCAACAGCTCTATCGACAGCGTATTCTTCAGAAACAAATGGAGGAGCAAGCGGCGCAGCAACGCGAATCGGAGAGAGCAGAGGCGAATAATGAGCATGACTCTCCACCTCCAACGCTCGGACGAGTCTCTCCAGCTCTTCACAATGAACAAGAGCAGAACTCTCAGGGTCCGAGTGATTCTTCTCCTGTGTCCCACCCGAAGCGGAAGATTCCTCCTCGAATCGTGACACAGTTCTCCTCTGCAACCGACAGTGGAATGCCGGACACTTCATGTTGGCATCTGCACATTCACGTGGATGGAACCAAGCAGTGTCTCATTGTGGGCTTTATGCTGAACATCGTGGCGATACGTTGCCTTGCCAGCGAGCATGTGCTGTGGAAGGTGTTCGTCTGTCTCGCTGTCTCGGGGGTGTTCATCGCCAGCATCTACAACCCGAGACCAGCGCATCGTCCTCGTCACGGGAGCATGGCAGGAAGCTTCTCAGACTTGACTGGTGGCATCGATACTGCTTTACTTGGGACGGACATTGCGCAATGCAGCAATCCAGAGAACTGTTGTCTACACAAGGATTCGAGTCCGACGGGGCCAGAGAGAGACAGCAATGAGAGTAACTGTGCAGAAGGAGCAGACGAGAGTAGACGACGTTGCAGTGGCGTCGGCAATCGACGCTTTGCCAAGTTCGCTATGGGCAGCACCATGAGTCAGTGCGAGATGCAGCCAAACGGACGGTCGAGTAACGTGGAACATTCGTGGACGACCACAAGTGCTGAAATGTTCACAGTTCGCAGCTCCGACTACAAGAAGTCGCGGAAGAAAGAGGTATGCTGATACTACTCGAGCGTTTGTGTGGTTCTTCTGACCTGACGGTGCCCATTGTTCTTGTAGCCTTCGAAGGCAGCGCTCTTCGAGTTTATCGGCGCAGATCTCGTCCGCACCGAAAACAAAGTGGATCTCATCTCCCAGCGCGTCGAGTTTCCGCCCGAACAGGAAAACAGTCGACTCTTCATCATCAACGCTCAGGTACAGCGGGTCTTGCGTGTTTGAACCCAGTAAAGCGGCAAATTTTACAGTAACTTGGTTTTGTTGTGACTTTAGCTCCCGTCGTACGGGCCGAGCGTGTGGGGAGATGGCTCCTACGATGGACCAGGCTACAGCTTGGCTCTCTACTGGAAGATCCCAGACGAAATCGTCGAGGTGAGGCGGCATCAACACTGAAATACGCTAACATGTCTGCCACTTAACCATTTGTTTTCTGCTTGCTGTTTGCAGGAGTTAAAGAACCCGACGACGACAGCTCTAAAGCTCTTTAAGCGGTTCTTGGAGGCTGGCGGTGACACGTCGCTAACCGATCGCTTCAAAGTCATCGCGCAAGTGACCAACCAAGACGAGTGTGGCATCACAGGCATGGCCAAGAAGCTACTGGTGAGCCACAACGCCACCCCAGTGCTCACACGGCCTCAGCACCGCATTTACCACTTTAAGGACGGCACAACGGAGATCGTTGTCGATGGTCATGCGTTCTCGTACATCGCACGTCGCGGCATCCACTCGCTGATCGATAAGACGGCGCGCCTAGTGATCGACGTCGCCTTTGTCATCCAAGGCGAGACGGATGAGGAACTGCCCGAACAGGTGCTCGGCTGCTGTCGCCTCGACCGCGTTAACATACAGAAGGCGGTTGATTTGCCGTAGCAGACTACGCGACGTGTACATTAGCAATCGTTAACGACCATGGAAGAAGACTGCACGATGGTTTTGATGAGGGAAAGGTCAGTATTTCTTGTTATGCATCAAATACTTGGAATATCAGCCCCGAAAGATGGTTGACAGAAAATAAAAATCATCATTCCTTTCCTCACGACATTAGTTAAGCGCACAATTACCATAGCTGGATACGGGAATGCTCGGAGTAAAATTTTCAACAACCAGGGCTACTACCCCCCGGATTCAGAAACTCTAGTCTGAAATTAATAGGTTGGATCATCATTGCATTCCCAGTTTTGAAAATTACACAGCCTTCTTCGATGGAGCGCAAATATCGAAATGACAAGTAGAGGCGATTGTCGGCTCCCGTTTCGTGCAGCGCCTGCACCAATCATTTTGAATGGATCGTTTTTAGCCAAATTGAGGTAAACTACACATCAGGAAATTAGAAACCGATACGAAATGAGGAATCAGCTCCAGCAGGTTTCGACGAATGGGCGGTAGAAATTCGCAACAAAAATGTTTTCACTTGGCTTTTGTTTAAATTCTTTTTTTGAAGTAAAAGTCCACTGATGTCAAATAAAAACTTTTTTTCTTTATAATGTCAACAATATCGGGCCAATAGGCGCTCGTTTTGTCGATATTTGCTCAATTATGGGCCGCATATAGCCAATGCTGGCACATTATCATTTAAAAAAAATGTGATCTTGGCAAAGGCATGGTATCTATTCAATGGGACCTCGTAGGCTAACACTTTTGCTTCACCACGCTTTTTACAAATACAATCTATGTTAGACGTCGTGTCCTGTCTTCCCACAAATTGTTGGTCATCACGATCCAGCTCATTCAATCTCGCCGAGAGCGTTATGCATATTGTCTAAATGATTTAAACTCACCATGAAATCCGCTTTATACTACAAGCTTAATGGTACATTAAATACCGGATAATCTTAAGGTGATGCCACCAGCTGCAGCGAGGAAGGGTGCCTTTACACACTACTTTGAAGAACATGACTGATTTTATTAACAATAAATCTCATGCTCTGAAAGCTAATCTGACGAGATGTGTGGTGCAAGGACTGGCTCGCGGAATTGACAAGTCACTGTAAGCGGTACGAACAAGGGGCACTCTTACGTTGAAAAAACTTTTAGTTTTAAGTAATATACATATTGCCTTCTTTTTTAACTTAATTATGGCAAAATTGAGGATTTGTTTTACCCAGTCGGCCTGTTTCACTATAGGTACATGTATCCAACCCTCCGTACTTAGTCGAATAGCCAGATGAATTCACAAAGTGCTATCCATCATTTGACGAAGTCATCAGCAGGGGTTCCGAGAATGTCATTTTTATTGAGACTGGGAAAACAGCAATGAAAATAACTTTAAGTGCTTGGAGCACCACGGCTGCAAAAATTATTGGCGTTATTGCATGCAATATACAGTGGGCTGATACTCATCTAGTTGGTGGGAGCCTCACCACGCACAACCTTCCGGACTGTGGCAGCGTTCCAGTAGGCTCGGTTCACCTTGAGGAATAGAATCGACTCCAGGTGCAGCGGGGTCATGCTCTGGTGGTATATTCCCAGCACAGCCTTCGCCTGGCTGAAAAAGCGCTTTACAAGGCTAGACGTCGGCGCGATGCAGGCTACGTGGTCGTTGAAGCGTGGTACTTTATCCCGCTGGCGACGTGCCTCCACAAGTGTGTCCTTCGCGAAATCCTCTCTCGCAGCCTTGGCTGGGGGCTCTTTATCTGTGGGTCGGGTACCACCAGACACGAGCTTGACAAGCACGTCCGACGATTCCTCTGGGATGGCTGCCTCGTTGCCGAGATGAACCTGGACGCAAGCTTTCTCGAACGCGGGGCTCTTGACGATCGATGCGTCAGGCGCGAGGGTACTTCTTGACGTCTGGTGCCAACTTGATTAAGGCGTCAAACAGGTCGCGCACATCCAGCAGCGTCACACTATCAGCCTGTTGAAGCTGCTTCGAAGTTGACTCGAACTTCTTGAGGCTCTCTAGAGCACCCACAAGAGCCTTATCGTCACGACGGGAGAGCAGCATCGACGTTATCTCATCGTCATCAATCTTATCCATTACTTCCTTGAGCTCTACATAGCGGCGGCCCATCGCAAATGCAGACGACCAGCGAGTCCCTGACGAAGTACCGGACGCAAGGTGGTCACTCGGCTGAATACAAAACATATATATATAATATTAGAATTCAATCGCAGAGTAGTGTAAGGTTAAAAGGGAACTTACCGTAAATGAGCATCGGCGATCAGGGAGTTCTTTAGCTTGATCATGATGGCCTGGACTTGATCAAGAAGGTGATCGTGCTCAGCGAGCATGAGGTTCACGGCCAGGTTGAGGCGGTGACTGGCGCAACCCACCAAAGGGACATTAAGTTCCTCAGCAATTTTACAGTTTACACTGCAATTGTCACCAACGATGTACGCGATGCTGTCGGTTGACTTGTTGAAGAACTTTAGTATAGCCCCTATGAAAGACACATGTGTTAGGGCCGTATGGTCGTCCACATCGTCACCCACCAATGGGGCCATGGCGAGCAGCACGTTTTCACTCTGCCCGTCGTGGTGAAAGGAGGCGAAGATCGCGACGAAGTGCTCCGACCGAAAGGCCCACCCGTCAAAAATGATACCAAACGATTTAGGGAGGCTATCGGCAATTACGATCTCGACCTCACGAGTTAGTAGCGTCATGTACTTCACGAGACTGTCGGTCGACAGAGCGTCGATGCTCACGTAGTCGGCAGCGGCCTTCGACTCGCAGAAGCTGAATGGAACGTTGGCGTGAGCACCATGTCGATCCAGGCGAAGATGCGGTCGAAACGAAAGAAATATTGTGCGCTCTACTCAAAATTTCCGTGCGCGGTTCTTTGAATGAACGCGCACACAATGGCGCAAATCTGTAATTGACTTGGCTTGAGAGAGAAGAGTATCGGTAGGCTTGACCAAGCTACGCTAGAATTCTAGGCGCTCCAGAACGACGTGGGGGATCGGAGAACAGTAGATGGCTTAACTAACTCTTTATGGTGAGTTAATACTAGCATGTGCAGTTTTTGAACTAACTGTTAGTTAGTGTCTAGTAAATTCAAAGTGGAGAGCTCAATGGACAGCGTTACCAAAAAATGCCTTGTGCCCACTATTCTATAGAAACGCAAGCTGTTTTGTGACTTTGATTTAATTAAAAAATGATCTCTTGATTTCACTGAAAGTGTCGGTGAATATCAATAATTTACTTCCTACTAAGTATTTGACAGAAAACAATAAAACTGTGGTAGAAATTTTCATTTATTTATTATCCGTAGTACTACAGTAATACTGTAGTATATTTTACTGGGATAGCCTGAATAGGCTGGACAGCCCAAGCCGGATTAATGTGAAGTCGGTTACTGAAGCCGGTTTTCAGACTGCGGTAGAATACCGGTATCTCAAAATTGCTTAGAGCTGTCAATCCTGTGAATACTTAGAGCTGTCAATCCCGTGAATTGAGGGAAGCATGGATGCTTGCCCCAGGATTGATGGCGTAAAAGGTCGTCATTTCAGTCCGTCGCGTCGGTGCAGGCTCGAGCAAACCCCATGCGACAAAGCGTATGGAGCGGAGACGAGCGTGGCTGGATCACGAAGACCATGGAGACTGCGCGGCTGATCAACGGTCTGTTGGTGCTGACGAAGGAGAGGGGGCTTCTCGGCCGAGGGGGGTGGCGTGCTCACCGGCACGAGCGACAATACACCGAGGCTTTGGCAGAGGAAAGACGTGTGAGGAGAAACGCTCAGCAGAGAGAGAGGCGAGCTCGCCAGCGCAACCAGGAAAACAGTGCAGATGCTGGGATATCTGGTAGCCGATGTCTCGCCGAGGAAAGACGTTTAAGAAGAAATACTCAACAAAGGGAGAGACGAGCTCGCCAACGTGACCGAGAATACAACACAGACAGAGACGTCTCGCGAGACTTAAGCGAGCGTGTACTGGACGCCCGCTCCCTGACTTTGAGCGAGATCGAATGGCTCGCTGAGAGCCAGCACTATTTGCGAGATCCGCGTCTAGCACTGGCCTACTATCATTGCTGTGGCGTCGACCCTGCGTCTTTTGTTTTCGAGGACGAGAATCTTCGCGGGGAAGCCGGAGTGGCGGCGCGAGAGCGGGTTTCGGCGATGCTCGGTAACTTTCCCGGTCCCCGCGATATTGCTGAGTGTCAGCAATTAGTCGCGTCATGCGGGTCCGAAGTAACTTCCGTTTGGGCTTATGTGGCGTGTGGACAGATTTTGCTGCAAACAGATTCGGACGGTGTCCAGTTTTCATCGCTGTCGCAACTGGATACTGTTCTCTTGTCTACTACCGAGCGGGAGTTATTGTTTAAAGAAATACCGGAGTCGGCATTACGATGTTATCGACAGCTTTATTTTTTTCGGAGAAGACATCTATTATTTGATACCCGAGCTGGTGCGAGATCGAGAAAAAAAATCCTCTTTGTCACAAATGCAAAAGCGATCCACGTAAGAACGAATTTAGCGTCGCGGCTGGTCACGAATATGGGCGTATCGCGATGCTTCCGGTTTTGACTGACGCCGCACTGTGGTGCATATCTCCTGCTCGATGCTTCGGGCTCGAGCTTTCGTTGTCCGGTAGACAGTTCAGGGGCCACGCGATCTGCTTCCCCACAAATGGACCTTTTGAGCTTGCCCGGGAACTACCAAATGTGCATTCTAGCGGCATACCTCGTGTGACGTTCGTCGGGTCTCGTGAGGCGTGGTCTGGCCAGCGGAAAAGATACTCGGTATTGTATACGATTCCGCCCGACGACGTGTACAAGTGGTTGGCTGTGTTGAGCGGCACCAATAACGTTTTTCGAGAAGAGGGCATTCAGGTTGTCGATACCCCCAAGCGGCGGGAGATTCTGAGGGCGATGGCTTCCTCCGTCAGAGCCTGTGTTCATATTTCTGAGTCTGCCGTTGTATCTGCTATTGACGAAGAGACAGAGGGTGATAGCGGCGTACGCGATGAAAGTTTGAGCGGTGTGGACGACACAGTGATTGTTCGCTCGTCGGCCGTTCTCCTGAATATTGGGCAAAGCGACCCGGCGGTTGTTCACGAGGTAATAGATGCTATGGCTGCCACTTTCGGAGACACGCGGCCGTGGCAGGACAATGAGGCGCCGGAATTCCCATAAAACGCGGTAGGTCCCCATTTGTGGAATGGGTCGAAAATGCGAAGCTATTAGCTAGTGTTTTTCCAGATTTGTTTCGTACAGGCTCGCGTCCTCTTCCGTCAGGGCCTCTTCCCCAACATTACGTCGACCACTTTCTGCATTACTGGGATGGCCGATAACCATCCCTCCGGAATCGACGGAGGCAAAACGCCTTAGCGCAGGGCTACTGAGGCTGCTTTCTTTGGTGGGAGATAGCGTCCCGTTCTCGCCGTTTGAGAGGGCGGCGACACGGCCGAAACTTGGCGCGATGCGCGTATCGACAATTTGAATGCCCTCTTCTTGAAAGACGTTATTGATGCCGCCAACCACTTGTACACGTCGTCGGGCGGAATCGTATACAATGCCGAGTATCTTTTCCGCTGGCCAGACCACGCCTCACGAGATCCAACGAACGATTCTCACCTCTCGTCTCGGCTTAGGGCTCCCCTCTATATTGTTAATGCATTTACATTCATGTGCGTCAATATGCAACGGTCTACAACTTATCCTAAAGTATCAAGGCTAGCACGGTGTCTGTCCGTCCGTCACACGAAACGCTCAGGTTTTTGAGCTTTATCATTGGCTGCCGAGCGGAGCGAAGGCGGCTTCGATCGGTTAAAACTAAATTATGTGCCTTACATCAGTAAATTCATGTGGTTCACAGAGCACATATGGAGATTTGCACCAGGCTATCCATTATCCGATGGCGGCATCGTTTAAATACTACGAAGTTTTAATTTGTACTATTTTAATATGGGATGTTGCTATTAATATTTGAGTGCTACTTATTCTCAAATGAAATAGCCCCTAAAGACGTTTCCTATGCTGCAAGGTGCTTAGCGTACACGTAGGAACGCGTGTTTTCGAGGCCATACTATAATATACGTAATACTATGTTCTTAATAGTTTCTGCAAGTTACAATGACTAAAATAATACCTACAACTGTTTTGTTGTAGAAATATTAAGAACATATCTGAGTGTGAGGTAACTGATTGAGCTGTCAAATAGTAGTACATGTACAACAGAAGCTGGCCGTAAGAACGACGCTGTGCCAATAAACGTTGTCACCTGATCCATAAAGATAAACAGTTTTAGATTGAATAGAATGAACTCATATGTGTTACTGCTGTAACCATTGTTTTCTAAGAGACTGCTGTAAGCCATTGTTTTCTAAGAGTTGTTAGGCAGCAAAATCCGATACTACTTAGCTGGCGGACGGGTCGCCGACAGGAGCGTAGGATACGATTTTTAATGGAGCGGTAAGACAGCGACAAAACACGAGAGGTGCTAATTATAGTTGGTTAAGTAGACCCCATCAAGAAACGTTAATAAACTTGGAGCCTAAATGACGTCCAATAATCCTGGAATCATCGTTAAACTATCAAATAGAAAACACTACCGTCAACAGCAGCAGCAGCAAGGCGTCTTGCGACACAATATCCAAGTGCTTCAATCATAACTGGCACAGATTCGAGTGCTAATTCTGAATCAGCACAAAATGAACGCCACATACATTAAAATTAATTATATTTTATTGTTTTAGCTTTCATTGAGTTTGATATGAGAAGTGAGCAATCTTTAGTTACGTACAAGCTGAAATAGGCAGTGCAGGCAGGTGTTAATAAGTAGTGCAAGCTGGACAGGCCATTACTATCGTTTGCGCTGATGTGAGCTAAGTTTCATAGCGGCTCAGAAATGGCCCGTGATATCGAGCACGACGCTAATCTAAACGTATTGTGTAGCGTTTGTATAAATGTTATTTGAAGTGCTGGTGGTTTTGGATGGATACAGTGATAGCCAGCAATAAAAAAGAGATTGCATCAAGAATCTTGATATAAGATCATTAGAATATTTATTATTAAATCTGGTAAGCATGATGCTGACCCAAATTAATAAATTAAAAAAAATCGATTTAGGTACACATGGGTTCAGCGTTTTTTTTTCAATAGTTATCCCGCCGAAGCGTAGCGTAGGCGGGAATGCCAAAACGTGTAGAACTAAACCTAATTTACCGCCGCGTAGCGGCGGCGCTCGGCTAGTATATTTAAATACTACAATATACATTGGAACTCTTCCAAAACCTACACAAATGCAATCACAAACACAAAATTAAAAGTGAAATGTGTTAAAATATATGTCGAATTTGTGTTGTGTCAGCTAGCATATCAAAATCAACACATTTAAGGTTATAGGTACATGTATGCGGCCGCTGGCTGCTGGCCATTCACCCTTTTGATGGCTCGGGACACTCCTCAGCGGCTTGTGTTAGCGTGCGAGCACTTAAAGGCTCGTTTAAAGAAGCATGTTTTGCTGCTTCTACGGCTGCGCTGTATGTATTCTTTTGATCGCAATGTTCTAGCAGTTGAAGCACTCATTGATCCTGCTAAATCTCCCTGGTACACCTTGTAAGCTAGTCGAGATGCACTTGCCCTTGATTTCTCTAAAGGCATGTTTCGCTCGTCGAATCTCCGGGGGACACGATGGATCGCCTATATACGTTTAAGAATGGACGATGGTATTACAGCACACAATCGACTCACTCACCTGTCGGCTTTTTAGCGTTATTCGAAGCGTAGAATTTGCGACACGACGACTCTGAGTCGCGCTGCGGCCACTTAACAGGATGGTTCCGATTGTAAGCGTAGTGGGCATCATCCCATTGAGTGATCCGAGCGAGAGAAACTGCTCAACGAGAGATAAGAGGCCTGTAATAGTAAAAGCAGCGTTAAATGTATCCGTGAGATCCTGTTTGGGATGCACTTTGGTACGTACGTTCAACTTGAGGCGTAGTGAAGCCCCGTCCTCTTCCAGCATTGCGGTGGCTTATGGCAGATGTAACTAGCAGTGTGCTTGACTGGACACTGATAGATGTACCAGAAATGAGGTACAACGATTTTGCGTCGACACATTTTGTGGAGACGAGAACTACGTCTCAAGATTTTACTACCGATTTGTGACAACAAATACGTCAGAGCTATGTCAGACGCAAAAAACGAGTTTGTGTAGGTTTTGGTAGAGCTCCATTGTATACATGTGCATTATAAGACTGTCGATCGGGCAAAGGGACCAGGATTTGCACGTACCGTCGATTTATTGCTATCCCAGCCTACGCTCCAGCCCTAGTTATGAGCATTGGTGCCGATATCCAAGGACTAGCCCTGTCGAGAGAGCTCCTGCAGAAAATGAGCGTCGGTTACCACGTCACAGTCGCGTCATTGTAGTCTTCAGGCGTCGGCTCCAGGTAATTAATTACTACTTTGAAGTACTAAGCTTACGTAGTATTTTACACTCTCTCGCAGCAAGCAAGGAAATAGTAATCCCTGTTCCCAACACACAAAGATGTATTGACTCGAGCCTGGGGAAATTTATTACCTCTACTCTTTCTTAAGCTCGGTAGTCCAGATAAGTGAATGCGATGCCACAACCTCCACTTGGTTGCATGCATCATCCACGAGATTGGAGCTGCTTATAAGCCCACCAAAGCCTGTCTCCATCCCTGAGCTCAAATTCCACTTGAGCCCCCTTGTCATCGTCTCCTCACATGTTCCCGCCACCGGAATCAGTCCACAAGTCCGCGTTTCGAAGTAGAAATTGGGTGTGATCACATGTCGAACATTGGGCTCTAGCAGCCTGGCGGTGGTCTCGTCGGACAGCAACACCATCTGCTCGAACTTGTCCTTCCACCTGAAGAGCGAGTTGATGTTCTGCATCTCCTGGTCAAACCGTCCGCCCATGGCTCCAAAGATCATGACGGAGAACTTCTCGTCCTCCTTCTCCTGCTCCTGGTAGATCAACTGCAGACACTTGTCCAGGTCGTTCGTATTCTGATCAGGATCTCTCAACACTGTCGTCCCTTTGGCTGAGAAGAACTCGCGTACGTCGGCACGTAGTGAGTCCAGATCGCCTTTGATGAAATGCGGAGTTACTCGGTGCTGCACTTCAAGCTCCACACCGCGATCGTACAGTCTATTAGCGCCTCCATCTGCACACACTGTGAGCTCTGCATTGCTCCACAAGTTCCAGAAGAGTTCGGAGCTATGCAAACCTACGTCCTGTTCAGTGACGCACCACGAGTCGTGTGACGCATTAAGCAGCAATACTGCGAGTCTTGGGACGGACGTTGGCTCGGACCAGAACGAGTTCGAGTGCTGCTGCGTCGGCAGGTCGACGGCTGACTCGACCACCATTTCAAATCTGCAGTCGTACTTAAAAGAACTGTAGCCATCTTTATTTGATTGAAGATCGATAAGGGTTAATTCGACTTCTTCCCAAAGAAACGAAGAAGATATGACCATCAAACTGTATGCGAATCTGATTAGCCAGCCGAGTCGCGCGGCAGAGTGGGTCCTGCGACTAAAGAAGCAGGACCACGAGCTGGTGATGACGGACTTTGGCAGCCCTACGTTCAAGTCGCCGGAGTTCTTGGCGATGAACCCTAACGGTCTCATCCCGGTCCTACAAGATGGAGACTTTTCGTTATTTGAGGGCAATGCTATCATGCCTTACCTGGCAGAAAAGGTGGGCTGGTCGGATCTGTATCCAACCGACGTTCAGGCTCACGCTAAGGTGAACCAGTATTTGCACTGGCACCATACGAACGCGCGTCTCATCACGTCCAAAGTGCTGGTGCCGATCATGCACGCCAAGCAGAACATTGCAACACCGGAGGAGGCTGAGTGCGTGAAGGACACGCCCGCTCTCCTCACCAAACTGGCGACGCTCATGGAGATATTTCTTGTGAAGGAATTTGTGGCCGAGACCGACCACCCGACGGTCGCAGACTTCGCTGCCTACTGCGAGTTTGTTCAGATTGAACTCATGGGCATCTTCGACTTCTCCAAGTATCCGAACGTTTCCGCCTGGATGGAGCGCATGAAGAAGCTACCACATCACGATGCCATCCACGCCACCTTGGACTCGTTCTTGGGGAGCTCGGGGCTGAAGACCAAGGCAAGCTCGTAAGAAGCAAAGATAATTAGCTCTACTAAATCATTTCATCAATTACTAGCATACCGGTATCTATGCTTGAAAAGTTCTTTCCAGAATTTGCTCGAAATATTAATCTTGTCTAGATCTGACCTTGTCTGGTCAGATCTCACTTGATTTGTTATTTCAGCACTGCCGCTGGTCAAGATTTCTACAATCTAGAGGTGTTTTAGATTTCGACTGCGTTAATCAGAATTGCTGTTTCCTCATTTTTTTTTAGATGTCATGAGAGTGAACTGGGTTCGCAGATACTCTAGAATTTCTTTAAGGAACTTTGTAAAAGCTCGCTTCTTCTTCGTTTGTACGTTCACCTTCTTTCTTGATTCGGAAAATCTTCAACGCATTGCCATAAAGGAAAACCCTACTCAACGCTCAGCTCATGTAAAATTCTTAGCCTGACCAATAGGAAAAAGTCTCGTTTTCCCCACAGTAAAACTTGATTCATGAATGAGTACAGAAGTCCCTCAAAGTAAGCGTCACCTACTTACGTGATACCCTGCCATATCTGCTACCGTACGTACAGGTTCAACTGGCCAATCACTAAAATGCACTGATTTTGGATGAGCTGCAGGATCGGCGGCCATCATTTTCAGACTGGTCCGGCCTCTTCGCTAAGTAAACCATTGAAAGACTGAGAATGGAGATTAGAGGTAACTCATGCTCCCGCTACGTACGCCTCCCTCCATGCACACTATCACTCTTCCAAGCGACCATGACCGCCAGCCCCATGCCGCGCCAGATCCGCCTTAATATGGAGCAGAAGATCGCCATGTGCAAGTATACGAAGGATATGCGCGACAAAGGCAAACTGTCCAACACACAGGTCGCAGCGTGGGCAACACGTGCGTTCAAGCTGGAAAAATCTCTTTCACGCGATGCCGCTCGCAATGGTATCGCTGGGGAGTCTAAGTGGGCCGCTATGGAGCCCTGTCAGCTAGAGCGCAAGCAGCTCGTCAGCCACCCGTCAGCCCCCAAAACCAGAAGACGGACGCTCGCATTATGAAGGTCTTTAAGGCCATGGACGACAAGGTGGAGTCTATCACAGGCAAGGTGATAAAGGCCAACGCTCTTTGCGTGAACGCGTATGGCGAGAACACCACGTTGGAGCTCTCTAAGGGCTAAGGGCTGGCTGTATAGATTGCAAGAGCGTCACCGAATCTCCAAGAAGCGGAAGCACGGCGAAGCTGCGTCAGTTGACCAAGAGGCAGCTGAAACCGGACGTGTGAAACTACGAAAGCTGACGGACTCGTACGCCCAGTCCGAGATCTACAACATGAATGAGACCTCGTTCTTCTTTCGGAGCGAGGCTAAGTACACTCTCACGCAGAGGAAGGTGGTCTCTGGACGCAAAGACCCCAAACATCGGCTGACACTGGCTCTAGCTGTGAATGCTGATGGCAGTGGTAAGCTCCCACTGCTTTACATTGGCTCAGCAAAGGTTCCTCGAGCCTTTGTAGGGCGCGATGTGTGGAAGGAACTTGGCGTGCTATACGCTAACAGTAAAAAAGGCTGGATGAATACGGTAATTTTCAAGACGTGGCTACACTCGGTTAACCTGCAGATGTGGAAGGAAGGTCGCAGCATTTTGCTGCTCGTCGACAACGTGAGTTCACATGCACGACCCGCCATTGCATTGAGCAATGCACGTCTGGAGTTTTTGCCCAAGAATACGACTTCGTGTTTGCAGCCGTTGGATCAAGGCATTATTCGAGCCTTAAAGAGTAAGTACAGGGATTTAAAGGTACTTGATTGTGTCGACCGCTTTTTAGAAGGGCGGGACCAAGAGAAAGTTGATATCTACACCGCTCTTTGTTGGAGTACGACGAGATCTCGCCCAAAACCATTCAGAACTGCTGGGCATTCTGTCGGACCTCGCTTCTTAACTAAATATCAGTACATTTAAAACATCTGTTTTATCACCCTCTAAGATCGTTTCTCGGTCCCCCCTACGCTTACTTTGAGGGACTTCTGTACTACATGTATTATGACAAAACGATGGACGAGCGGAAGCCGGAGTTCAAGTTGCGAGACTATAACAAAAACTTGCCGAGATCACTTTTTATCTGGCGAAGAGAGACGGTGAATGGGTCCAGAATTCGCTCACCCGAATCTCAGTAACCTGGTCAAGTCAATTATGAACGACACCAAAAAGCTGAATCCAACATGGCGAGTGCGCGATCCCTGTCTCATCGTGGACTATCTTGAGGTACATGTTTTATTTTTGCGAGGTATACAACCATTTCATATATCTGCAAGGTGGTATTAATAGGTAGGACGAGGCGTGTGGTTCGGACTGACTCGCAGAGTTGGTAGATCTCTACAAGAATACCGATGCGAAGAGGTGCGCTTCAGGGTTGAAAAAGGGTGCGAGGAGAAAGGCCCTGTAGAGAGTGTCGCAAGCCTCGTGTGCTGGTGGCGGCGACAGCCAGCGATTGGTAGCAGTGTCCGCGTTCATGTCGTACTCGAATTGCAACGAAATGTGTGGCATCAAGTTGTGAACTTGTCTGACGTAACAATTTCATTCATCTTGAAGTTCATCTGATAATTCTGATACTCCAGCTTAGTTCAAGTCACTGCTTCCTATTAAACATCTCGTCGTGTATCCTTCTCTGCTGCCTTCTTTTCTCCCGCTGTAAAAGGGGAAGTCACGGGTAAAACTTCAACACGTCGTCATGGAGAAGAGCCCTACACCACGAGACCAACGTTCAGTGTGGCGCTGGAAACGCTCTTTTTTGCCAATCGTGGACAGGCGAAAGTGAAATTTCTTTTCCATTGGTCGAAAAACCACCCCTTGTTCTTCTTCAAATTAGACAGTGAGAACAACCCAAAACTGGCCGCGAGGAGGAGGCGGGCAGGCAGGAAGACGCGGCACGAGCAGCTCCTGTGGGCGCTACGATCAGCTCTCGACAGCGACGGCAAGAAGGTAAAGTATCCTCCTTATGGTACCCGCTTTTCTGCGCTCCAGAGATGGTGGTGTTGTCGCAAACTTGCAGAAGCAACTTGTTCCCTTAAGGGCGCTAACAATTGCGTCTATTATTAACCTCCCAGGCCTATTTCGTCACTGCCAGAGCCCTTAATCCCCAGCTTGAAGACCCAAATTCGCGTATTTTGTAGCGGCGAACTCCGCGATGCAATTCTTCAAGCAGCTGACGGACCCGGCGCTCAAGCGACTGTACAAGTTCGTGCTCAAGCGCATGATCGGCCGCTTCCTGGCGGCAGACGAGCTGGATTTGGACCAATTGGACGTGCATCTTCGCTCTGGCCGGCTGGAGCTGTGTGATCTGCTGCTTAATGCCGAGGTGCTGAATGCCGAGCTCTGTGAGGCCCAAGGACTGCCCTTTAAGGTCAAAAAGGGCTATCTGGGGTCTGTCCGAGTGGCTATCTCGTACGCGAACATCATGAGCGAGAGCTGCTTAGTGGAGATCGACGATATCGAGATCATTCTGGTGCCTTTGGAGAAGGACGAGGCCCAGACAAGACCGAGCTGCTCAGAACCAGAGGAGAAGGAGCAGAAACAAGACAAGCAAGAGAAGAAACCCTTGGCGCCGGAGCCAGTGGACGAGATCTCGCAGGAAGGACTCGACTTTGTGGCCAGCTGGATCGAACAGGTCACGTCCAAGATCAAAGTCACCTTGTCGAATATTTGTCTGCGGCTGGAGACGGGAGAACAGCACAATGGACGCGATGTGGCGCTGCTGTGTAAGCTGCAGTGGGCGCAGTTTACGGACGAGTCGGCGGCGGAAGTGCAGAGTGTTTACGGACGAAGTAGCTTGGACCATTCTGCAGGAATGTATGGGTCTCAGACGATGGGAGCCGGAGTGCAGTCCATGGCGGCCAGTACGTTGTTCGGAATCTCTCAGAAAGGAATTAAGTTTCGCGGTATCAGCATGGATTTACACCTCAGCAGTGAGGAAAAAGACGAGGAAGAACGGTGGACGGAGCGACGACGCACGGAATACAGCGACATGGTGCTGCATCCGTTCCTGGCGAGTGACTCCAACAAGCAGAACTACATTAAGGTCAAGCTGTCCCATTACGAGGCATTAGAGGCGCCCGCGATGGACGCAGACGTGTTCTTCCACTCGATTCGCATCGTGTTGCAGCCTCAATACTTCCCAGAGCTTGGCAAAATCGTTGATGCGTTCTCGACGGACCCTGTCAAGCTGAACGGCCACCAGTTGGATGATCGTTATACGTCGACAGCGATGTTCCAGTCCATTTGTGATGACCGACCTGCGTGGTTGACTGGGGGTGAGGACGGTGAGGACGATGACGAGGGAGGAGCTCTCAACCTGTCGTTTAGGGAATTCCAGCGCATTGAGCAGCTGCTTTTACAGTATCGACAGACCCAAGATGAACTGAAGACTGCGCAGCGACGCCGTAGCTCAACTGAAGAGGACACGGCAACAACAGAGAAACGAGCACTTTTCAAGACACGGAAGCTCTCGGCAGCAGAGAGTGTCGAGAGCATTGGATTGTCGGACTTGGAAGACGAGGAGGACGGTTTTTTCGAGTGTGAAACAGGACTCGCTAGCTCCATTGCTCCATTTGGATCGCTTGCAAGTTCCAGTAAGTTGGGCCAATCGATGTACGCGTCGGCGCGATACAGCTTTGACGAGAACGAGTCGGAAAGCAGGCGTGACGATCGATCTCAGTTGACGTGGTCCACAACTGCGCAGAATCGTGCAGCACGTCGAGTCCAGTCGCGGGTTAAAGTCCATCTGCTCGAGTGCGAGTGTGTCCTGCTGTACGATGATCTCCCAGACGACGAAGAGCAGGAAGAGGAAGGAGTCGAAGATTCACTGAGTGAACGAGAAGACGAAGGCTCAATGACTGACAGCCGTTTCCTCCGTGCCCCTGTGAGGCCCACAAAGCCCTTGCCATCGGTTGATGGTCTCGAGCGCTTGGAGATCTCGTTGAAGGACATTATTTTCTCAACCCTAGCGTATTCTCATCATTTCTTACTTGCCTTTACAATTGGCAAGGTCGCAATCTCGGAAAAGACGCTCCCGCGGATGTCGTTGGATGCCGAAGAGGATGAATCGGCCATGCTGCCTACGTGTGTGCTGAGATTCGGTGACACATCTCCAGTTTCCGGTCGAAAAGTGAATTTATCGGCGAATGTATCAGCCCAGCTGCGGATCGACTTCAAGCCTGCATCGGACGATGACACCCCGTCGATGATTTCATCACTTGGAGTGCGAGTAAATACTCAACCCGTTCTCGTTGAATGGGACATGTATCTGCTAGATCGAGCACATCGTCTTCTAGCTCTTCTGGAAGAAGATACGTCGACGTCAAAGCGAAAAGCAGCGTCAACGGCACGGGCTGAAGCCAAGGAGTTTGCAAAGACGTTCGACATGACAACGGAGTGCGTACAAATGACGCTGCGCTTCCCAATGGTTAACAGCGACCTGATTCGCTTTGGTCCGTCGTCGAAGCGTGGTCTCTGCGAGGATAGACTTGTGATGACGTTGGAGAGTGTCAAGGTCGTGTCGTATTCTCCGCGTAAAGATGATGAAGCAGCTGACAAACGAGCCCCGATGCCGCCTCAGTACAGGAAGGGAACGTCGCTCCCGTGGTTGGCAGAGTTTGATGCGTCTTTCGACAGTGCGAAGGTGTCGTTATTGACTCCCGAGAATGGCAATCAACGAAGTTCTCGATTGGAGAAAGTGGTACTTGTTACTGCCTCCAGTGACGAGCGTTCAGGAGACGTATGCACTCTTCGTCTGCGTCTTCAAGCGCCGTCGCGTGACGAAATGAAGGAGGCTGTTGCTAGCAAGCAGAATCTGTCACAAGATGCCAGTCAAAGTCCCGATGGTGCGTCTGCTGGTAGCTCTCCTGACGACGTTAGTGGGGATGATAATGATGGTGGGAGAGTGGGATTAAATGGCTGGAACCTGGATGCGTTGGGGCGTGCAGAGTCCTACGAGAACGCGGCAGCAGCAGCTTCACTTTATTCCGTGGAAATTGGACTCCCACATGCCAACGCTGTTTTGTTCAAGTCGTCTCTGGACCGATTGATGGTGCTGTTTGACGCGCTTTTGATGATCAATCCGATCGATGTCGACAGCTACAACCAGATGCTTGCTGTGGCGGCCCTTCGAAATCGATTGATGCCCAGCTACATGAGTATGAATCTCACGCTGGGCGAAGGAACTGTCCGGATATGTGACTACGTTTCTTTGCCTCCATCTCCGTCTTCTCAAGGTGCAAACCTGTCTGCTGTGCATACAGCAGAGGAAGAGGCACTCGATGGGCCGGAGAAGGTTCTGTTCACGTACCACTTCGCTTTCCAGACTCTGAAGGTCTTCCAGGTCTCTCAGTGGATGGGACAACTGGTCTCTCGTGTCCATGTACTTGCCCAGAACACGACGTTACTGGAAGAAGATGGACGCTCAAATACTGTTGTGCCGATTCTCTACAAGACGCCGTTTGGAGTCTCGAAAGCTCCAATCTTCTTCATGGGAGTTGATATTGCAGACCAGACGAACGAGATGCGCGAGATGAAAGTTGAACTGCATTTCTCGCACCTCAGTTTGCGCTACGATGTGCGCTCCAAGTGGCTGTTTCAGATGCTGGATATGCTGCTCATGGAATACCCCGTCCCGATCATCCCGCTGGACTCGGCCAGTATGTCGGATGACGAGAGTACGAAGCTCTTTGAGATGATTAAACGTGGAGGAAACTACGATGCTGTACCGCTGGCAACAGCACCGAAGACGGTGTTTACGAAGCTGTTTGTCAACTTCTACGACGTTCTAGTCGATTACGCTCCACTCACAGTGACGTCACGTGTGATTCTCGTGCTGGGCAAAGTTAGCGTGTCTTCGAACGTCGTCACGGGTGCCGTAATGCAGGGCTACAAGATCTCTGTGGGCGACTTGGAGCTCTTCTTGACGCAAGCGCGTGCTGGATACGAGGAAATCGATGAGGTTTTGTTGGGCAATGATCTTTTCCTCCGTGGCAACGCCAAGAGCTCGAAGAAGAAGGCTCTCAAGTTTGCAGCTACGTATGCCGGCAGCGGCAGTCTGGACGCAGAGTATCCTTCGTTGCTAACGTTCTTGGAGAGATTTGGCTTCTTGCAGATTGTTACGATGGATTTTGTGGATGTTTTCCTGCGCGTGCTGGTCCCGCCGACGGCGCTGGAGGTCGCATCTGCATCGAGAGGACAGCTTGAAGAGAAAGCGTCAGCAGCATCAGCTTCTCCAGAGCTGTCAGTGGAGCTGAATCTGGGCACAGCCAATATTTACGCGTGCTTTGATTCTTTCAACACTTTGATCGAGTTGCTGTCAGTGTGGACAGACCAGCTTGCAGTTGAACAGGAGCCGCGTGACACGACTGCGTATGTGGGTCTGGATGGAGAGAGCGACCCGTCCAGTGTGTCGGTTGTCACGAACTTGAGTCCTGCCCCTGCTGGCGGCATGCGGGCAATAGGAACTGGTGCTTCGGAGCCTTCAGCGCAAGACTTCTCAAGTACGAGCAGTGTCCGGAGTGAACGTTTTTCTGTCGACGACAACAATGGAGGCTCCAGTCGAGGCCTCATAAACATCTTGGAACAAATCGATGAAGACGCTTTCGGAGGGGGAAAGAAGATCTTCCCGGGGAAAATTGTGGCTACGGATACAGAAGCTCGCTTGTTGCGTACTCGCATGGATTCGATTCAGAGGGAGAAGGAGCGTATGGTTCACGGTGTTGAGTACGACGACCAGTTCTCTGCATCGGAGTTGCGACTGAGGTACCAACAAGAGGAAAGACGGAAGTCTGCAATGCCGGTTCGTATAAACGAGCTGGTGATTGAGGACTATTATTCCCAGATTCGAGTATTAGATGGAGACGAGTCGGCTGGCGCTTTCTTGATGGAACCAGAGCGTGACCAGGATCAAGTTCAAGGGAACACAAGTGGAGAGGACCCGTGGTTCTCGTCAGCCCCGACAAACCCGCCAAGTGTGGACTCGTCTCCTGACAAGACAGCGATGCCGTTTAACGAGCAAGCAGCGCGGTGGCTTGCTCCTGGTGGAACGACTAGCAACGCTGGGGATAGAACGCCGAGGAGTGAAGTAGATTTTCCTCTTTTTGAGCCAGTGGAAGAGAAAACTGCTGCTCCCCAACCCACGAGTGTGCCACCTAGCGTTGGCCAGGCGACTGTAGACTACGGCAGTGACAACGCGTACGACCTCGAGGACGACGACGACGACGAGGACGATTTCGATGCGAACCACTTCCCCATGGGCGCATTCCCGGCTGCCTCGAAGAACTGGTGGGGCATGCAGAACTTGCCTGATGAAGTGGAGCTTAGCGATCTACAGACGGAAGAGACCGCGTCTTCCTTCTCGCATCGAATGGACCTTATGGAAGACCGAAGTGTGGCCCACCAAACATTCAGCGAGGCGGGGATGGACGACGGACATGGCAACTCTGTGTTCCCTAATACGATGTCCATGTCGATTATTGATGTCGGAGAGGACCAAGGCAAGGAGATCGAACTGGATTTTGGACTTGATGGTGACCTGCAGTCGCGATTTAACCGATTTCTTGACATGGACTCGACTAACGACCAGGAGGCTGATGATTTGGACGAAGAGAACGATGAGGACGATGAGAACGACGGAGATCAGATCACGCTCCAGCAAATGCAACAAGACTCCTCCGTGACGTCGTCTCCACGTGCTATCCCAACGCGACAAGCCTCCTTTTCTTCATCCAGTAGCCATCCCGGTGCACCGTCGTCTTCGTTTGGTATACCGACAGCGTCTCCACCTGATCAGCCGACAGCACGCTGGTTCTACGACGACCAACGGTCTGATGACGGTGGGCCTCCTATGACTGGCCCTCCGTCGCGGATCTACCCGCATCACGTCGAGATTCCAGTCGGTGGCTCGGCCACATCGCTATCGTTCGGTGAAAAGGAGTGCGAAGATGCCATTCGATCCATCGCACGGGAGAGCGCGGCACGCAACGTGGAGGCGACATCTCCGATTGTCGTACAGCACGTTCTACTGCGGAATTTTAACATTTGCATGCGGTTCTTCGGTGGATGTGACTGGACGCGTGATGCGAGCGACGCTGTGAGTCTTCACCCTCCAAAGGATAGCCAGGTTGAAGACACGTCGAAAAGGAAGCAGCCTGACAGTGCTACAGCGAAGAAGGAGAAACTATTGGACGCTCTACTGGACAACTACGTGCCTTCAGATGGCGGAGATCTCTTTGGAAACGACAGCAGCTCTTCTCTCTTTACGGCAGCAAAAAGCGCACCGACAACGTCGTTTATGAAGCGTGACCCGGCCACGAGAACGACAAGAGCGGCATCTAGTGACAGCACGCCGTCTCGCAAGCGCTCCTTGAAGAAAAGTGGCCGCAAGACAGAAGAGATGCTGGAGCTAGTGGTGACACGCATCCAGTTACGGCTGGATCTGTTCAATGAGGCGGAGACGCAGTCGCTGGCATCGCACACGGTGTTGGCATTGGGCGACGTGGAGCTGCTGGACTACATCTCGACGTCTCAGATCCGCAAGATTATCTGCTACTGGAAGTCGGAAGCGAGTCATCCACGAGAAAGCGGCAGCTCGATGGTGCGGCTGCAGTTGATCACGGTACGACCGGGCCCCAATCTGTGCGAGGAGCATCGTCTCAAGGCTCGCTTACTGCCGCTACGGATCAATCTAGACCAGGAGGTTGTCAAGTTCTTGCGGCAGTTTGTGCCCACAGAGGAGACGCCAGCGCCTAAGAAGCGCCTATCACGACAGATCAGTGCCATGCCGGATGAGACTGATGATGAAGTGGAAATAACGATGCACGAAGGAGGGATGGAGATGAAGCCAATTGGAGAGGGTGCGACTGCTGTTGAGGCCAGTTTGAGCATTGGCGCGTGGTTCTTCCAGAGTATCGACATCAAGCCGTGCAAGATCAAGATCGACTACCGACCGAACCACGTCGACTACGCGGCCTTGCGAGCTGGCGACTACTTAGAAGTGATTAACTTATTCGTTCTCGAAGGCATGGAGCTGGTTCTTCGACGTGTGCAGATGAGTGGCCTGGACGGGTGGGCGGCGTTGGGAGAGAATGTGCTGGTGTCGTGGGTGCAGGACATTTCACGTCGGCAGATCCACAAGTGCGTCGCGAGCGTGTCGATGCCGCCGCTTCGTCCGTTCGTCAATATTGGCGCCGGTGCTGCAGACTTGATTCTACTCCCGATGGAGCACTACGGACGCGATCGACGTCTTGTGCGTGGCATTAAGAAGGGAGCGTCCAGTTTTCTCAAGTCGGTGACGATCGAGACGCTGAACACGGCGTCCAAGGTGGCTCAAGGCACCCAGGCGTTACTGGAACATGCGGACGATGTGGTGTCCTCGTCATCTGCTCTACGTCGCAAGCAGCTCAAGTACCGACAGGCTGGCAGTCGCATTGCAAGGAACTCGAGACGGATGGGCGGTGGTGGTATTCGCAATGCGCAAGACGCGGGTGGAGGCATTGGAGGGCGTCAGTATCTAGCTCAGCAACCGGCGAGTGCTGCGGAAGGCTTCGGACAGGCCTACGACTCGCTGGCACGCGAGCTGCACGTGGCCGCCAAGACTATTGTAGCTGTGCCGCTCGTCGAGTACAAGAAGACGGGATCTCAGGGATACGTGCGCTCGGTGATCCGTGCCGTGCCTGTGGCCGTGTTGCGCCCCATGATCGGCGCTTCGGAGGCTGTGGCAAAGGCACTCATCGGCGTTCGCAACGCCGTGGACCCAGAGCTCAAAGAGGACATTGAGAACAAGTTTAAGGACTTCCGAGCGATCTGAGCAGCCAGATTCGTACCAAAGGAAACACGTCGTCAGTCAATATAAATTTATTTTGCTTTTTCACGCCGCTGTTTTGCATGGGCACTACGGAAGAAGCCTGGGCTCAGCGGTTGTGAAGGTACAATGTGAGCAGGGCTCCCGATTAATGCATAAGTTCATTAATTAATGTACATTATTTTAATGTATGGGAGCTCGAGCGCGGTTGAAAATGCATAATGTATGGGAAGAAAATTTATGCCTTCACACTTTAATACTAGTTTTTGTAGGCAAAGGCCATCACAAAATTTGTGATAGCCTTTGCATACAAAAACATTTATTAATAATGTGGTTTCCATTAAAGTCCATTTTGCATGTACGGATTCAAATGCAAAATGTATGGGAGCCTCGAAATTTGAAATGCGATTAATGTCATTATCGGGAGCCCTGAATGTGAGGAAATTTCACATGCCTCAACTTGTTGCCCTGGACATTATTCACTATTGATACGCTGAAGTGGCCACCTGCACAGATCACCACGACAAGCAAAGGATGCCCGCCACCCATTTCCGTAAAATCTGACAGCATTTGGTCCTTACGCATCAGTAGCTACCGGTATTTTATTTTAAAACCATCGCGCCAAAGGAAGCTTAACTTCCTGCAACATACAAAGTAATACTACGTAGTACGATGTAGGAAGGAGGGCAATACATCACAACGCCTTGCGATGGATGCAAAGTTCGTCATGGCGATGCATTGCCGAGCGCGTGACTGTTTCTGGGCGTTCTGTCAGCGACGACAACAAGGCGGACTCATCGATTCCCGTGCTCGTAGCCAGACATGGCCACCATGTGTGTTCGCAGCGCTCCTACCCGCTCACACGCCGAGGCTACTGTACAACTAATCTACCTATTAATACATACTACATGTAGTAATCTTGCCGAGCGTCGTATCGCCCTTTTGTCTGATCGCATCGTTCCAGCAAAAACAAGAACTTGGGACGTCACCGCTGCAGTGGTGCCATTCAATGGCATTCATATATCGGAGCCTGCGACTTGCGACTCTTTTTTGTCAATCATGTGTCGCATCTATAAACGGCCAAAGTCACTTGGCCTCAGTATGCCCCAGATCCGTCTGGGGCTCCTCTAGGCAACTGACTCCTTTCATTCGCGGCATTTGGCGACATTGAAAACAAGGGACGGTAGTGGAATAGCGTAGCGCCAATTTCTCCTATCTAGACAGCCATGAGGACGGTGGCCGACGTGTCCACCGACGACCTGGTCAGTAGTCTCCTTAACTCCGTCACCACGGGGGGATCCTCGACGTCCTCAACCACATCCACCACCCCGTCCACCTCGACCGGCACTTCGCCCACCACTTCGTCCACCTCGGCAACAAGGACTTCAGCACCTTCGTCTGTTTCTTCCTCGGCGCTTTCTTCCGCTTCAGCGTCGCAAAGTGCGTCCTCCTCCTCAAACGATGCGTCTCAGGCCACAGATGCCCCGGATACGACGAGTGCGGTCACCACTGCACCAGCTACCACGGCTCCTTCTCCAGCTGATTCTTCTTCTACAGGTGCAGGCGAGACAGCAACAAAAAGCACGACAGAAGGCAGCGACGACGGAGGTGGCGGCGGCGGCAGCGGCGCCGGCCTCTCTATCGGTATCGCTCTGGGAGTCTTGGCCCTCGTGATTGCCGCCTTGTTGTTCATGAGATCACGCAGGAAACGCTCGCAGAAAGAACGCGAGTCGGCTTCGTCCCCTCCGGCAGGAGCCACATGCTTAGCGGTGCCGGCCGATCGAGGCTTCAAGAAGGAACAGGAACTGGGCTTACCGGAAATGTCCATCGAGCTCACACCGGGAGAGCTAGGCATGTCCAAGGGCTTCGACATGAGCTATGCCAGCTCGACGAGATCCAGCACCACCAGTCAGCCGTACAACTCCAGTCTTGCGAGCAGCACTGACAGTAGCGTGTTTAACACGAGAGGAGGCGTAAGCCCAACATTTAGCAACCGCAAGATGGCCAGCTACTCGTACCAGTACCGCGAGTCGGAGGAGAACGGCAACGTCAACCCCAACACGTCATCGGCACGCAGTAATGACAGTACAACGTTCCATCTTACGGGTTTGATCGGCAACGGAGCAACAGCAAGTGGCCGGGGACCCAGCAATCAGACCCGTGGCCGGAAACTTTCGGCTCCGGACGAGTACGCAGAATTGGTGACGGCCACAAATGCACACGGCAAAGTTGACATGAACGCGCACAACCAAGCGCCCCAGACGTTGCACGCAGACTTCACACAGAGCACCGCCAGTCAGAACGAAATGAACGTCAGCATGGGACCGGACAACGACAACCACAGTTTCTTGGCGCCACTTCCGACACGACCGGCACCTGCGCCGGCATCTCGTCCGACACCGACCATTGTCCGTGCCTCTGAGGAAAGCATGGGTCCGGACTCGCCTGTGGCTGGCCGTGGCAAGCGGACAGGATCTGTGTATGACACGATCCCGAACTTGTCGGGAGAGAAGATGTCGGCGTCTGCGTCGACGCGGAGTTCAGTGGAAGACCCGAACGCCATGTCGACCGCTTCGTTCCTGTCCGAGTCGTCGATCTCGTCTACGTCGACCAGAGACAGTGTGGCCACATCAGCTCGAGGCTCGGCGTACGTCTCTTCCATGCCCTTGCTGCAACAGCTTTCAAGTGCCGACGACAGCGACTACGGTGAGGATATTTCGTCCGAACGCGCGTCGACTGAGTTTTCAGACAGCGCCAACACGGCACGTTCCGGTTCGCTCATCGCAATGAACTTGGAGGCCAAGGACGGCTGCAGCGAGATCGCCATTTAGCTTCAAGAGGTCAACATGACGACTCGCAAGTGTATGTATTTAGCAGTGCGCTTGTGCTGACAAGTGCGCGGCTTCTTCGTCGGACTACTTAATGATTTTTTTTGGATGCAAAGGGGCTTGGTACGATGGTCAAGCGGCATAATAAATGAAGCGAAAGCTTGCGTTATTGGCGTTTGGATGGCAACCGCAACTGCTACTCTCTTGTGTGGGTGCCTTTTTCATTGCCTTATGCTGCTGTCACTCTCTTTAGTTGATGTCGGCGGGACGCAGTGAATCGGCGCGGCTCTCGTCCGAGTTTTCCGGATTGTTGTAGTCCACGTCGGCAAAGTAGTGCGCCTTACGCTTGCGTGTGCGACGCAGGTGTCCGGGCTGCATGTAGTACTGGTCAGGCTCGTCCGCATTGATGGCCACACTTCCCACGTTGTAACCACGCGAGCGGTAGAGTGTCTTGTTGGGGTAGTACGGCACATCCTGGCCCAGGTGGTTAACATAGGGCGCGTCCGAGTGCGCCACGGTCTCACGCTTCTCCCAGTTCTCCGGAAGTTGACCGCCCTCACCTGGTAGTGAGTCCGTCACGTGGTGCATCCACAGGTGCCATTGAGGACCAATGAGCGTTCCTTCCACCTCGTCCCACGAGTCCACCTTGTACTCAGTCCAGCGGTGCTGCCCGTACACTTCGGTAGGGTCCTCGTAGTACTTGAATCCGTTCTCGTCTTCGCCCACAAAACGTCCGAACTTGACATCACCTGGATTGTAGAGTTTCCACAACGCGCCCTTCCAGCCGTAGCGCTTGTTCGCCTCCAGGTACTTCTCAAACACCGTGTAGAACGAGCGTGTCTGCGTCGACTTTACGAGCGCCACTGACTGACGCTGGATCAGACGCCCGCCCAGAGCGAGCGCCGAGTGTCGACCACTAGCAATGACCATACTCTTCTTGAGACTGGAGCGTTCAGAGCCGCAAATTTCGGCTTTCTCCCTTAAATGCTCGCCTAAGTGCGATTGCTGGTGAGACCACCGGAATAGTGCAAATAGGTGCGATTTGGAGTGGCCCACAGATTGAGGGCAGTGGCCAATTTTAGTTGAGAATTTTTTTTATTGAGAAACACAGTACAATCCCAGCTAATTTATAAGCGACAGGGGGTCCGAAAATGATATTGTTATTTATCGTAGTAGCATCTTCACGATAAATTATCGCGAAGCTAGCTTGTATGTTGGCAATACGTTATGATGCTTTAGCCAGAAGACCAATAAATAATTGAGTTACTGCTGCAATAACCAAGGTTTATTGAATCAATAACAGGTATCTACGCTCGAGTTGCTGTGTCAAGTGTTTGTGCGTCCCAGTAACCAGCATTTTCGCGCAGGAAGAGAATCATTTCTAAAGTAATGGGCTGCAGTCCATGGCGTTATTGGCCAAACGTGGTACGAGCAACGCTAAAAAAGCGCTCCACCACGTTGGACGTCGCAGGGATTGCATGCAAGAGCTTGTACTTGGTCTCCTTCGCGGCAAGTCGGCGTCTCTTTTGAAGCAGCTGGACGAACGAACTTTCGCCGTCGTCCTCGTCTTCACTCACTGCAGGAGGGCCTGTCGACTTGAACGGAGTCAACACTGTTTTTTCAGCTCGCGTGAGGCGGGCTGCATTGCCGCCTAAGACCCGTACACACCCTGACTCAAAGTCAGGGCTGTGAACAATTTCAGCGCGTGGGCCTAGTGTTCATAGTGAATACAAAACAAATTAGCAATGGATACTAGAAAAGGAAAAAATATGCTGCACGTACCAATGTACCGAGCGTAGTGTGGTTTGATGGAAATCAAGCCATCCAGCCACACTCGAGCATCAAGTAGTGATACTTCGTTTCCCTGCAAAGCTTTTGCAACGGGCTCGACCTTCTTCAAGTCTGCTAGCAGAGCACGCAAACGGCGGTTGTACGAAGGCGACGGCAGCAAATCTGCGATGTCGTCGTCATTGCTGTCGATAAACTCCAGCAGTGTGAAGTACCGCATCACCATAGCGAAAGTGGAGCTCCATCGAGTATCTTGGCGGATAACTGGACGGAGCGGCGTTTTAGTTCTACATTCAAAATAGAAACCCAATTAGAAACGTTTCTAACTACATCATTATCAGTTCAAACTTACCTCAGCTTGGCACTTTGCTTCAGGTTACGAAGCTTGATCATTAACTTCTGGACAGCATCCAGCTCGTCCTCATAGTCTTGCATGTCAGCTTGCACTGCTCGGTTAAGGCGGTGGCTGGCACAGCCGATTAGCGGCACACCCATCAGCGTTGCGAGCCGCCGGCTAACCGAGCAGTTGTCTCCCACCAGGAAACAGCACTGGCCCAGCTGCTTGCCGTAGTCCCGAGGCAGCATAGTGGCAAGAAACTCCATGTGGCCGCGGGCAGAGAGGTCTTCCTCCTCCTCGTTGAGCAGTGGAGCCATACAAAGAAGAGGAGTCTTGACGACCCCGTCCACCTCGTACCGAGCGTACACTGCAATGTAATGCTCTGAAGCATGATACCACCCATCAAAGATTAGCCCAAAAAGGTCAGGCATCTCTTCAGCGATGCCACGCTCCACGGCCCGCGTCACACTACTCATGCCAGAGACGAGCGTCTCGACACAAATTGAGTCAAGGTTAGAGTTCCTATAGAAAGCAAATAGAAACAGAAGTTAGAAATTCATAGGCAACTTTAGAAATGCGTATGACTTACCTTTTGGCCGCCTCATTCTCACAGAATGACAGCGGAAGATTGCTCTTTAGGATCCACTCCATCCAGCTGAATAGATTGAGAGAGGAGCGCCGCACGTAGTTGAGGATAGACCCCGTCTCGGCCGAGCTGGCGGCGAGCATGAGGCTCTCATGGGTTGGGTGCTCGCTTCGAACGTGCGATACCAGGTTGGAAAAGCCATTGCGGCTAGCCTGCTTTCGAACCGTGCCGCAACGACAGCGGTAGTACTCGAGGATGACTTCATTAAACTCGTCGCGGCACGGTTGAAAGAAGAACCCAGCAATTTGTGCTGGCGTGAACGTGGAGCGCACACTGCGTCGAGACGAGAAGACCATGGTAACGGGAGTGTCGGCGTGGGAAGTGCGAGAAAAGAAAATGAGTCTGCTGAGATCAGCCGATTCGGCAACAAAACGACTGGTTCGTGGCGATCGATTGACTGCTGCAGATAACTTCAGGAAACTGTACGCATAAATCACCGTATGTAATATGCAGCCACCATAAATTATGCACGAGCCTAGTTTAGGGTGACAACATAAATAATATCTGCTTATTTATTGAAATTACTGTGTCGTCAATTTTTTTTTCGGGGGCCCTGATAAGCGAAGCTGGTGTAGCACATCTACCGTATCGTTCGTTTCGATGTTTCCAATGTTCTCGCAAACTGCAGTCCATGCCGCAAAGAGACCTTGACCTATGTCTTCCTCGCACTTGTGACCCATAGCGAGCAGAATGCTTCCACAGACGGCACGTAGAAAATTGCCGAGGGGGCCAAAGTAGGGATCGGATTCACCGTTCGCCGCCTGGATGCTGTGGAGGGATGGCCGGTGCGTGCGGTCCACACCAAAGCGGACACCTTGGCGGATGCATGGGTTCCGATACTCCAACAACGGGTCCGGGACCCGGGCTCCCAGGACGCGGTGGTGGCATGGATTAAGAAGGTGGATGACCCGACAATGCATCAGCACGCGATCACGAGTGAGATCACGGAAGCGGAAGTAGCTGCAGGATTTAATGAATGCAAGAGCGGCAAGGCGACGGGACCGGATCATCTGGGGAACGACTGGTATCGCGAATACAAAGCGCAATTGATCCCTATCTTCACCTGGATGCTCAACAAATGGTACTCCGCAGGAGTGTTCCCACACTCTTTCCTGGAATCCAATATCTACTGCATCAAGAAAGGCGGAAATCTTCGAGATGCACTTAATTTTCGCCACATTGCTCTCCTTAACACGGACTACAAGATCTTCGCGAAGATCCTAACCAAGCGTGTTCGACCTACTCTCGTGGACCGCATTCATCCGAATCAAAACGGGTTCGTCCCTGGGCGCACAATCCATGAGACTCTGCACCTATTTGAAGCCGCCCAAAGATATATCGAGTCCGACGCCGATCAAGAGGAGGGGGTTGTCTTATTCCTAGACTTCATGAAGGCGTACGACTCACTGTCGCGAGATTTCCTTATAAAAGCGCTACGACGTCGTGGGTATCCAGAGCAGTTCGTTAACACGGTAGAGCTCCTGCACGACGGCACGTCGGCCAGATTCCTGGCCAATGGATTTCTCTCACGAAGGGTCCAAGTGACTAGTGGCATACGTCAAGGTTGGCCTCTGGCCCCGCTGCTCTTCATACTGGCCCTGGACGCGCTCTACCAACAGCTGGACAGACACCAGCAATTAATAGAGATTCACCTCCGCTCTGCCGGCGGAGCTGTTGAGATCAAAGTCGCGGGCTACGCGGATGACACGGCTTCATACCTAGCATCTCCCCGGTTGATCCCAACGCTATTAACCATCACCGACGCTTTTGGGGCGGCGGCCGGGCTGACGCTAAACCACAAAAAGACGATGGTGGTCGCTCTACATCCGAGAGGTTTACCGTCCGATACGGCCCTCCCCTCTCCCCTCCAGCTCCAGCCTGTCACGGACGCGGGGCGGTATCTGGGCATTGAGGTGGGAAGTAGACCGGACCCGGAGCGAACATGGCGGCTAGCAGACAAGCAGCTGGGAACAAGACTGACCCTGGCCAGATGTAAGACGTTTACGGTAGACCACCGCAGCGCAATCGCAGCGGCGGTGATCATCCCGAAGCTGACATACATTGGTCAACATGCATGGCCCTCCCTGAACACCATCGGCCGTATGTCGAAGAAGCTTAAAAATTTCGTATGGCATGGGACATTTGCTCTGGATATCCCAGGCTCGAGGGCCTGGTTGGACGCGGATTTGGCAGCTCTGCCCAGGACAATGGGTGGAATGGCGATTCCCAATTTACGGGCCGAGCTTCTAGCGATGGCCGGAACGACGGTCACCAAGTGGGCGCTGCATGGAACACTGCAGGCCCACATCGTGGGCGATATCTTACTTGCCAAGGCTCTGACTGCAGGACAGATGTCGCCACGAGTGGTACTCTCTCCGAATATCGGACACCAGCTTCCCGGGCCTTATCGGATTCTTCAATCGATGTGGCAGTCCGGAGCTTTGGTGGTGGCACGTACGGGCGGGAAGGAGTCCTCGCTTGCATCCCCTAGCCAGGTTGGGGCCCTCTACCAGCTAGCCTGTCACTTCGAGCTGCTGACCTTCGACTGGGATCTGGAGGGACGTCACCTCCGAGTCGATGGAACCAGACTTCGGAACTCGACAACCTGGCGACATTCCATCCAAGTGGAAGCTGCTACGGTGGGTGCAGTGTGTTATGAATGGCTCCCGTATGCCACAGTCGCGGACCTCCGACTTCACGACGGTAGCAGTGGCGGCACAGTCGATGGACGACAATTCAGAGCTCTCCTTCGACGTGGAACTCTGCTGCGGGACATTATCCATTGGAAGGGTGTTCGCGGAGGGTGGCTGGACTGCACGCTTCTCAGCCCAACACCCCGATGGACGCACAGCGCACGTAGTCAACTCGAACACTACATGGTGCTGCTCATCACCAATTTTCCTAGTATACTGGGGGTAAATGCACACAGTGCGGAGGTGCGTTTTCGGGCGGCACCGCTAGATCACCCGTTCACGGTAGAGCTGGACTTTGCTACCCCCGCCTTCGGCATGGGTCACGTCAGGAATGGGCAACTGGACAAGCTTGGGACAGATACACAGCGGGGGACACCTCGCAAGGAAGGTGGCCCTGGCCATGGCTCCGGACGTGTTAGTATCCGGGATAACCCCGCATCCTCGGATCAGCCGCCTAGTATGTATTCGCCAGCACCAACGTCATTGGTGGCGGTCTCGCCAACACTACAGGACCGCCATTGTCGCACGATCCAGGTCCAAGGGCATCTCCAGCGCAGATCGACGCCAACGCTGCTGGGATTCGGCCAGCATCCATGCTGGCTCTGGGCTGGCACAGTTGGAATGGCGTCGACTTCGCCGGATTGTGGGGCTCGGCCCATGGGGAGAACAACTCCTTTACAAAGTTAAGACCTACGCTTGCTCACTGTACGACCCGACCAGAGGATTTCCAGGTTGACCTCATCGAGCTTGCGTCAGGGAGCGAGGGGTTGACCTGTATCACGTCTTCTGGACCTGCCCAGCAGCAGTTCGACTTCGGAATGTTATGCTTCGGCGATGGCGATGGGAGGGGTTATCGTCGTCTAAGCTCGTGTCTGCTATTTTCAGCCTCATCCTACCAAAACTACCAGCCGGCATCTGGCAGACTGTGATGCAACTGCACCCAGAGCTGCCGACGGCGGCTCTGGACGAATTTACCCCGGTGCTTACGGAAGTGGCGGAAAGTTGCTGGAGAGTGGGGGTGGCCTTATATTTTCACGGAGTCTGGAGATGGAGGGTGGCCCATTTCGATCCCCTCAACAATGTATCCGAGGAGCATCACTCCGCCTCCTTGAGATCCAGACTAATGCACGGATATAACACAGTACATATCCATCTCCATCAGAAGTCGCCAGCGATACTGTACGACCGGGCTGCTACCATAATGCGTCACGTCCTCAGGGCTCCCGAGCAGCTGTCGCGGGACAGGACCACGACTGGGTCCTGGCGGTACTTACTATTCTTTGACGGGGGGGGGGGGGGGTCGCGTGGAAACCCAGGCCCAGGAGGAAGCGGCTCCGTAGTGCTCAAAACGAAGCTTGATGGGACCGGCACGACCATATGCTGGGTAAGCAGTATGGCGTACGGTTCTGATCGTATGACCAACAATCTAGCTGAATCCATGGGATTACTGATGGGTCTCAGGGCATGCCTTCAGGAGGGGTGGTCCCCCCTTCATGTCATCGGTGACAGCCATTTGATCTTGCAGCAGCATAGAACGAGGAAACCGCCCAGAGCGGCACATTTACAGAGCGTGTACTTCCAGTGTCAACGGGCCGCAGACCAGTTGACAGTGGTTACATGGCAGCATCACTATCGTGAATACAACCGGGTGGCTGATGCCTTGGCTAATATGGCCATGGATGATAGGCGTAGTGTCCAAGTCAAGCTAGGGCCAGGAGGTGGTCCCACCGAGCAGTGGGCAGTGGTATACACACATGCGGCCAATGACGTCGGACATTGGTTGCAGCGGGAAACGGATAAGGGCCTCTTGGGGCCCGCGGCCTCTCCACTGTAAGCGGAGCCGGTCGCCTTATGCCAGTAAGGCATAGGGAAGGGCGGGTGGATTGAGACAGCCGCCGTCAAGGTCATAGGGTGTCGTTAGGTACTTCCAGTAGTTAAGTGACAACCATGTTCCAAAAAAAAGAAAAAAAAGGTAGGGATCGGATTGTACACGTTCAGGCTTTTGACTATCAGCGCTCGCTTCTCGTCCTTGTCAATCTCAGATGTCAGAGAGAATCCTCGTGCGTACGGATATCTCCCAACATCGGAAATATTTGCGTCGGAATTTAGCGAGCTTGGCATTCGGACATCCTCTGCAAACGAAATTTCCATTTTCGCGTTGATGAGCTGGTCAACTGATACCGTCACAGTTGCCATCATCTTCTTGTGTTGAAGATTCTCGTCGATCTCTTTCTTACTGCGACGAGCGAGGTCCCAGAACAACATTGTGTTCATGTTGACACCTTCACCCACCAGCCATTCCAGATCAGCGAAGGCTATGAAAGCGCCGACGTGGTCTTCTTCAGCAACGTGAGGTACACGTCGACGCATATTATAGTCCAAATCTACCATGAACTTGAGCGGTTGTTCGGGTCGAAGTCAGGTTGGGACTTGGCAGCTTTGTAGAATGCCACGACGACAGCATTCACTAACGCTCCTGCAAAGGTGACACCTTCGGTTTTGCATTTGGCTACAGTCTTGCACATACACCCCGGATCTCCCTCTGCAAAACATGCCGACGTCGGGTTTGCGGCGGGTGGAATCACAAAATCGTGTTGGCCGCTCCGAGCAGGCAGCACAGGCTTGAAGTTGTCCCGGTAAATCGCTTTACCAAACACGAAAAGGAACCCTTTCATGATTGGTTTGAGCATCCACATTCCTGACCGTTGAACGAAGGCCGCAGGGGAAACTCTTGGACTTGAACTCGTTTCATTTGTTCACGGCCGTTTTCTCCCTTTGCCAAACAAGCGATTCGCTCCAAAAAGGAGTTCAAAACTACCATTCCGGCATACCCGTCAGACATGTAGTGATCCGAGAAGAGCACTTGGCGCGCTTGCTCTGCCGAATCGTTGACCCAGACTGTGAGGAAAAATGGAAACTGCGAGTACCAGTCGAAGGCAATGTTGCACTCGTCTTCTGCGTAGTGCTGCCAGTTCTCGAACGTGTCGTCACTTTGGGAGAAATGTCGAATGCGAAAGAGATCTATGGTGGCAATGTCTTTGAGTGTCACTGGCTCTTGAATTTCTGCGGTGAAAGCTTCGGTTTTGACCTGTAGGGCTCGCATACGTGGATGGAAATTGAAAGCTCGCATGAGAGAGAGCGGAACAAACTGAAGTAGCGCTTTTGCATCTCCAGCCACGTCCACGTACCATTCCGTGGTCGGATCTAGCGAAGGGGAAACTTATTTCTTTGTTCGAAAACGGCATAATCTCTACGCGCCAGGCAAAGATTTCGCGCGAGTCGGTTTCACCAGGAAACTCAATTGCCATCCTACCGGCACATTTACTTAAGTACTGCACAGCAAGCCTTTGAGTAAAAATCAATCAGCTCTTTATTACTTTAACTCCTGAGCTTGACATGCTCAGCAGAGTGCTTCT
This sequence comes from Phytophthora betacei, assembly GCA_011320135.1. Taxonomy (NCBI): domain Eukaryota; phylum Oomycota; class Peronosporomycetes; order Peronosporales; family Peronosporaceae; genus Phytophthora; species Phytophthora betacei. The sequence goes on from JAANHX010000020.1 coordinate 315,730, forward strand.
ATCCTATAAAAGGGGATGCAGATTTGCAATTACCACGTCAACTTGAGTGAATTATTTAGGTACTCATCTTTATTGCTACTACAAGACTACTACAGTCCTTTTTTAATACAGTATTTTCGTTCTATGACATCCCCAACTATACATAGCAAAAATTACGTACACCAACGCCAGACAAATCGATACTACCGGTACTCAGCTCTTCAATCTAGCAAGTCCACGTAGTTCACGAGAATCTGCTTAATTTTATCCATGACGTCCTTCGGCATAACCGAATCCTCCCGTGCTCCAGCTCCCAGCAGCGACTCCAACAGTCCCCACAGTTCCCGTTTGCGATACATCTGTGTCTGAAGATAAAGCTGCGAGCCCAAAACACGTTCCAGCAACTCCATACAATGCAGGCGAGTAACATGCTCCTGCGGAAGGTCAGTACATTCTCTAATCACGAGGTCGATCAGCACTTTAAAGTCGTTCACGAACACCAACGCTGAAGCCGTCTCGTCCGCCAGAATGTCCCCAAACAACTACAAGTACAGAAATGAGCACGTACAAGACTCAGCCGAGCCAGCGACCATACAAAAGTCTCCAAAACTCTCTTTGTGTCTCTTTCCATACCTGCAGTGCGTTCCACAAGTGAACAGTCCTCTCCGTTGGACACGGACATCCGCACGAGTTGATGACGTGCAGCAGTGCCCCGCTTAGATATTCCCTGCCGTCCTTCATATCTCTCAGCACCTCACCGACCAGCACTGAGCGTCTGCATTTCTTCTCGTGGTCGTGGAAGAGTCCCAGACATACCGTCGCCGCTGCAAAGACCTTTGTGGAGCAGGCTGACAATAGTCGCAGCATCTTGGTCAGCATGCCCGCGTACATGCTGTTCTGGAAGACCTGGACGCAGACGTCGCTATGTGTAGCCAACAGCACTCTCTCGAGGAACCCGAACCACGTGAAGAGCTGCTCGGCCTGCTTGGTGTCCGTGGCATCGAGCTCTTCCAGCGCCTGGCACGTAGAGCTCACAATTGCGCGAAGCTTATGCGTCTCCTGGTTATTAATTCTGACGATATCATCTGAGTCTGCTTCGCCCATGTCGCAGCAGACGTTCAGCAACTCGGCTGCTCGAATGCGGAGCCATAATGGGGCGAAGACCACTTCCAATACTAAAGTCCAGAGCTCGCGCGAAGTCTGAGCGGACGGTGGCGCCCAGTCGTCCACAAAAACATCAACATCCTTGGCTCTGGTGTTGTTGCAGACAGGACGCACGCGCAGTTGACGCTCGATGCGAGCGAGAAGCTCCAGGTTCTCGCTCTGGTCCATTGGCGAGTCCACAAGGCCCATTGCATTTATTAAATGGCGGCATATTTGGTGTGGTAGACATGGATTGTCTTCTAAAGGCAAAAATTGCACATAAGAAATAGGGATTTTTTGAAAATAATTTGGCCTGGTACCGTAAATTATTAAAAGTGACAACTACAATAAAGGTGTCATGCTTGAAATTAAAAACCATAGCTCGAGGTGTATTTTTCACTTTTCCGCGTTTAAAAGGACAATAAGAATGTTTACCAAGCGGATTACTGGTACTACCCAGCTCCAAAATCGAGTACAGTACCAGTACCCTATTATTATAATATAACACACAGTAACTGTGCGTCCGCGATAAAACAGGCCACGCAACTTTTGCGAGCGACAAATGATGACACATCCATCGACAGTGAACTGGCCGAAGAGAGAACGATCAACCTCAACAAAAAAATGGTTTTGCGGTAGTCATGCATTTATTGTTTTGCATACCTCATTATCGTATTTTTGTGAGAAAGTTCCTTGGAGTATATCAACCATGCCGTGATATACTAAAAAAACTGTAGATTGTGTTTGCGCAAGGCACCTTGAGTTTCTCTGCGAACACTCCGACGCTGAGCCTTCTGCTGCCACCTCGAGCTTGAGCACGCGAATATAACTTTCATCCTCGCCGCTATTCTCTTCGCAAAACGTTCTCCTTCAAAGTCGTTACAAACTTTCATTTTGTGAGAAAATAGTGTTACTTCACCACTTACTTCATATTGAGAAAAACCTTAGCACAATTAAAAACGCATTCGTTGTCAAACAAAATGATACTTACGAACCTAAGTACGAATCGCGATTTAAGCACTCTAAACAAAAGCGGGACGTCTCCTCTATCTCTTGAGCATTTGGAAGTTACGGAATGCTCAAAATTGAAGAAGTTGTGGTCGGCCAAAAATATTATCTCCATTTTCGGGCCCTCAAAATGACGATAACGCTACATTTAGGAGTATTGTGGGTTTCTTAAAAGCTATTGTTAAAATCAATTGAATAATGGTAGTTTTACAGTTTTTATATGGAAGTTTACACCAAATGTCAGAGTTCCGTTTAAGTGCGAAAACCAATTGGTCAATCGATTATCTCGATAGCTCTAACTGGTTCGTAAGTATCATTTTGCTCGACGCAGTCTCGATGTAGTATTTTTCTTACATCAAGAAAATAAATTTGAAGTACATGTATCGATTGAGCTCGCTAGAAGAAGTGCTGAGCGCGTCGTCTTAGCCAGGGCCTTCATTTCCTACGGAAACAACCGTATCCGGCAATTCAACTCACTTCATTTACTAACATGTAGACCTGTCTGAAGCTTTGCAATCCGCTCCCACTTTATCTCGTCATACCTTCTAAGTAAATCCAGGATCTGTCGCCATGTTTCGTCTCCCATAGCTTTAGTCTTCGCAGTAGTTTCCAGCAGTTCACAATCGCTTGTTTCGTCCGGACTCCCTGGTGCTGTAGCCCTTCCACATTGGCACGTGCAATGACCATCCACAGTATAATGTTGTAGTGCCTGTCGAAAGCCTTGCTCCAGCATCTCTACTTTCTTTGTGGTAGCCTCCTCCAGCTCTTGCGCCTTCTTCGCGTATTTGCCCTCCAACTCCCGCTTGTCAATCATATGCTGCAGTTGGAACTCTTGTCGCAGTCGAGTGTACTCTGCATTGACAGCTTCGATAAGTTCTGTCTGAATCTTGTTGGGAGTGGACTTCTCCACTCCATCGATGGTCGAGCCTGGTTTGCGCGAAAATGGGCGGATAGACTTGGACAGAGAAAAAAGCGGCAAGCCCTCGGCTTGTGTTCGCGCATACAGCGCATGCAGTTGATCAAGCTGAATACTCTGCTCTTCCTGTTTCAGTCGGCTGGCTAAGAGTTGCTCTTGCAGAAGTTTGTTCGTAGTGGCTAGTTGACGGACAAGGGCAGCAACTTGAGGGTTACTGTGCAGCAGCGTCTCAGCCTCCAAGCAATTCGTTTCATTCACCTCCATAACTTTACTCTTTCGCTCCACAATTGGCGCTACAGAAGCGTCAGAGTCTCCACATAAAGGCCGAAGGAAGCGCAGCAGCACAAACTTCCTTCTCTTCCCCAGTCTCCCCTGCAGCTTTGCATGTAATTGCTGAAGTGAACACACTTCCTCTCCATCAACTGAATGCAATATATCCCCTTTTCGAATCTTCCCGCTCGTTTCCGCTGGTCCAATGTCCTTCCCACTTAACCTGCGAAAAGACTCCACCACTAGGAGGACTTGTCCGTCCTCCATTCTCTCCGCTCCTACATTTAGCCCCACTCCATATTCATCAGTCTGCAGCAGCACGTCCATATATTGCATTGGTCGTCGCTCACTTAGTCCTTCGACTACTTCTGTATCGTGTTGCTGCTGCTCCACATCCGGAAGACACTGGTACGTCACTTGGAACTCCTTCTTGTCGTCCACTCTCTCCTCAAGAGTCTTGTCCTCTGGGACCACAGGAGCATCCGGCTCTGCCTCCACTTCAATACGAGTCTCTTCATTCCCGTTTTGCTGCTCTAGACACTCCGCATCACTGTTGTCACTGCATTCTGCTTTTCCCATTAAATCCTCGTTTCTTGCTTCCGTCTCAACGCGCTTGGTCTTCCAATCCATTGATCGCAGGAAATACGACGCGACTAGTCCTGCCATAGGCTTCGCTACAGACGCAGCTAGGTCACTAGACGAGGAGGATGTAGTAGATGCATCACTCTCCATCTGTAGCTCTCGTTGACAACCTAAAACTGATCTCAATCTAAGATCCGTTCGCGACCTTTCGCCAGATTACATTTAAGAGTGTATTAGTAATTGTCATTTAATAAGTGATTCTTTTTATATCAGTTGTGAGAGACCATGTTTTGCGAAAAACATTTTTGCTTTTTTTAAAAGCGCACCAACAAGCATATTTTTATAAATGCAATTTTTCAAGTTTTTTTTTAGTTCTTGAAATTTAAAGTGCTTCTTTGAAATCAATTTTTAAAAGTGACTTTTAAAAGAAATGATCTAAAAAACACCTGAGAACTTTCTTTTAAGTAATTTAGAAAATATTTAAAACTTATTGCTTGAATTGCTATAAGAAATAATTTGATTGCTAAAAATTGTACTACTTTAGTACTACTAATTGTACAATTTTTTAAGAAAGCATCCATATTAAGAATTCTTGGATTTGGAGAATAGTTTGCATGCCCAAGGAGACGGAGACACGAATGTACATGCAGATCCAGCCAGACTGGCCTGACGCTGTCGAATCCTGCTGGCTAGATGTCTATGAACGCACCGCTAAAATTGCGGCGTCTACCGCCAACGAACTCGCTGAGGACGAGCGCTTAACGGCCGAAGTGCACTCGTGTCCAAGCTCCCAGTATCAGTTGTCGCTCTCAACAGCGTCCCAGACCTCTAGAGAGCCGCCTTTTGTGCGGATTCTTGAGCGAGAAGCATCGTGGGTGGACGTCCAAGTGGATCTCAAGTCGAAGACGCAGCTGCGCACAGTGTTCCAGGCCCCCAATGAGACGATGGACGTACCTGTAGTTGCCAACTCGGAAGACCCAGGGAAGCCATCGCCGTCGCTACTCCAACTGCATACAGTGGCTGTGTCCAAAGACGAGAGATACGTGGTGGTTGGAGGCTCGGATGGCGTCTGCATGCTCTGGGACAGCCAGAATAGAGCTCAGATGTTGCCATTACAGGGCCATGTAGCAGACGTCACCAGTGCCCGCTTTTTCCCGAGCTCGCAGGTTGTACTCACGGGATCACTGGACTTTACGCTTAGAATCTGGAGCGTGCATGGACGTTGTGCAGCTGTTATGAAGGGGCATGTGGGAGGGGTTGAGGACGTCGCGATCGTTGGCAGAGGCAGAAATGTGCTGTGTAAGTGTTTAGGAGGCAGGGAAGATATTTTATTTTACGGCGTGGGTATTGACAGTTGAGTTTTGATGTACTGTAGCGTGCGGAACTGACGGGTTAATTCAGCTGTGGAACTGCGGGACCCAGGACGTCATTGCCAAGTGGGCGAATGATGATCAGAGTCCGGTACACTGCCTGTCGGTCATGGATGACACCGCTCAGCTGCTGGTGGAGGGCGATTACCAGCCCACTAGGAGCGAAAATGAAGCTGAGACGGACGGGAAGGTGCTCTTTGCAGGGCTTGATAACGGAGAGACGCTTGGAGTGGATATCCGTGCACGAGGGGCGGTACGCCTCCTGGCTTTGCTTTGATAGCGATGAAGGAATGAGTGCTTACAGTCTTTACCCTCCACCTGCAGGTGTTGAACCTCGAGGGACTTGCCGGTTCTATCCTATCGTGTGCTACTACTGCAAATGCGTCGCTACCGATGTTATATACCGGAAGTGAAGATGGTTTATTGACTGTATGGGATCTACGCCACACCAGGTACGTTGGCAACAGTGTAGGGCATTGCATCCACGGTATTCTAATCTATACTTGTGGTACAGTACTCCTCTGCACGCTTTATCACGGAGTTCTTCGCCGATTTATAGTATTGCAGTGTCAGCTGATAGTTCAGCTTCTACTAGCAGCGTTTGGACAGCTCACGGTGACGGCGCATGCAGCCACTGGACCGATCTCGGTGAGAAGCCCCACGTGTCCACAGAGCTCACGGGTCCGCAGTATGACGCTGTGCGTGGAGTCGCTGTAGGAAGCCAAACTGGTCGCGTGTTCAGTGCGTGTCGTGACGGACGTTTGCGAGAGTACAAACCGCATCTCGTCACTTGAAGTGAGTCAGAAGAAGAAGAAAAAAAACGTTTTGAGTTCTGTTTGGTCTATTAAAATTCAAAGCGCAACGAGAACAAGAACTGCTGCTAGTTTGTCAGCTGGCAGACCTGCGACCTAATGTTACAAAGCGTCCGTGTTCTCGTCACACATGAGAGGCATTGGCGACCATGCCTGGTGAGTTAAAGTAATCCTTGCTCTCTCGTCGTACCAGCTCTACTCCTGCCACAGTCTTGGTTCCTGTTGCCGAGACTCGCTCATCTTTCATCTGAAACTCCGGGACGATATCCTTGTGTTTGCTATCACAGCCCGAGGATTGGACATCGCTGCTGTCCTCCAGGTCCGAATTAAAGGTAGGAACTCGCTGGTATCCCTTGAGCTTCCCCCCTGCTGCTTCTGCCATTGTGTGCTTGATGTACGTGTAGAAGAGCATTCCGCAAGTGGCCACAACGAGACCGAGCACATTAATCGCGATCAGCTGGTCACCAAAGATGAAGACTGCCAGCAGCACCTGTGTGACGTCTTTGAAGCTGCCGGCGATGCCCAACGACAGCGCCGACGTTTTCTTGACCAGCAGAATCTCAATGAAAATCAGCACAAAGGCCAGGCATCCACTGATGAAGATGAACACCAGCGACATCATCAAAAGCTGCGAGTCCAATAAAAACCTCGACGTCGCGTAGTCGCTCCCCTCGGAGAATAACGCAATCGGGAGCAGGCCGATCGCACTCGCCGGTGACACGTAATACACCACAGCCAGCACTTTATTCCTCGGAGCGCCAGTCGTGTCCTCCATCGCCTGTAAAAGCGACTGGGTCAGCACCCACCTCAGCGTTCCGATCACCGACGCCGCCAATACCAGTATAAAACCGTAAAAAACAAACTGGGCCGACCCGTAGCTCGCGAGTCCAATGCCACTCGAGATCAGCACGATGACGCCGAACAAGGGCCAGGAAGGGCGCTGGTGTCCGAGACAGATCGAGAAGAGCAAATTCCACACGTTCCCTCCGGACTTCACAATGGTGTAGAACGTCACCGTGATGTAGAACAGCGACAGGTTGGACAGCATGATGTCCAGGGCAGTGCACACGCCAATAGGAACCGCCAGCTTCCAGTAGATAGTCGAGGGGAGCGCCATCATCGTCCCGTTGCCACTGCAGCCTCCACTGGAGCACCGATCAAAGATTCTGGATAGCAGACACTTGACGAACATGTTGATGCACGTCATGGTCGTGGCGAACGGGTAGCCTCCGCCCGCCCAGACCCGTAAAAACCACTTGTTGAACAGCGTCATGCCGATACTGACGGCGTACCAGAGCACCACGAATACACTCACGTCTAAAGCGTGTAGAGCGGCTGGGAATGGCACGAAAATACCCAGTCCGGGCAGTAGACGAAGTCGCTTACGTCGTCGACGTGTCTTGGCCAGGTAGAAGCCCAATAATCGCAGTCCGAGCGCCAGAGACAACATGAAATAGCACGTTGCCACTAATGTGACAGTCTTGTCCTCACTGCTGGCGCCCTGGGCCGCTAGAGCCGACGCCGCGAGCGTGGGCAGCGGTCCGCTGTCGCTGTCGCCCGCCTGCGCCATGTTGTACGACTGGGCGAAAGTGGTCAACTGAGGGAGAGCAGTAGAGCTGTATGCAGCCTGTATTACAGAATAAACGATGTTGAAAGATAGGATCTGAGATCTCATTGGATGACGAAAAAGTAACGGCTGACATAAAGTGAACTTTTTTCTGTTAGAAACGAGACTTCAAGGTCACCGTAAAAATCGACATTTTCCCCATCATTCTCGAAGTATTCTCTATCTTGTTCGTGCACTATTAATACTCTAGAGTATGGTGTCCCTCTTTCTGGCGGTGTGAGGCCAGTCGCTTGGCCGACGAGTAACTCTTCTTGCATCCTGTGAAGCCGCACACAAGTCGACAAGAGCTTTCGACCGCGTGCTCCCTCATGTGCGCGTTGAACTTGTGCAAACCCGTGAACGACGCTCGACAGGATGCTTCAGTGCAAGTAAATCGCTTGTGCTGCGTCTGGTGGGTTTCTAAATCGACTGCCGACTTTAGAACCTGGTCACAACTGCAATACGCGCAGAGCTGCGGGATGAATGCGGTCGCTCTGGCAGAACCGGACGCGCTGCTGTCGTTGCCATCTTCCTGGTCATTGGACTGTCCGGCTTTTAGTACTCGACGTTGCACGCGTCGCAGTCTTTTCACCGCTTTTAACCGCTCCTGATACAGTTGGCGCCAGTTGTGCGCGTACTTCTCGCCATGATGACACGCCACCGACGCAGGAGGTAGAGCATTCGTCTTTGAGACGGGAAAACCAACTCGCATGTAAAGTGGTCGCCACAGGGAAGCGCGGTGGCTGATATCTGCAAATGTGCGGCACACGAGAGCCATCCGACAAAGCCGCTTAGCGCTCATAAAGGAGCACACGCGCTCCAAGACGTCTGGCAGCAACAGAACATCGAAAGAGCGCTCGAGCTTGTCAGGATCTCCAGAATTTCTCGTTACTTCATCAGTCCGTCGACGCTTCCGTGCTGGCAGAATCAATCCATGCTCGTGGGTTGGCTGGTCGAGTGGAATGGACGGTCTCAAGTGCGGCTCCAACAACGTTTTCATCTGCGTGAACGCCGAGAATGATTCCGGTTTGGAGGCAAAGCGCGCTTCTATAGCGTGCCACGCTTCAACTCGGTCTCTGAATTCCTTCTCGGAATCGTTGTCATTTTCTTCAGCTTCGGACGAGAAGGCCTGCACTTCTTCGTCCGAGAGAAAGACCCAGTGCCCCAATACTTTTGCGGTCCAGTGCAAGGGGGCAGCAACATAAAAGTCCTCGAACGCAACGTCACTGCATAACCGCATTTGAAATTGCGCCAGACGTTCCTTGACCCCTGCAGCGTCGGAGCTGACCTCTTGACGCAAAGTATCGACACTCTGACAACGATGCAACGCCACATACACGATACAAAACACCAGTTCCAGTTGCTGTGCTCGTCGTGGCTCAAGATCGCCTTCATTCTGCGGGACGGCCTTGTAGGCGGCCACGAGGAACTCCAACATTTCTATCACTGATGTCAGCGATACCAAGTCTACGTGCGCACAGAATCCCACAAGGAAATTCAGCAGAGGTCCTCTGACTGCTCCGCTCGTGGTTACGGTATCACTGGCACGCTCGATGAGTGTCGATACGATATCCGCCGCCAGGTCCTTAACAAAGATGCACCCTACTGCCGCAAACACAGCAACTCGTTGTGGTATCTCAACACCATTCGCCTCATCCGCTGGAATACTTAGAGAGCTCTGCAGTGCATCAAATAGCGCCGGCTTGAGCACCGCGTTCGCTCGCCAGCTCTTAAACGCAAATCCTTGCAGTCCAGTGAAAAACTTCTCCATGAGTTGGTCATCCAGATGCAGTCCAACCGTTTTCTTTTCATTCTTCACAGCCACAAACGTTGCGAGCACTTTATCGCTTGCGAGTCTCAATAAACCAACCATCACTTCCGTCACGGCGCTCTGGCTCTCCTTGTCGCCTCTGTTTAACTCCTCCACCAATCTCCAGATGCCGGTAATTTGAGCAAAACTACAATTAACCCGCTGCTGCTGCTGCTTCTTCTTCTTCGTCTCCATTTGTCGATACTCGAGTAGCACTCGCAGGAACACGTCCGGGAATCGAAGTCCCATCAGCGCTGCGAACGGCAGCAAGGTCGACCACACTGGGAAGCACGTCATAGCATGGAATCTGGGCTTGGGCTGCGTCGCACGCCACTTACAGGCGTCTGGGGCCTTTCCCAGTCGCTGCGCGCACGGTGACAGCAGTGCGTCTAGTAGGACGTGCATGGTGAGCTCGGCGGCCGACCAGTACGTTGTATTGTATTCCACGAGTTCGTCATTGCTGTCCTGTCTCGCCAGCCGCACCAGTTGCTGACATACCAGCGCTGAGACGCCACTCTCACGCGCGCTGCGACTCAGCCACTGTGCATCTGGATGTCGGAAGGCACGACGTACCAGCGAGGAGGGCGGAGTGCCAGTAGCGTTAGAGTTGTGGCTGCTGAGGGAGTCCACGAAGTCGCAGAGCTCGGGCAACTGTCGGCGGATTTCGGACTGCGGGCACTGCAGGAGCTCCGAGACTGCGATCTGGCGCGTGTACACATGCCGAGCCTGAGACGTGCTGTGTGCCTTGTAGTTACCGTCAGCGTGACGTAGGCTCCAGCAGCACGTATACTTAAAGGAAGAGCAAGATAGACGAGGTGGAAGGCGGGAGTTGCCTGGCAGAATGCCGCGGCGGGAACAACCAAGGTGAGGAGCTTGAGTACTCGCTGGTACGATTGGAAGTGAAAGCATAGCTGCGCCGCAGCCCGCTCCTCAACCTTGGGACCCATGCTTTATTTAGTGAGCAGTTGCTAACCACTCTTGTTGTCTTATATAGCTGCAGGTGCTGGTGCTGAGGACTAGGGCGGTTGCAACCGCCATGAGAGGCTGCGCCTCTCACCATCGCAGGAGGAATATGGAGTACAATCGCGTACGCGACCGTGTGGCCGCTGCTACACGTCGGTGCCAGCACTGCTCGCTGGCAGTCTGGCACTGGTACACGCTGGTACGTCACACCCCCACTCGTTCGAGACGCGCGTCGAGCTAGCTTGACCCGCAGGATCAGCCTAGCAAGTGGCTCGAACGTTTGCACTTGATTTTGTAGCTAGTGTTGATGTTCAGCAGTAGCAGTAGCAGTAGCTAGACTTGATACAGGTAACACCTTCAATTGCTTTCGAAACTTTGTGAATTTTGCGTTTGCCAACGGCTTGGTCATGATGTCAGCCGTATTGTCGTCAGTAGGCACATGAAGAGTCCGTAGTTGCCCGTCCTCCACTAAATGTCGAATCAAATGATATTTGTTCTTGATATGCTTCGTGGCTGAGTGCTTTCCAGGTTTCGCAGTAAGATAGAGGGCCGCTTGGTTATCACCACGCAGTAGTGGTGTGGCCGCAGACCACCGTAGCTCCTCTAATAGGCCATCCAGCCATAGTATGTCCTTTACCCCTTCATTCATAGCGATGTACTCAGCCTCTGTGCTCGACTGAGCGTTGATCCCTTGCTTCCGGGATCCGTAAGACACGACATTGCCGTCAAGCAACGTGACGTAGCCCGAGATAGACTTGGCATCATCCGGATCGTTAGCGTAATCACTGTCCGTGTACACCGTAACTTCAACGTCCTTGCCCGAAAAAACGTCCATGTGAAGTGCATGATTACGTGTCTGCTTCAGGTACCGGAGAACCCGCTGGGCTTCACGGTAGTGCTTGTGCTCAAAGCACGACAGGTACTTGCCCAAATGGCGTACCGCATGTGCAATGTCAGGCCGCGAGCCCGACACTAGGTACTGCAGTGACCCGACAATCTCTCGGTACGGTAGTTTCATACTAGGCGCAACGGCTTTCACGTTGGCCTTTGACTCGCTGGTAGACTGTGGAGTCCAGCATCCGTAGGCGTCCTGCATCCCGTAGGCTTTTAGGATCTTGTCGATGTGTGCCCGCTGGCAATACATGATTTTGTTGTGCGTCCTGTCGATAGTAATCTCAATTCCCAGCAGGAACTTGACTTCACCCATGCTCGTCAAGGTGAATTCATTTTTAAGCTTTTCTGCAATCTTGGTACACAGAGTTGTCGGTCCCATCAACAGGAGGTCATCCACGTACACACTAAGAATCATCGTCACATCTCCGTCGTCGTTATATATAGCGTAGAGGCCATAGTCACTGTCCAAACGGGTGAGACCCAGCTTCTCAAGTAGTGTATGCAACGTCTTGTTCCATACTGCAGGTGCTTGTTTCAAGCCGTAGAGAGACTTAATAAGTTGGCAGACCATTTGCCCACCGTTTTCTTCGAACCCCACAGGCTGCTCCATGTAAATGAGCTCAGAAAGTAGACCGTACAAGAACGCAGTCTTGACGTCGTACTGTAAGACAAGCCAGCCACGCTTCACAGCATACAGGATGACCGCTCTGATGGTCTCAAACCGAATGACAGGCGCAAATGTCTCCACATAGTCAACTCCATATTTCTGCTTGAAGCCATGGATCACCAGTCGGGCTTTGAACCGCTGGATTCGCCCTTCAGCATCTCTCTTGACCGCAAAGACCCATCGGTTTGTGATAACAGTCTGATTCTTGGTCTTGACTCGTGCAACAAGCTTCCAAGTTCCATGTGCGCGCAATGATGACAGCTCATCCTCCATTGCTGCTTTCCACTCCGGCCAATACTTACTCGCCTTTGCTTGCTTGTAGGTATTAGGAATTGGAATTTCCGTCGTCGTGTTCATCACAGAACCGACCACATAGTCATTGAGACGAGCCGGTACCTTTCTCACTCTGCGAGGGCTTGAGCTTCGTACCTCCGCTGAAGGGGAGCTCGCACATCGTGACTGGTACTCGTTGCTGGCGTCCTGCTCACTGCTTGAAGAGACTTGCCGCTTTCGCTTCTTCTTCTTCTTGTTTGTCACAGCCGCTGGCTGCAGCTCAGTTCCGGGTGTTGCTGCAACAACCCCCACTGGCTCCGCATTCTCGCCGATTTCCTTTTCAGGAGGCAGGTTGGTTGATTTGGTAGTCGCAGGCACGTCAGGTGCGCTACCTGCTTCGGGAAATAGTCGAGCTTCAAGTGTAGATGTGATAGGCACCACCGGGATCACATCCACAAGCTCATAGTCCCCACTGAAATACATGTTCAGCAGTAGCCGACGGATGTAGTCATTCGCAACAGTAAACTTCTCATGAAAATATACGTTCCCACTGCGTCGAGTAGTCACGGCTCCAGTTCGCAGGTCCATCAACTTGTATCCAGTCGTAGTAGTACTATAGCCCAGGAAAATCGAGAGCACAGACCGCGGGTCCAGCTTTGCTCGCGTTGGACGGGTCTCAGGAGGTACGTACGCATGTACCAAGCAACCCCAGGTTCGTAGGTGTCGCAGCACCGGTGCCGTGCCGAACAGCAGTTCATGGGGCGACTTCCCGTTCAATGGAGCTGTCGGAAGGAGGTTCAGTGTGTCTATAATGTGTAGAGTAGCTTCACCCCACAACAGGTTCGGTAGATTGGTTGCATGAAGTACTGCTCGTAGCCTTGGAAGCACTATACCATTGGCCCGTTCCACAATCCCATTCTCTTCCGGGGAGTAAGCATTCGTCGTCTTAAATTCAATGCCCTTGCTCGAACAGAACCGTTCCAGGTAGGTATTCACGAATTCTCCACCTTGATCTGAGTGTACCAACGTTACTGAATGTCCTGCACGCTTGAACTGAGTGTTGAGCCTCAATACCAGTTCTTCGATAAGCTTGGCTGCTTCGTCTTTACGCCTCAGCAGATAACACCACTTGTATCGCGTTGCCTCATCTACTACCAGCATGAACATCTTTTCTCCAGTTGCCGTGTCTTGATTGATACCGCAGAGATCAACAGATAGCTTTTCCAGCGGGTTCTTCCGCCGCCGTGGCCCACGCTTGTAAGTGGTACGCTTGAACTTAGCCGATAAACAAGGAACGCATTCATAGTCCTTCAACGACTGCATGTTAAAGTTAAAGCCAAAGTCGGCCTTGTCATTAGCCAACTCCTTGATGAGCTTCATGTTCACGTGTCCAAGGCGATTGTGCAGCAATCCCATCACATCCTTGCGTTCTTCAATAGCACCGACCAATCGCACAGACCGCTTCGCACGCAGGCGGTATAGCAGGTCATGATGGTCGAAGCGCAGCTTCAACCCATCCTTGCAGAGCCACGCAGTGCTCTGGTCTTCGTTGAAAACAAGCTTAAACCCACAGGCGCGCATGTACCCTAGGCTTATCAGGTTCACGTGGGCATTAGGAGAGTAGTGGACATTGTCCAGGCGGCGAGGCTCCCACTTGCCCGTGTCTCCGTTTTCGACACGGAACACCACACTTCCGCTTGCTTGCATGACTTCTGACTGACCGCAGGCCATCATCACGTTACTGGAAGTTCCATGCTCCACATGCGAAAAACAAGTCAAATCTCCGCACAGATTAACTTGCGATCCACTATCGAGAAGCCATTCAATTTCATCTGCCTGCATGGCAGGGAAATGCTTGTCGTCTCCAATTACTGCATTCACTGCGTAATCAGGAGACGCTGGTGTTGTAGGAGAGTACGTAGGGCTGCGAGCAACGGGGCTTGACGGAGGACTCGTGGGTGAGTACTGTGGCGAAGCAGCACGCACAGTAACCCCACCAGATCCTGTGTTTCGGCGATGGAGCTGCTGTTCCAATTGCTCCACTGCTTGTAACCCAAGTACCGAACGCACGTCGTTCAGCGAAATCATTCGATCATCATTTCTAATTCCACCAACTGCGTGCTCTGCATGTTCATCACGAGATGTCATGCACTCTACCACCCTGTCACGCGAGACAGACGGTTCATGTTGCCGGAGAATAGCTCCACTCAGAGAGCGCACTTGTTCGTCACCTTGATTGGTTTGGGTTTGACGACGTCCTTGGCTGCACTCAGCATCACCGCGCCAGTGGCCCTTCTCACCACAAGCATTGCACTTCGAGTTCTTTTTCTTTTTCGCAATCCGTTCTGCATTAGACTTGCCAGTGTTTGTAGATGCAACACTTGAGCCACGGTTGCGACCATATTTGCCGCCGCGCTGGCGGCGAGGACCCTTTTCACTATTACCGTGCTGCTGCACAGCATTTGCCTGGCCAGGCCACGGCTGTTCGCAGCGCTGCTGCTTGATTCACGCACTCGCTGGTTGCGTTGTATTTCTGCATTCTCCAGACGGCCACGTGCGTCGCGCACCGTATATTTGTAGTCTGGATCACGGCGTAGCTTCTCCGTAACTTCATCTGCAATCGTTGGGTAGACTGCGTGAGCCTTGGTCAGCATAATCTTAGCGAGTCGCGAGTCTGAGATGGGGTCATTATTTTCCGCTAGTTCGCGCTGCATCTTCAGTAGGTCGGCGATGTAGTCCCGCACGGGCTCGTCTGGGCGAAGCATTCGCCCGTAAATTCGCTCCCAAATCAGCACCGTGTTTACCCCTCGCCCTTGGCCGAAATCCTCAGCTAACACCCGCCATAGCTCGACAGGGTCAGCCTGGTTGACCACGTCCTGGTAGCGGATAAGGGTTTCATCTGAGATGGCCGAGACAAGAAGTCCATTTGCTTTGCGATATCTGCTATTCCAACAGTCCTTCACGCTAGAAGACCAGCTGTCGTTGAAGGGTTCCTTGCCTAGGACAAGCTGGGCCATGTTTGAGACATTTAGACCTGTAAGCACTCGTAGGCGCCAAGCGGGGTAATCCTCCGGCTTGGAGAGCTTTTTGTCCACCTGCAGGGTCACTACGGCTGCTACTCGATTCATTTTGTCCTCAGGTTCAGTGTCAGCTTTTCTGCGGCTCGTGGAGCTATTTCCAAAGGTGTCTTCTCGTCGAGCTGGGGGAGAAGGCGATCGATCTTTTAATGAGCGAATGGTCAGTTGCCAGTTTGCTGTCTCCTTCTCTTCTGCGGGTTTGGCCAATGAGCGTTGCCCATCTTTTGATTCCGCCAATGGAAATACAGAATCTTTCACTGTCACAGGTACCCGAGAGTGATGGTCACCAATCGTCGGATTAAAATTTTCAGTCAATTCCCCTTTTTCTTCAGAGTCGGCGCTATTTGACCCCGAGGGCACCGCTCCTGTTGCAGTCTGGTTGACGCCTTCGCGTCGCTGCTCCGCACCACTGGTACGTTTGTTGTCTTGGCTTGCTTCTGTTGTTGGGCTCATAACCTGAGACGTGCTGTGTGCCTTGTAGTTACCGTCAGCGTGACGTAGGCTCCAGCAGCACGTATACTTAAAGGAAGAGCAAGATAGACGAGGTGGAAGGCGGGAGTTGCCTGGCAGAATGCCGCGGCGGGAACAACCAAGGTGAGGAGCTTGAGTACTCGCTGGTACGATTGGAAGTGAAAGCATAGCTGCGCCGCAGCCCGCTCCTCAACCTTGGGACCCATGCTTTATTTAGTGAGCAGTTGCTAACCACTCTTGTTGTCTTATATAGCTGCAGGTGCTGGTGCTGAGGACTAGGGCGGTTGCAACCGCCATGAGAGGCTGCGCCTCTCACCATCGCAGGAGGAATATGGAGTACAATCGCGTACGCGACCGTGTGGCCGCTGCTACACGTCGGTGCCAGCACTGCTCGCTGGCAGTCTGGCACTGGTACACGCTGGTACGTCACAGAGCCGAGATGCCGACGGAGTTGTTGAGTCGCTGCAGCAAAGCGAGCAGCTCCCGCTTGGGACGCATGGCTGGCGTAGTAAAAGCTTTTAACAGTAAGCTTAAGTTGGATTGCCAAAATTCAGATATTTTCAGCATTTTGGAATTTGACAGTAAAATAAAGTACATGTACAAAGGAACAAAGGAATTATAAAAACTCCCCATGAATCATGGTATCCTGAAACGAGACATCGAAATGGCTTACCATCATGTATCATATGCCTTTTATCGACCCCATAATCTTTGTCCAAATCTACGATTCGAAAACTCACGCGCACACTAGCCATTTTGCGACGGGGTTTCGTCCTAATATTATTAATAGCAGTTGCAGTTCTGCCAACTGCTCGCACCACACCCACGACCAGCAGGTGATACTTTCATTCGAGATTCCTGTACTTTCATAAGTAATATATTGAGTTTCGCGTCAATTCGTAAGCGCTAACCACTTACCTTTTATCAAAAAGAAATATTCTTACTCGTATTTTGACAAAGGCTCACTATACAACGCCTTGCCATCCCGAGTTTCCAACAAATCGTAAGTGGAATCGTCTTACGATTATACGCTGTTCCAATTGGCCAAAAATTGATCTAAAACTCCCAGAAGCCACTGTAAAATGAGTGAAGGAAGCGCGCAACAGACCAGCGAAAGCGCGGCCTGCGGGATGGCTGTAGCTGACGTGGAGGCAATCCGAGATGCCTGCGTTACCAAGGAAACACGAGGGAAGTACAAGAGTAGCTTGAACGGCATTGCAAAGTGGATTCGCAAGGAGCTTGCTAAAGTCGACCACAACACGGATCGATTCTTCGACAGCAGTGGTGAACTTAATCTATTGGAGTTCACGCCTCCGTATTTTGAGCAGTTTCTTGTTTACAAAAGCCGTGATGTGAAAGCTGGGACACTAAGTGGTTATCGGAGTGCAATTAAGGACCTGTATAGAGTGAGGCGTCTAGCTTTGCCGCCTGAATATGGAGATGGAATGAAACAGCTTTTCTCGGGAATGAAGCGCATGGAGGCTGATAGTGACCAGATTAGTAACCCGAAGACGTCCGGGAAGCAGCCATTGACCTACTCGCTTTACCAGAAACTCTGTAAAGAAACTTTGGAACTTGGTGATGGTTTTTTTTCTCATCTCTTCCTAATATCCCAATGGAATTTAATGTGCAGATCAATATCTGTTCAAACCGTACAAACTCAGCATTTTGTGGCTAAAGACGATGGCATTGGTGTAATATTTGTCAAGACAAAAACGAATCAGGAAGGCACTGGGCCGCGTGATCCTCGTCACGTTTACGCGAATCCGCTAAGTCCTTCTACGTGTTGGGTAACAGCGCTCGCAATTTACTTGGCGTGCCACCCGAGATTGCAACAGGGGCCACTATTCCCAGGGTCCAACCAGAAGATTCGATTTAGTAAGACTTTGGGTAGTCTTCTAAAACTCGATGGCTCCGCAAAAACCTATGGTACTCACTCGGTACGAAAAGGTGTCGCGACATTTGCGTGCGGTGGAAGTACTGGGGGTCCTTCAATTGTGAGTGTTTGTTTACGCTGTGGTTGGTCACTTGGTGGAGTTCAGGATCGCTATTTCCGCTACGAAGCAGCAGGAGACCAATTTTTAGGTCGCGTCGTTGCTGGGCTGCCTATAAACGATTCAAAATTTGCTACACTACCGCCACATTTTAAGTCTACCGGTGATAGCGCAACAACATCAGTGATGAGAACAGTTTTTCCGAGTCTTGCGGATGAACCTAATTTAAATGGCATTTTACAGTTATGTCTGGCGTCGCTGGTTTTTCACAGGAAATATTTACAGCAGAATTTACCAACAAACCATCCTCTGCTCTCGACAATAGTATTTACGAATGTGAACGTTTTTCACAGCCTACAAGAACAACTTCAACTTGGGGATTCGAGCTGGATGCACCCGACAGGTATTCCGCCCTACATTGAGCTCTACAAAAAACTTGATAAGCAGCAGCAGTCTATCGACTTACTTCCTGATAAAATTGAGCAAAGAATGGAAGCGATATTGGAAAAGAAAGGTGTGGCAGCGGGTAATATAACGAAGGACCTTTTGCATAAAGAATTAAGAGCGTTATTAGAAGAGGTTGGGCTTCAAAAAGAGAAATCAGCGGCCTTATCAACTTTATCGACAGCACAAACTCGCTATTATCATACATGGGGTGGGAAGTTTCACGTGCTTCCAAAAGACTTCGCCTTTCCAAGTATCGATCCGCTGGGGGCGTGGATACTGTGGTGGTTCGGCAATCAGGAGCTTAACTATCCACCATACAAGGGTATACCATCGGACGATCTGGACACGCCACAAAAGAAAGCAACACTGTCAGAGTGGTCAGTTATGATGCGGCATATCATAAACGGGATTGAAAAAGACCTTGGAAAACCGATGCCGGCCATCCGTGACGAAGTTCAGGCCATCGAGCTGTTTAAGATTGGGTACAACACACTGGAGTTAAAGCCAAGCAAACGAAAACGGAGAAATGCCCAAATCAAGCTCACCACAGTACTAAGACTCATCAGGGAAGCCGGTCAGGAGCAGAGAAGTCCGGATGGCATATGTGGGCGGCCACTTAGGCGCCGGAAGCGGCGCACGCGCCACAGCAATAGTACCTGTGCTACAGGGAACTCGTCAGTGCGTGATGAAGAGTAAACTTTCTAATGCACGACTCAGCGTTTAAATAACTGTTTTCATCCAATCAAAAGTCTCCCCCATAACGTCGGCGATTGCATCTTACGTTTTCTCAACTCAATTGAAGGAACGATGAAGAGCGGGCGTTTACCTTGACAGATAAGCTGAAGCCACTCCTCGGTTTAGGAGAGCGCGCACCGAAATATCGCTTGTATTTCGCTGAGAAGGATCTGGAAAGGGTTGAGAATTCAGAGGCGAGTTGTACTCAAAGTGGTTTGAGCAGAAATTTGACGCAGGAACCATCAGGGCCAAACTCAAGATAAATTATCCACACTACCCGCGCTTCGAGAAGATCCTGTTGATCTACATCAACCGATACGAGCCCTGGGCATCTGACCGAGCTGCCCTGATCGCACTACACGAGTCCACCTTTTGGAACCGGGTGACTGGAAATGATGATGCAAGGGAGACAAAACGGTATAGCCCTTTTGAGAGGTAAGCTCACTAAGAAACAGCAATGGCTGTTTCTTCTATCTTTGCCAAAAATAGAGACTGCAATCGTACTCCAAAGCAGCATTTTATCATCCGTTTCTTCAACGTCGTCAACGCAGTGCCTCGCAACTTGTGGGTGGTTTCTGGTGACTACATGCGCCAAACGCGTGTCTCGTCGAATCTGCGGCAAGGACGTCCGTACGTCAGTTGAACGCCTCTAAAGTCTGATCTAAAAGGTGAGTGTCTGGTGGCGCAGGTTCCTAACGGATACCAAGCAGAGGCGGCCAGCACCTTGGAAAGTAGCTCCAACCACTGTCGTTTTTCTTCATTCATCGCTGCTGTCTAATTGCAACGTATCTTGGGCAGCACCAGCTCAGCACTCAACGTTCAACGCTGCTACCGAAACCGCTGCTTCTGTCTCCATTGATCAGCTTCGGTAACTCTTGAAAACGGATTGCCGAGACCGACAACCCTCTTCATGTTGTCAGTCTGCAATTTGCCCCGAGCCACATTAGTCTCTGGCCCAGACGCCACCACCGTCCGACTTTGAAGAGTACCAACAATGCGAATTTATTCTCTCCTGACGCTTCTAGCATCTCTGCAGGCGGCATTAGCCCAGCATCAAGCTACTCCTAACCAAGCTGAGTGTTACGAGATGCCCGTGGTGATCGTCTCGGCGCTGGACCGGAGCTTTCCGGATTCTACCTGCAACCAACTGCGTTATCCCGCAGATGACTGTCTCAAAGAGGCTGTACAGACCCGTGTTGAAGTGATTGACAACACCGACGGGAAGCTCAACTGTATCAACGGAGAGCGGACCGCCGTGTTCGAGCACTCCAAGGCCAACTACCGCGGCCAGTCGAGTCTCTTCTTCGCCAAGCACCAGTTCAACCTCAAATTCCCAGAGGACAAATCGTTTCTGGGAATGGTGGAGAACAAGGCCTTCGTGATGAACGGACCTTTCCTCGACTGCACTCTACTGCGGAACCACTTGGCCCATTGGTTGTATCGCTCCACTGGTCGCTACTCAGTCAAAACTCGACACGCAGTCGTCTACATGCGCACCGATCCCACTCAGGAGAAGCCAAAGTACGCTGGCATCTTTCTGCTGTTGGAGAAACCAACGTATGACAAGAACCACGTCAACCTGGCGTCGATTAACGCTACCTGTGCAGCTCGAAACCCAAAGGTCTTGAACGGTGGATGGGCGTGGTCGAACGATCCCCCCAGTTACGGTTCTTACTCGCCCAATATGGTCATCGACCAGTATCAGAACGAGTTCGGCATGGGTGAACGCCCCGTGCTGGCGTATCCGAGTGGATCGTCACTCTCGCAGCAGATGCGCGACTATTTCGTCAGCACAGACACGGGATTCTTGCCGCAGATGTACCGGGTGCTTTGGAACAACATGACGGCTCCACTGGAGCTCCCGAAGCACTTGGATCTCGGGTCTTTTGCCGACTATTTGCTGCACACAGAGATGTCGCTTAATGTGGACGCGTACCGGCGCAGTACCTTCTTCTTCAAGGATCGTGACCAGCCCATAAACGCCGGACCCGTATGGGACCTCAACTTGGCGTACGGAAATGGAGCTCGTCGGCACTTCAAAGACTGGATCTACCCGCAGTACACGTACTGGAAACGTCTCATGTGCCACTCGCAGCTCGCGTCGCTTGTCATCCAGCGCTGGAAGACGCTGCGAGGCACTAACATGCAGAAGGTTGACGATCCCGTCTTCGGGGCTTGGAGAGACGACGCCATTACCAAGTTCCTGGATGCCAGCGCTGCTCCCGTTCACCGTCAGCTATCAAAGTGCCGCGGTGGAGACTGGCGTAGTGACGTTGTGCAGTGCGCTGTTGTCGACTTGGAGACTTGTAACGGGACGTACGCTGAGCGTGTGAACGAGATGCGTGACGCGGTGCTGAACCGTGCTCGTTGGATGGACGAGCGGATCGAGCAGCTCTATAAGCCCCTAGATGCATTGACTTGCTCGGGTGTGGGATACCTCCCAAAGTTCAATTGCGCGCTAGACGGCAACGACGACGGTTGCCTCAAGAACGCTGAGCAGTACTATAATGCCGTCACATTCCCACCCATACGGAAGCCTTACACGGGCCCATCATGCGATGAGATTGTCTCTCTCGACGCCGATGCTCCCAACGGTGAAGAGATGGTAGCGCAGATGACGCCGTACCAGAAGCCGTCGGTCGACTACTGCTGGCAGTCAGCAGGCAGTTACGTGTATCCACAGCAAAAGGGTGTCAAGGACAAGAAGCTCACGCCATTCTGTAGCGGCTACGGCTCGTGTGCTCAAGGACCGGGGGCGACGTGCAATTGTTCTGTGGCTCTTGAGGTTGAGCACCCCTCCTGCCGACGAATTGATGCGGAGAACGAGCATTACAGGCGCCATCAGCAACGTATTGCTGATTCTGGTACTGCAGTGAAGACGCTGTCTACGAGCACGACAGTGGCGGATACTCAAACCGAGTCGAGTGAGAAGGGGTCGGGATTGAAAAACCACTCGCCAGTGTCGGAAGCGATGGCCGCCGTTTCAGCCGGTGCTGCTGGCGTAGTGCTGTTGGTTCTGGGCACATGGCTCGTCAAGGAGCACAGTCGTCGTCGTCGTCGCCGTCAGCGCTTGAACGAGGTCATCCCAGTCCGTTATGGAAGCGTGGAGCAAGCTCGCATGTTCGCATCGCAGTCGACTGTTTAAGAACAGTGCTGAAATAAATAACAAGAAAAGCAGACTCTTTTATTGCTTTGTGGTTGGTTGAGATACACAGCAGCGCTTGAACAGAAGATTATTCACTTGAAATAGTAACAAAGCTCAAAACCTCCAGAAAGTTGAACACGTTAACTGTCCCACACTTGGAGCAGTGACTCTTGGCGCACTTGCTCATTAATGCACGCGCCTCCACCGCAGATAAAAACAAAGTGTTTCAGTTCTACGCATTCGAGTAATAATCTTAAAGTTAACTTGTGGCGCACTCTTGGATCGCCTGGTGGTCACCGCCCGCCTGGAAGACGAGACGAACCATGTTGTGCATCGCACCCTCGAATGAAATGGCGATATCATCCATTTGGCTTTGGTTTTTCAATACGATTTCCTCAAGTTCAGCGTCCGTCGGCGTGTTCTCCTCGCCACTCGTGGGACTCCATAGCCGAATCACATTCTCGATCCCACTCGTTGCCAAACAAGCATCAAATGGATGAGGTTGCACACAATTCACAATATCTGCGTCCGCTTCAATAGCGTTCACCAGTTCTCCAGTAGTTTTATCCCAGACCAACGCACGCCCATCATCGCTTCCTGCTATGATGTAGGCGTCGTTCTTACCGAAGAAGGCGGCCTCTTTAATGTCCGTTTGCACATTGCAATAGCCAATGTAGCGTCGGAGGACGTCACAGTTCACCGGTGTGCTGTTCAATAAATCGCCCTCCCAGAAGCCGTCATCGTCGTCGGGTAACTCCTCTTCAGCGTTGTTGTCCTGGTTGCTATGTGGAACTTCCTCCTCGCTGCCACTCGAATCATCCTCATCCGACGATCGATACAAACGCAAGGAACGATCTACTGTACGATCACCTCGGTCGGTCGACGCTGTCTCGTTCAGGAACGAGGTCACGTCTATTTCGTGATCAGGGTACTTCTCCTTGTATCGTCGAGCCTGCCACTTGGCTTGTCGTTGCCGTTTCCCTGCATCCAGCGCCTTAATGTACGTCAACTCAACCTCACGATCATTTGGATCGAGCTCCAGCGCCTTCTTGCACTGCACCGCGGCCAGATAGCTATCTGCGTTCCACGATCGTCCCAGATAGGCCTTGGCACAGTCGTGATGCAGTTCTTTGCGTTGCGTCATAGTCAGTTCTGCGACTCCACGAGCACCACACGCCAGAGTCAGCGACTTGAGTGCTCGCGTGTACTCACTCCTGCCAAGTGCATCTTGGCCTTGTTCATGCAACATCTCCACTCCCTCCATATGCAAGTCCAACGGCAGACTCGGTTGATCCATGTGCGCACCATTGAGCCACGCTAGCGGTTGGATCTGAGGCTCGGTCTTGTTGTCCTTATTGAACACCACCGTCTCGTTGGACCCCACCTTGAACAGGTAAATGTGGTCATTGTGGTAATTCGCGAGGATCTCAGACCCGTCACTGCTGAATCGGATGCTCGTTCCGTGACTTTTATCGTGGAATCTCTGCGCTTTACTATCACAATACGCATCCAAGTGCAGATGGGGAGGAGCGAAAACCTCCACGGGGCTCGTCGCACCTGCGCTTCTGGCCGACGAGATGTGCTGCTGCACTCTCAGCATGCGTCGGTCGTACATTCTCGTGTAGAAATCCCCACAAGCCAAGACAATTTTCGTCGGGTCCAACGGGTGCGCCGTCATGCCCATTCCTCTCAGCACTCGGCCGTTCCTGTCCCTGCCTAAATTGATAAGAACGCCAGACGTGTCGGGGGTCTCACATCGCCCACTGGTTCGGGGTAGAGCGTGTAGATCGAATTGATACACCAGTCCGTCCTCGGCTACGGTCCAGAATACTTTGGGCACTGCCCACGAGCTGCCAATATCTTTGACTCGATCTCGATGAACACGGAAAAGTTTGGACGAGTCTTCACGGAATGGGGCGTAGTGGATGCGGACGTCGTTGTCCATAGCTCCAGAGGCTAGAACGTGATCGTCTGTGCCTGGGACGAAGCATACAGCGAAGATATTGAGCGTGTGGCCGGACTCGATCACCTGCTGCTTCTTGTGTTGGTCGTAGCTCCATATGATCACGTTATGATCGTCCGATCCGGACGCCAGCAGCTTTCCAGTTTCGTTCCACTGAAGCGTGTTGACGCAACCCCCGTGACCGTCGAGTACGGCCTCGCACTGGAGCCGACGAACTAAGCTGCCATGGCCCTGACAGGCGGCGTCGATGACACGAGCGTTTCCACGCACCTCACGCTCTTGTATGAGACGGGAAAGACCCACGGGGTAGTGACTATACTTCCAGTAGCGCTCAGAGCGCGCACGCGGCGGCGTAGATCGAGCGACCTCCATGGCGACGGTGTGGGCTTCTGTGGAATGCCGGCTTCAAGATGGAATTTTGGCAAATTGGCACTAGAAGTACCTCTGTTTAATGACCTTTTCTAAAAGTGTACTTATGTGTCGGACCAAAATTTATTTGCTTCACTGCCCGATCCTCAAATTTGTTCCATAAGATGCCTCGATTGCCGCGGGGAGCTCGCTGGCATGCCGTGCGTTCGTCGTGGCAATGGCAACTACCGCTAGTCGCCAAGCTGCTGGTCGTCATCTCAGTTGTTGGGTATTTCTTCTGGAATGTGAGAACCATCGCAACACTCGCGCAGTCGGGGACACCAACGCTGCGTTTCGAGGGCCGAGGTGTCGCGCAGGGGCTACGCGATGCCTTGACTGATATTCTGGCGGCCAGGGACAGCGAAGAGGCCTGGTGGCTGCGCCCACAAGCTTATCGCAAAGAGGTAGGTCTATCATCGCGATATGAGCACGGTATGACCTGTAATTGACGCTGGCGCTGCTTTGTGTCACAGAGCGGCTGCGATTTCTCGGCGGCGGTGGCGCTGTTTAAGCCAGAAGAATTGGAACTCAATTGCGCCAATATGGACCAATTAAACACAGGAGAGTTCGTCGGCAAAGGCTTTTGGAGAGAAGTGTTCAAAACCAAGTGGAACGGTGAAAATGAGGTTTTCTCTGATCACACGTGAGATAATTTCAAACTGACTAGCATTTTTATTTCTTGTTGTTTTTACTTGTTGCTGCAGGCCGTGAGGTGGCAGTGAAACGCGTCAAGGAAGATCTTCTGAGTCGCCCTGACATTATCCCTCGCCACGTAGAGGAGTGTGCGTCCATTTTCTCAATACGCAACGAGCCGAATATCGTGGGACTTGTGGGCTGGTGCAAGACGACTGTGGTGGTCGATTACATCCCGCACCAGCTCGACACGCTGTTGTTCGAGTCCGAGGAGTCAGTCTCCGTTCATCGTGCACTGAAGCTTGCGCGGGACGCGGCTCGAGGCGTCGCCCAACTGCACAACGCCCCTGGAGGGCCCTTCGCGCATGCAGATCTACAGGCCCGACAGTTTCTGATCGATAACAACGGTACTTTGAGGCTGAACGACTTTAATCGTGTCAAGTACACGGGGCCACGTTTGGTGAACGGTGCGCCAACAAACGAAAAGTGCACGTTTGAGACTTCGGTGGCCAAGGGCAAGTGGCGATCCCCCGAGGAATATCAGCATGGACAGCTAGATGAGAAACTGGATATCTACAGTTTATCGCTGGTGATGTGGGCGCTGCGAGCGCGTGTGAAGCCATTTCGGATGTTGGAGAGGGAAGAGGTTTACGAAAGGGTACCGACTGGTGTTCGGCCGCCACTGGAGGCAATGAGCGACTACCCTCAGCAAATGCAGCACCTGATTAGGAGAGGTTGGGACACTGATCCGAAGAAGCGACCGACCGCCGCTGAAATGGCGGACGAGATCGATCGAATCATTCAGATTTATGAAAGCAGCTGACAAGTTTAAGTGCAAGTACTAGTCGATAGAACACACAAAAAGGATCAGTGATGTTGATATTAATAAATGAGTTATCCGTCGAAATAGAAGGAAGCTGGCTACACTTGCTTGATGCCGAGGGGATTCTCGTCAAATTTGCTGAGCCACCACTGGAACGTGTGGTTCTTCACTCGACAGTAGCTGGCCACAGCTGAAGGACCAACCCGAGCGCGACACAGCGGACAGTGGAACTGGAATAGCAGCCACTCGAAGATACATTCGCGATGGAACGCGTGCTGGCACGGGAGTACGATTGAGGAATTGGGGCGAAGACTGCGGTCGTCACAAGCGACTTCGTCCAGGCAAATCGTACACTGGGTTGCTTCATTTGTGCCCACGGTTGATGCGTTGGAATGGGAACTGTCTCGGCTGCATGTCGAGAGAGCGGCACCTTGGTAGTTGTCGACAAACACTTGGAGCAGAGACCGCCTGTCCGCTTCATTTTGGACACCAAGAAACTCGAAAAGCTCAGGTGGAAGGTTCCGGCGAGTGTGGGCGCATTTCATAGCACTGCCAGGTAGTAGAACACAGCGTAGCAAATACTGCATTACGATCTCAAACTTGTTCTTGCGATCAGCGATGGTTCGTGGGGACTTTGACAGAATCGCAAGGCGCTTTTGAGGAAAGCAGGCCCAGAGAAACTCTCGAATAGCCGCGCATGATCCACAACACTTGCTACTCTGGCACGTACACTGCTCCTGGATTTTCTTGATGAAAGTCGCGAATTCAGAGTAACGGTGTGACACGCCCCTGTTGGATTTGGACCGTGCGGCTGGAGCAGCTGCGGTTCAAGGCGGTAGAAAAGACCGGTTCGGCCGCCGACTATACGGACGCACAGGAGAGGTGGCACGGGTGGCTGCCACAGGAAGATGGTTAACAGAGCAAATATCACTTCTACATTCTCACAGTATAACCTCTGTCTAACAGGTGATGAGCCCAATGGTTCATACTGTTGCCACGGACGAAGTCCAAGGCAAGCCGGAAGCAGAGCCTAGTCGCGAAAGGGCAGGCAGCCAGTACGGCGAAGATGATGAAGTCAAGAAGGCGGACGACGAAACGAAAGGGACGCAGGACAAGCTACTAGACCTACTCAAGGACCTCGCAGTGCGCATGGGACGCCTGGAGGAGTCGCAGGAGCGACAGGAGGAGAAAGAGCGCAAGGGTCGAGAGAGCAGTGTTTTCGGGTCGTCGCTGGGCCTGGGGAGAGCCATGGACAGGCAGGCCCTGGACCAGACGCCACCGCGGCGCACGTCGCCTGCCGTCTCGCCGGCCACGTACTTCGGGATGAAGCAACGTGAGTACCGAGATGCAGCAGCGAACGTCGAGATGGCTCAGGCGCCACAGCCGGCGCTGCCGCAGCACTATGTGCCGCCGCAAGCGTATCGAGCGCCACCGACACCGTCGCCAGGACCGGGATTCGCTGGGGTACCTGACACCCGGCAGAGGAAGCTGGGGATCCGGCCGTTCGACGGAAAGGAGCTGTACCATGGGCTAGGGAGCGGTTTCCTGGCGTGGGGCAAGCGCTTTGTGCGCCAGATACAGTTCGCCGAGCGTGCTAGTGGGTTCCAGTGGACCGAGGACGTCAAGGTTGACATCCTCGGTCACCATCTTAGCGGAATGGCCAAGAGGTACTACAACCAGCAGGTTGAAGGCTGGTGGGAAGAACAGCC
The DNA here is from genome assembly GCA_011320135.1 of Phytophthora betacei. NCBI lineage: Eukaryota > Oomycota > Peronosporomycetes > Peronosporales > Peronosporaceae > Phytophthora > Phytophthora betacei. Next base: position 343,428 of record JAANHX010000020.1, read on the forward strand.
GACGCTCGAGCATGCGATGCAGCGGATGCTGCACACCTTCGCCACGAAGATCACACCCGCGCAGAGCATGAAGATGTTCACGGCACCGAAGAGCTCCAAGAGAAGCTGGACAGAGCACTACCTATACCTCGTGGCAGTTAGCGAGGCGTGCGGCGGTGCGGACAACCTGGTCCTAGACAACATCGTGCACTACGCGGATTCGAACATGCGAGTGTAGATGCTGTCCAGGCTGAACTTGGCACGCACGGACTACCTGCGCCAAGCGGAAGAGCTGGCGCACTTCGCCCAGTCGACGGAGATCGAGCTGCGAGGCAAGCAACTGGGGCGAGACGTGGTCAACGATGTGCACGAGGACGAGAAGGACGACCGCAAGTGCTACAAGTGTGGTAAATCTGGCCACTTGCGGGCGGCCTGTCCGAACAAGAAGAAGAGGTGGGGCGAAGGCACGGACGCTGACTTCGTGCTCACGGTCGAGGAGTCGGCCACAGAGACGGAGGACTGGATCCTGGACAGTGGATCCAGCCGTCATCTGGTGAATGATCCGGAGCTGCTGGAAGACGCGGAAGACTACGAAAGTCAATGCGTGGCAGCGGACGGAGGAGCGCTAAAAGTAACTAAGCGCGGGAGCGTAATGCTCGTAACCACGGCGATGGGGAAGATGACCAAAGTGCGGCTGCTGAACGTGCAGTACGCGGAAAACTTGGAAAGGAACATCATATCGTACGGGTTGTTGGAGGCGAAGGGGTACGGACTCGCGTACCGAGGGAAGCACCGCGTGGTAGCCGGCATCAACGGCGGGCCGGCGGTGTTTGACGTCGAGAAGACAAACAACGTTCTCACCGTGCGTGCAATGGAGTCCAGAGGCACGGGGCGGAAGGGCAACGTGTTGATGTCGGTGTTGGCGGAAGGTGAGGCGGATGTCGGCAGGGACGTGCAGACCGGGCCGCTCATGCATTTCCACCGTAGGTTAGGGCATCTGAACTACGACACGATCATTAAGATGGCCAAGGACCCGGCATCCGGGATTGCACTCACGGACAAGGTGAGGGCGAACTGCTTGGCTTGTGCCCAGGGCAAACAGACCAAGAAGAAGCAGTCGCGCAAGGACACCGGGGCAAACTCGCCCATTGACGTGATCGGAGGAGTCATCTGCTCCGATTTGAAGGGGCCGATGACTCCGAGAGATCGACTAGGAAATCGATACATGGTCAACTTTGTTGACCATCGCACCAACTACTGCAGGGTCTTCTTGGCGAAGACTAAGGACGTCGCGGCACAGAAGTTTAAGCATTTCATGGCGTACTTTGAGCGGCAGTTCAACTGCCGTATACACGTGTTGAGGACGGACGGTGGTGGGGAGTACAAGACCCTGGATCTCTTCTGCAAAGATACCGGAATCAGGCGGCAGATTAGCGAGCCGCGAAACCAGGCTAGTAACGGCAAGGCGGAACGAATGCACCGCACCGTTATGAACATGGTGCGGAGCATGGTGTTCGCCTGTGGCCTTCCGCTTAGTTTCTGGGGGGATGCTGCGGAATATGCAGCCTATATCCTAAACAGGAGCCCGACGAAGGCTAACCCGGGATCGAAGTCGCCACTGCATATGCTCACGAAGAACACACCGGATTTGAGTGACATCGTGGTTTTCGGGTCGCCCTGTACGGTGCACGTGGACGCAAAGAACAAGTCCCTGGGTGAGAGGGGCAAGGCGGGCATGATCGTGGGAAAGAACGACGAGATTAAAGGCTACCGGGTGTATCTCCCGAAAGATAAGATAGTAGTAGTGACGCAGCATGTGAGCAACGTCGAGACATTGTCGGACGTGCAGAACGAGCAATTGAAGCGCGTGCACCTGGAGGACTCCGAGGAGTCGGAGGGCACGGGCGCTTTGGAGACAGACACTTCGAGGACAAAGACGAAGGAAAAGGCGAAGCGACGCGGGAAGAAATCTCGCTGGACGCGGGATAGGCATCAGACGCGCTCGGCTACGCGGAAGCCCGCTGAGGCGGTGGCGAGTGGAGGCGCTGATGAGGATCGGGTGGAACAGACCGCGGACGTGGTGAACAGCGTGCGGGAGCCCGACCCAAAGAACTACCAGCAGGCAAAGAGGAGCAAGCTCTGGAGGAAATGGCTGGTTGCCATCGCGGAGGAGCTCAAAGCGCTGGAGGACAACGGCGTGTGGGTCGTGGTGGTGCCACCGATCGGCAGCCACGTACTGCACACTAAGTGGGTATTCAAGACCAAAACTGATGCAGACGGAGCCATAGAAAGGTTCAAGGCCAGGCTCGTTGCGTGCGGCAACGAGCAGATCTTTGGCGTGGACTTCGGGCTCACGTTCGCGGCGGTCATGGAACTGAGCACGGTGAAGGTCATCCTGGTTTTTGCTCGTCGCTGGGGCGTGCCGGCGAGGCACGGGGACATCCCCAACGCGTACGTGAAGGCTGACAAGGAGCAGCATCTCGAGATCTACCTGGAGATCCCACAGGGAATGGTGATCGGAGATGAGGTGATGCGCAGGCTCGGAGTGAGCGTCAAAGGTAAGCTGGCGCTACGCTTGAGGAAGTCGCTGTACGGCCTACGCCAAGCAGGCAGGTTGTGGAGTCAACTCCTGCACGCGAAGCTGGAGGAGGCCGGGTTCACACGGTGCGTGACGGACATGTGCCTTTACTACAAGCGAGAGGACGGCGAGATGACGCTCGTGGGCGTGTACGTGGATGATCTCCTGGTCACCGCGTCCAAGCCGAGTCTGGTGGACGACTTCTTCTGCTCCATGAGCGTGTTGTCCGTGAATGACTTGGGCGAGGTGAGGAAATTCTTGGGGATGCGCGTGGAGCTGGACAGCAGCGAGGGGTACTCGCTGGACCAGCAGGCGACGATCGAGGAGCTGCTGGAGCAGCATGGGCTGGCAAACGCAAACAGTGTGCGGGTTCCTGTTGGTGAGGAGCACAACGAGGCGGAGGTAGACGAGCCGCAGTTGTTGACCAAGGTGGGTGCGCCGGGTGAGCCAACGATCCGCCGTTTCCAGTCGCTCGTGGGAAGTTTGCTTTGGATAGCACGGTGCACAAGACCCGACATTAGTTTCGCTGTGCATAAGGCCACGAGGAGGACACACCAACCGACCACGAGTGACTGGAAGCTGGCCAAGAGGATCGCAAGGTACTTGAAGGGGACGAAGAACGTCAAGCTGATCATGCAAGCGCCGACGAGGAAGGACGACGTGATGGCTTTGGAGAGCTGGAGCGACGCAGACTTCGCCGCCGACAAGAGCGACAGGAAGTCGGTGACTGGAGGAGTCGTGACGATGGACGGGGCTGTGGTGCAGTGGATCTGCAAGAAGCAGACCGGCGTGTCGCTCTCCACGATGGAGGCCGAGGTCACGTCAGCGTCGCAGGTGGGGCGCGAGCTGCTGGGACTTCGGGAGCTGGTGCGTGAGCTGGGTTTCCGGGTAGTGGAGCCAGTGCCCATGAGGATGGACAACCAGGCGGCGATTAAGCAGCTAGAATCCGAGGAGAGCATGGCGAGTGCGAAGCACGTGGACATACGCGTGAAGTTCATCTGTGATTTTGCCAGGAAAGGGATAGTGAAGCCCGAGTACGTGGAGTCACGCCTGATGATGGCGGATCTTCTCACGAAGGCGTTACCGGCGCCGAGGATTGCGGAACTGCGGGAGATCTTCAAGCTGAAGTGACGAGTTCTGCCGAGAGTGCGACGACCGAGGAGGAGTGTTGGATTTGGACCGTGCGGCTGGAGCAGCTGCGGTTCAAGGCGGTAGAAAAGACCGGTTCGGCCGCCGACTATACGGACGCACAGGAGAGGTGGCACGGGTGGCTGCCACAGGAAGATGGTTAACAGAGCAAATATCACTTCTACATTCTCACAGTATAATCTCTGTCTAACAACCCCAAGAGTTGCTGGTCGTCACACTGGATACGGTGCACGTGTAGACAACGAAACTCGTTTCAGCAGTTGTTGATTCCACACGAAACTGTAGTGGGAGTTGCTGGGGTACAGCTCGACGAAGCATCTTGATGGCCGCAGAGCTGAGAGGTGGGGCTTGACCCAAGGGAAACTGGGCGAGTGGGGCGTAATTCAACGAGCACAATGGCAAGCCACTAGGAAGTTGGTAAGTTTGCGAGTGACGGAATAAACCAATAGCCCCAGCGATGCAGATAAATGGACTGTCACAAAAACCTTGGGTGGTCGTGGGAACCCAGCATTTCAGCACCACTTTTATTCGAGCCTATGAACCACAGGGATCAGTTAACGAATCGCGGGGACATGTATGTGTGACTGACAGTCGTCACATAGAGCCAAAAGGCGCGAGGGAATCCGTTAAGCACTTGACGGACTTACTGGGTTACCGTGTTGTTCGGTAAACGAGCAAATTTCAACATGTCTTGAATTAGAGAACTTTAGGCCGTGTTCGAGTTGAAAAGCGTGATTTCGCTATAATAGCTACTTCTCCGGCCCGTTTCAAAATGATGATTGGTTTTTTTTATTGATCGCACATAACTGAATAATCTACTTCAATTGGATAAAAAGGGACTTTGGCTTTGAATTATGGTTGGCCTAGAGTAAAGTCAACCCCGCATTTTAGGTTCTAGCACGATGCCCAGAACACCTGGAAAACAAGACATTACGCCTGAAATTCGTCTCAATGTGGTTGTTTTCCTTGCTGAATGGAGCGTAAACGGTAAATTGCTCCATGGAGCAGTTTGTGCAGCTATGGAGGCTTTTGATATGTGTCGCAACAGCGTCAAGAAGATCTGGAAGTCGCGCCAAAAGGTAGAATTTATATCCTCCCAGAAGCGAGTGCAACCCAAGCGCGGAAGGCGCCTGTCGGTGCAAGAAGTTATCGAGATCGTCTAAGGGGTGCCGCTTTGCCAGAGGCAAACCCAGCGAGCACTGGCGGCTGCATCTGGTATACCACGCACTACGCTACATCGGTATCTTGCTGATGGGACTCTACGTCGCGCATCTTCTCGTGTTAAACCTACTCTGACTGATGCTCACAAGACAAAACGACTACAATGGGTTTTATCGCATGTCGAGATGACATTAGGTACTGTAACATCTCGAAAAAATATTATTACTCAACCTTTTTAATTGTTATAGTTATTAATTATCTTGTTTAAATTGTTTTGACTCAGGCGCCCGAATGTACCGCATGCATCACATGCACGATACTGTGCATGTAGATGAAAAGTGGTTTAACCTCTACAAAGGGGCCACAAGATATTACCTGACAGCCAATGAGCAGCTGCCTTATCGATCCTGTGCAAACAAGAGATACATAGGTAAAATCATGTTCTTAGCTGCTGTGCACGTCCTCGCTACGACTTTCACAAGAAACAGTACTTTGATGGTAAGATTGGCATTTGGCCTATTGTTAAAAGGGTCGAGGCGGTTCGTAGCTCCGTTAATCGTCCTAAAGGTACGCTAAGTACGAAGAGTGTGTCTATGACACGAGCTCTTTACCGCGAACTACTTGTCGAAAAAGTATTTCCAGCAATTCGATCCAAACTGCCAGGTATTTTTTTCAAGTGCTATTTTTTATTGTTGTAACTCAATTAATTTTTTTGTTCTTAGTTCGCAGAGGCTCGACCGTGGTCGTCCAGCAGGACAACGCAGGGCCTCATGTTTTAGAAGGTGATGCTCAACTAGAACATGCTGGAATGGTTGATGGCTGGAAGATAAAGATGCGCTGCCAGCCGCCTCGGTCACCCGACCTAAATGTACTTGATTTGGGATACAGTATTCTGCCTGAATAAAGAAGCTATCAAAACCTATTGTTTTGGATACAGCATATATCTCAAAAAGTATCCATTTACCGGCAAATCTACTGATATAGTGACAGGCCAGATTGCATTCCGCCATCAAACAACGCATTCACTATTCTGATCAGCAAGTCAGATATGATGTTTGTCCTGCATTAACCAAATACAGTACTGTTGTGACCGACACCACCATCACTTTGCCTGTCATGTTCGATTTATCTCGTAGTTTTTATAGAGTTAGGGATTTCTTTATTCAGGCAGAATACTGTACTTCTCGTCTATTCAAGCTCTACAGTATCGAAAAGCTGCCTACGACTCTGACAGCCTTATTACGGCGGTTGAGGACGCTTTCGACGAGCTCCGGTGGCAAACACTTGCCAAGTGTTTTATCACTTTGCAGAAAGTGATGGAGTCTATAATGATTAGTGGTGGGGGCAACGATTTCAAGCTTCCGCGCGTTAGTAAACATGTTGGAAGTAATGCGCGAATGCCAATGTCGGTTGTAGTCGACACCGATGCGGTTACGAAAGGATATAGTCAGCTGTATGCGTAAATTGAAGTTAATTGAAGCTTTTGTTGCTCGTAATTACCATTATAACTTTTAGGCAATTACTGATTGGTCAATATAAATAGTTGGTTTACACAAATGCTCTCGACTTTCCAAATAAACCTCGCCCCAAACACATCTAATTCGCGGTGCTTCTAGTAAGCCCCTGCGTCTGAAACTGCGTCCAACTGTTGTTAATTGTCCGGTTCAGCCGCTCTAAAAGTATGGTGTAATATCGCTAATTTTTGACTGAATTGCGACAAAAAACCTAATGCCTTTCCAAACGCGGCGGTTTTGATCGCAGCGTGCATGCGCATATTTACCATTCTTACAACCTAAAAAATATGTTCCTGTGCGTCGTACTTCGGGCTATGACGTGGTGTGCCATGTGTCTACCAGCTAGCTCTTGTTAAGGAGTTTTTTTGCCCAAAACTGAAATCGTTATTTTGAAGTGGGCCGGAGAAGTATTTCTTTCTCAATAAAAAAAAGATAGACTGCACTGAGTGAGAGCGTACCTTAAAGGAGTTATACGGTAGGTAATCGGTAAATTACGCTGATATATTACCAACCATTCCGACTCTATAGAGTCAGCTGAAAGATGACCCAATCGGATTTGCTGGATCCACAACGACTGTAGCAGTAGCCGTTCGCACTTCTTGGTACCGCGTCCACGATGACAGTGCATCCCTAGCATCGCTCCTATTTAAAGCCCGAGCCAAAAATACAGAAAAGGGGCGCGTTCGCACTTATTGGTACCGCGTCCACAGGACAGTGCAGTCTTGAAAAGAGCCTGCTACTGCCACCGAGCGGCTAGAGAAAGGGCACGGGCACCATTAGCCTGTCTCTTCCACACCAGTCGGGCTAAATAAAAAAATACCTTTTGGGAATCAGGTGTTTATCTGTCAATCTTCAACATACATGTAAAGTCTTATTGCATATTTTTACTAACGTTTCGAAGTACCTTGTAGGTACTCGAAAAATAGACGCTTGTGAGCTAGAGAGTGTCAAGAGCACCAAACTAATGGCTGAGCCTCTCATTTGGATTTTTGCGCGACTAGGCCTCAAGTCGACTTCGGACTGGTATTTGTCGTAAGTATATTTGTGCTGTTTATTACTCCTTCTGATGTTCTGTAAATAAGCAGGTGGATATCTGTGACGGGGTCACACAGCACCTTGCACAGAGGAAGTGCTTAAGGGTATTAACTACCCGAGTGAACGTTAGTCCACGTGTTCCCGGCCTCAAAGGGAACGGTTTGCTACTTAGAAGAGTAGATTTAAGACTGATGTATTTATAAGCATGGTTAGCTTGGGTTCCATACAAGCTAGAGGTTACCTATAGTGGAGCTAAGTAGTCATGCTCTGACTGGCTCCGAGAGCACCTGGTACCGTGTACCAGGTGTCCACAAGATTGACGGGTCACTATTTATGAAACCTGGGGCACACTGGATTGTTATAATATCAATGAGCGGGAGCAACCTGAAGGTTCACGTGCCATTTGCTAGCGTGTTTGAGGCTTCATCGATGGACAAGGAATTACACAAAAATTGGGACGCGTTTAACGAATACCTGAATGAGTACCAGGCGAGGACGCACCAGCTCTTTCGACTCCGCAGCTCGACTTCGGTAATTCGCCCTAGCGCAGATATTTGAGCGCGACGTTCCGCAGATGACGCAGGATCGGCAGACACAGGCGATTCTTCTCTATCACTAATTTCCGATTTCAAGACATTTTTGATCAAACTCATTTGCACACATGGGTGGAGGAGGAAAAGTCACAGTACGGGTCAGCGGAAGATCTACTTTGCAAAGTCGACGGAGTGCAAGGCCGATATCAAGACTGCTGTGACCTGGAACAAAGAAGAAAAGAGATTTATGGCTCGTGTGACTGGCTACAGCACAAGCCACTGTGGTGTTGGAATTCCCACGTGAACTCTAGCTACAAATGTAGTTAGGACGTTCCCACAACAATACGTCTACTAGGATAGTAAACGATCGTTCGGGCGGACCTGAAGACCCCAGTTCTGCCCTTGCACCTGGACAAACTGGACCTTGTAAACTACTTATATAGACCAACCAGTAAAAATAAGAACACGCTACTAGCACGAGCAAAGCTAGCAGGTGTTTTGAATCCTCGTGGTCCCAACAGCGGAAGGGTACCAGGCACGGATAAGCCTTTTACGAGATCACCGAGTGTTCAACACTCGGTTGGAAGAATAAAAGGGAGGCAATCCAAGCACTCCCAGTCGTGCAAATAGGCAGCAATAAGCCGTCACGTAAAAACCTCCCGATAGTAATCGGCCAATACACAAAGTCTCTTGGCCTTGCCGGATGAACCCTCGCTACAGAGCTTCGAGTTCACCGACAGGCATAACACACTCAAACAAGCTTGACCTGACGCTTACCTTGAAGCCGGACGTCGCTCTGTGTGCTTGAGTGGAAATTCTGTTCTGTATTTAAGCTTACCCTTTCGGGTCTATTCCTAATAAGAAGTCCTAATCAAGTTTACAAATATCAAGTGAACAATGATCCGTTATGGATCTTCTTGCATGCCAAGCGTCGTCTGCACCGTCGCATGAGTATCTTTAACGGCCCGCGCCCTGTCCCAGACGGTGAATGCGTCTTCCAAGGGTCGTTGAGTCTTCCGTGAGCTCATCCCAACCGCCACCGAGGGTTCGTACCGTAGATGGTCCGCTGAATGCGAATCCGGCCAGTCCATTATTATTAATAAGGACAGCCTGGATTCAGTTACATATGGACTGTATCCAATATCCGTTGATAGTTCGGAAGTGACGCCGTCGAGTCCCTTGCACCTTGGCGTCTCCGTACATCACATGACCGAGGGCTCGTCGCTTGAACATCTTGGGCGGTGTCACGTCTTTGTCGACGGGTGATAATCCGCAACTACGGAGAAATTACTACACCACAACTGCCCCTGTCGCAATGGAAGCCACAGTACTGGTGCCCGTTGTGACCTTTCTTCATTCTCCAATTCACCATCCAGTCACCGTATATCCAAGCGTTTGAATCGAGCTGTGTCCGACGCGTTTCAGCGTTTCAACCCTCGCCGACGTCGCGAGAACAGCTGGAGGTACGTCAGCTCATCTTTCCCTTGAATCATCGGCGCCTTGCTCATCATCCTGCATTACCCGTCTTGTTTCTTAGGAGGGCAAGACCGAGGGTTCGAACGCCCCTCAGTCTGCTACATTTCCCCCGACAGCAGCGTCATCAGCCGGTCCTCCGGCGCTTCCTGCCCCGGACTCTTCACCCCCTACGGTAGCTCCTGCGGCACTCCCTGTCGCCGCTGAATCCGCGGAGATGACTCCTGCTGCTCCTCCTGCGCCTGCTGGTGGTCCACCACCACTCACCGAGGATTCGCTGCGCGCCATGCTGGCTGAAAGTACGGAGGCATCGGTCGATCACATGATGACCTCGATAATTCCGTACTTGACTGCAATGGCTCGTCACCAAGTGCAGCTCAGCGTTGCGCCTTCTCTCCACGGCGATGTCCACGCTCAACGTCGCCTCAAGACTGCTGTTGGTTCGATGATGTCCTCGCTGCGGTACAACCTCTTCCTGACGCGCTGTCGGCATTACCCGAACGAGTTGCCAACTTGGAGCGTCAGTTGCGGTTTGCTCAGTCCGAGGCTGCTGCCGCCGTACGTTCGGTGGCGCCCGAAATCATGGGGCTCGTGAGAACGCGGAGGCGTTCCTCAAGGCTGCCAACGCTGAGATCGAAGCCCTTCACCAGAACGTCAAGATTCTCCGCGAGTCGAACGCCAAGAACGACACCATGCTCGCCAGTGTTCAAGCCACCATGGAGCGACACGCAGAAGACTTGAATCGTCTGCACTGCGAGGTCCAAGCTCGGGACGTTTTCATCGCCACGTTGAACAAGAAGCTGGCTCGTGAACGCGAGGTATACAAGTCTTCAATTGGAGCGAATACCGAGCACACTCGGAAGCTTCATCTCCTTCTGGTCAATCTTGCCCAGGGCAAGTATGTTGACAACGACAAGCTCAAGGTCCTCGAGAACCAGCAAGACCGTAACACTCGTCTCCTCCAAGTGAATCGCACCCTCTGTGCACACGTGAGTCTGGCCGGGATGGATCCCGAGGTACTGCGTCTGGCTGTTGATGGTACGTTCCCGATGTTGCTCTTTCCACCGTGTGTTCAACAACTAACGTTCGTCCACAATCCTTCGTGATAGGTCTGACTGCGGGTGAGCTGGACCTGGACGCCCTGGACTTAGATCAAGGGACGTTGGTCGCTTTGCAGCGCATACAGTCTGCTGCCGCGTCTTCGGACGATCCTCAAGCTCTCCCTGCAGCCTTGGCCAAGGCCGCTCACCAAGTGGCTCATGGGAATTTCCACAAGCGCCTTCAACCAGGTGGCGAGGATTCAGACGACAAACCGGACGACTCTGACGAAGACAAGGCCCCCATCCAAACGGACAAGGCCCCCATCCAAACGGACAAGGCCAGTACTTCGATGGCAGCTGCTGGTCTCGGTGATGCGCCACCTGCCGACACTTCAACTCCCAAGTCGGCTCGTAGGTCGCTATTCGGTCCGAAGGCATGGAAGCAAGCGGCACAGAAGAAGCGCAAGAAGACTCGTCCTCGCTCTCCCGCCAAGTCGCCCCGACGTTATATGAAGACTCGGTCCAAGTCTGTACCGTCTTCTCCAAGCTCATGGTCGCCATCTCCTACACCAGCGTCTTCTTCCACTCCCGCCGTGGTCGACCTCAGCGGCGACCAGAGTGACGTGGACATGGTGGATGCTGGCCCAAGCAGTGTCCCATCGGTTCAAGAAACTGCCACAGAGTCTTCGGGTAAAGATGTGGACCCTTGGGATCACAACGATGTTCCTGGTCCTCTTGACGCGCCTTCGCCCCCGCGTCAGGGTCCTCCCGATGTGACCAAGCCACCAGCTTCAACGATATCTCCTTCTCCAGCAGACATACGTGCCGCTGAAGAAGCTCTGCGTGAGGCCGAGGAAATGCGACTCATGTTCGGCTCAAGTGACGAAGGTGAAGAATCGGACCATACTGTTCCACAAGCCAAGTCTGCGTCGTCGTCTGTTGCGACGTCCAAGACAGTTGAAGTCTTGGGAGTGGCTCCAACAGCAGGGCCTGCCCCTGTTGAAGCTGCTCCACCAACCTCCGTGTCTTCAAAGCCGGCTCCGACTGTTCCGGCATCTGCCGTACCCAGCGTGTCTTCGCCCGACTTTTCGATGGAGATTGATGACGATGGAAATACTGATGACGATCGTGGAGATGACGTAGATGACAATGAACTTTCGGTGGATAATTCGCCTGATGCCCCCAGTCGTGGCAGCGATGTTCCGCCACCTACCGATCATTCGAGCACACTCGATGACGAAGATGTCGAAGGTTCCGACGGCAACTGGAGCAATCTTGGCCCAGCTCGTCCTCCGACTCCACCTCGGCCAAATCCTTCGCCGATGGTTACTTCTCCAATCATAGTCGGCGGCCCGCCTCCTTCGTCACCGGCAAGTCACCAAGCACCACCATCTCCACCTCCTGTTCCGGTGTCTCCTCGTCCGTCTTCTTGGACTCTCGATGCTGGACCTGGACGCATGATTACGGCAACCTACACTTCGGTGCCACGTCGTGGTGGTGCACCGTCGGTTGAGCCGTTGCCTCACCGAGTGTTGTCTGGTACTCGCCCTACGGTGCCGGCTTCGTCCACCCTGCCACCGTGGGTTCTTCCGTATGTGGACATGTAGTTTACCGATGCAGGCGCCAAGAAGTGTTTCGAGCGACTCTTGAGCTTAACGCTTCCCGAACCAGCTGGTGAGGTGACCGTGCATACAACGTTGGAGGGTCTCCAAGCGTTCTTTGATTACTCGCATCCTGATCACCCGTACCAGCAACTTCGGCAGCTCTATCCTCTTCAAGCCTGTCTCTTCGACACTGTCGGCTTCAATCCAAGCGTCCCCATCTCAAAGCGTGCTCCGATTGAGACCCGTCTCAAGATGATCTGGGCGAACCTTCGGGGTGACGGCGGGAAGCAAGGTGACCTCGGGTTCGCATTGTGGGAGCGTCTCCACTGGCTTCCGTTAGCTGGTATTGAACGAGGTCTCGCTGAAGAAGCTAAAAAGGTTGGCCACGACAAGGAACGCTTGAAGGAACTGAGAGCTGTGTTAAAGAAGCTCTTCAGTGAGCGCGACCGTCGTACCGATCGTCTTCGTAACAAGTACCGTGAGCAGTACATGGCATGGAGTCGTGACTCGGTTTCTTCTGGTACTTCTGGCGCCCCATTCATTCGTCCCGAGTTGCTCTTGGAGCCGTCGAAGCCGTGGTACCCCATTGAAAACTTGCCGTTCGCACATCGGACTTCCGACTGGCTCTCCGAAGTTCCGGCTCTCGATGCTCGTCAACCCTGGCGTACTGGATGGATGAATGCGCCGCATCAGCACCCGTACAACACCACGTACTTCCCGTGCCAGTGTGATCCGTAGCTTTTCAATCCTCGTGGTACGCGTTTCGTGAACGTGTATCGAAGCGTGGTGGTTGATCCGTCTCTGGATGCCGGTGAGTTTATTCCAACTTGGCGTTCGTTGTTTGACTCGCCACCGGGTACTCCACGTCCTCCCCTGGCTGCTGCTCCTGTTGAAGCTAGTGCCGAGGATTCGCAGGGTCCGGCTGCAGCTCCAGCTGCTGAGGCTCCGGTTCCTGATGAAGAGGAGAAGGAGAGTGGTGACTCGACTTCGTTGGTACTCTTGGCCACTGCGGATAGGCAATTGGAATCGCTTTGAATCCTCGCTGCATGTTCCACGACGTTCGCCAGCATCTCAGCTAACTGTTGAGGGGTCCCGCGAGGTTTCGTTTTCAGTGGTCGCGCCTCGGCCGATATTCATGTTTTCTTATTCTTAATCCACTTCCACAGCGTAATCATGTTCATGCTGTTCTTCAAATGCATATACAATTTGTTGTTGCAGTAACGTTTTTCGTCTGTTACCATAGGCAGCATCGCCCTGTGGACAGTTCACACGTGATCCAGTCACGCTAGGCTTCGTCCGCCACTTGCGCCATCTGCAGCCGATTCTCGCTCTTCTTGGCTCGCAAATAGTCGTACAGCAGACCTCCACATGACAAGTTGGATGCTGGTTCCCAAGTTGGATCTTCATAACCCACCCACTTGACTTTAAACTCGCGTACAGCACGCTCCGTGCTCGTCGACAGTGGTGTTCTGTCGTCGAGGATGGCCTCGACTTCATATTCACCGGCAACTTGATCTCGTTCCCAGCTGTCTTCAGGCAATAGTTCCTCGTCGAAATCGAGTCTTGCTTCATTAGTCGCGTCTGGTACCAACCGAGTGTTCGGTCGACTGTTGAATTCGTTGATAGCCTTGAGTCTCGACACATGCACTACTGGGTAGAAGCGATACCCACTTCGGTCTGGCAGTTCCAGGTAGTACGCAAACGCTTCCACCTTGCGCTTGATCCGAAAAGGTCCATGCCACCGATGAGCTCATTTCTTCGTCAGGCCTGGTTTGACGTGTTCCATGTACAGCCATGCCCTGCTCCCAACCTCAAACAGAGATCTCGGTGGGGCTCATACATGATGCTTTGTCTCTTCTGAAGCTTCTGGAGGGCCCACCGAGTGTTCATTTCCACTTGGTAGAGGTACAGTTTTTTTTCAGTCGACTCAGGGCATCATTATGCTTTTTAGCCCTTCGCTCCTTTTCTACAGCCTGATAATCTTTGGCCATAGTGAGGGCGACCTCATGTTGTCGATTGATCTCACGCCGCCACGCCAGTGCGTCAGACTGCTTGCCGGGTCCTCGTTTGAGCGATGACGACATTGCCCTCAACGTCGACTAAGCATCCCAACCGTGAGCGAGGTAGAACGGTGTTTCCTTCCTCGTAGTGTCCTGAGAAGTATTAATAGCAAATACCAGCTTCTCCGCGATTTCGTCCCAATCTTGCTGTAGAGGGTCTTCCGCGTACACTCGTACGGAACCCATCACCGACTTCACCGATCGTTCCTGCTGTTTATTAGCCTGTGGCCGATAGCTCAAAGTTGCTCGTGATCTTGACTGCGTCATCTCTGCGGACGCTTGAAAAACCTCGCTCATGAAGCGTGGGTCGCGGTCGTGCCTTATTAATGATGGGGCTCCGAACCGTCGGTACACACATTCTTCGAACACTTGGGCAACACTCAGTGCAATCGTATCCGACATAGCCTTGGTAATAACGAATCCCGTGAACGAGCACTGAAATAGGAGCAACGCCGTGTTCCCCCTGCGAGATTTCGGTAGTGGGATCACAAAATCCATCGAGACGATCAGGAAAGGTCGTTCGGCTAGTACGTTGCCAGGCGAGTATCCACGAAGCTGCGGACGGCTTTTACTCGAGCTGCAATCTGGACATGACTTCACATGCTTCTCCATGTTAGCGTACAAGCCGATCCAATAATAATCGGACTTAACGCGATGGAACGTTCTCACCACACCTTGATGTCCTCCTTCCAGCGAGTCGTGGCAGTTCTGTAGGACCTCTTAAATCATCGTTGTTGGTACTACAAGCCGCAGCTCTGTCTCTTCTTGCCAACCGTGGTCGTACCGACGATTCAATCCAAGATAGTGAAGCACGCCGTTTTCTGATAACACGAACCGGTCAGCATACTTCCAGGCATCTCGAGCTTCTTTGCAACTCAGCTCTTCTGCTTGGTCCTGAAGCACCTTCTTGATGTTAGACCACTTCTGCTCTTCGTCTTGTGCCACCATTATCCGTCTGCGTCGTTCCCGCTGTATCACTACCGGGTCAACATCCTCTGCATCGGGCAATGCTGCTGGTACAGTCTTGTGAGGATGGTCTGGCAAATCTTCGCCGATTGAATCTTCGGTGGACGTCTCTCGTCGTTCTACATGCTGTTCTTGAGCTTTTGAGACCCCCTCCGAGTGTTCGTCTGCAAACCTGACGCATTTCCTGGCTTTCGTCTGTCGCCTAGTCATCACTGCCATATTACCATAATCGCACTCTGGTGAGCGTAATCAACCACGAAATTTTCGAAAGTTTTCCACTTTGAAGACTCGCTTCCTGACAGTACATGTACTTGACGCTCTGCTCCACGTGACGAAACATCTATCGAGTCTTCATCCGGCTCGTAGATCATTTCCTGGATACGATTCAGCGACGCCAATTCCGACTTGCGAGTTCCAGACAAGATGACACGACTGACCTTTGATTCCAGCGCTTCAGTGGCTAACGAATCCGCGGCAGCGTTGAATTCTCGTACAACGTGAAGATATTTAACTGATCGAAGCTTGGCCACGAGTTCCTTGTGAGCATTCAGCAGCGCTAGCAGAGCTTCTTTCCTGCATCCGATCACCCCTAGTGATTGTTGAATCGCGAGCCTTGAGTCACCAACGATGACTAAATCCTCGGCACCGTGCGCAATAGCAGCCTTGACACCGTTAATCATCCCTGTGTACTCTACCTCATTCACCGTGGTGGCCGAGAGGTAAGCGTTTGCAGCAATCACTATCTCCCACTCAGCAAGGCTCCACAGCACCCATGAACAACTCCCGTAGCCACCGTACTTCTCTGTCTTCGCTGATCCGCCAAAAGACATGACGAATCCGCTGTAATTACGGGGAAGCCTGGCGTACAGCAACGCGGGATCCATTCGAATAGTCGGGGAACCCTTGTTTGGAGGTGCCACCGGCGCGAGTGAGTCTTCCAGGTCGACGAAGCTCGTGATGCTTGACTGCAGTAGCTGCGCGAAGGCGACATCCTTCTCCTTCACGCGCTTCACCTTCAAGTGCCACTGCGATAGCAGCACTGCAAACTGGACTGCGCGTCCGAAGAGAGACTTCGACTTATGTACCTACTCTAACGTCGAGAATCGTGTATAGACATGTTGCGTCTTTCCTGCCAGCTGAACGTAACCGATCTTCAACAGCAAGAGTAACGCCAAAACTTCCTTCTCGGCAGGATGGTAGTTCATCTCGGCCTCCTTGAGCACCCGACCGAGGAACCGTACGGGGTGTAACTTGCCTTCATGTTCTTGCATTAGCGTAGTGCTCAACGCCCATTCATTCGCAAAGAGCATGACGTGAACTGCTTTCGACCGATCGAAGTGCCTGAGGATGGGTGAATGTGAAAGACTCGCCTTCAATTTCTCGAAGGAACGACGTGCCACAGAAAGGCCACTTTCAACGGCAAAGTCTTCATCCTTAAGCTGGTACAGTGCCGCACCGTAGACCGCAAAGTCTTGAATGAAGCGGCTGTAGTAATTAACCGCTCCAAGAAACGACTGCATGCCCTTCTTACTCGTCGGAAACAAAAGCTCGGTGATGGCCGCAAGCTTCTTGGGATCAGCCCTGATACCTTCTGGCGAAATTTTATGCAACAGAAAGTCCACCTTGGGCTGGTAGAAGATGCTCTTGGTGAAGCTAATGCTGATCCGACACTGTGCAAATCATGCCAGTAATCGGTCCAGCGTCGCCAGGCAGCTGTCAAAATCCTCGCCACCGAAGCAAATATCATCCACAAACGATCGTCGACCAAACACAGGTACCAGCGATGATTCGTCTGGCTCCCCGCTCGTAAACATGTCAGCGATGGGGCTGTTGACGAGTTGTAGTACAGGGTCGGTCTCTACCGGTGCTTCGCGGTCTGCCGCGAACTTCGTTTGAAACGAACCCTCGGTGCTTGGCCTACGACGTTCCTTGGCTTGTTCTTCAGCTAAACGCATCTTCTCCGAGTATTTAAACCAACCTCCTTTCGGTTGAACGAACCCCCAGAGTGCGCTGTAAATCATACGCTGGTAGATCATCGACGCGTTCTTTAGCCCGAGGGGCATGCGTAACCACTCGAAATGCCCGAGTGCGCAGACAAACGCCGACACTTTACGTGCTCGCAAGGTCATCATGATCGCCCAGAAGCCGCTTGCTGCATCCAGCAAGCAGAACCATAGGTAGCACTCGAGATCGGCTAACAGGTCGTCGACTAGCGGCATTACATACTCCATGATCGCGGTGATAGCATTCACCATCTTGTAATCAATGCAGAGACGGATGTCCAGCCCGTTCTTTTTCATCACAATCACGATCGGCGATGCCCATGGACTGTCTGAAAAGACGATCAGTCCTGCTCGCAACAAAGCGCGCAGCAACTCGTACAGTTTGCCGAGAAATCGTAGCGGCACGCGCCGGGCACGCTGTTTATTTGGGGCGTGCCCCTGTGTGTCGATATCGCATACCGCGTCGTAGGCTGGCGGCGGCAGTGCGTTACCACTAGCAATCAGGATGTGCTCGTGGTTCTTCAGCGTCGCGACCAGACGTTTTCGGCGATCGGTCGACAGCTGAGGATCAGCAACATTGGATGCATTGTAGTCTATTGTCGTGTTGATCTCTTCGGTCAGGTCCGGCAGGAATGCCAGCTCCTTCGCGTAGTCTTCTAAGTCAATGGTGTTCGTAGAAGCCATTTCTCGTATCGTCTGTTGCTTCATTTCCTTCGGTCGTTAATACTCGAGCAACCGAGATGTACGTTCCGTCCAAAGTCGCTACGGACTCTTCTCTTGACTCAACATCGGCATTCGCTTTGATTTCAACAGTCGGTACTGGGTCCATCACCTTCCCATCCTGGTTTTCCATCTCTGGGCCACCTGCCGAGTCGCTGTTCGCAATATTGAATGCGCAGGCAGCCGACATATGGGGCTGTTGACTTTTGTTCAGCGCCTCGGTCGGCCGTTGTCTTGACAGTTCGGTATTCGCACCAATCTCGCAACGAACACTCGGTGCCGTATTCAACACCTTCAGCGCGATGGCTGCATCCTCTGGATCAACCACCGATGTCTCGTTCGCAGATTTGGCTGTACACAAGGCCGGGACAGCTTCGTCAAAACTGGTGACTCCATTTAATCCAGTGCTGTTACTTGTCGCTTCCGTGGTCACCCCAGACTTGACACGAACACTCGTTGGCATATGTACCACGTTTACCGGCCTCAGTAGTTCGTGTGTACGCACTACCGAGGCTTCGTTCGCGTTATAGCCTCCGCCATGGGTTGTCGTGTATGTGTCCACTGGTTTTTCGGAAGGCTGACCGTCGGCCGAATCCCCGGCTGTCACCCCAGACGCCAGACAGGCTTCCACTCGTTCACGTTCCTCCATGATCAGTGCCCAGCGCTCTGCACACGTCAGACGATCACTTGAGTCCACTAGCGGGTCTTCTAGAGGCCGTGCTAGCACCCCACTGGGTTCTGGATAGTACGGTCGCTCAACTGCCGAAGGCTGAGTTGCAAGCCATTGCTCGTAGATTTCACATTCACGCTGAAAGAGCCCGCGGTCTCTGCAACCTTCGTAGGCCAACACTTGCCAGTCTTGGTACTTCTTGGAATCTAGACGCACATAGCCGTCACCCTCGCGGCAAATCCCCATCTGGAATCCACATTGCGACCGAGTCGTGTGCTGGTAGGTACACAGTTCGGTCAGACACGTTGGTCAGCCGAATGCTCCGAGGTCGTCCACGTCGAAACCTCGTCACTGACGGGATTAACTTGTTCGTTCGACGAACCCACAGTACGTGTTCTTCCAGCCCGACTTGACGCTTCGTTAGTCGATATTCTCGCCACTCGTGCGCTTGAATGTCCAAACGCTCGGGTGGCCCGGCGTTAACATGGGAGCCGTACTCTTCGCTGTCGATCATGTTCTTGGTCTTGATCAGTGGGATTTGAACTTCGTGCGGTAATTGCGCCGCGCCGTGAAACAGGTCCAACCGGATCCCAGCTGGGATCATAAAGTCGGTCCCGAGTACCACGTCGACGCCTGCACTATGCGCCATTACCCACATCTCGAACTCGTACGCCATCTCCCATCCGAGCGTAATCTTGACGCACGCTCGTTGCGTCGTAGACACCTTGCCTTCGCTAACTCCTTGAATGTCAATGCGGCGTCCGTGATCGGGTACATCTCGGAGTCGCAACTTCTTGGCAAAGGCGTCCGTGATCACACTAACGCTCGCTCCTGTGTCGAGGAGGATCCTCGTTCGCTGGTCATTCACAGCGCCTTGAACCAGAGCTCTCATTCTGATCCGTCGGTCGAATTTCTTGGCCGACCACCACCCCTGTCTCTCGCCAGGGTTCAACTTCATCATCTTGGAGTGACCCTTGGGCTCGTCTCGCGCTGCACTCGAAACCATGCCGAACGAGCCCTCGCTGGTGCCCTCATCAGCGTCACCACGCCCCACTCTCTCTCCAACACCTCCACCGAGGATTCTTCTCCTCTCCTTTTCATTTTCCGTCGCGTTCACACTTGTTACGTAATTATCAGGCCATTCACTCTGCCCCATGAAAGCAAAGATACACTCTGCTTCCATTGAAGGCTCGGTTAACTGTGGCAGCCCGATAGGGACCAACCCAGCTGTAGTTGGCGGGCTGCCTAGTTTAAATGGCGTTCCTGAACGGCGGTCTTGAACTCTGGTGGGAGTTCCTCCTTCGTGCCTTTAGTGCGCACGAATTTGGCAAGGTCTTGGAAGTTGCGGAAAAGTTCACATTGTCCAGCATCGTGGAGTTGTTTGCAGAACTTGCATCGCTTGTTACAGAAGTGGGCGGAGTGACTCATGCCGCCGCACACCGCGCATGGTCCGTACTGTGGGCGTCGGTTGTCGCGGTTGAAGTAACGTCGACCGCGTTGGTTCCTGATTGAACCCACGGTCACCACCTCGGCGATCTTGATTGAAGCCATTCTCGCGATCAGGCGTGTTTCCACGCGATTGACGGTTGTCTGAACGTGCGTAGGTGCCTTCAGCAGCTGCACGGCGCTCATTTTCGTTAGCAGCGGTGAGGTATCGGTCATTTTCACCCAATGAGAAATCACCGTCCGTATTATCGGGCTGCAAGTCGTTGTACTCGTCTTGGACATCGTTGTAAGCGTTCGGATCTTCATTCGAATACTCGGTACCCCCTAGAACAGCTTCACGACCCTCAAATTCAGCTAGTAGATCATCCATCGAGACATCAATGAGCGTCACTCTCGGTTTATTGCGATAGTCGTCACGGCGACAGTCAGGTTCGTGGTCACGTCGATTGCTGCGGGCGTACGCATCATCGCGTCGGGCGTCACTCCTTTTGGAGTGTCGATTCTCACCGTCACGCTTAGCCATTCGTTCCTTACCCTTGAAAACATCTTCGATTATCTCTTCGAGCTCGTGCATGTCGGTGACTCGGGTGTGGTAGAGACTCTCCGCCAACTTGTCGTCACCGCACGTAGCCAGGAATTGCTGTACGTGCTCGTTCGCGTCACGACCACTCTTCTCGAAATGAAGACGGGCGTTCCGAGCGTAGCCATTCAGCCTGTTTATGTAGTCGCACAGATATTCGTTACGTTCCCGCTTGGCAGAGTAGTAACGTGACAGTGCCGTCTGCGTGAACTGCGAGCAGTAATAGCGGATGAACGCATCGCTCAGCAGCTTCCACTTGCGCTTCGTCTTCTTCGGAAGTTGACGGAACCAATGAATGGCTCCGTCCCGGAGACTAAGCTCATATTAATTGCATAATTTATCGGCATCTGTGTGGGTTCCAGTCATTTCGTAGACGAATGCACGGAGCCACTGCATACAGTTCTCGCTCTTGTTGCGAGAGCCTGAGAACGGCGTGATACGATCCAATGGTCGGTGCGATGTCATTTCAATCCTCGGTGTCGGGTCCACGTCGTTCAGCGTCGCCAACTCATTCATCTGACGCATCAACTCAACTTGCGGATCTTCCTCGTCGAATGTACGCACCAAAATATCATCGTCACTTGACGAACCATCGCTGTCGACTTGACGACGTCCGGCACCACCTTTGGGAGATCGCGGACCACCTCGGTGACCAAACCAACCCTCGTTGCCAGCGTAAACACGCTGCATACGGCTCTCCAAACGTGGCGTAACCATGTGCGAGTCTTGAAAGTACGGTGAAGCTTCAGTAGTGCCAAAGGCCCCACGCTCAGCTCCACGCTTGGTCGGAGGAGTACGAACGAGTCGTTGGGGTGTCGGCGGCAGTAAAACCGTGGACGGATCTTCATCTTGAACGATCGTTCGATTCACAGGCTGCTTTCCGGCGTTGATGCCAACAGCGCCAAACGCCTTCCGAAGCTTCTTCTTCCATTTCTGGAGATCAGCTCCGGCTTCATGTGGACTCCAATCTTGGAGCGACATCGTCGATGGGTACGTCTCGTTCTCGAAGCCCAACGACAACAGTAGTGAGACTGAATACTCGGCAACTTGGCTAGTCGACACCGAGTTGACTGGGTATTGAAGTTCCTGCGCAAGCGCAGGCCAGTCGGCCTTTCTCTTGGGGATGGACTTGAACAGCTGCATCCACTCATCATTCTGCATCAGCACTTGTACGCGGTCGAAAACGCGCTTGGCGGCTGGTGTATCACCGTTGATAGGTGGGCGAGGTGCCTTCAGCAGTGCTGAATGCTTTGCACTCGCCACCGAAGGTTTAGAACCCTCGGTCCCATCGTCATAATCTTCGTAGGCGGGTTCCGGTCCCGCAACATCATCGAGCTCGTCGGCGAGGTTTCTCGAAAGGGACCTGGTCGCCCCGCTCAGCCCCGATGATAGCGTGGCCGTCTCCGGCGTCGCTGCGCCTGGCTCTGGAGCCGGCGTCTTGTCTTCGTAATCTTCATAATCGTGGGCGTCAGGACCGATATCCGCTTCGTCGTCGAAGCTCACTGAAAGCTCGGTGGCGGCTGCAAAGCGCGCAGCCGGGCTTGAACTCTCGTTGCGAGCCCCGCCAGACTTGGCAGGCGTAACTGGTACCGTCGGTTGTCCTTTCGCCTTGTTTCTTGTTTTCGTTTTCTTGTTCTGCTTCTCTTGGTAGCTCGTCAACTGGAAGGCCATACAAACAGTTCACAATGGTCACAATCTGTTCCCGGGTCGCGGCACCAGTTGTGGTGTTGGGACTTCCACGTGAACTCTAGCTACAAATGTAGTTAGGACGTTCCCACAACAATACGTCTACTAGGATAGTAAACGATCGTTCGGGCGGACCTGAAGACCCCAGTTCTGCCCTTGCACCTGGACAAACTGGACCTTGTAAACTACTTATATAGACCAACCAGTAAAAATAAGAACACGCTACTAGCACGAGCAAAGCTAGCAGGTGTTTTGAATCCTCGTGGTCCCAACAGCGGAAGGGTACCAGGCACGGATAAGCCTTTTACGAGATCACCGAGTGTTCAACACTCGGTTGGAAGAATAAAAGGGAGGCAATCCAAGCACTCCCAGTCGTGCAAATAGGCAGCAATAAGCCGTCACGTAAAAACCTCCCGATAGTAATCGGCCAATACACAAAGTCTCTTGGCCTTGCCGGATGAACCCTCGCTACAGAGCTTCGAGTTCACCGACAGGCATAACACACTCAAACAAGCTTGACCTGACGCTTACCTTGAAGCCGGACGTCGCTCTGTGTGCTTGAGTGGAAATTCTGTTCTGTATTTAAGCTTACCCTTTCGGGTCTATTCCTAATAAGAAGTCCTAATCAAGTTTACAAATATCAAGTGAACAATGATCCGTTATGGATCTTCTTGCATGCCAAGCGTCGTCTGCACCGTCGCATGAGTATCTTTAACGGCCCGCGCCCTGTCCCAGACGGTGAATGCGTCTTCCAAGGGTCGTTGAGTCTTCCGTGAGCTCATCCCAACCGCCACCGAGGGTTCGTACCGTAGATGGTCCGCTGAATGCGAATCCGGCCAGTCCATTATTATTAATAAGGACAGCCTGGATTCAGTTACATATGGACTGTATCCAATATCCGTTGATAGTTCGGAAGTGACGCCGTCGAGTCCCTTGCACCTTGGCGTCTCCGTACATCACATGACCGAGGGCTCGTCGCTTGAACATCTTGGGCGGTGTCACGTCTTTGTCGACGGGTGATAATCCGCAACTACGGAGAAATTACTACACCACAACTGCCCCTGTCGCAATGGAAGCCACAGTACTGGTGCCCGTTGTGACCTTTCTTCATTCTCCAATTCACCATCCAGTCAACGTATGTCCAAGCGTTTGAATCGAGCTGTGTCCGACGCGTTTCAGCGTTTCAACCCTCGCCGACGTCGCGAGAACAGCTGGAGGTACGTCAGCTCATCTTTCCCTTGAATCATCGGCGCCTTGCTCATCATCCTGCATTACCCGTCTTGTTTCTTAGGAGGGCAAGACCGAGGGTTCGAACGCCCCTCAGTCTGCTACATTTCCCCCGACAGCAGCGTCATCAGCCGGTCCTCCGGCGCTTCCTGCCCCGGACTCTTCACCCCCTACGGTAGCTCCTGCGGCACTCCCTGTCGCCGCTGAATCCGCGGAGATGACTCCTGCTGCTCCTCCTGCGCCTGCTGGTGGTCCACCACCACTCACCGAGGATTCGCTGCGCGCCATGCTGGCTGAAAGTACGGAGGCATCGGTCGATCACATGATGACCTCGATAATTCCGTACTTGACTGCAATGGCTCGTCACCAAGTGCAGCTCAGCGTTGCGCCTTCTCTCCACGGCGATGTCCACGCTCAACGTCGCCTCAAGACTGCTGTTGGTTCGATGATGTCCTCGCTGCGGTACAACCTCTTCCTGACGCGCTGTCGGCATTACCCGAACGAGTTGCCAACTTGGAGCGTCAGTTGCGGTTTGCTCAGTCCGAGGCTGCTGCCGCCGTACGTTCGGTGGCGCCCGAAATCATGGGGCTCGTGAGAACGCGGAGGCGTTCCTCAAGGCTGCCAACGCTGAGATCGAAGCCCTTCACCAGAACGTCAAGATTCTCCGCGAGTCGAACGCCAAGAACGACACCATGCTCGCCAGTGTTCAAGCCACCATGGAGCGACACGCAGAAGACTTGAATCGTCTGCACTGCGAGGTCCAAGCTCGGGACGTTTTCATCGCCACGTTGAACAAGAAGCTGGCTCGTGAACGCGAGGTATACAAGTCTTCAATTGGAGCGAATACCGAGCACACTCGGAAGCTTCATCTCCTTCTGGTCAATCTTGCCCAGGGCAAGTATGTTGACAACGACAAGCTCAAGGTCCTCGAGAACCAGCAAGACCGTAACACTCGTCTCCTCCAAGTGAATCGCACCCTCTGTGCACACGTGAGTCTGGCCGGGATGGATCCCGAGGTACTGCGTCTGGCTGTTGATGGTACGTTCCCGATGTTGCTCTTTCCACCGTGTGTTCAACAACTAACGTTCGTCCACAATCCTTCGTGATAGGTCTGACTGCGGGTGAGCTGGACCTGGACGCCCTGGACTTAGATCAAGGGACGTTGGTCGCTTTGCAGCGCATACAGTCTGCTGCCGCGTCTTCGGACGATCCTCAAGCTCTCCCTGCAGCCTTGGCCAAGGCCGCTCACCAAGTGGCTCATGGGAATTTCCACAAGCGCCTTCAACCAGGTGGCGAGGATTCAGACGACAAACCGGACGTCTCTGACGAAGACAAGGCCCCCATCCAAACGGACAAGGCCCCCATCCAAACGGACAAGGCCAGTACTTCGATGGCAGCTGCTGGTCTCGGTGATGCGCCACCTGCCGACACTTCAACTCCCAAGTCGGCTCGTAGGTCGCTATTCGGTCCGAAGGCATGGAAGCAAGCGGCACAGAAGAAGCGCAAGAAGACTCGTCCTCGCTCTCCCGCCAAGTCGCCCCGACGTTATATGAAGACTCGGTCCAAGTCTGTACCGTCTTCTCCAAGCTCATGGTCGCCATCTCCTACACCAGCGTCTTCTTCCACTCCCGCCGTGGTCGACCTCAGCGGCGACCAGAGTGACGTGGACATGGTGGATGCTGGCCCAAGCAGTGTCCCATCGGTTCAAGAAACTGCCACAGAGTCTTCGGGTAAAGATGTGGACCCTTGGGATCACAACGATGTTCCTGGTCCTCTTGACGCGCCTTCGCCCCCGCGTCAGGGTCCTCCCGATGTGACCAAGCCACCAGCTTCAACGATATCTCCTTCTCCAGCAGACATACGTGCCGCTGAAGAAGCTCTGCGTGAGGCCGAGGAAATGCGACTCATGTTCGGCTCAAGTGACGAAGGTGAAGAATCGGACCATACTGTTCCACAAGCCAAGTCTGCGTCGTCGTCTGTTGCGACGTCCAAGACAGTTGAAGTCTTGGGAGTGGCTCCAACAGCAGGGCCTGCCCCTGTTGAAGCTGCTCCACCAACCTCCGTGTCTTCAAAGCCGGCTCCGACTGTTCCGGCATCTGCCGTACCCAGCGTGTCTTCGCCCGACTTTTCGATGGAGATTGATGACGATGGAAATACTGATGACGATCGTGGAGATGACGTAGATGACAATGAACTTTCGGTGGATAATTCGCCTGATGCCCCCAGTCGTGGCAGCGATGTTCCGCCACCTACCGATCATTCGAGCACACTCGATGACGAAGATGTCGAAGGTTCCGACGGCAACTGGAGCAATCTTGGCCCAGCTCGTCCTCCGACTCCACCTCGGCCAAATCCTTCGCCGATGGTTACTTCTCCAATCATAGTCGGCGGCCCGCCTCCTTCGTCACCGGCAAGTCACCAAGCACCACCATCTCCACCTCCTGTTCCGGTGTCTCCTCGTCCGTCTTCTTGGACTCTCGATGCTGGACCTGGACGCATGATTACGGCAACCTACACTTCGGTGCCACGTCGTGGTGGTGCACCGTCGGTTGAGCCGTTGCCTCACCGAGTGTTGTCTGGTACTCGCCCTACGGTGCCGGCTTCGTCCACCCTGCCACCGTGGGTTCTTCCGTATTGTCTTCTCGAGCTCGGTTCAACGGGAGCAAAATGCCATCTTCTCTTCAGCCAGATCTCTCCAGGGTGGCTTGATTTACTACCTCTTATACCTTATGTAGTGCCCCAGAAACCTTCATTTTTTATAATTGGGAATTCTTGCTTTTGCAAAAATAGTGCTGCACATCAATGATTTACTTCAAATATTTACCGACCCCTTATTGACCTAAGCAATTAATAAGGAGCAGTAAGCTTCCTCAAGGCGTAAACCTCAGGTCGTAGCTCACCGCGTCCTCTAAGGTCTTTCGTTAGTGTTGAGTATGTGGTGAAGTGCTTTCTCAGAAATAAGAGAATGGGCCTGACGCGGGGTCACTATCCCGAATCAGTGACAATTTCAAGTGATTAGAGGGGATTTGGGTTGTTTGGCACGGGTACAAGTTGCCTGTGGTGGATTAGCCATGACGAGCAGCACCCCGTATGGAATGACGATGGAACTGGTATGAGCGATGTACGAGAAGGCTAGATCCACCAAGACTTATCTCAGATCCACCCTTACCTGGATCCACTTAGATGGATATGGGATATACTATATAAGAGTGGATCGAGTGTGGATCCTATGAAGGAATGATGGTAGGTGCCCTCTGAAGGTGGATCTAGTAACCACGGTTAACAAGAAGTCAGGATCCACCGCGAGGTGCCCCGGATCCCATACTTCCGCGTTCGGATCCAAGGAGGGAAGATCCCGCATAGAAGGACCTGGATCCAGGGTACAGGGATGAGGGATGCAGTGGATCTGGAACTTTCGTGGGACAATGGAGATCACAGACGGTTGCAAGATGATGTTGGATGATTGGAGAGCTCGGATCCACGGCGAGTGTACAATTACAGTGAAGTGGATCCAAGCGACCTGGATCCGGATGAGTGTACCCATAATAGGGTGACCATAATGATTACGTCATGGATCCGGTGGATCTGAAGATAACACAGCTGGGATGATGGGTCAAGGGAAGAAGGGATATGCAGCCGAGCCTGGTAAAGGATTTAGCAGGTGAAAGACATAGAAGGTAGAAATCCAGGCAGGTATAGGCTTAAATATCAATACAGACTTCTATTTGCACGATAACACGCAAGTGCCTTCCTGTCCTCAAGAACCGGAACTACATTGGCCGTACGAGCTCGGAGAAGGTTGGGAATTGCGAATCTAGTGTTGGTAGTGATAACTGGATAATACATTGGCCAGTTCCTACAACCTAGTAAGCTTTCCCATACACGTGCAGATCCGACGGGTTAACCGAATTTACTACTTGGTCGGTTATACCCTAGAGGCTCCCAACTCTCAAGATCCCGTCACAGGAGGCGGCAAGTACGACGCAAAGGAACTACAAAGGCAAGGGAACACACCCGCAAGGCAACCCTACGGCCAGATCCACGATCTAGGCCCCGGATCCATAAGCTCGAATATTCGCTTAGGATACGGAACCATCCACGGACAAAGAGTGAAGATTTTCCACTGCTGCTCCACCCCATCCCCACGTCTCGCCAAGACACTCAAGCTTCACCACTTGAACTCTTCGGAAGTTACCGAGAGAGCAAGATCCCGCCCTACCGACGGGTACACAAGGTGAGGAAAGTTCAGCAGAACACGGATCATCGGGGGGCCCCTCCGTTAGTCGGTGTCTGGGCGCAGTTGGTAAGTTGGATCCAGCAATCTCGCAGATTTTGCTGATCCCGCTACACCACAATTGTGCGCGTGCCCGGATCTTTTGGTGACTCGGGATTTCACCGTGAGTCCCAAGAAGATGCTCAGGGGAAGATTGAGCCAGGGGAAGAGGCGTCGTCGGAGGTCGGATCGACGAAGACGCTGCTGAATGAAACAAGATCCGCGGATCGATGGAGTTTTGGTAGGAACTCTGTCGACGGAAGAGAGGTGGATCCGGATTTAGAAGAAAAACCTCTCTATCCTCCCCAGGTCTCCTCGGGGACCCCTGCGGATCTTGACGCAAGTCAAGATCCGCTAACAAAACAAGGGAAAGTGAAAGCGAAACGGTATGCATTTGCAGATTCACCGGTTAAGCCAACACCGTACCTAAACCCAAGCCCGCAAGTCGAAGAAACGAGAAAGAAGACGAAAACGAGTAAGACTACGCGGAAGAAGATGCAAGCTCCAGAGTCGGAAGAAGACCAAGCTGGATCCAGGTCAAGCTGGCCTGACAAGGATCTCGAGTTTGTGTATCGCCACCAAGCTCTACGCAATTTTCTGCATCAAGATCCCGTCATGCGGATCCTGAATCCACGACAGATCGAAGATCCAAGGAAACCGGTGAGAGCACCAACGAAAACGGCGAACAAGTTGGTGGCAGTCAAAGATCTATTACGTTTGCTTACGGAGTCAGGCATCGTAGCTGGTGTGTTCGACGCAGAGGATATCTTCGAGCTAGACCTGGATCTCATAGTATCCGCGACGCGGGACCTCTTTGCCAGAGTTAAGTCCATCACCGGAGAAAGTTCGCGCACTATGGATCCGGTGTCGTCGCCAAGGATCAGCCAAGCTGCGTCCTTGAACTACGAATCCGCCGCTGAGAATGAGTCAGATACGTTGTCCGAACCACGACGCATGACTTTAGGACCCTCCGGGGCATCCATGCTGGAAGCGCGGGCGAGGATCCGAGGACAGGAAGTCCCTGTGAACGTGAAGGCTCGGGATCCAGTACGCCCTACCCGTGATCTGACACAATCCAGCCAGGATCGAGCCAGATCCGGCAAGAAGCCAGTGTGGTTATCGTCAGATCGGACTCAAGGTAATCGCCTCACGGATCCTGTCTCGCCAGTGGACCAGCCGGCCACAAGCTCTTCCGACACCTCCTCAGGCACCCTGCAGCGACACTTCGAAGCTGCGATGAGTCGTTTCCTGGCCGAACAGGGTATGAGAACGCCCGTGCCACAAGCGCAAGTGCTCCACCAACATGGGGCACGAGACGTGGAGATGGAGTCCGTGGAGGGAGACAACTCCCATGATGAGTTCGACCCAGATGATCTGGATGGCCCATCCACTTCGTCAGCAGTGATAGGAACAGCCACAGCCGGGGCAGGTGGATCGTCCATGATCCAGAGGGTACGGATCTCAGCCATATCGGATCTGAAGGAGTTCACGGGCAAGGATCAAGATGAGGACCGAGCGAGAACATGGATCAGCAAAGTCAAGTCGGCCCTCATGAGAGATCAAGCGTCGGATGCTGAGAAGTGTTTGACCTTTGCGGATCTTCTAGCGGGGCCAGCCAGGAACTGGTATCGGCAGCTGGGCAGATCCACCAGGAACAAGTGGCCAGATTTGCTGCGCAGTTTCCAGACCCAGTACTGTGGATTGGGAGTGTCGGTGGCACGACAATACTACTATGCTCGCCGCAGATCGGATGAATCCCCGTTAGAATACCTACATCGACTAAATGTGGCCGGTCTACGGGCCAAGTTGAAGATCAAGGATGGGGGATCCAAGGTACTGCGGGAACACGTGGATCATTTCATCGAGACGTTGGGAGACGTGAATCTGGCCGACAGGCTGACCCTGTTACGACTTCCCGACGCAGACGAGCTTGAGGAAGTGCTGCGGGCGGTGGATCGCGCGAAACACCGCCAGAGGAAGGCGGCGGTCGGATCCGGCAAGTATCGCCAAAAGGCTCCGACGCCTACGGCCCCAGCTCGACGTGCCCACCAAGTCACGGCGCCCGACTCAGGAACTGAATCAGGATCCGACGGCTCGGACTCCGACCCTGAAGATTACCGTCGAGTCTGTCTCACTGCGTCCAACGATCGAACGGCGAAGACCGGAGACAACTCTCGACCGGGGGATATCGTACCCGGGGACCGTGGGATGTACAGATCCCGAGATCTCATGGACGGGACAGCACAAGTCAGGTGTTCGCAGTGTGGATCCCGGAAGCACACTGAATTTGGATGCTGGAAACATCTGGTCTGTGAGTAGTGTGGCAAGAAAGGTCATCCCGGGGATCATTGCTTCTACGTGTGTCGCGGGTGTGGCGAGATTCACGACGTCGGCAAGTGCCCGATGGAAGAATTCTACAACCAGATCCGCCAATGGTTTGATCCAGCCAAGCACAGAGGGATGTTGTCAGAAGTGGACAAGAAGATGTTAAACTAGGACGCTCGCCGGGTTTGAATCCGGTACGAGCCGAGCGTTCTAGGTACTGCCTTTATGCATTTGTGAACAAGACATCGCTAGATCCAGGTAGCAGAACCCTAGATCCAGTCGATAATACACGTGATCTACATGAAGTGTCAGTTGCCAAGATCTCTAGTTTGCGCCAAGTGGATGAGTTTGCCAGATCCGAAATCTCTTCAACCCTGGATCTACAAAGGGGAGAGGCACGTGGTTACTGGGAGAAGCGTCAACATGGTCGATGGTTTGAGCCTACCAAGGGTGAGGTCACTGCGGACCCCCCTAAAGTCTGTCAGGTCACTGGATCCCATGGATCTGAGGATGTAGGATCCATGGATCTGCTAACCGGGGAGTCCCATGGATACTGGAAGTACCATGCCCCAGGAAAGTGGTTCAGACAAGCCAAGGTAGGGGGCAAAATCAACAATGAAAAGGCAATCCTACTCCTAGATAGTGGTGCCGAGGTGTCTATACTAGATACCGCCTTTGCTCGTAAGGTTGGGTGCCAAGTGGATGGGAGTCGGATCCAAGATTGTGTTGGGATTGGTGAAGGCGTGTACCGTACAAGCGGGAGAACGCGAATCAAGGTCACGTTGGCAGGTTGTTTGGTGTACTGGTTTGATATTTGGGCTGGAGATCTCGCTGGTCAGGACGCCATCCTCGGGATGGATTTCATGGTGCCAGCCGGAGTGAGGTTGGATCTGGCGGATGGGACACTTTGTTTCCCTGACGAGATGCGGATCCAGCTCAGCGGACGGAGGCCGTTGTATGGAGCGAAGATGAGGATCATAAGGGCGGATAAGACAACCTGGATCGAGCCCGGAGAAATCTGGGGGCTGCCAGATCGGTTAAAGTGGGTGGAACATGAGAAACTGTGGGTCACTCGGGGCGAGAAATGGGTGCCTACCGTAATCCAGGGACCAGGTCGATCACAATACCTCCAGGTCACGAACGTCAGCGACAAGAGACTATTACTGGACCATTATGAGGAGATCGGGCGATGGTTGGCGAAGGACGGTATCCCTAGGCGACCTGGATATGTCTTAGTGGGATCCCGCCGCTACAAAGAATGACAGAATCTGGCGTACGAGGCGACTACTGAGATCGAATCTCTCGAAAAGGTGGAGCTCCCGGCGGGGCCAACTGGCCACTTGGTGGATCGGCCTTCATATCCAACTCCGCGAAAGCTCCTGCAGAGGGATCGTCGGATTGAGATCCAAATAGTGGAGGTTGGATCCACGACGGGGGATGATCCCCAGAGTCGGCCCCTAGATAACGCAGGGTCGGTGGATGAAGGAATGCAGAGGGCTGAAGCCGGACCGCCAGATCCCGCTGACCCCAGAGTGGATCCTAACTTTGCATGGGGCAAAGTGCCTGGATCCTTATCGAGAGTGACAACACTAGTCAAACCAGAACCGTCGGGTTTAAACTCGCTAGAGGATCGACTAGATCCAACAGGTGGCTTCCTCGATACCAGGGTACCTGATCCCACGACGAAAGAAGGGATGACGGTGGAAGGAGAGTCGCGGTGCTTGGATCCAAGGGTGGATCCGACAAAGACTGAAGATGAACAAGTCTGCTACCGTTAAGCCGGGATCTACACGCCGAGGAACTTGGAGAAGGCATGGCGGTGATCCCGGAGGTACCACTGACCACAGCGGAGGTCACGATTGATGATATCCAAGTGGATCCAGGGGCGAACGAACCTGCTGAAGTGGATCGTCTACGTCAGAAGATCTGGGAAAGCCGACATCTGCTGATTGGTAAAGGTAATGCGTTACCGCCCGCTGCCCGCGGAGTCAAATGTGACATCGATGTCAGCGACGTGAAACCGATCGCTCAAAGGGTGCGGAAGGTGGCACCTCAGTTCTGAGAAAAACTATCGGATCTGATTAAGGGCCTGCTGCAAGCCAAGATCATCAGCTTCTTAACGTCCCCGTGGGCGTCTCCGGTGGTAATCATCATCAAGAAGAACGGGGTGGATATACGTCTGTGCATTGATTACCGGCTGGTTAACAGCCTGACTCGATTGATGGTGTATCCGAAGCCTCTAATCAATGAGCTGTTGGAAGATTTGGATAAAGTACTATGGTACTGTTCTCTAGACATGGCCAGTGGTTTCTGGGTGGTTACTATGACGGATCGAGCTCGCGCAATATCCGCATTCATCACACCGTTTGGCCTGTTCGAGTGGAACCGGATGCCGTTTGGATTGAAGAACGCACCCCAGATCTACCAGCGCCTGATCGATAACGCCCTCTATGGATTCACCCGAATACCGGAACCCGAAAAGGGTGGATCCGGGGAAGATCATACAGAAGTGGATCCATTCGAAGCAGAAGAGCCAGGGGATCCTGGGACCCCGTCTGTGCTAGGTCGCAGATCTTATATCGACGACATTCTAATCCCGGCAGAATCGTGGGATCAGTTGTGCGAAAGAGTGACATCTCTACTGGAGGCGTGTACTAAGTGGAATCTCTCTATCAGCGTAGTGAAGGGCTATTGGGGGATGCGCAAGGTGGATTACTTAGGTCATCGAGTCTCCAAGGAGGGGTTGGAGGCGAATCCTAAGGACCTGTCTTCGTTGGCCGACTTGTCCTTCCCACAGTCGTTACGGGCGATGAAATCCTTCTTGGGCAGTTTGAATTACAACAGTCGGTTCATCGAGGATACGCACTTTTTGCTGCGGTACTATATGAATTGAGAGAGGTAGCTTTTGCTGCGATGACCACTCCAGCTGTCCGGATGAAAATCCAACAAGCTCTGGCCCAGGAGATGTCGGATCCACGAAGGGATCCAAGTGGTACGACGTCAGAAGAGGACCTAAAACAGGAGCTGGACCCACCCCGGGACCAACGGAGAGAGGATCCAGTCTGGATAGAGACGAAGGATCAGAACATGGAAAAGGCAGAATCTCGGTGGATCCGAGCTCAACACGCATTCGTGGAACTGAGGAACAGGATCGCGACCACGCCTATTCTCCGTCATTTCGATCCGGAACGTCAACCTACGGTAACAGTTTATGCCAGTGACTGGGCAGTCTCAGCAGCTCTGGTTCAAGAACATGAGGGGATCTGCCATCCAGTCACCTTCGTCAGCCAGACACTGAAGCCGAATGAACTGAACTACGGAGCGGTGGAGAAAGAGATACTCGCGCTCCTGCGCGTGTTGGATCTGCATTACAACCTGCTAGTGGGAAGATCCATCCGGATCCTGACTCGACACTCTACGCTAGCCTGGCTGTTCAAGTCGGCCGGGTTACAAGGACGTTTGGGACAGTGGGCAGCTTTACTCTCGCCTTGGACATTGCAGATTGTGAAATGTTCGAAAGGGGAAGACGAGATCATGGGAGTCTTGGCCGCGAGCATCACTCCTCGAGCTAAGATGGATGAGGCGCTGACTAGGATCGCTCCTAAGAAAGAGCCCAAACGCCAGATCCAGATCCAGATCCCGACGGTACAGGTGGATGAGGATCTGTACGTCCTGAGTTTCGATGGATTTGCTCGTGTACGACGCGGAGGAGGAGCATACAGTGCAATACTGTGGAGACTGCCCGGATGGGAAGTTGTACGGGCCAGATCCACTTACGCGGAAGGCCTCACCGTTAATGAAGCGGAGTATAACGGACTCCTTCTGGGTTTGGACTTACTGAAGGGACAAGATCCAAAACGGCTGGTGATTTGTGGGGATTCAAATTTGGTAATCAGACAGGTGCGAGGTGAGATTGACTGCAAGGCCCCGGCCCTAACACTGTTACGGCAGAAAGTGATGATCCACCTGCGTGGTTGGTTGAATCACGAGTTGGTGCATGTCAAGCGAGATTGGAATGCCAGTGCGGATAGCTTGGCCAGTGCCGCTTTACAGAATCAATGTGGTGTTGAAGTGGAGAGAGAGGCCGAGCATCAGGATCTCGTTACGTTGAATCGACTAGACGAAATGGTGGTAGTTGGATCCGGGAAAAGGACAGTCCAGGTGATGGCCGTCACTAGGTCCAGAGGAAGGATTGGATCCAGCCCCCAGATCCTCGAGGAAACATTTGTGAAGAGAGTCCGCATTGAGCGGATCCTCAAAGCACAGAACGAGGAAGCGTGGATCCTGGGACTAAAGAAGTATCTGATGAGGGATGTACGAGACTTGAGTCGGGAGGATGCCAAATCCTACAGCATTATCGCTACGGATTACGCAGTGGATCTGAATGACTTGCTCTTCTATTGCACCCCTACGAAGAGAGTCCACGAGGATCGGGATGGATTGATGAGATTGGTGATGCCAGAAACTTTACAACAGGATGTCCTACACCACTACCAAGCTAGTTTAGAAGGTGGACATCAGGGGATTGGTCGGACCTACCAACGGATCCGGGAATGTTTCCACTGGAGAGGACTATTCAAGAGCGTACAACGATATGTCGGTGAATGTGTGGATTGTGAGACAGGCAAGGGCAGGCCCACAATCGAAGGGGAGTCACCTGGGAATATCCAAGCGACTTACCCTTTCCAAATCATAGCCATGGATCATATCCCCTCGTTGCCCAAGTCGTTCAAAGGAAACACAGAATTGTTGATTTGGGTGGACCTGTTTACCGGATACGTGATAGCCAAAGCTAGTGCGTCTAGAACTGCGCAAACCATTGCTGAATCGTACGAGGAGTGTGTCTTCCGAAGATTTGGAGCTAGCGAAATGATTAGACATGATCGGGAGCCAGGCTTTATGTCTGATTTCTTTCGAGCATTCAACCGGATCCTGGGACAGCGACAGCGAGCAACCATGGCATATCGTCCCCAAGCTAATGGGTCGGCCGAGCGCATGGTACAGACGATCACGAGAGCACTCAAGATGTATGTCCAGGATTTGGATCAGAGGGATTGGGATGAGTACGCAGAACGGCTCCTCTTCGCGATGAACACCGCCCAAGACAGGATCCGGGGTGATACACCATTTTACTTGGTACATGGGTGGGATCCCAAATCCACCCTAGAAGCGGCCATTCCAGTACGTAGCACCAAGAAGAGAAACCGAGATCCAAGGCGATGGCGATACCAAGTCCAGAAATACTACCAGCAAGCTAGATCCCAGGTGAGCGAACGACTGCGGAGTGCGATACAGGATCGAGCGGATCGACACAACGAAGATGCCCGTCCGCATCAAATCCAAGTGGGAACGCAGGTGTGGCTTTACTTGGATCGATTGAAAGAAGGGTACGCCCGCAAATTGGCCCATCTATGGCATGGACCGTTCCGGGTGAGCGAGAAGATTGGAGAACACGCGGTAAAGCTGGAAACGGCAGGTACCGAATATCGCCTGTTCCCTGTAGTACACGTATCCAAGCTGAAGTTGGTCAAAGAATATCCGGATCGGCCGCAGATCCGTCTTTCGGTGGATGAATCCGACCGGGTGGATTTCGACGAAGTCCTCCTACCGGAAGATAGTTGGAATGTGGATCTTGAAGCCGACGAGTTCGAAGTCGAGAAGATCACCGATATGAGGTCGGGGAAGCGAACTAGATACGGACGGATTTACCGTGAATTTCTGGTGCATTGGCGTGGATATGACGAACCCAGTTGGGTAGACGAGGCAGATCTGAACTGTGGAGCATTACTCTATGATTTCTTGCGGGATCGTACGAATCGTAACAGATTCGGCGTGATGCAGTCTCATGAAGAAGAGTAGGAGGGGGGTCCATGGATGTGAGTTGGTCATGTCGATGGGAGGATGAAGAAGGGCCCACAGGAAGGGTGTGGGCCAGGAGGAGGAAGATCGCTGATGTGAGTTGGTCACATCGGAAAGAAAGAGAAGACGAATCTACAGGAAAAGAGTGGATTACGAAGAAGAAGTGAATGTTTATGTATAAGAGTGACGTTTACGTGCGAAGAGTCCTGCTTGATCTCAAGCGCGAGCTTTCAAGAGCCCGAACTATACTGACCCAATTGAAACTGGGTCGTTGGCGCTAGATCCGGATGAAATCCAAGCGTGGATCCAGTCCAGATCCAGGTGTACGCTGAAATGGTGGATCCAGCCCAGATCCAGGTGTACGCTGAAAGGGGTGGATCTAGCCCAGATCCAGGTGTACGCTGAAAGGGGTGGATCCAGCCCAGATCCAGGTGTACACTGAAAGGGTGGATCTAGCCCAGATCCAGGTGTACACTGAAAGGGTGGATCCAGCCCAGATCCAGGTGTACACTGAAAGGGTGGATCCAGCCCAGATCCAGGTGTACATTGAAAGGGTGGATCTAGCCCAGATCCAGGTGTACGCCGGTAGACTCTGACTGGATTCCTCTACCAACACGAGAATGTTACAGACATATTCAAGTAAGGAAGCGTGGATTAGAATAGCTTACGCAAAAAGGCTAGCTCGACCCAGTTTCCAGTCGCTAGTTACTACTACGAAACGAATCCACGAAGACTGAAACTGGGGGCGTGGCGTCAAAGAGTGATAGCGATCAGGTAGTCTTGGGCTGAACATTGAAGAACTTGCCCACCAGACGCTGGATCTGGCGTCCTGGGTGTTGGCTCGGGTCCCCGCGAAACTGGATGCGCCAAGGCTCGGTTTCGTCGATCTCTCGCATGGCTTCCAGTAGGTTCGTGGGTTCTGGGCGATGGAGGTTGGGATCCTCCAAGTTGGCTTGACGGGATACGGATCCCGGAAACCAAGCCACCTTATCCCCACGTCGGGGGAGATGCAAGAAGGATGGATCCAACAAAACATCCACGTCACACCAATCGTCCTGGATCGCCAACACGAGGATCACGAGAACTTTCTTCCAAGCTCGACCAGCATGGCTACGTCGGTTACCACACTGCTTGTTGAAGTTGGACAACCAAGTCGAACACTGCAGTTGATTACGAGAGATGGGGAATCGGTGAGTGCCTTCCCATATGGCAACCCGGTGCTTGGAAACGAAATCCCGGAACGCGCGAACGAACAACCCGAGACGCCCGCGCACGTCACTTCGGAAGCTAACCGGATCCACCGGTGTGGTGACCAGCGTATCCCACGGGGCAGCATTTATCAATCCTTCCACGTGAGGTCGAGTGATGAGCGAATCCACATATCCGGCCGTCGGGATGACATCCGCTTCCCGAGAGAACATCCATTCAGCTCGAAAAGGCAACTCAGGGAACAGGACCGTGATCTTCATTGAGATGACCGCGACCCGGTTCAACTTCTTGGCGGACCAAGGCTCGATGTCTCTGGTAGCGAAGGCCACAGGAGCACGTCTACCAGGAATGAAGGCGGCATCCGGACCGAACGGAGCCACGGGGAGTATCCCTGGCAGTGACGAGTTAGGGGGAGCGGGGATCAAGCCAGATCCAGGGGATCCCCCACCATGAGGCGATTCTGGAGGCGATCCTGGGGAACCACCACCATGAGGCGATCCTGGAGATCCACCACCATGCGGTGACCCCCCTCCACCAGATCCGGGGGATCCGCCACCAGGCGACCCCCCTCCGCCAGATCCAAGGAGTCCGCCACCACGAGGCGACCCCCTCCCACCATCGCTACCCGATCCACCATCACTGTCGACTTGAATCGCAGATCCCGCAGTGCCGCCTCCGGATCCGGCTGTGCCAGCGACTTGCGGAGGCGGTGTCGAGAGGGATCTCCGCCGGGCTTCGGATCGGGATTGGGACAGAGCCCGTCGCGTGTCTTCCTCCAAGGCATCCTCAGCGGCTCGGGCCTCCTCCGAATCCTCCGGACTCTCATCGTCCTCGTCGCTGTCATTGTCCTCATCGCCCAGAGTGAAGGGATACGGGCCGGAGGACGACGTACGCTTCGACGACGATCGGATAGGAGGACCTGAGCCGTCGGACCAGGCTGACTCCTCATCCTCGTCGTCCTCCGAGCTGCCAAGTCCACATCCCGGGGGAATAACACGTTTGGCTTTCCCCTTCCCGGGTCCAGCACGGGCTGGCGGATGGCCGGTGGAGGCTGGCCGGAGAACGGCAGGCGTCGTCACCGAAGGACCAGCGGTGGATCCCGACTGAGACTGTCCGGACTTAGCCGTGGATGGGGCTGACCCCGTCGTAGGAGCAGCGATAGCTGTGGATTCGGTTGACACCACTGCCTGAGACGACGGCGCGGTCGTAGATCCGGTTTTGGGCGCCGATCCCGACTGGGATACAGCAACGGATCCGGCCTTGGCAGTGGATCCGGGTTTGGATGCCGAGGATCCGGATTTGGATGCCGAGGATCCCGTTTTGGATGCCGCAACGGATCCAGTCTTGGGTCCGGATCCGGTCTTGGACGCCGTAGATCCCGTCTTGGGCCCAGATCCAGTCTTGGACGTCGTATATCCAGTCGTAGACACTGAAGTCGACTTGGATGTAGTGGTGGATCCGGTCTTGGATCCGGCTCCAGACTTCGAGGGGGAGGCGGACGTCTTGGATGTGGATTTGGATCCTGCCTTGGGGGCGGATGTGGGTCCCACCTGAGAAGCCGCCTTAGAGGCAGAACTGGTTTTGGATTTAGCCTTTGGGGAGGCTCGGGCATGCTTGTGAGGACGGGGGGATCCGGTGCTAGGAGCGGGAGATGCACTGCGCGGGCGTTTCGCAGCCGACGGATCCGCCCCACTTACAGACG
Organism: Phytophthora betacei; assembly: GCA_011320135.1. NCBI lineage: Eukaryota > Oomycota > Peronosporomycetes > Peronosporales > Peronosporaceae > Phytophthora > Phytophthora betacei. The sequence continues at coordinate 382,220 of JAANHX010000020.1, forward strand.
GAGGAGGAGCAGAGACGCTGGCAGCACGAGAGGGTCCCGACAAGGGAGGAAGGGGATCCGAAACGGCAGTTGTCACCAGCGCCAGTCGTCGACGTGCCAAATCCCGCTCCGATAAGCCACGATCGCGCTCCAGGACCAGCTGTTGCTGCTGAGTTTGGGCTGCGGCGAGTTGATCCTGGAGTTTCGCGGTGGTTGCATCGGCTTCTTTCAATTTGTCACCTGGATTGACATAACAAGTGAATATGGAGTTACTAGCAAGGGACAAAAGAGGATCCACGTACTCGTGCGGCGAAGCTTGGATTCCAGCTCCGTTTGCGTCCGCTTGGCATCCGCCCACTCGGTAGCCGCCTTGTCCCGCTGGAGTTCGCTGTCCGCCAGCTTCGCTTGGATCTCGTCGCGCAATTGAGTTATACGCACGAACTCTTCGAGCGCGTAATCTCGTCCGGCAGACGCTTTCTCGAGCGACTCCTTGGTATCCTGCAGCTCCTCAGAAAGTTGGGCCAGAGCTACATCCGGCGACGAGGGAGGTGGATTCGGCGCGGGGGACCCTCCACGCGCCGACCCTAAGGCGGATCCGCCCTGGGTGGATCCCACATAGTCGTTGGTTACCACCTCCTCTTGAGTCAGGCGCAACTCGTCACGGAGTCGATCCAAGCTCGCGTCCGCGGCTGCCCTAGCAGCCTGAGAATCCTCCAGATCCCGCTCGAGGTCGTGAATCCGGGATTGAAGCTGGTGGATCTCAGACCCGGCGAGCGCCATCTCCCTAAGGAGATGGTCGTTGTCATCTCGCATTCCGTCTCGTTGACGGGAGGCGCGATCCAGCCGTCCGGTCAGGTCGCGGATCTCGACCGCTTGATCAGCCAACAAGAGTCGTAGGTCCTGCGAACGAGAGGCCCCACGGTGCTCCCACCCCTGGATCTCCATAGCCTGGTCGTGGACTTGGGCTCGCAAGGTTTGAAGTTGGGTAGTGTGCAGAGACGCAGCTTGGTTTTGGGCATTTTGAGCCGTCTGGAGCTCCGCCGTCAACGTTTGCACCTGATCGGAAAGAGCCTGGGCTAGAACCCGCAGATCGGTGGGCGACATTGAAGACGGACTGACCGGAGGGGTGGTGGATGGGGTCTTGCCCAGCGATTTGCCGGTACCCTTGGCGGGAGACATGTGTCACGAAGAGGAGAAAGCGGTTGTGAATGCTGGTAATGCACGCCGTGAACGCTGTTGTGCAGCGCCGACAACGTACAGGAGGCGATTGTGGTGAAGTGCTTTCTCAGAAATAAGAGAATGGGCCTGACGCGGGGTCACTATCCCGAATCAGTGACAACTTCAAGTGATTAGAGAGGATTTGGGTTGTTTGGCACGGGTACAAGTTGCCTGTGGTGGATTAGCCATGACGAGCAGCACCCCGTATGGAATGACGATGGATCTGGTATGAGCGATGTACGAGAAGGCAAGATCCACCAAGACTTATCTCAGATCCACCCTTACCTGGATCCACTTAGATGGATATGGGATATACTATATAAGAGTGGATCGAGTGTGGATCCTATGAAGGAATGATGGTAGGTGCCCTCTGAAGGTGGATCTAGTAACCACGGTTAACAAGAAGTCAGGATCCACCGCGAGGTGCCCCGGATCCCATACTTCCGAGTTCGGATCCAAGGAGGGAAGATCCCGCATAGAAGGACCTGGATCCAGGGTACAGGGATGAGGGATGCAGTGGATCTGGAACTTTCGTGGGACAATGGAGATCACAGACGGTTGCAAGATGATGTTGGATGATTGGAGAGCTCGGATCCACGGCGAGTGTACAATTACAGTGAAGTGGATCCAAGCGACCTGGATCCGGATGAGTGTACCCATAATAGGGTGACCATAATGATTACGTCATGGATCCGGTGGATCTGAAGATAACACAGCTGGGATGATGGGTCAAGGGAAGAAGGGATATGCAGCCGAGCCTGGTAAAGGATTTAGCAGGTGAAAGACATAGAAGGTAGAAATCCAGGCAGGTATAGGCTTAAATATCAATACAGACTTCTATTTGCACGATAACACGCAAGTGCCTTCCTGTCCTCAAGAACCGGAACTACATTGGCCGTACGAGCTCGGAGAAGGTTGGGAATTGCGAATCTAGTGTTGGTAGTGATAACTGGATAATACATTGGCCAGTTCCTACAACCTAGTAAGCTTTCCCATACACGTGCAGATCCGACGGGTTAACCGAATTTACTACTTGGTCGGTTATACCCTAGAGGCTCTCAACTCTCAAGATCCCGTCACAGGAGGCGGCAAGTACGACGCAAAGGAACTACAAAGGCAAGGGAACACACCCGCAAGGCAACCCTACGGCCAGATCCACGATCTAGGCCCCGGATCCATAAGCTCGAATATTCGCTTAGGATACGGAACCATCCACGGACAAAGAGTGAAGATTTTCCACTGCTGCTCCACCCCATCCCCACGTCTCGCCAAGACACTCAAGCTTCACCACTTGAACTCTTCGGAAGTTACCGAGAGAGCAAGATCCCGCCCTACCGACGGGTACACAAGGTGAGGAAAGTTCAGCAGAACACGGATCATCGGGGGGCCCCTCCGTTAGTCGGTGTCTGGGCGCAGTTGGTAAGTTGGATCCAGCAATCTCGCAGATTTTGCTGATCCCGCTACACCACAAGTACAGGCACCTGCCGCTATTTGTGGGTCGCACTGTGTTACCGCCAGTCCTGCCCTTGGCCAACAGACGGTGTCCGGTGGCTAGAACTACCGCCGCACTAAACACGCACAACTACTTCCTACACTTCACACGCACTTGCGGACAGTAGCTCCGTTCCTTGGCTTCACAGTGAGTGGTGGCTCTAGGAGATCTATGCCAAAGCGCTCGCGCGTGATTCCTGGGGCTACGATACCAGGGGCTAACTCCACTTCCCTTACTGCGGGGACACGTCACGACGTTCCGGGCTGCAATACCGACGCTCCTACGGGGCTACTTAACCCGTCTCCAGACACACTCTTCGCTCCACCCCACACTTCCTGGTCTATGTGCACTCAACCACTAACTGTAGGTAACTACTTGTATTCTGTTGTCGCGTACCCAGACCGGCACACTTAACTGCGTCTGCGCTAGCACTTGCCTGCTGCGCCGCAAATCTTGAACTGAGGCTATCCCTCGACTTCTACATGCACTGGGTTCACCACTGCCTTGATTGGGCAACTGCACCCTCTTCGATGGAAGACCTCCATCCTCACTGCACTTGATTTGAGTATCATCGTCGCCAGGATCTCAATCTGGTTGCTCTGTCAGGGTTGATGACTGCTCCTGATTCATACACCTCTTCATCTCGTCCTCCTGTCCGTTGGTCTCCGTCGCTGGCTGTCTTCCTGGTTCGTGGCCAGATAAGGTCAACCTCCAAGAGGATTTCATCCTCTTACTCTCTTCCCCTGCCTACGAATCGTCCTCGATTCGGCAGTGTCGTCGCTCTCCACTTGACTGTCCGCTTCGCCGCCGCTCCGTCCTCGCAATCCACGCTGTCCTCGCCGCCGTCCTTGCTGTCCTCGCTACTCTTCCTTCGCCACGCTACCGGTGCGTGGCTGCGCATATGGCCGCTCTCCTTGCGCCATCGCGGTCATGCGTGCCGTCGTCACCTTCCTGATCCTCGTCGCTGTCGTCCTGATCTTCGTTTGTACTAGGGCGCACGCGCCCTTGCCGCCATAGCTCCTCGTAGTCATCCTGGTTGATCCAGAGCTTGTCGGGGGCGTCTGGGTCAAGTCGATCACCCAGCCGTTCAACTTCGAACTTCAATGCGTATCGGCCTGTACGCGTCCGATATCGTCGTCGACGACGCTCAGCCACCACATCCTCTGATCGCCATCGGCTGAGGCGTCGTCGTGTTGGCACCAAGCTGTCAACTCCCCGTCGGCCTCGTCCGGCGAACACGTACATCGTGGGCTCTTCGTCCTCCTCATCTGCTGGTCCACTTGGTTGTCTTCGCGTCGCTTCTTCTGTTGTTGTATGTCTGGCTGCTCTGCTGTCTTCGTTATCTGCTGCGCGTTGGGGTTGTAAGCCCGCTTGGTCGAACACACTGGCTTCACCTCGTCCTCCTTCATCATCAACTGGCTATTCGACACCGCCGCCTCCTTCGTCTCTTGCTGCGCGTGCCGTGTCGCTGTCTGCTGCTGCACGGGTCTTATCAGCGCCGTCGTGAGCCGGGTTCGTGTAGGGAGCTCTTCGCTGGCGAGCTCGTGTACTACTGGCAATAGTGTCTGCATTCGGGTCGACAGGGGCTCTAGTAAAGCGCACTCGCTTGCGTGGTGGCGCCCGCCCTGCTGGTCGTCCATCTGTTTGGCCGTCCTCTTCGTCGTCGTCATCGGGATCTGGTAGGGCAGTTGGTGCTGCTCGTCGTTTGCCTGGAGCCGCCTTCCTTGCTTTCCGTGCGCCTGCCTCGACAGGTACTTGTTCTGCCGCACTCCCGCCGGCGAGTTGACTTGTGTCGCCGCCCTCCGTCGCCTCACCGTGCTCGTCTCCACTTGTCGCGCGTTCCTCTCCACTCGTTTCCACCGTCGCCGTCGCCCTATTTCCGTCGTCTGCTGCTGCTGCTATTCCCGGTCCTTCTCCGCTCTCACCATCCGGTTCTATATCCGCTGCTGCAACGGCTTCCTCATGTAAGTCGTCTGCGATGTCTCGGGCTATCCCCTCCAGTAGATTCGTCGGATAGTAGTAGGATAAGAGGAACGAACAGTGCGTCACCAGCTCTCTGCCCGATTCCAGCATCTTCACCCGAAAATTGTCATAACCAGCAGCTTCTACGATCTGTGCGGGACCTCACCATCGATGCCCAAACTTAGTGATGCCCGGCCCTCTTGCAGGGCGGTATACCCACACCAGTTGGTTTGGTCTAAAGTTTCTTCCTCTTCTCATGTTCCTCTGGTTGTAATACATTGCTTGGCGCGCTTGCTCCTTCTGCAACGCTATCGCTGCCAGTTCACGCGCCGTCCGTAAATCCTCCAGTAGTACTTGATGATACTCCTGCAGCGTGCTATGGTGATACACCAATCGACTCTTCCTCAGCAGCTCCGCTGGTGTTCGTAACTTGCGACCCATCATCAGTTCGTTGGGCTGGTACCCGTGCGTCGCGTGCTTCGCCGAGTTATACGCGTACAGTGCGCTGGGAAGAAAGTCGTCCCAATCATCCTGCCCCTCACCTACGTACAGACTCACGATATCCTTCCAGGTTCGATGGAACCTCTCGACAAGTCCTAACAGGTTCGGCCTGTACGGTACCGGCGTCGATTGCTTCACTTGTAAGAGCTGTTGTAGTTCTGCAGTTGCCTGACTACCGAACTCCATTGCACCGTCCATCATGATTTCGCGCATGGGGCCGTAGACCAGCACCACCTTCTCCATCAGAAACCTTGCAATCTCCTTTGCCGTGTGTTCACTCACTGCTTCTGCTACTGCATATCTTGTAGTATACTCCACCGCTGCAATCACGTAACGTTTACCATTCGGCGTCACAGGTAATGGTCCGGCCACGTCAATAGCCCACCGATCGCACACATCTCCCGTACGCACACTTCTTAACGGCGGAACCACCGCTTTTGGGCGTGCCTTACGTGAACCACAGTCCTGACATGCTGACACCCAGCTACGCACAGTCCTGCTCATATGCGGCCACCAGTACAACCGTCGTAATCTCTCGCTCGTTTGGGGACTTCGTAGATGTCCTGTCCATATGCTGTCGTGCGCCTCCTTGAACGCTAACGCCCAGTACACCGCAGGCAGTAGAATGCGCTCTTCTCCAGTCGATATCTCCAATTTCACCATTCCTTCGTCGTCCAAAAATACACGCCGTCCTCGATACTGGCCTTGCTCCTTCAACTTCTGTACCATATTCGATCGTCTTTGCTCCCGCTTAATGTCGTCGTCGGTAAATTGCACGATACCGAGCTCCGCGCTGTCCGTTCGCCTCACCGTCGCCACATTACCGAACTCTACCTCCAGTCGCCCAATTTCTGCTTCCACTTCGATCTCAATCTCGTCACGTGTTGATGCGCGCACGTCCAACACACGTCCAATATCTGGGTCGTCCTTACTCTCATCGTCCTTATTGCTTGTCACTGCATCGCCTGCAGGACCTCTCGATAATGCGTCGGCCACGTAGTTTTCCTTGCCTGGTCGGTATAGGATGTCGAAGTCATACTCCTGAAGAGTGAGTGCCCATCGATGCAATCTACCTGCCGGTCCCTTCGCTGTCATGAGCCATTTCAACGCTATGTGGTCCGTCACGATGGTGAGCTTTCTCCCGTACAAATGAGGTCGGAACAGCCTTACCGCCCATACTACAGCCAAACATTCCAGCTCTGAGATGCTATAGTTAGCGACCGTCGGACTGTTGACCTTGGAGGCGTACGCCACCGGTTGGTCGCCACGTCCTTGGTCCTGCGATAGGACTGCTCACAGTCCGGTCTTCGAGGCATCCGTCGTCAGTTTAAACGGCAACTTGTAGTCCGGATAGATAAGCACGGGCCTCGTACTGAGCCACGCTTTTGCCCATGTGAATGCCTCCTCCTGCTCGTCGCCCCACGTCCACTCACTCGCCTTCCGTAGCAGGCTAGTCAACGGCGCCATCTTCGTTCCAAACTCCGGCACGAATCGTCGATAGTATCCGGCCAATGCCACGAATCGTCTCACCTGCGCCTCGTCCTCCGGTCTCGGAAACTCCACAATTGCCTTGATCAGCCGGTTCGTCGGCTGAATCCCTTCTGTCGTCACGTCATGCACTAAGTACTCCATCTGCGTCGCCGCAAAGGAACACTTGGACGCTTTCAAGCTCAACCCGGTCTCCGCCAGCCGCTCCAATACCACAGCCAGCTCCACCACATGCTGCGCCACCGTCCCCTTCGTGAAAATGATCACATCGTCCAGGTACACGAGACAACAGACCCACGTCAGGCCTCGTAGTACGCAGTCCATCAGTCTCTGGAACGTACTTGGTGCGTTGCACAGCCCGAAGGGCATACGCTTGAACTGAAACAGCCCGCGCCTTGTAGTAAACACTGTCTTCTGCCTATCTTCTGGAGCCACTGCTAATTGCCAATAACCCGCATGTAAATCAAGGCTTGTGAATCGCCTCGACCCGTGCAGCGCCTCCAGCGTCTCGTCCACTCTCGGCAGCGGGTAAACGTCTTTCACCGTTACCGCATTCAACGCTCTATAGTCGATGCAAAAGCGTACGCTGCCATCCTTCTTCTTCACGATCACCACAGGGAAACCCCAAGCACCTTCCCCTTTCTCAATCACGTCTTGTTCCAACATCGTGTCTACTTCACCGTCTATCAGCTCGTACTCGGACACTGCATGTCTTCTTCGTCCCAGCATTATCGGCGCCGTATCCCCAGTATTGATGTGGTGTTGTACGCTCGTTTTCGCCAGTGGTGGGCACCCTTGCTTCTTCTCGACGATACGTCGGTAGCGTCGTAGTAGTGCCACCACTAGTTCCCGATCCACTGGTTCCATCGTCCCGATGTCCAGCTTGTCTTCGTCTGTCAATGGCGGTGCGTCGTCTCCGCTTAATGTTTTCACCCATTCGGCTACTCGCGCTCGTTCAAACTCGCCATTCAATGACAATACCGTCATCGTCTCCTCTGTCGGGACCCACGTGCCCAAGGCCTCTCTGGCTGGCAACTTCTCACGTCTGCCTTCGAGATTCAGCTATGCTATTCGCACTGCACCATCGCGCACAGTGTCGATCGTCGGCGCCATCAGCAAATGCCGCTTGTGGCTTGGTTTGGGGATGAACACACCCGTCGATCCGTCTTCTGCATCCACCGTGACCCGCACCATGCTCTGCGTGTTCGTCGTGAGCTTCACCGTCTTGGCCAAACGCACCATGGCACTGCTCCCTGCTTCTCCTTGCTGCAATGAGCTCACTCCGTGGCACGTGAAGGGTAGAATGACCTTCGTGCCGTCCGTGTCTCGATACTTCAGCTCCCTCGTTGAGAAATCCATCTTTACCTGCCGTTCCACCATCCAGTCTTCTCCAACCAAGAACTCGTCACCCTGGCCGTCCACTATTAACGCGTCAACCGTAATCCTCTGCTGGTACTGCGTCGTGCCAAGAAATCTCCACACTCCCAGTACTCGCGTCCTGCCACCACCGAATCCTTCGACTACATCCACCGGAGCGTTGCGTGAGATGCAACGTCCGTACCGCCGCAACTCGATGCCTGGTACACTAAATTGTGCGCAACTGTCCAGCCTCACTTCTTGGGTGTGCGCTCGCGTGAACGCCAGCAGCGCTGTTGGTAAGCAACTTGGACTTCCTGCTCCTGCAGCCCTTAATTGAGCCACGCGTTGCTCTTGTCCATCATCGCCTACCGCTAGCTCCACATCAACGTAGTTGCCCTTCCCCTTGTAGGTGTACGTCTTCACCGGCTTGCACTTCTCTTCCATCTCCTTCATCAGCTTGGCCGCCTTCGCTCGGCGCTCCTTCTTCTCTTGTCGGTAGTGCTGTAAACGCCGGTCGCGCTTCACCTTCCTGAACGCCTTCGCTTCACGGACGGCTTGTTTCCTGGCAGCCCGCATATCCGCGAGTGAGCCTTCCTCATTCAACACCACAGGACACTTCTCAACGTAACGCTGCACGCACGCCAACCATTCATCGTCAGCGAGCTCGGCCGCCGTTTCGTCGTTCTCCTTCGTCTCGCTTCCCGGCTTCGGTTTCTTAGCGCGAATTCTCCTCTTCTCCGGCGTCATTGCGTCGACCGCTCGCCCAGCAGCCACTGCCACTCGTAGTGCCCGTACGTGATCACAGCGTCGTACGTCGCCATCCGTCCTTGGCACAGCATGCAACGCCCGCTTTACGATCAGCCTTAGCACTCTGGCCCGTTCTTCGCGTCGTTCCTGTAGCTCGCTCACCAAAATGCCTTGTACTGCTGCCAACCGCACCTTAGCTCGGCGCTGTCGTCTCCGTTCTGCTGCCGTCTTGCCACTGCTAAGCGACAGACGTGCTTTCAACTTCTGCTTCTTCGTACGCCCGTGTTTCACTGGTTCCCCATTCTCGTCCGTAGGTTCCGGCACCGGCATACACCATTCTACCGGCCGTTCTCGGGATCCTAGCGTTATCTTACCCTCGTCCAACGTCTCCTTAGCTTCAGCCACTGCGCTAGCCGCGCCGCGCTGGCTCCCTGCTCCTCCACTCTTCCCCTTGGTTCCTGTACCGTTGCTTCTCACGCCGGCACTCTTCCCCTGGGTCAGAGTACTGCTTCCTCCAGCAGACACGCGTACAGCACTTACATGGGTCAGCCAGTCGTACGTGGTCGACCAGTCCTACGCCGTCGCCTGCTCTTTCTTCGGGGTAGTCTTCGTCCTGCGACAGTAAAGCCCCCGCCTTCACTGCCGTACCTAGTTTCCCGGTGCCGTTGGCGTCGCCGCCGCACCACTGGCCTCCGAATTGCTCGTCGCTGCCGGCTTCGGTTGTCGCGGTTTGGCTGCTGCCTCTTCATCAGCGATTATTCTACGACACTGGCGCCACCAATGACCAACCTTGCCGCAGTAATTACACGAAGATTCCGCCTTCCTCTGCATGATGGGGCGATTGTCTTGGGGGCGATTGTCTTGGGGCCCATAGTTCTCCAGCCCGTTGCCGCCACCGCGTTCTCCACCGAAGCCGCGTCCGCCACCGTAGCCTCTTCCTGTGCCACCTCTTCCTCCACTGGTAAAACGGCCGCTGCCGCCATTGTTACCGCTGTTATTCTGACCCTTCCATCCTGTGCTGGCCGTTGCGGCGTTCTCCTGCTGTTAATTACCGGTCGCAGAGTTATTCTCGGCCTTGATAACCTCCCGTGTCTGCGCTGACTTTAGGTTGCCAGAAGTAACTTTGGCGCTCTCCTTCCCTAACCCGGCTGAGACAAGCATAAGTGCTTGGAGGGCGGCCAATGAGAGGGGGTCCTTCTTAGCGGTTTTAGCCAATCCACTCACTACCTTTCCGTCCGTGTCGAAACTCGGTGGTTCTTCGCCGCCAAATCCCAAGCCCAGCTGTCGCCAGTCAGGTTGCTCTGCCGCCTCATTCGCCGATTTCTTCTTCGGAGGTGACACGCCGCTTTCTTCGCCGTACTCCCGATTCTCGCGGTACCGGCGCTTCGCTACGCGCCAGTCGGTAACTTTAAAACCTTCGCCGTACTCACCACACTTGTCCTCCGCGAATTGTACAGCTTCATCCAGTGTTTGAGGTTCGTGAGCTTGTACTTGCGTCGCCGTCGTCTCATTATTAATGCCGTTTATGAAAGCTTCCACGTAGGACTCTGCTGGGACTCGCTTGCCGAACCCGATGTTGGTTAGACTGGTGGCGTAGTCGCTCAACCGTTCACCTGGTTGCTGCACCCGTGATGCTAGTCGTTGTTGAATCCGGAACATGTTGTCTCGGCTTCCGTATTTCTTTCTCATCTTCCTAACCAGGTACGCCAGGTTTCTATTCTCGGGCTGCATGTGTTCGGTCAGTGTGATTAACCACTTACTTGCTGCTTCCTTCAGGTGTGCAGTTGCCCCGTAGTACAGCTCTTCAGCCGTCCACGAGTCACCGCCCAGTCCGGCTTGTCGCTCCACTTCCTGTGGAACTGTCGCTAGCCATGCTTCTACTGATTCACTCGCTTTACCGCTGAAATCGTCGATGTGAAGTCTCTTCATCTTGTGCCGTCGTGGGTTGTCGGCGTGAGGTGGTGCTTGGATCACAATGGGTAGCTGCGCTGGCGGCGCAGGTGCTGGTACGGGTGGCTGCACCACGAACCGCTTCATCATTGCTCGCTGCTGCTCAGGCGTCAGCGCATCCCACCAGTCCATGGCTTCCAGTTCGTCTTCCGCAGACTGCGTTTGGCTCGCCGGCGTTGTTCTCGTCCCTCCTGCAGTGCGGTCGTTCGGTGATTGCCCGTCACGCCCTCCACCGCCTCCGTCGTCGTTGTTGTTGTTGTTGTTGTTGTTACCACCGGCGCCACCACTTCCACCTTCGTGCCCACGCGTTCATCGGTCATCGTCTTCGTCTGCGTCATCGTCGCTACTCCCTCCACTGCCACCGTCGTTTGCCGGTGCAATGGTCACACTGCTGCTTACTGCTACTTCGTCGGTGCCGCCGCTCCCGTCACCCGTACTGAGGCGGATGCGCGTTCTCGGTTGTCGTGTCTTCTTTGGGGCCACCGGAGTGTTGTTTGCCCGCTTCGTCGTGCTAGACGTTGGTGTGCCCGCTCTCGGCGTGCTTGGTCGTCTGGCACCTCTAGCTGTTCGTGTGGACATCGTCTTCTGCGGCGTCTTCTTCTCGTAAAGTTAAGTGTATGTTTGTCTTCTGTTGCGTTCGTTGTTCTTCTTCCTCTTCCTCACTCCTCCTCGTCCTCGTCCTCTTCCTCACTCCTCTTCCTCTCTTGTTGTGGCTCGGGTTCGTGTCACAGGGCCAAGCTTCAATAGAAGGCCCCTGTATGACCACCAAGTAAGCTTCCTCAAGGCGTAAACCTCAGGTCGTAGCTCACCGCGTCCTCTAAGGTCTTTCGTTAGTGTTGAGTACAGGCACCTGCCGCTATTTGTGGGTCGCACTGTGTTACCGCCAGTCCTGCCCTTGGCCAACAGACGGTGTCCGGTGGCTAGAACTACCGCCGCACTAAACACGCACAACTACTTCCTACACTTCACACGCACTTGCGGACAGTAGCTCCGTTCCTTGGCTTCACAGTGAGTGGTGGCTCTAGGAGATCTATGCCAAAGCGCTCGCGCGTGATTCCTGGGGCTACGATACCAGGGGCTAACTCCACTTCCCTTACTGCGGGGACACGTCACGACGTTCCGGGCTGCAATACCGACGCTCCTACGGGGCTACTTAACCCGTCTCCAGACACACTCTTCGCTCCACCCCACACTTCCTGGTCTATGTGCACTCAACCACTAACTGTAGGTAACTACTTGTATTCTGTTGTCGCGTACCCAGACCGGCACACTTAACTGCGTCTGCGCTAGCACTTGCCTGCTGCGCCGCAAATCTTGAACTGAGGCTATCCCTCGACTTCTACATGCACTGGGTTCACCACTGCCTTGATTGGGCAACTGCACCCTCTTCGATGGAAGACCTCCATCCTCACTGCACTTGATTTGAGTATCATCGTCGCCAGGATCTCAATCTGGTTGCTCTGTCAGGGTTGATGACTGCTCCTGATTCATACACCTCTTCATCTCGTCCTCCTGTCCGTTGGTCTCCGTCGCTGGCTGTCTTCCTGGTTCGTGGCCAGATAAGGTCAACCTCCAAGAGGATTTCATCCTCTTACTGAGCATTCTTTTAATTTCAGTAAGTCTAAAATCCTTATCGTGTCTAATACAGGATAAGGCTTTTCAGGCCGTCGGGATGGGGGGTAATCCTCCAGTACAGTAATATACATGTACAATTCCACCAGTATGTCTGTTAGGCTGCAAAAAAAATTACGTCGACGTTGTGTGAGAACTACTAGCCCATGAAGGCCACCAACCAGCATTTTCTTTTAGGCAGATCCTACAACAACTTCAGGGCTCTTAAGTTTACTACATGTAAACATAAATAGAGGCTCTCTGAGTCAGAGTCTGACTATACACTACCCGTCGATCGCTGCAGAGTTGACGATACACTGTACATATCGGGCGACGTTGCTGAAAGCACGCAACGTTTCAAACTACTGGCTTCGATAAGTATAATTAAACCCTGTCCTACTTATTGAGCGGCTGGATGGAACAGGTCCTCCTCAAAACCGCCCATCCACCACTGGACATGATTCTTAGGGCGACAGTAGTTCTTCACAGCGTTGGGACACACTCGAACTCGGCACACAGGGCAGTGAAACTCGAACATTAGCCACTCAAACACGCACTCACGGTGGAAAACGTGCTTGCAAGGAAGCACGATCGGCGAGTTGGCAAAGTCAGAGCATTCCGAGCCACAGTGCTGGTGGTCGTGCTCCAAGTCCACATCGCATAGGCAAATCATGCACACTGCTGAATCTGGCGTCGAGTCCACAGTCGATGCGTTCGAGTGGAAGCTATCCGTCAGACTCGTCTCATAGCCTTCCTTTACGGCGTTCTGGTAATTGTCGACGAAGATTTGAAGTAGCGAGCGTTTGTCGACGTCATTCTCCACGCCCAAAAACTTGAACAAATTTACTGGCAGGTTTTGACGCGCATGGAAACACTTCATTGCGCTGCCAGGAAGCAACACGCAGCGGAGTAGATGCATCAGCACGTTCTCAAATTTGCTCTTGCGACTAGCGATAGTGCTTGGGTTCGCGGACATGATGGCAAGGCGCTTCTTGGGGAAGCACGCAGAAATGTATTCACGCACAGCTTGGCAGGATCCGGAACATTTGAAGTCGTGGCACGTCCACAGCTCTTCCAGTTTGATCCGAAAATCGACGAACTCGGAGTACCGATACGACACACTCCACGAATTCTTCGTAGCCAAACTGGACAGAGTGCAGTTGTGCACGACGGAACTCTTCTCCATGGATGTTGACGACACATGAACAAGAACCGGCAGTTCCGATGGGACGTACTGGCAGAGCATCTTGAGTGAATATGTTTTGATCCGACCGCGCTTCTTGGCAAGGCTGTCTCCGCTTCTTGTGGCCGAAACAAACGCAGCAACATTCATGGTATCTAGACTGGGACGCGGCAAGCACGTGCTTCGGGTAAACTTCTAAAATGAATGGTCTATCTGGCAGTGGCCGAGTGTCCTGAAGCCCGTTCGTATCTCTCGTGCCGACCAGCGGCTTGCTCACACGATCCGTTGATCGCAGGGGCCAAGCCGATGGCCGCTGGCCGTCGATGCGAGTCAACATGATTGTCATGCGAAAACGGTTGTCACAGCAACTCAACAAAAAGGGCTGGGTGTTGTACGTCATTCGACAGGCCAATCGATGTGAATGAAGGAGCTCTTTCGCTATGTGGATTGGGCAACAAACACGCGTCATGCGCCAGGCATCTTGTCCACAAGGGCATTCATGGTCACATAGATGCCTCCAAACGAAATCCAAGAAGTGGAAAGCCGTTGAGCGATGCCCGGCCAAGGAATCTCCATATGCTTGGAATACTCACCCGAACACGATAGACCCGACTTTGTAGGGGCACCGGAAACTTTCGTTCTGAAGTTTGATCCGAGATGCGACGTCACTCGCTGAGACGGTCTCATTTTTGGAACAACTGTGGTACTGTAGCTCGAGTATTTTAAAACTCGAACTTTAAGAAGCAGTAGTAAAAGGCCGTGTACCCGCGCTGCGGCATTCCCAGGGCCCCAATCGCCCATATCCTGGCCAGCTCGAGTTCCGACAATTGAGTTTCATCGCTCGAACTATAATACAATCGACATCTTCGCAAAAAGATCTGAACAACTTGTCCGAAGATAAAGGTATTATTATCCTAAAATTCCCTTAAATTCCCATAAACAACTTTGTTTTTTTCTCGCAAGACAGTGTCGTCATTGAAAGTGATACGACTTTTTCATTTATAAATACTCTGAAGGATTTTGTCTGCGTTACTCGGTTTCGCGCTCCAGCGGATTCTCCTTAAAGTTGCCGAGCCACCATTGCTCCTGCTTCTTCGGACACGCGTAGTTCGTCATGGCGTGAGGACCTACCTGCGGGCGGCACATCGGGCAATGGTACTGGAACAGTAGCCACTCAAAGATACACTCCCGGTGGAACGAGTGCTTGCACGGGAGCGTCACAAGACCGTGCGGACCATCGGCGTGGACGTGGTCCTCCACGTCCTCCAGACAGATCATGCACTGCGGGTTCTCTACCGTGACGGTGGCACCCTTCTCCTCCGCCTCCAGCTCCATCTGAGCCAGGTTCGGTGTCGTGGCAGACTTCTTCATCGAGTTCATCTTTTTCATGCCCAGACTGGCGTGCTCCAGCGACGACAGACCCGTGTGACTAACAGACTTCTTCATGCCGCCCTGGTGGTTGTCCACGTACACCTGCAGCAGTGAACGCTTGTCCGCGTCATCCTCGATGCCTAGGAACTCGAATACGGCCGGAGGCAGATGCTGACGCGCGTGGAAGCACTTCATCGTGCTGCCCGGAAGCAGCACCGATCGCAGCAAGTGGACCAGCACGTTCTTGAACTTAGTCTTGCGGTCCTCCACCATGAACGACCACGTCGACATGATGCCGGCCTTCTTCGGAAAGCACGCCTCGATGAGATCACGCAGAGATTGGCATGAACCCTGGCATTTCTCGTCTTGGCACGTCCACACCTCCTCCACCTGGTTGCGGAACGCCAGGAACTCCGAGTATCGGTACGACGCGTACCACCTGTTCTGCGTCGATACGCTCGACGTTGTGATGTTATATACGGCGTAACCCTCCTCCTTCTTGGTCGCGCTCACGTCCAGGTGCAGCGGCAGCTCACTGCCCGCACAGTGACGGAGTTCCTTCATTGTGTACATCTTCGAGTTCGGTCGCTTCGGCGCCTGCGGTGCCGGCTTCTCGTGCGGCTGCGGTACGAAGTATCCGTTCATGATGGTTGCTTGGTGCGTGGTAAGCTGGCTTCGGTGTTGATCTGACCAAAAGATGGTAAATTGCAGAATGAAAAGACATATAATAGCACTCTTTCCGAAACTTAAAAAAAAGCGACTCTGGCGGGACACTCCTCGCCCTGTCCACACACAGATTCGTCTCCGAGCAAGCAAGACAGCGACACTGTGTCGCTTGGCCAGTCGACCCCCAAAACATGAGACAGGAGCAGATCGTCATGATCTGCAGTGCAGATTTCGCAAACCAAGCACCAAAGCAGTGACGCGCCGTCTACCTGGCGTCCGCCAATCATTCCGAAGAATGGCAAGTGTTGCGTCTAGTGATTGGATCCTCCTGGCGCGTCACGTCAGATTCGCAATACAGTATACACGTACACCGGCGATTTCGGCGATCTCACGTCCGCACTGCTTGGGATGCGATATCAAGTCGGTTGGACTTCGCTTTTCGCAAAGTGCCTGATGTGTTTTCGAGGCTTTGAGAACGGCAAGCGAGCTCTTCAGGGCAACCCAGTGGATGAAGTATTATAGCACCTGCGGCTGCAGACGGGTGATATTTGGCTTACACAACTCTTTAAGGCCATGCAAACGGCGCAAGGCGTGTTGGATGGCGCGTATACATGCATTTGAGCAGGAATGTCGGCGTCGCGCACTCCAGATCGAATACCGGTACTCCCGACATGTCAAGTCCATGTATTAATACATCTATTTAGTAGTAACTGGGCGTCGAGCGATCCGATCCATCTTCTGGTGCACACGATAATGTCCTGATCTCAAACTGGCGTTCGAGCGGTTCTCCACTGCAGCAGATTTTTCGTGGCATCATGCGGGCTGGCGCTGCGATGAGGATGCCAATGATTCTAGAGCGGGTGGCATCCCAAGCCTGAGCTTCGTGTTTTGAACGGAATGTCGGAGCGCTTATCAAAAATGCTGAAACACAAGTACTGTACCGTAAATCGTCGATCGTCACACATTAATCAAAACTGAAGTTGGCCCTGGCTATGGAGGTTTCACATTAAATGTGAAGATCAAAATTTGTCAACTGAAGTATCGAATCGAAGTTACTGTACTTCTATCAGTAGTACATGTAAGTTACTGTGCACTCAAGCAAAGAGACCAGGTGCTATTAATAGAAATTTGAATAATAACCGGACAACAGATATTTCATCACTACTTTATTTGGTTATCAAGATGCAGCATTAATACTTTGTGACTCAATTCAATGTATTCTCTTTAAAGTTTCCAAGCCACCACTGCACTTGGTTCTTCGGGCGGCAGCAGTTAGTCACAGCAGAAGGACCCACCTTGGCTCGGCACACGGGGCAATGGAACTGAAAAAGCAGCCACTCGAAAATACACTGGCGATGGAATGCATGTTTGCATTGGAGAACGATAGGAGAGTTACCATTCAGACCACTTTGGTGGGGAATATCCAAGTCTACGTCCTCCAGACATATCATACATTGCTCCACATTGCCCGAGTCACCCGAAGTCGTGGTCATAGCCAGTGACGACAAGTTCGGTGTGGTTGAAGACTTCTTCATGGAGCTCTGGTGTTCCAGCATTGACAAATCGGTGGTAGTTGCTGACTTCTTGATACCGGGAGGGTGGCTGTCCACAAAAACTTGCAGAAGCGAGCGCTTATCGGCATCATGCTTAACGCCAAGGAACTCAAATATATTGGTAGGGAGCTTCTGGCGCATGGAAACACTTCATCGCACTGCCTGGGAGCAGCACGTAGCGGAGCAAGTGCACCAAAACATTTTCCAGCTTTGCTTTGCGGTGATTCACTGCCCCGAACCAAGTCGACAGAATCGGGGGGCGTTTCTTGGGGAAGAAGGCAGCCATGACATCACGAATGGCTTGGCACGAGCCACAGCAGTCTTTGTCCTCGCATGTCCACAGCTCCTCCACCTTGTTGCGGAAGGCAAGGAGCTCCGAATACCGGTAAGAGACACCCCACGCATTTTTGGTGGTCGCACTCGAAATGGTGCAATTGTACACTACGTAGTCGTCTTTCTTGGTGGCTGACGACACACTCACACGGAGCGGCAGGTCTTGAAGAACGCAGTCTGCCAGTGTCTTCAGGGTGTAGTTTTTGCAGTTGCCGCGTTTCTCGAACTCCGCGATCTGCGGGTCCTGCTGTTGACCAGTGGAGTTTGGTTCTGGAACGAAATAGCTGTTCATGCTTGTACGGGTTGCTATTGTCCAGCAAACGGCAAATTTTAAAGTGAACGATTGTGGCGGATGTCAGCTCGATTGCTGGACCGGATTTCACCAAAGCGGCGCAGCCTGTCGTCTTTAGCTACACATTTACCAAAGCTGCAATAATTAGCATGCCTACCGGTAACAGCGCAACAGCCGCAAAGCTCAAAGATTCCCAATTGCAAAACAAACCGCATCTGGCTGGTCGACGCGAGCACATCGTGTTTCTGCAGTCCTGAAGAAAAAAAATCATGTGACGCGCACGCTTCAGCCAATATTAGCGAGCGAATACATGCCTAACCAACGTTCATTGGTGTGACGTCATGGAGGCTTTGGTGCTTGGTGAACAGGCGTGTGGTCCCGCACCGCCGCTTCCGTGTAAAGCAGGTTCAGCTCATAAAGGTAGGGGCAATGACGTGTACTTGCGCGCCAATGGAATCCAGTGTTCAAGTGCTTTCCTCCGCCCATTGGTAAATTACGGTCGACGCGCCATGCAGCCCTTTCTACACGTGAGCAGGACGCGCTTGACTGTCTCATGTGGCTCGCCAGACTTGTTGCCTGGTCACATGAGGTCGATGTGACGGCCGACCACAGCACGATGTCAAGATTCTCGAGCACACACGCACGTTGTGGCGCCATGGAGAGCTGCATTCACAGCTCTTGAGGAAAAATAAAAGTGGGATCGATTTAACGGGCAAAAACACACGAGCAAAAAATCGAGGCTGTCACTTTTCAATCACGATTTTTTCTTTGGTCTTGTACTACGTGTACAGTACAGTACTAAGCTCGGCTAGACATCAGCGCTTGCATACCGATTCATCGACTCATCGATTCATCGATTGCCGTGCGTGACATGGAGCTTCTGTACCAGCCTGTCGTGCTCTGCGAAGCTCGAACGCGGCATGCCGTGATGGGCTGATTAATAATTTCTGAAGTTGTCCCGACTTTGCTTGTACATGTATGTCGCTTTTGGCTCGAAGTTTCTGTCTGGCAGACCGACAGTGTCTGCACTGCAAATATATAGTATTGTACGTGTAATACATGTAGACCGTCTATCAAACAATCCCTGTCGACCGCAACAATGCGGAAGAAGACTACTACAGTACGTTGGAAGGAATATGGAAAGCTGACGCCAGCCATTGCCAAGCAGCTATTGAGCGCATCGCGTGCGTGAAATGGCATGAGCCGCATGATGCGGCACTAGCAGATGCTGGAGATACGCCAGCCCGCCACGATCCAGGTGATTGTTGCTGGTGCTACTGTGTACTACTACGTAGAACTACATCGATTGCTGGAGGGTCATGCAGCAAATTCGCGGACATTGTCGTTGGCGGTCACGTCGCATTAGACGTGCTACGAAACCAGATTTTGGTACAAGACCTGCCCACTGACGGCAGTATAATCTCCTGTGTTGCGCGAACGTTTCCCAGCGATCCCTGGTTTATACCTACTGCAGTATGTCGTTCCTTTTTCTATCAACCTACGCACTCACCCAACACGGAGCTGTAGCAAATGGATCCTCCGTACAAGTTTCTCGTCAGTATTCGCCCTTCGTCATCTTTCCGGCTCGGGCTCACACCCTCTTGAGTGCTTGGATGCTGTGCTGTGTCTTTGCAACGTTTCCAGCGGAACAATACCTCCTCGCCCTGGCTCAGCTGTCTAGCACAGAACGATGCCGACCTTGTTGCCTTCCATCCGCGGGCAGCGCCAGTTGTACAGATAGTACATGAGGTCACCATCTCCAGGGCCGAACTTGAGCTCCTTGAGGAACTCCATGTTGTCCATGAGGCTGAGCGCATTGAAGACGTCGAAGTCCTCCTTCCTGGCCATGATCAGCGTGTCGTTCATGAGCTCCGTGAGCGGCACCGACGTGGCCACGTTGTAAAACGAGTACGCCGCGTTAAGCTTGTTGTGCTTGTCGTGACCAATGACAGTCGACGGCAGGTGGTAGAAGCTCGTAAAGTCCGTGATCTTGTGGGTCTTGGGGTTCTCCACCACGTACGCGTTGATCACGCCTTGGCGAGGCAACATCCAGTGGCCCACGTCATTCTGGTCGTACTGCTGGACAAGATCGAACTTAGCCAGATACGTCTTGAGCAGCGCCGTGACCTGAGCCACATCCTTCTTCTGCATGGGTCGGAAACCAGGCACCGACGTGGTCTCTGGCAGTTTGAACATCTTGATGGTGCGCGTCATGGTCATCCTGGGCGCCAGTCTCGAGAAACCAACTTCAATGAGTTTCTTGGGGTTGAGCGAGCGGTGGAAGTAGCGACATTGAGCCACAGGCATGGGCAGCACCACTCCAGCCGTATACACAGCCTGCCAAATGTCTCGGAGGTTGACACGACGCGTGATCTCCTTAATGAGCACAGGCGCGAGTCTCTTGGTACGCAGTTTCTTGTGCACACAGAGGAAATTAATCTCGGCCATAGCCATCGTCTCCTTATACACACGCGTCTTGACGGGGATGCCACTGATAAAGGCCATGAGCTTGTTGGTCTTTTGGTTGCGCACACCCACGTGCCAGTCCTTGTGGAAGCCAGGAGGGGTGAGAGCCCACATGAGGAAGTCAATGGAGTAGTCAAAGCGAAACATGTTGTCGTCGTCCTCGACGTAGTTGTGTGTGAGCAGGTCGTAGACCTCCTGGGCCTCGTTCTGCTGGGTCAGATCGATCTCGCTCCACACGAAACCCGGAGGCATATTGAACGGCTCCTGGCGCACGTCGCTTACGCTCTTGGGGGGATCGATAGCCCCGTGTTCACGAGGGAACTCGTCCAAGGCCGGCACGGGCTGCGTCTTCCAGAACTTGAAATCCTTCTCCGCCGCCAAGGCGTTGCGGTCAGGTGGCGCCTGCTGCGACGTTGCCAGGTTCAGCTGCTTCAGTACTTGCAGGAACTCCTCCTGCTCTTCGACCGTCACCAGCTCCAGCTTGTCGTCGGGGTTGCCACCCGCGGGTGGGGGAGAGCTACTCATGTTTGATGCGGATCTTGTTGTGGACGGAGGGAACTGGGATCAAAAATGGTCAATTTGGTCGGACTAAATGCTAGCTGTCAAACCGCCGAGCCAATTTGCTGTAATCCCTTTTTGGTCCGACCAAAATTAGATAATCGAGTGGGCCCTTCGCTGGGTACACTTCCACCATGAATCAGGACGCGGAACAGGAAGACTTTGTGCGCTTATTGAAGCAGCTGAATCTCGTCCAGTCCGTGGAGCAGGCCCAGCAATTGGAGAAGGAGCATCGCTTTTGGGACACGCAGCCAGTACCCACGCTGCAGGACCAAAATGGTGGAGATAGTCCCGACTGTCCTCGTGGACCCATCGATGTTCCCCAAAAGACATCCGACCAAGTCCGACAGGAGCCGTACCACATGCCTTCAGGTTTCACTTGGTCCATCCTCGACGTGATGGACCCTTCTCAGGCCAAGGAACTGTACGAGTTGCTCTCCAACAACTACGTGGAGGACACTGACAGCACCTTCCGCTTCGACTACTCCGTCGACTTCTTACAGTGGGCTCTCACCCCTCCCGGCTACCATAAAGACTGGCACATTGGGGTACGCAGTACACACAACAACCAGCTCATGGCCTTCATCTCGGGCATTCCGGCTCAACTTCGGGTCTACCACGAGACTTTGAAGATGGCAGAGATCAATTTCCTGTGCGTCCACAAGAGGCTAAGAGATCGACGCTTGGCTCCTGTGCTGATCAAGGAAGTGACACGGAGAGTGAACCTCCTTGATATCTGGCAAGCTGTGTATACGGCTGGAGTGGTCTTGCCCATGCCGGTGACGCAGTGTCGGTATTTCCATCGGTCTTTGAACCCAAAGAAACTGATCGAAGTGGGGTTTTCTCCTCTCCCTCCTAGGATGACACTGGCACAGACGATCAAGACGCTGAAGCTGCCTACGCGCACATCGACACTCGGTTTTAGAGCAATGGAGCGGACCGATGTACCTGCAGTCAGGCGGTTGCTGAGGGATTACCTGGCCAAGTTCCATCTCGCAGCGGAGTTCAGTGAAGAGGAAGTGGCGCATTGGATGGTGCCGCGTGTTGGAGTCGTGAACGCCTACGTGGTGGAAGATCCAGAAACTCAAGAAGTTACAGATGTATGCAGTTTTTACCACTTGCCGTCAACGATCATTGGCAATGACAACCACAAGAAACTCAGTGCCGTCTACTCGTTCTACAATGTGGCCAGGTCGGTGAAGCTCGCACAATTGATGCAGGACGCACTGGTTATGGCGAAGAGGGAGAATGCAGATGTGTTCAATGCGCTGGACGTCATGGAGAATGTCGACATGCTACAACCGCTCAAGTTCGGACCTGGTAGTGGCGAGCTGCAGTATTACCTGTTCAACTGGCGCTGCCCCCGGATGTCTAGCGATCGTGTGGGCGTCGTGCTCTGCTAGATAAGCGGCAAGCCACCGACAGTCGAGTCTCCTGGGTCCATAGTGGAAGGAATTGTTACGATATGCTAAGTGCAAAGTGCCACTGATAATTCCGTCATCCTTGCTACAGTACTTTACAGCACTTCGTCCTAAAGTCAGACGGCGTAAACTCATGCCAGAATTCGTCAGCAACTCACGTTTTCACCAGTGCGAGACTCGCCTCATTCTTCCGCAGGACTGCTGCTATCCGCTGGAACTCTCTGACCTCAAGGCGCTGGCGTTCAACACTTGCCGATACTCGCCCCCCCAGTTTTGCCGTCATTCGCTCCAGTAAGGACAAATTCACGTGTCCGAATCCCACAATGAAGACCTTCAAGTCGTACTTGGCGTAATTCGAGCGAATGTCCCCGACTCGATATCACATGGATGGCCATCTGAGAAGAAAGTGAGCACGGCCTTGAACTGCTCGAAATTGTTGCGTGACAAAACCTCGTTAGCCACTCGCAATCCCTCTCCAAGGCACGTGCCACCTCCGGAATACGAGATCTTCAGCCCTACAATCTCCTTCAAAGGTCTCGCCTCGCAGTGGATGTGGCTGGTGTTATCAAAGCTAAGAAATCCGTCCTTGAGCCGGTTGATGGTAAATTCATTACACGCTTACAGCAGGACCTCCCACGGTTGTCCATGCATGGACCCAGAGTTATCATATACAAAAATGCTGTGACATTTCCCTGAATCGACAGCGTGGACGCACTCAAACTTGTGTCCATCAACATAGCATCAACCTCGGGTTTCAATTCTGGTAAATGCCACGCGCCTAGCAAACAGTACGAAGCCGAATTGTCAGGTTCGTCGTGCTCTGGTGCATCGCACTGGAATTGGCATTTGGAGAAGAGAATTCGCTCGTCGTCAGTGCACGGATCTTCCCAGCCGATCGCTGTCCAGAATTGAGTGTGCAGCAACTCCTCCATCGCCTTTTCTGGAGGTGGGTGCAGCTCCTCCTCGCAATGGCGACGGTGATCTTTACTTGCGTCGCCAGTGTACACACAGTTCTCACGACCTTTGCCTTCACACGGCAAACAGCGGAGATGCCCGCGACCCATTTTGGCGCAAAACAAATTACAACATTTCAGCAATCCCTTGCTCACCACTTGATACTTTGAAGTACTTTCGATCCTCGATATCGATATCGTTATCCTTAGCTATGAAGTAAGTCTGCCGCATGTTGCCATGAGAGGTGGCATGTAAGCCCATGTGTCCAAAATGCATGTTACAGTAATAGGCACAGCACGGGCATCGTACATCACAGTAGTGGATCACTTGCCCTTCGCCACGTCTCCACATCGCAGTCGTGTCATTAATACATGTAGAGCTATCTGACTGAGTGTCACTTACTAACTGCTCAGTATTAGCAATACACGAATGGGTAAGCCCTCCATACAGCTTGGCAGGACCCGCGTGCTTTGCTTCTTGTATCCATTCATCTCCTGGTATACGTACTCGAAGGATCCACGTGCACCTGGATCCGTCCGAGCCGATTTTTTTCAGATGAACCTTTTGCTCGCAAATGCCATCCACTTGGCACATATCAGGACACGCGTGACTCCCGAGACACATGTGCGTGGCAGCTGCATCATCCACCGAGTCTTCACTCAGATCTGGTGTAATGGAAACTCCGTTTTCCTCTGCGAACATGCGCGACTCGTTCAGTTGACCATGGAAATGGTCCTTTTCACCGCAAATATTCTTGCATCCTCTCATAAAGCACTGGCGGAGACACTGCACTTCAACACATTTGTGCACAGAGAGATCTCGCTGGATGCCCAGCAGCATTACACAATTCGTGGAACCGCAAATGTGGACTTGAACAGAGCAGCGGTGATCGCCCAAACGCTCTGCCACTTTTGAGCAGGTCTTGTCGCAGTTGGAAGAGCGAGCGGGTAAACACTTCTGACTGCATGTGTGCTCTACCTTTTCGCACTCGCATTTGCCTTCATGATCGGCGTTACGGGTGCACGGCCGAGCACTATCCAACTATGACTCACATTTATATTCTGCATACTCACAATATCCTCGGCACTTGTGGTCTGTGCTGCAGCTGTGTGCGATATCCATCGAGTGGGTAACGGAATGCATGCAGCCAAGCTGGCAGCTTGTACATCGGTGCTGGCAACGCAATAACAAGAGCACCATAGGATCCACGAATCGTTGCTCCATCTTAGAGCGTACCTCGCACAAGCGACCATCGAGCACTCCACGAAGCCAGCGAACCGCTTTCAGTCTGCGACGACGCAAAACGAAAGCTACGAAGTCATCAAAGCACTTTTGGTTAGTCTGGATCTGCCAAATTCCGTTTTCACCAGCATTAGAAAAACATGAAAAAGTGCCGCCAGGGTCTTTAGAATCTTCTTCCAGCTCCTGGCTTGTAGCGCAGTTATGTCAAGCCCGAAATCAATTGCATCGTCTGCAATGTGGTCCAGCGGGATTACACTGTTAAGCGCCATCCACTTCGCCACAAACCCGGGATATGCTTGACACACTTCTGTCAGCGAGACCAAGAGTTTGTCACGAGTGCCTACTTGCAGCACGGGATCTATTAGACCATCCGAAATGGTCGCATCTGCAACAAGAGACTGCGGTACGTGTTATCCTGTACGGAGAATACCGGGCAGCTTTTGTTTCACATCCGTGATCACGAAATTTTGGGTACTTTTGTCCATGCTGGTCCAGTCCAGAATCGAGATTTTCGCCAGCACAACCCGAAGACAGTCAAGGAAAGCTTTACCGGCCGAAAAACCAGTTGCTCGCTCCCGCACAATGCTGAGCAACGCCTTCGCTGCGTCATTTTACATGGACTGATAGCACTGCATGGAACCAAACGGTGGGGTAAGTTCATCGTCGCTTGGTCAGCGTACATCTCCGTAAAAAAATTGCTCCCGACTTGACTCAAAAATTGCGTTTAACTTGGTTGCAAGCTCATCAACGACAGTTCATATGACGTCCTTGACAAACATGAGCAATTGTCCACGGAAAAGACGAGGGTCGTTCTCGATGAGCTGGACTCCTTTCTGGAAGCGGGATAACAAACCGTCAATATCCTTGTCAAATCGGCTCTCCATTCGAAACACCGTGAACAACGACACAGACGCATTAAGAACTGACAAGAAAATTTATTCTTGCTCCGATCGCTCGAACGATCCCAGCCCCTCAAAGTCCAGAACTACCAGCAGCATGTCAGACACAAATCGCAGAGACATCCAAGCTCCGTCCGTACACCGAGAGCTTAAGATCGCAAAGAAGGTTCCAGCGAGATGGTTCAAGAAGTAGCTCTTTCCCATAGACTGCTTCCCCATCGAGGTAACCCCGACACATCGCCCATCCCACGACTCCAGATGCGGAGATAGTAAACCGAACCAAATTGACTGTGCAATCTCGGATGCGTTTGTACCCGTTGAGTCATGTTCGCTACTCGAACTCGCTCGACTGACTTCCTTGGCACTATTACTAGTAGCGTGATCGTGATCTTCACCGTCATGAAGCAGCTTTAGCTAGATTTCTTTCGCTCGGCAGATTTAAACAGGTACGAACGAGACGATAGCAGTGAGCACTCGTTTAATAGATCTGATCTGGAATGTGGTAGTCACATTTATGCTTTTGGCCAAGTCTAAATTTAAAAGGGACTTGTTAAGCCGTCTCAAATCTGTCATTATGGTGGTGAAAACCCACGGCAGACCTCGGCCACCTTTGTCGCTGATGTTTCACCAGTCACCACGATGTCCAGATTCACATTGCATGACGAAGTAGGGTCAATCGCTGCGTCAATAAAACTTTGCGTCGGGAGCTTCTCAAACACGTGAAAGAGCACATGTAACCAGCGTTCTGCGGTATCATCGCTCGGTTGTTGGTTAAGCCGAAAAGAGCCTTGACTTTTGTTCTGACCCGACCGCTGGATGCGATAGGCGTCGCTGTGCTCATGTTCGATGCGTAGATGGTGCCATCACTCGGATTAACTACGTAAAGCACGTCAACCACGCAGCCAACCGCTTATCGCCCTTCAATCGTTATGCTGCCAATAGCTGCAGACGGTAATTTGCGGTGGTCTTCACTGGAAATCGCGTCAACAAACAATCGCTTGTCGCCATTGATTTCAGCTCGACCAAGCACGAGTTCGTCTGCAAGGCACAGCAATCCTCCCGCCCACTCACTCATATCACTGCTGGCATGCCTACTAAACGAAACCATCTTTGAGGTTCGACGTGTGCGCGTGTCAAAAGACTGGAGGCCTAATGATCTTTCTGTCAGCAAAATGTCCACGAACGGAGATCTCAAACGAAAAATAGTATCCAAATCGAGGCGTCGCGTTCCCTCAACATCAAATCGATACCGAAATACTGAGCCAAGTTCGCCGTGTACGCGAAAGCCACTCGGCGATCCTTCGCTCGGATAGACCATAGCACACACTCATGCGGAAATACATGCACTTCCAGCTGATCTGCCCCCGCATCCAACGAGTCAAGTTGCCTTGGAAATTGAAAAGTAGTAACTTCCCTTTACAAGAACTGCAACGATCTGAGAGGTTTTGACGGCCTCTAATTTTAGAAGGTGGCAGTCCGGTTCATTCCATAATTCCTAAAGGTGTCATTTTCATGCTTTTCAGCCTTTTCGACTTGTTCACTCCACTTAATATTTACTGCAGAGCAATCGGCGTTGACTCTCAAAGCACTGATCTTTGCTTCCAGCTGCCGGCCACTTGAGTCCGTCAAGTACACTCGAAGTCTTTCAAACGCCTCGTTCATCGCTTTATCAGTTCTCTGCTGCATCTGGGCTGCCCGATCGGTTGTCGACTGATCAAGTCTTTTGATCAGCAATGCGTCATGAAGCTTGTTCACAGCCTTCTCGACCGCATCCACCCAGTGTCGCTGCAATCTGGTCTGGCGAGTATCTATTTCTTGTCGAAATCTGATACTGTAAGCGATCGTCAACGCCCCACATTCGTCGGACGACACCTCGTGTACCTCTCGTAGCACCTTCCCATCACCACTCATCGTGGTTTCTTCTGTCGATTTCATCAAGTGGGACCCCATTCATGATCTCGTCTAGTATAGCATCAAAACGAGAGCTGTTGTCAGTGTAGGCATTGTCAAGAGCACTCATATTGGCTTGCATCCGTTGGGGTATGAGAAGAGCTGTGGCCGTTTGCTCGTCTTATTCGTTAAGCACGTCGTGCTCATACAAGCGTCTTTCATATCGTGTTTTAACCTTCTCCATCCGCCAAGCGTTAGAGCATCCCGAACCATTTCACCGTAGCCGTTTTCAGTCATCTCGAAAATGTCTCCAGCAATGCGCACCTTTACTTTATCATTCTGTTCGCCGAATGTGCTGTACAAATTACTAAGATCAGCGTCCGGGAAGTGATCGAGCTTGTGGAGGAGAGAGACGCGTATATTCTCCGGCAACACTCGACGTGGAAGCTCGAACGCGTATCGCTGGTGTTTTTCTCCGCTAAATCAGTAGACGACACCAACGACATCATGTCTGTGACCCACTCCGTTGTTGCTGGCTTTGCGCTTTCGACGGCTATAGCGGGGGAAACCCCGCCAATACACACGACGTTCCTGATCGGATCGCGTCTCGGAACCGACGACTTCACGGGATTCGAGAAGCGAACACTGTCACGTTGCTCTTCTTGTCGCTGCAATCGGAGCGCAACTGAGCACGAGCTCCACTGCATCGTTGTGGCGTTAGATGAAGCGTGGACTTCGCTCTCAACTCGTCGAAAGTCTTTCCGAGATAAGCAGCACGTAATGCTGGAGCTTAGCGATAACAAGAAGCGCAGAACGTATGCCGGTGTGTCGCGAATGATGTATGGTTCGAAAAGATTGGTGCTGAGCCACGACGAACTGCCGACGACCGTCGTGTTCCCCTTCCCGTAAACGCCTTGGTCTTGCAACGAAAAATTATTCTCACACTCAAGACTCCATCAGCTTTCACCTCTAGCTGCTTGTCGAACAGAGAGCCAAACCCAAGCTGTTCGTTGCTCTCTTGATCTTCTGTAGTGTTTACTCCACCCATACCTAGCAGCTTCTCACGCACAAATCGGGCAAAGTCTGCATCATATTTGCTGGGGTTGAGCATGCCGAACTCGAACTTGTGCATTAACGCTCTGTTGCCTTCGTCCGATACTGCCATGCCTAGCCAATGGCACACATCAACCTCGTCCACGACTGCTTTCATCCTCATGACTGCTTTCACCCTCGCGTCATTCTGCACCTCGTGCATCAAGCGCAGAAGACGGAAGCACTTGTTCAGCACGATAACAGTGCGTCGAGCTTTTTACGGGTCCTCCCTCAATCGACCAAAGCAAGAGTGGGTGACTTTTAAATACTTCAAGTACTCAACTGTCCGAATCCAGCAAATGTTAAGACAAACTGTAGATGGGCTGCGTAAAACAAATGAACGGGCCTCGAATAGTGCTTTATTCGGTCCCTACAAAATGTATGGTCATGCTACAGTTAACTCACACCCCTCACCTAGAAAGGAAAGAGATGGCGTCTACAGCTCTTCGTGCTTCACGGCGTCGTCTGATGAAGCGGACATCGCAGCTTCGAAAGCCTCGAGTCCACCACTGGGCACCGAGAACGGGCTCGAGCCACCAATGAGCTTGTCAAGGAACTCCGAGATGTCGCTTTCATCGTTTGCTCCACTAAGAGCTGGTGGGAATTAGCACAGATAGAAAAAGAGATGAGTACAGCGCAGTGGACCATTGAAAGCTACGCGTACGTACCCGAGTATTTGACCTTGCGACCAGGCTTGACGACAATCACCTCCGCAGAATTCTCACCCACGAACTCAGTCAGAGACTGGAAAGCCTGCGCGTCCGGTTTGCTCGACAAGAACGTAAACGGGTCACGACGGTACTTTTTGGCCAGAGAGCGAATCAACTCCGTGTCCTCCCTGGCCACCACGACGCACATTTTCCCGCGTTTAGCAGCACACTCGCGAGCAGTTGCTGCGTCCAGCTCCTTCAGAGCAACCACGGGCTTCTTCTTGGCCACTTCAGGAGACGGGAACAACGGGACGTTGGGCAGCGATTCGTCCTTCTCCGCCGTCTCCGTGTTAGCCAGCGCGTCATCAATAAACTTCTTGGCCGCAGCTTCATTTAGCTTGCTCACATCCGACACGACGTACTTCTGACTAGCCGGGTAGACGTAGATGACAGTTGGAAGTTGATCCTCACTGAGGCCGAAATGGCTGGCGACCTTGTCATCCGACGCCGGCACGAACGCCAGCTGCACCGTAGGCTGCTTCTTCCTCTTCTTCGTCGTCCCCTCCATGAAAGACTTCGCCACATTGCCCAGCCATGCTGGCACCTTGGAGCTCTTCTTGGCCTTCTTTTTAGTGCCGAAGAAAATGGCTGACGGCAGGTCCTTGCTCAAGAAGGCGTGCACCTTGTCGTACTCCAGTGTGGCAACATTGCCACCACTCGCGCCGAGCTTCTTGGCTTCAGGCGAGTTCTTCACATACTGAACGATTTCTTTCGTAGTGCGCCCGCCACGATAGTCCTGCGGGCGTTTCTTCTTTGCGCCGAACTGCTTGATCGTCGGGTAGCCTTTAATCTGGTACTTGTGCGCCAACTGCTGATGCACCGTGGCGTCTACAACTCCCAAACGTGCCTACAACATGAGCCAACACAGTGCATAACCCCCGCGTTGTAAGGGTTACTCGTCAGTGCGCTCAGTCCTCTGAGGTCTACGGGAGTCTGGAGCTATGCGTACATGTTTCTTGAGCTTCTTGGCCGCAGCCTTGTACTGTGGCTCCAACTGTTTGCAGTGTCCGCACCTGCATGAATTAGCACACAACGGTTAGTGCATTATAGCCTTTAGTATAAACGCAGGAGCATTGTGAGCATCCCACCAAGGAGCGTAGAATTCGACGAGCCAGTAGTCGGGACTCTGCAGCACCTCCTTCTCAAAGTTCTTGTCCGTAAGGATCGTCACGGAGTCTCTCGGCCCATAATCGGCCAGCACGCAGGCGGTCAGTGCACTCAGCAACAACAGCGCCAAGCGAACACGTGGAAGCATCCCGTCAATTCGGCGAAATGGCATTATGGAAGATACGCTTTTTGTACCAAAATGTAGGTACATGGATTGCAACCCCAAAACCATGCAAACATATTTTAGTCAATCAAAATCGAATATTCGCCATCAAGTCTTTACACTGCAAAACAAGTTGTATTTTATTTTAGCTAATCAAAAGCGACTTTCTTACTTAAATAAAAGGCACTCGTTGCTGCACCCACCTCGTGCACATGGGACGGGACAAGACAGAATTACGACACCAAACCAGCACCCACCCGTACCCAGTTGTGACCGTCAGACACCCATCCTGTGCCCGCTACAGCACCCAAATCGAAAGAGCCGGCCTAAAACTTATACACTATACACGTATATCCGAAAGATGCCAAAGAGCCGGAGTGGATCGACATCGGCAGTACCAGAGTCCGCAGAGATAGAAGCGTTCTGCTGAGCAGGTTATCCCCTTCAATTGCTAAAGACATTATCAAGCATATAACTCGACAAACATAGTTCGATGCAACGAGTTCAGTGACTTAGCTACTGCTACTTCCTTGTTCTTCTATACACATGCGCAAGTAGCGGTAGCGCATGCATTGCAGAGTCTTTTTGTCGAGGTGGCCGAGCGGCTCTGACCCACAGAACATCTCAAATACCAGCAAGACATACACACCGCAATTATAGCTGTCGCACTGAGCGCCAAGTCCAGGGTCGTGAGTCACCAAGCGAGCACTAGGTCTGACTCCGTCTGGCAGCATCATGATCATCTTCTGTGCCACGGCACGGACACCGATCATGTAGGAGGACGCCATCGAGTCGTAGACGTACACTCTACCCTTCTCCAAATTCATTAGCACAGCGCACCAGTGGTTGTTGTTGCAGTTGATTGGAAACAGCACTTTCATCTTCTTCGTGACTCCAGCCAACGCCAGTTTAAAATACCTGATGTCTGTCGTTAAAGCTCCATTTGAAATCCCCATGTTAGACGGGTCGATCACTAGAACACTAGGATCCGCACCAAGCAGTTTGTGTAGAATCATCTGCATGACTTGGGCGCTAAGGGTGTCCTTCGAAGCCAGGTCCACCAAGTCTGCATACTCGTTCGACAGAATTGGCAAATCTTTCAACAGCTTAGGTATAGTGGTGTCCTCCTCGACGTAGAAGCTAGAATTCCCGTGTTGCGCGAAGTCTAATCGATCAATCCAGGTTATAGCTCTTTTGATTTTCTTGACGAATTTTACTGCGGTGTGCCACTTTCTCATGAGCGATACCGTAGAGTTCGCGAACACTCCAACGCCAACAATCTCCAGCGCCAGCTGCATTTCCAACGTTCCCTGGTTTTTTGCTTGGTAGGCTGTGACCTTGGAGGTACATTTGTTAATTAATTGGATGGGGAAGATTCGCATCACTTCTTTTGGTCGCATCAGTGGTTTTGTGGGGGGGAGCTTCGCTATCTCGTGGGCGATGGGAGGCTTCGGCTTCGTGGCGAACAGGAACTCCTTGAACTGCAGCAGCTTCTCGTGTGTCAACTTGTAAATGGGATCGCCGTACAGTAGTTCATAAACTGTCAGTAGACTCATTTGGCGTTCGTGCATTTCCAAGTCTTCCTCTACCATTACTATCGCTTGATTCCGCTTTGCTGTAACAGCCCGTGGCTTTTGTTTTGGACGTCCCTTGGATTTTGGGGGACTCACGATCTGAAAATCATCGGTTAACTTTGCTGAAGCAAGCATAGCGCTATGGTCGTCATTTTCGTGAGATGTCTCCACCTCCAACTCACCACCAGCTGCGCTCGTCTCGTTCCCAACTGAAACCAACTCGTCACCATGTGTGCCCATCTCGTTCTCATCTGAGACCAGCTCACCACCCGTTGCGCCCGTCTCGTTCCCAAATGAAACCACCTCACCTCCATTGTGCCCGTCTCGCTCCCAACTGAGCCGGACTGGTCTGGGCATACTTGAGTGCTCTCCACGTAAGAAGCAGACGCCACACTTTGGCTCATAGTATCCTCTTGTCTAGACGTGATAACTTGCACCACTCCCATCGCCTCTGTCACTACTTCGCTGTCTCTAGTCTGGTGACTGACGCCACCAGTCGCGCCACCAGTCGTGTCCATTTCTGCATCACCCAAGCCGTCTTCGAGTTCAAGACCACCAGCTACCTTGGGGATGGTACTGTACTCGCCATGCTTGAAAGGGGTAGCAACATCTCGCAAAGCCTTCATCGCTGCTCGGTACTCCACCATCCCCAATCCACTCAAGTGCTCACTAATTGCAGTTGCCACAAAATTTGCTTCGCGGAACTTCCGGTTGGAATCCCAACGCATATTGGCCTCCTTCAACACTCTGGACACACGAAACGGTTCTTCTGACAGTTGGGGCAGCTCGTATTCCACCCGAAGCGACGACAGTAACCAACGAGAATCCAGAAGCTGGGTAGGAATCACGTTCTCGAAGTTGAGTGCCTTCCGAATGAAGAGCACGTGGCGACACGGCAGCAAACGTGAAGCCATGAACAAACACGAGCAGGACCAATCGGTTTTCGTGACGGAGTACTCGCTATGCGGTTCATCCAATGCCTCTTCATCGTCCGCATCGCACTGGATAAAGTATACTCCGGGGACTGCCTCGTGAAAATTATACTTCGCCGTGGTGATCGCGAAGTTGTACTGCTCGTACACAAGCTCGCACGCGTGCTCGCTTACCAGCTTCGAGAGAAAATCCATCTCGTGATGGTACTTCGGATGATGCACGACAGATAGTTTGTAGACCGCGTCCTTAAATTTTCTCTCCGCCTGTGCTTGATAAACCATTAACGACACAATGCACTCGTCCACTTGCATAAAGGAGTCCACAAGCTCCTTCAGCTGCTTCCACGAAGCTTCAAGGCGGTTATTTGTATTGTTGCCGAGGGTGCAAGCATTCTGCCTTTCAAACGCGCACCATATTTGACGACAGTTATCCCAGTTTTTCACGAAATACGCTTCAAAAGGGTGCTTGCACACTTCACGCGGTTCGCCATCCGCGCCCAACTCCGCCCGACTGATGCCCAACTGGACACCATCCGTGCCCATCTCCGTCTGACTGATGCCCAACTGGACACCATCCGTGCCCATCTCCGTCTGACCAGTGCCCAACACAACATCCCCAGACCTAGCTTTCTCAGATGGTACTCTTCCAGTCCCTGCATCGATAATATGGCGCATATACTCGCGCAAGCGCAAGTATTGTCGCTCCGTTTTTGCGTAAACCAGCAAGTTGATCAATCCGTTCAGTTGCTGCTTCTGCCAAGCATTGAACCCATAGTCTTTTGATTCTATCTGCTCTCGCAGATATTTCAACACGTGAAACTGGCACAACAGCAACGCTTGTCCGGAAACGTTTTCTTCAACACGCCGATCTCGCCGAAATCTTTGTCGATCAGTATGCATTTGATGCGCGTCCACACCGGATTGTAGCGCTTGAACCGCTCCAGGGCCGTCAGAAGCGTTGGGTTACGCTCGTTCTGGAGAACAGCATGCTGTACGAACTGGCCCTTCCCAAATGCGTCGTGTGCCATAATCGAGAAAACCTTGTACTTTGACAAGTTTGTACCGTGCGTGGCGTCGATCATCACGACCTCTGAGAAATGGTCGAAGAGCTCCCGCATATGCTTTGTCTGCAGTGTTATACATGTAGCTACAGTCTAACATCAGCATAGAAAGTTAAACAAACGACGGCTACACAGTAACAGCAATAGTGTTCATACCTTATCATGGATTGAGTCGACAAAAATGCCTCCAACATTCCCTAGCTCTTGCGTGAACTCAGTCATCCATTGCTTCAATCGTTTTGCAGATGTCTGAGCTGTATGGGTCTGTTTCTTCAGCTTGCGCACCAGATTGTGTACGTCCTGGCTCGTTGGGTAGCAGCTAGAATTCTCGTGGATGAACTGCAGGATGCGTTTCTTCTTGGCTCCGGCTTTGACAAGCTCGCTAACAGTCCCGGCCAGCTCAGACTCAATAGCTGTCCGGTTGTGTGGATAATGGTCGAAAGTATGTCTGGAGAGCGGATGGTTATGCTCCAAACGGGCAACAGTAATTCGCAGCACAAAAGTGGGAACTGCTGCAGCCGAGTCGGTCACTTGTACGCAGGCATTGATCTACGTAGCGATACAATTGTACGTGAGCACATGCATGGCCAACCAACAGCACCATTCAAAACCATTTCAGTCCATCCGAGCCCAACTGAGCCCGACTGAGCCCGACTGAGTGTCACACACCTGCGCGTCACACTCGAGAGCTCTCGACTCTTGCCGCTTTATCTTGCCTTGTCCACGCGGCTTGTACTTCCCTGCGTGGGTGCAGACGAAAGTCTTCGAGTAATGAGCCCACCCCTCGGGCACAAGCGGCTTCGTAGACCCGGAGTCTCGAATTTTCTTATTTCTCGTCACGACCTTGTTGTTAGTGCGAACGCGGAAGCTCTGTACGCAGCAATTGTACGCACAAACCAGTTAGATATTGCGATACGGCTCCTGCTACCATATGCAGTGCATCAAACGTTACCTGGTATGTCTCGGCTGAATACACTTTTAGATACGCGTCTAAGGCGCCCCAGGAATTAAACTCTTTCTTCTCGAGTGGCGGAGCTATCACCACTGGCTGCTCACCGCTCTGGATTGTCTGGAGACTGTCGAAAACATCCGATCGACGCTGCTTGGACGTGGAGCTGCCGGTACCCGACGACTCCGCTGACGAGTCGAGCCACTCCTCGTCGCTGTCGACCCCCTCTTCACTATCACTCACCCCTCCTCCGTGGCGCGGCGGTCGCACCGCCGCTTTGACGCGCAGGTCGGGCGCCATGGCTTCCTGGCTGCTGCTGATTTGCCCCCGCTGCAAAAATGAGTGGGGGGGGGGAAGTATACGCTACACGAGGTATACCCGCAAGCCGGATGCGGATCTCAAGCCCTCCAGCACTGTCCCATGTGCACGAGGTGGGTGCAGCACTCACTCCCTAAATAAAATTAGCCACTCATGTGATATTAGGAAGAGATCGTTGATTAGGTACTGTACCACACCAAACCGCTGCTAATGATTTGCTCAAGAAATTTGAAGGCACCGTGGACTATTTTATTTACAACTAAACAGCTTCGGCAGCAACTATACGAGCTGCAGGGAAAGTCTCTTCCTCCAAAACCCGAACGAAAAGGGCTACGAAAGCACCTAATATAGGTGCTAAGTGGCTTAATTAGCGCTCACGCTTTTCACAGTATGTCTATCGAGCAGCACTTACTGTGCTGTAGAATGACTGACGTTACTTTCTCTAAGATGGAGGGTATAGAATCGTTATCGAAGCTATTGCTCAGGAACGTCCATCTGCTAGTACACCCTGACAAAGGATCATTATGTACCGTTGGAGCTGCGTGCAGGGTCGGGTGAGACCCAGATTCGGGAGACAGGCAAAACAATGAGTGTGTACATAGAGAAAATGTCTGCAACAGATACTCACACTCATTTTGGAGAGCGGGTGCATTTGCAAGATATCGGGACTTCATTAAGACAGGATACAAAAAACTTCGCGCTGTAAGTATCTTGAAAGTGGACAATAGAAAATATTGGAACATCATACAACTTCTCATTCCTTTGTCCGTCTTGCATGGACGCACATTTGGTGTGTACACAGGGACAGGGAAAGTTTTCATCTTGCCAGCTGAAGCATGTACAGGTGGATGCAGGCAGGTCGACTACTCGAAGTGGATGTACACATCCAGGTATCTTGAGTAGGCCAAAGTGTTGTACTCTGTAAGACCCTTCATGTATGCTGGAAACTCGCACATCCGTACGGTGACTGTGCGGTCTTCTCGATGATTTAGCTTTTTTGTAGCTAACTCTGACCCCCCCCCCACACACACACACTTGCTGACGCTTTCAGATACTAGCTTGGCCAGCTTGACGAAATACAAATGGAATCTGTCCAGCGACTTGGTGCTTCCTAGCTCCTGTCCCATCCAACTATTTGCCTGCTTCGGCAAATTTGAAGTTATCTCGTTGAATGTCGGCAAACCAAACGTTTCGTTAAAGCTGTACTTGGTCTTTTCAATATCGCCAAGATAAGCTGCTGCGGTTGAGTGATCTACAGCCAATTCACTCTGAAATAATTTGTAGTCTTGCTCACAGTCGCTGCGTGTCATACCACAGATCTACACGCGGTCTTCTTCAAAAAGCTTGTCGCGTCCTCGCTGGGTGTTATCCATTATGTGGCATAAGCAGAACCTGTGTCCTGCGTGAGGGAAGACTTGGGCAATTGTGGGAACCAAGCCATTCTGCCGGTCTGACAAATTTGTGATTTTCTCCATGGATATCGCCTCTTTTAACGGCTTACAGAAACCAAGTCTAGTTGATCTGATCCTCATATGGAACTAGTGCAAGTCCAATGGGGACAATGTGTTTGTAGTAGTCATTCACAATCGCGACCTAGTAGACTCATTGCTCGCCCATCTCCTCTTTATGATGCACGCCGTCAAAACCGATGAGCGGCCTGCATCTTTGAGAGATGTGAATACCAACATTTTGGATAAAGCACGCTAAATCAAATGTACGTCCGTTGGCAGTTGTTTCGAAGCGCCAGACGGACCCGGGGTTTTTAACTGCCATCAGTTTGATATAGAGCTTTAACTTCTGGTATATTTCGGTCAAGTCACCGTGTAATTTGTCGTCGATTTTCTGTTTAATCCTTGACGCTACGGAATCTCCCACACCGCGATTTCACATTTAACACAACGCTTGATGCCCCCTACTTATCGTACGCGTCGAACCATTGTGAGATGGAAACATTTCGATCTCGACCATAGCTGTCAACTTAGATATCTGCTGCGCTTTATTACGTTTCAATTTGGCGCAACAAGTAATTTTGTCTTCGTACCCACGAGTTTTAGGTGATTATGGGCAATTTTTGCCTGGGTGATTTTACATCATCCCTCTTTTTCATGTACAATCACGAAGAATGGGTAAGACAGGTCATCGAAGGAAGGCGACATCTGGTCAAAATATTGCATTCCATTGAGTTTCTTATATGCGATGTTTGCATTACCGGAGCTATTGTCTTTTACACTGGTCTGTTGAACAGAAATCTGGAGCCCACACATAAGTGCTTGCACTTATTGTGAGCTTCCTTTTAGCCGAGAGGACCAACTTTGCGAAATTTTGTCTGTGCTCGTATGCGAGACCGTAGATAGAGCTGGAAGAGTCATGTGCCCGCACGAGCACATCTCCACGAAGCACCCCAAGCTCACGCGCGGTCGCTAGGTCTGAAACGTCAAGAAAAATGCGAGCGTTGCCATAGTTTGGCGGGTTCCGTGACCGAGGCTTAGCTATTTTCTGAATGCAATTGGAGAAATGAAAATTTGTACTCTTACTCCGAAAGATGATACAGCTTGCCGATGTGTCACACGCTGATTGGCTGGTACGAGATAACATCCTTTGCAATAAGTACCTAACATATTTTTACTGTGCTCTGGAATTAAAACCTCTTGGGGTACAGTCCAGTACTGTAGTTGTTTTACTGGTTTATGGTAATTTTTCGTGGAAGTTTCCAGTTTGTGCTCAGGACATCTCCCAGAAAGATGTTGCAGTGCAGCTTGCACAGACGCAGGAGGTGAAAAGCTGGCTAAAGGTAAGGGATATCGTGTGCGCACAGTAACAAAAGAAGAAAAATGGAAGCGGTTGCTCGACAAGAACCCGGAGCCGGCGCTGAGGACACAGCAGGAGTCAGCTGCATTTTACCCGTCCACCAAACCTTGGACAAGTTTTGGTAAAAAAAAGGCAACCCTTCCCTCAACAAAACCCACAGCGATAGTTAGATATAAGGGTTAAGGTCGGGCGTAGATTTCGAATTTGGGCTCTATTTTTCGCGATCTGCAAGCCCTTGTCTCCATTTCGGCTGTTTAAAAAGGCTCTATTTCTTGCAGAATTGCTTGCAATTGTAGGCCTGCCACTGTACATTTAAATTTATTGTCAGAACCAGGATAACAGGTGAAGATTTTTGAACCGGGTGGTTATATTGCAAATATTATCGCAATTCGACGATTGTTAGAAAATTATGAACTTGCTAAAATTAACCTGTCAAAGGAGTATCTAAAGTATAAGAACATACAATGGGCCACTTGCTCAGAGTTCTAATCAGCTACCGCTTCATTGTCATCGATGGTGTCATTCACTTCGACGTCCTCGTTGCTGTCATCGGTTTCCGATCCAATGCAATTTTGCATTTATCAGCGAGCACCAGATACTTTGTTTTGTATTTTTGAGTGTGTCTGTACGCATTTAACCACGTATATGACATGAGCAGCGCAAAGCCTTCGTCAATTTTAGAGCATAGTAGACGCTGGATTGTCGGTAATTCGGCCCTTGATGTCCGCCCATATCAGCTCAATTGGTTGTAATTCAGGATGAAATAGCGATTTATAGTATACTAGGTGTCCGTGCAAACTGGCAATCTCAGTAGCTATATAAATCGGTTTCGGTTTGATCGCTCGAACCAACATCATCAATTCTGCTTTGGTGTAACTAGTACCAAGTTTCTTAATAACAAAACAACATCGGTTTTACAAGTATTTGCCCACTCCTGAATATCACTTTTTAGCGAGCCAGAATCCGGAGTGGGAGTCGTTTGGCGTTTGTGATAGCTGGTCCCGTCCATGTGAATAGTACATGGCCCATACTAGGACGCCAAGACAGCACTCAGGTCCGCGAACCACTTCTTTAAATGGTTCGTGTTGAAGTTGCCGTGATAAACATCATCGTGCTTGCGATTTAATTTTGACTGCCAAACCTCTTTAGATTCTTTAATCAATTCTCCAACATTTCCATTATTTTCTCGCCGAAGTATACCAGCAGCTATAATAAAAACTCTTTAATAGTCGTAAGATGAACTACTTAGATGACATATTTTTAATTTAAATAGTATAAGATCACAAAATAATTTAACACATGCACCGTGGACCTAGACCGCTCTTTGTATACCTCTATTGTTGTCAGCTTACGATAAACTGGCAGCTTGATGTAAGTTACAAAACTTCTTGTCGAGATACACCTCGGGCACACGGGAGAGCTACGTCTATTCAAGTTTATTCGTTTTTTTTATATTGCGTTCTAGACTCAACACTTGCCATAGTTTATCGTCTTAATATTGCGAGACTTGCCCTTAATAAATTGCATTCCTATCCTTCTAAGCACACAACGTAGTGAGCACACCGATACCACTATGTCATGTTCTTCTTTTAGTTGTTTCTGCAGGCTATCCGATCTTGTTCATTCTCGATACCAGCTTACGCACAAGAGTCTGTAAGCTTTCTCCATGTTTACGAGGCCTCCCAGAAGGAGTCGGACCTTCTATCTGCCATGTTCAATATTACGACCAGTGAAATGTTAAATTTCGGAAATCATAGGAAGCTCAACCTACCGAGGTGAAATGCTTGTTGGTGCTGCTCCCTGTGCGCCCATATAGCTGAAATGATGCCCGAAGCAGAGCCTAAACACTATCTAACAAGATGGCGTACTCCTCCTTTCCATATATACAATGCTGATGCATTGGTTTGGCGCAGGAACTTATAGGTCTTCACAACCAAGAGCTTCTCACCAGCAGTTAATTTCTTATCGGCGACCATTTGGGAAGTTGTGGACATTATTAGATGCTGTGAGATTTCTCCGAGAACAAATAGACGTCAACCTATCTATTTCGGGGACACACAGCTAAATCGGTGCTACGGTTGCCAAGTAACTCTTCTCTTATTTAAGATAGAATATATTACCTTTTTTCAAGCCTTTTGGGCCGAGATAACAGCACTTCAAGGCAAATTAGGCCGGTGTTTCACCACCAAAAACAATAATCACCACCTTTATTTTTGCAACTTACACATATTTGTTTGAGATTCCCACTACATATTTATGTACGTTAGGGGCTGGTTAGGCTGGCTGGTTCTGGTTCTCGGTCGCAAGTGCACAAGCCCGAGAGGGGTAGGGGTACCAAATTACGGATTTTCTAGGCTCACTTTACAAAGTGAGCAATGCCAACGCTCCCCCCCCTCGAAGTGGCATTCTCCGCCAGAATTGAGGCTCAGTGCTTGGATCCAGCGCTGTCGGAGACCCCGATTCAACTTCCAGAGGATCTCCAGACGGCACGCATACCACCGAACCGTTCGCCACCCAAGCACAACAAAGGCAAGAGCTCACTCGAAAGGAAACTGCTGTGCTGGAGTGGAGCGAGGAGATTGTGCAAGACCTGATGCATCAGCGCTATGACAAGCTATCGCATCGGTTTGGTAGCGTAAGAAACAACGCCAACATCGGAGAGGCGTGGGTGCTGTTAGCTACAGAAATGAGTCGCCGCTACGAAAAGCCCATATCGACGAATCAGTGCAAGAACAAGGTGTGTAGCAAGTATTTCTTTCAAGTCAAGTATTTTTTATAACTAATGTCAAACTTTGCGGATCAAGTGGCTAAAGAGGAAGTGGGCGGAGTTCAACGCGGATATTCGCGCCACTGGCAATCCAGACACGCTTGTTGCTGAACCACCAGCGCTGGATTTGATGCTGCAGTACTGGGCCTGGTATTTTATTTATTGATTGTATTTACTGCTATATATTTTGCTTTATCTATGCTGTCATGAATGCAGTTGGTGTAAAAATACTGGGATGAACGGCCGAACTCTTGCTGACAGCAAGCAAGAATCTCGTTTGCACAATGACGATCTAGAAACTGCTGTGGAAGATGAAGAAAGCGCCGTATGTATTTCAACAAGCGAGTCAAAATTGACTACGAGGCGGAAGACGTTGGTATGCCTCCTGAAGGATGGATTGGGCTGTGGCTGCTCCTGTCACTCAAAACATGCTATCTGTGCACATGTTATTGCTGGATGCATTGCTGCGGGTGTCCATTGTTTCTCTGCCATAGCTATTCCTTGCGAATACGTCCCGCCTCGATAAAGAGTATCACAGGTAATATCTACAGCACGTCCGACAGCAAGTGCACTACGGGCATCATCGAGGGATGGTCCGTGCTCATCTTCTTCGAAGTCGTCTACAGAGACGGTACTCCTTGATAACCTCGTGGAGGGCGTCTTACGATCATCCAACGGTGGACTGGCAGAACGCATAGCTGAATCACGCGATGCAGGCATCGAATCAAGTAACAATAGTAATTCCGATTCCGATATGGAATCTGGGATCAATTCTCAGCACGCGCGAATCAGTGCGGCACGTCCAAGTATTTCTAGCCCCGGTTCCACCACAGATTCTTCGATAAGGCGGTCGACGCGACATCGTGTGCTCACGCGAAAGGCAAGCGGGTATCAGCAGAGCAGAAAAGGTCTCGTCGACAATAGCTTTGCGCTTCATAAAAGTGCATTGCACAGCTGAGTTCTACGTTGTGGTTGCTCTACACATAGATATCATTTGTACTGGATGGCCTAAAACTGTTACTTCCGGTATATTACATTCCTAGAGCACGTTCATTCAGTCGTGATTCACGCCTTGTGGCTCTCACGAGCTGTGAGAGTGGGGGCCATACAACTGTAGTGGCTTACTTCAGAATAAGTAGTATCGCTCAGTCTTTGTTTAATGCACATTTATGTACCATGCGTTTTTTTATGAGTGGGAATCTGGATTGCCTGGGTGGACATAAGGGAACGGTTAGGCTGGCTCGTTCTGGTTCTCGGTCAAGTTTTTTTTAATAGGGGTTAGGTTTAAATATATCGCTGATTGGTCAGATAGGTCGCGGGTAGGTGCGTTAAAAAACTCGAGAACCACCAACGGAATGTGGCTCTTGGGTTTTCTTGGCACAGTCCTCAGTACCGTAGAGCTTTTAACTATGCCACCACCTCTAGATTCTATTCTTTTGACTGTGGAGACCTGTGCTACAGCAGTCGCATTGGCCTGTGATTCTCTCATGCATCGTGATGTACGTATAAATTTATATACACTTAAGGATTCTATTGATTTTGAATCAATGTTGTATGATTCATGCTACAGTGAGTGATTCTGTAGGCACTTGCGCTGTTCACAAAACAGTTTCCGTACTCTTTGTGATACGCCGCGCCCTCATTTCCCTGCTACGACCTACAAAAATTATAGTTTCGAGAGAGGAGTAGCTTGCATGCTGTTTCATATAGACTCTAGTGGTGGTTATAGAGAGCGTGCTCAGGCAATGGGTGTATCAAAGGCTTGGTATATTGTACAGGTTAAGGTTAACCTGTTAAACCTGCTGAAGACAAATTATGTTCGGCTACCTACAACGACGTCCGAGTGGGATTCTATCGCAGATGAATTTTAGAAGGGTGGGTTTCCGTTCTGCGGGGGAGCGATTGACGGAACTTTAGTTGCTATTAAACGACCGGAAGAGTTTGAAGGATGGTATAAGCGAAAAGGTAAGCAATACCATCTCTTTTTTATATCGGATATTATTTCCTACTTATTAAGGTTATCCTTATGTCAATATACAAGCTGTATGTGACCATCGCAAACGCTTTTTTTCGTTCGACATTCGGCCGGGATCGTGAAGTGACGCCAAGATTTTCATGCATTCGAAGTTAGGTCGTCAAATTGACCTTTTGATACCGCGAGGATACCATTTGTTAAGCGACTCAGGCTACGCTATCGCCCAGACGGTCATGACCCCATTTTTGGTGACGGAAGAGAACGGATACCTATCTCGGCTCCAGAAGCGATACAACTATTATCTTATGTCTACACGTATGATAATCGAGGGAGTGTTCGGTCTTCGTAAAGAGCGTTTTCGAATTTTGAAGAAAATTATGGAAGAACGTACTCCAGAGTCATCTGTAAGAGTAATTGTGGCGTGTATTGTACTACACAATATTCTGATTGAGCTTAAGGACGAGACATCTCTAGAAGTCACATTTGCCGAAGATACAGAACCAATATCAAATGCGTTGGATTTAGTACAGTTGGAGTCCCGACAACAGAGAAAATTTGGCAAACAGAAGCGTAATGATATTGCTGCGTTGTTTAGGGGCTAACAATTGTGAATACACGAAACTGTGTCTGTTTATCGAAGTACATATCGTTGTCCTATTTGTTAAGCATTGTTGTTTTGTTTCAGCGTTCCAATGAGCTGAGCGAGGAACTGCGTCTGCATTTGCATCTGCACGAGCTGCGCCTCTTGGCGCTTCGTCATGGCGTTGAAGCGCTGGTCAATTAGACCGGCAACATCAACACTGGACGAAGAGACAGTGGGATCTGGGGCCATGGCCTCCGCCATCGCCCGGAAACTTTCTGCCATCGACTGCATCCCAGACTCGAAACTATCTGCCCATTTGCATGCGACGTGTGTTGGTGGATCTGATAGGTTTTAGGCTCTTCTTTTTTTCAGTTGCCAGGTCGAGATGAGATTCCTTGACCCGGGACAAATCAGCTGCGAGTGAGGAAATTCGTGGCAGGCTCCCCAGATAGGTAGTCTTGATTTTAAAGTAGGGGGTACAGAAAAACAAATCTTTCGGATGCGTCGCTTACTGTGTTCAATACAAGTTCGCGATTAATAAAGGCCAGTCGCGCTGTTCAAACTACGTAATAACTCCATTAAGGTTTCTTTACCATCTCTGCACTTCAATTTGAGGCGTCTGTGGTATTGTTTGTTTTAGCGTACCAAGCTAGAGTATAAAACGACTGCCAGCGGTGGAATCATAGCGAGATGATGGAGGATGCCGATGCAGCTCAATACAACACATGCTGCGAGGAACTATCTCAAACCAGAGTACTGATGTGCGGGTTTCACGTATCTCAAAACATGAAGTGACAGCCCCTTCAGAAATGAGCTCCAAAAAAGATACGTAATCGATTATCGAGGAGATGTACAATTTTGTATCTTCGGATAAGTTCCAGCCAGAGAAAGATCGCGCCCTATCTTGCTGGTCCACTTTTGCAAACGGTAGCGCTACTAGGATGACAAACTGGGGCTGAAATTCTGCCTCGCAAATATCCATACAGATGTGCTTGAGATAGCGAAAGCACCATTCCATATCCAGCACCCACCTCTGTGAAGTAGACCAGCGGGAAAAATCTGTCGCATTTGTCGGAGAATCCGATAACAAAACTAAATATGGATTGCCATTCCGTGGGTGCTATCCACATGAACAATTGTGGTGCAATCTGTACGGTTCTGCACAGAAATATAATCCTCAACCATTTTGGCGTATGTAAGTCCGATACAGAATGTCTGTGTATCCGTCCCATCTCCATGCTGAGAAATAAGATCACCCCAGATCACTGCGTGTCGCACAAAATCATTACATCCACAGGTGAAATTGTGTTCAAATTCATCTGGCCCTACATGTGGCCATCACAAAGTTCAACTAGCTCAGTGATTGAGTTGCGCGAGTTGGCACGCCTCCAGCTCTTAACAAAATCCACAACTTGCTGTTCTTTAGGTGTAGGTTCTTTTAAAGCTCCATCATGGACCATTCCAGCGATCACGGCGTGGAAACGTGGTGCGGTTTTTATTTCATTACCTAAACCGTCTTTAATTAGGGTCATCATCTCTTCTGTTTAG
The DNA here is from genome assembly GCA_011320135.1 of Phytophthora betacei. NCBI lineage: Eukaryota > Oomycota > Peronosporomycetes > Peronosporales > Peronosporaceae > Phytophthora > Phytophthora betacei. The sequence goes on from JAANHX010000020.1 coordinate 426,942, forward strand.
AGGGAGTTGGGATCGTTTATGTCCCTAACGTGTCTGAATTGTTGAGACGCAATGGGGATACCTGAAGAAAGGCAAATGTTGAGCTTGTATCGACAGGGACACTCCTCGTCTACATCGGCACCTTGATGATTTGCACTTTGTGATTTGGGATCCCATCGTGTGACGAACGCGACCTAATTGGTAGCTAAATTATTCTAGGTGATTGATTGTGCATGTCACGACTCTACCTTCATCGACGCTATAGCTTGAAACGGACTCCTTTAACTCTTCTATAGCTGGATCTCCCGAGATTGTCCGCCAAACTTGCTTCCACGGACGACGTATTGGAGCATCACCCTCGTCTACATCGTCTTTTGACGACCCTTTTTGCCCTAGGAACGGATATCAGGATAGGAAGGGAGACCACCATCGTCTTCTCCACTTAGGCTGCATGCGTTAGACGATGCTCGAGGAGTCCGACACAATAGTAGATGTAGAGGGCGCTGTGGAGAGTTTTAGGAAGTGGTAGAATTCTGAAACCCGATAGCATGCCGAGATCCAACTCGTCGCTGGCTCTAATTATAAATTTTAACTGTGCTGATATACTATTTGTAGTAGCTTTAAGCATTTAAAAGAGGCTGTTTCATATAATAATATTGTCGTTTGGTGTTTTTGAAACAAACATGAGGTTCCGCTAAGAGGGCGAGCAAATCGCGGATTTGGTCAGTCGGTCGGGAATTTTTGGAAAGTGCGGATGTCACGGCCATTCACATTCCATTTCACGACGGATACCGCTGAAAAGCTCTTGATCTCCAATAATCGCGCGTCAAAAAATGTCATTACGTGTGAGTGCTAAGATATGAAATAAGATTAGAAACGTACCAGGACGGAATTCATGAAGGCTAGAGTGGGATTTGAAGTGTTCAATCGCATAACCAAATAAAGTTGATTAAAGTATGAAAGCCTGCATGCTCTTAAACCTTGTGTATCGTATGGGATGTACGTGATAACCGACCGACAGGAGCTTTGGCAGCTGACACCATCGCTAATTTCAATCGCATTCAAATTCTCTCTGCACCAATTGGTCAGTTGTTTCCAGTAGTTGTATCGATGTGCATCATCGTGTTGTCCGCGAGAGTTGTGGAGCCCCTATATTAACTTCCGAGCCAAACCTTTGCGACATGGCTACATTTGTACTTCATTTAGGTATGGGAGGGGTGAACATTCGCCTTTCTTAGCGGGATCTCCTATCTCCCATGTTAAAATATGGGAAATCGCTATCAACCAGGCGGGATTTTCGGAGGTCGCCCCAAATTAGTTATTGATGCAGAGGTTGTTTGCGATGAATAGTAGCTAGAAATAGCACGCAGTTGTAAAAATAGGCTATAGGAGGCTGTTGTCTCCTTAGATAGCTCGCGGCGAATTTGGATCTACCATATCGGACAAAATATTGATAAAAAGGGCACCGATTTTTTTTGTTTTGAGTGATACGACTCGGTATTGTATTTTAGATTCGCATTAATAGACGGGGATTGATGTCCTCTTCATCATAAGCATCAAACTAAACACTCAAGCGGCCATGATTTGCTGCCCAACACGATTTCTAAATGCGGTGTCCCTGTTGAAGGCAACGTGCACATCTCCCTTTTTGTTCGTTTGTTGACACGTTGTGAACGAAAAACCGTGAAATCGGGGTACAGAAAGATGGGTACACCTCAAAGCCTTTTTTGTAAAGGATGGTCACACAAACGGACGAAATTTTTAATGAATCGATAAAACTACCGTTGAGTTGTGTATGAAAACAGCTGAAACCGAGATTCCATTTGACTAGCATAACTCAACAGCCACTGGGACCTATGGCGCCAGAACCCCCTCACTTTCAATTTTCAGGTAAGGAATATTGTGTTCATTTCGGCTGTCCTAACGATGTGAACCCCCTCCCTATGCTTAGATTTTCGGAGATACCGGAATTCAAGTAAACATAACTGTACTTCTGTATTCAAATATGTAGATCTAGCACAAGTCACAGATTCAAGATAATATTTATTTTACTATTCTTTATTGACATCTCGAAACGCGTGGCATTCTTCTATTCGCCTCAGCCATTGCATTAACAGGAGTGAAGGTCATTTGAGCGGGAATGGTAAGAAGATTTGACGTATAAGCTCCCTCGACCCCCACCCCTCCAGTCCTAACTGCCTTCTTGGTGTGTATGTGTAGTCACGCGTTCAACAGGATACTGAATCCAGTGAAGACTTGGACAGACGCGACCGACAGGATTTCGGCTCTAGTGAGACTTGGACAGACGCGACCAACACGAGTCTGACTCCAGCTCCAGTGAGGAGTTAGACAGAATCCTGCGCAATCTTCTCGGTGACTACAAGATCGAGCTCACGAGAGACTCGCGCGACAGAGAGGCTGAAGCACAAAGGAAGCGCTCGCTCGCGGAGCACAAAAGCTCAAGTTGTCATTAGCAAGGCGACCCCCAAACAGCTCGCCAGAAGCAACAAAGCAGCGTCTGGAAGCAAGCGGACATGTTACGGAGATACACAAAGAGAGACTCGATGCTGATCTTGAGAAGATTTACAAGGAATAGGTAGCTAGAGCGGATCTTGTGTTTGCGGCGGCCTCCACAAAAGAAATCAGACAGGCTCTACAGAGTTCAAAAGAGCCCCGAAGAGGAAAGCGTGCACACGGGACAAGGTACTCGGTGGATCCATGCGACAAAATAGCTAGTCCTCATGGCGGCCAAGCCACACAAATCTCAGCCGAGGAAATCTAAACGCAGGACGTTGTGTGGCCCGGACTGGAGATACGGCGGCTGCAACGCAATCTAAGTGTGTGCTGCGAGAGTTCGTATCGCAAGAAAAAGGAAACAGTGTAAGTATTTTCGTGGAGAAAAGGAGCGACACAGCTCACGTTGTCAGCCCATATGAAGCGGTTGCTTAAGGCATTTCCTGAGACCGTCTTGATGGCCACGACACATGACACGAACAAGTACAAACTGTTTCGTGTCGCTGTGATATACTTTGTTTTAACAAAGTAAGTGTAACCAGGGATTCCGTAAATACAATATAAAGCTGCTGGAAGTATTACTGTCAAATACATAGCTGATTGAGGCTGCTGTTGCAGGAAAATAAATAACTGAAAAACGAGCACATTGTAAAATAAAATACTGCAATCAAGTCAAAACTGGACTGTATTAAAGGAACGACTTAAAGACTAGCCTCTACTGTTGACACGTCCCAATAGATCGCGTTGACTTTCAGGAAAAGTATCATTTCCAAAGTCATGGGCGACAAGCGGCGTCGTTGGTGGCGTAAAACACCACGGGCGACGCTGAATAGCCTTTCGACTTTATTGGACGTCGGAGGTATAGCAGAAACCAACTTGTACGTCGACTGCTCTGCTGCAATTTTGCGACGCTTTAAAATGCTGTCAGCAAATCCGTCCGCCCCGGTAGAGGTCACCACTTCGCGAGTCGGTGCAGGAACTTCAAACGGCTTCAGTTGCGCTGACTCCTCCAAAGTCAACATCGCTGCCTCACCGGCGAGCACTTTGACTACAGCAGCTTCAAAAGCCGGTGAGTGCACGATGTCGGCGTAAGGAGCTGTAAATAAAAAAAACGTAATTTGTTTCATACGTTAGTTAATACATAAGTAAAATAAGGAATACCAGTACAAGCACTTACACTGATAATTGCGAAATGACGGTCGCTCCTCCAGCAATCCATCAAACAAATCCCGAGCGTCCAAAAGTGTGAGAGTGTCCGACTGTAATTTCTTCGAAATCGACTCCACGCAACGTAGCTTAGCCAGCAAGTCCTCTAGCCGGTGATGGGAAGATCTGGACGGCAGCAGGTCCGCAATATCGTCGTCGTCGGCAGATAGAAACTCTCGCAAGCGAACATAACGATCCAGCATCGTGAACGTCGATGACCAGCGCGTATCTTGACGCAGGACCGCAACCAATGGAGTTTTGAGTCTATTTAAAAACGTAAAGCAAATTTTTAGTCCAATACAACTATGAAAACATTTTTGCAATACTTAAATCACAAATCACAAAATTAGCGTACCTCATTTTTGCTGCTTGGTTCATAGTACGTAGCTTGCGCATCAGCAGTTGCACTTCTTCGAGGATATCCTCATGGGGACGGAGGAAATCACGCACAGCAAGATTTAATCTATGACTGGCGCAGCCAACAAGCGGCACCTCCATGAGGTTTGCGAGCCGCTTATTGACTGCGCAGTTGTCACCGACTAAGAATCTTACACCTTGAATGGTTTTACCAAAAAATGGCAAAAAACGGTCGATAGCCCTTAGATGGCCCTCTGCGGTTAGGTTGTCGTCCGGCTCATCCATAACGGGAGCGATGGATAACAGAGGGTATTGTGGGCCGCTAGAGGTTTCGTAGCACGCGTAAACGCCCAGGTATTGCTCGGTCCCGAAGCTGCAGTCGTCGAGTATTAGTCCAAAGTCACTGGGCATATCGCGTCCGATCGTTGTTTCTACGACCTTCGTGACACCTTCCATGTTGGTAAGCAGTGCGTTTACAGACACATTCGCCAAATTAGAGTACCTGTCACAAAATTGATCAAATTAAATTAGCCCATTTTACATTTAGTAAGACTAAAATTTGTGTACGTACCGGCGCGTTGCCTTTGACTCGCAAAAGGAAAGGGGCAAGTTGTCCATTACGATCCACTTGAGCCATGCGTATCGATTGGAGGCTTTTTGGCTCACCCAAGATACAAGAGTCCCCGTAGCAGCTTCGGAGGCATCACGCATGTCGCTCTCGAACCGAGGGTGAGCGGTGCGCACGTGCGTCACCAAATTAGTGTAGCCATTCTTAGCGACGTGCTTGCGTCGTTTTCCGCAGGCCTTACAGGCGTGATACCCAGTCAGGTCGCCTTCTTCATCAAGAACTGGCTTGAAGAAGAAAGCGGCAATTTGCTTCGGCGTGAAAGCCTGGCTGGGCGCGTTTGAGGCGATGAGACTGGCGGACATGTCGTGGCAGGAGTGGGTGCGGGTGTAGGCTGGGATGTAGTTTTGAAAATGGCAGTTGTTACTTGTCTAGATTGTCGTGGCAGATCACAACCAATCCTTTTGGTTGGAGGTGAGAGATCACAGCCAATCCTTTTGGTTGGTGGTGGCAGATCGAAAAATAAGTAGTCACAAATTTTGAATTTGAAAAATAAGTTATGGGTACAGGACCTTTCTGGATGCAAAATAAATTATTTTATCGATCAGTAAATATTGCGTTTTCAGTTTATTTATTTTTCGGTATCCCTGAGTGTAACTACATGTTTTTATACCGATTTTTCATTACTTACTTAAATACCAACTAATTTAATATATGACCAGCATGCGCAGCACGCTTGGGTCAAGGCGAAAACAATGGAGAATTTGAGACTGGTGCTCGAGTGCTTTAATAGCTGTAATTCTTCGTGGTCAAAGATCAATGTCTTCATGACAGATAAAGCCATCCATGAAAAGTCGGTTCTGTCCGAACCATTCCCAGCTGCTGGCCAGTTGCTGTGCAAGTTCCACGTGGTTTCTTGGTTAGACCGACAAGCTACCAACTTTCGTTCAGAACCGATAAAAATAAAGAGACGTTGAAGACTGCCTTGGCATCTTTTGTGTCGGCCACGGGTGAAGCTCAATATGAGAAAGGGAAAACTACTTGCTGCACATGCTGGACGTAAACATGGAGCACGAATTGTATCGGACATTTATCGACAATTGGGACGGAAATAGAGCGAAATGGAAGCTGTACGAATGTGGAAATATGCCCCACCTGGAAAATCATACGAACAATAGACTGGGGTATAAATGGGGAAGTGAAGCAGATCGTCACCAAGGATAGCTTAATCGATGAATTAATTCCGACTCTAGTTTTACTTCAAGAGTTAGCGGAGGACGAATATCTGTCCAAATACCATAACGTTGACGCGTGTCCCCAGCCTTGAAGAATCCGGAAGTTACGGTACTGGCTGTAGAGTCCGTTCGCTTACGATCAAGTTTTGGAGGAGTTCACGTACGCAACGGGTGGTCGCGCAGATTTTACACTGTGTGTCAAAAGTGGAGCTGCGATACTAAAGAGCAAAAGAACGGGCTCTGACCACACTGTTAGCATCGAGATGAGAAATGCTATTGTATGAAACTGCAATACCCTTCGGTGTCAACAACGGTTATCTAACATTTTCCGTTCGCGCTAGTCATATACGTGTAATTGTATTTTCAGGCATATATATATATATATATATTCTTCCTTGTCGGCACATCTTTTTCTACCGCCGACAAAATCTATGTGAAACTATCATGTCGCCGTTCAGCTGCATTGTACAGCGTTAAATGCACGGGTGCACTGTGAACAATCTTTCAGTGGGGACCGGCGAGGGCAAAACGAACATGCAGTTGATTGGAAAGGAGTCGGTTCCACAACCTTTGCATCGCGTTGACAAGTACTCAAAAGCCAAGTGCTGCATGAAGCAGCTTGTAGCGATGCTTACGGCGCAAAGGACACCAGCTTAAAGGGGTGCTCTGAAATTTATAGACTGCCTCTCCAACGCTCTTCGTGAAGGAAGATTCGCTGATTTTGCAGCGGGGATCGAACTCCAGAACTTCTCTCTCGTTAAAATCTAGATGTAGTGGGTGGCGGCTTGAAAGCCCAACCACGACCACACTATACCGTCGAGAGTGACGAGCAAGCTGGACAACCAGCATGTGGTTGCAGTCAGCCACCAGCGTGCCAGGTTGTTGCAGTTTACAACTGCAAGTTGCAGCTCGTCATCTCAAGCTGGTGAAGGTTCTAGTTAGGGAGTCCTTGCTAGAGGCTGGGCTATCACTGGGACGCTGGTGATAGCTATGTAGAGCTTTGGATTGCATGCATGTTTCTATCTCACTTTACATTTTACCAAGACACAAGCAATACAATCGGCTATACTTTAAGGAAGTGCCAGCTTCCTTCGACCGTCTTGTATTCACTACTGCGACCTACTACAAAGAATTCTTTAGCAGTGCTAAGGTCAAGATGACGATATCGACAAGGAGTACTTCGACGACATCAGGGACTTCAACAACGACGCAAAGTCCATCGGGTAACGACTCGTCTACGGTTCCGGTGGCACTGTTTATGCCGCTGGCTGCTCCCCAACTGAGGAGCACGTCTCATGCTGCTCTGGTACAGTGGCGGAAACTTCGCCGCGAGTACGAAGACGAAGTAACGATGAGATGCAAGAACGACGCTGAAAAAATGGCTGAGGTGCTGGTCAGCGTCAAGAAGTCCTTCAATAAGCGACTTCTTGAAGTTTGGTGCGAATTTGACTGGGAGGTGGACATTGACACGGTTACCGACGAGTTCATTATCACCAAGGTGGACGAAATCATATCGTCCGTCAAAAACAATACCGTACCAGATGTTGCTACTCTGTTCAAAGAAAATGTAAAAATCGATTTGACAGAAAGCGATGTCAGGGAGCGGGTGATGCAGTTTTTTGCGAAGAGCCGCGAGTTCATTGAGGAACAGGGCTGGCAGGAGTTCTTCACAGGCAACGAGGGAAAGCGGTTAAAGTGCAAGCTGCTCGTCGAATCTCTCGAGCCCCGCAGTCTCCGCGAGGAGATTACTACTACCATCAAATACCAAGCAAGGATTGCCAAGGAGAGTGAAAAAGAGCTTTTTAAACTCATCCTGGACAAGGCCTTTGAGCAAGACCGGGACTTCCAACGCCAAAAGCGCTCTCGTTCTTCAACTCAGTTTGAGCGAACAAAGAAAACCTGCGGAACCAAAGAGCATACCGAGCCAAGGGCGAAGTACCGTAGGGTTGAGCGTGGTGGTAAGAAGGCTGGTGGCGGTGACGCTAAGCATGGACAGCATAAAAACGGCAAAGGCACGGGTTCTAGTCCACCAACCGGAGGTTGCTTGCACTGCAAGGGTGATCACTGGCTGGTACACTGTCCAAATGCATCTGCAGACATGAAGAAAGAGCTACTGAAGAAGATGCACGACCGTCGTGATCGCAATAAGGCCCCGAAAAGGGCCGAAAGCGATGCCTGAAGGTTAAAGCGCATTAAGGATTGCCTTTTAAGACACGACAAAACAATTGTTGTTGAAGGAAGGTTGTCCATACCCTACTGCGCTGACACCGGGGCGGAAAGGAGCATAATCAGTGCTCAAAAATTGCAAGAACTGGAGAAGTTGGGTGGTACTGTGAGAACGACTATACTACCTCGCCCGATTTTCTGTGAGACTGTTGGCAAGTTCCAGATTGTGACGAAACACTCTGTACTCTTGCATGTGATGCTTTATACTGCCGCTGGACCAGTAAGACCTGTGAAGCCCTATGAAGTGCTGGTGATTGAGTCTGACGAGGATGAATTCATTTTGGGTGAGGACATTTTGAAGGACCTTGGTATCAGTATAGACAGGCAGTTGGAGCAACTGGCGGAAAGGAGTGCGATGGACGATGACGATCCGATTCCTTTTGAAGATGATTTCCTGTTTGGAGTTGTTCCGGACGATGACGTTCGGCGAGCAGTGGAGAATATGATCGCGAAGGCCATCGATAATGGATTTCCGTTGGAGAAGGTGGACAGATTGCGGACGATTGTGTACATGTTCGATGTTTGGAGGTTGAAACTGGGTCCAGATCCCCCTGCTAAGGTCCCTCCACTAGAACTACGCTTACGAAAGGGAGCAAAACCTTTCCGGTGTTAGCCGAGGCAATATCCGCCGCACCTTCGCAAATTATTGCAGGAATTCAACGACGAGCTAGTTAAACTTGGTTGGGTGTATGAAAACGCATCAAGTCGGTGGACATGCCCGGCGCTGCCTGTTAAGAAGCCAGGCAAGGACGAATACCGTCAAACCAGCGACTACCGGCCCGCCAATGCTGAAACCGAGCCAATCGCTGGCGTCATGCCTATTCTACAGGTTATTACTGAGCATGTTCGCGACATGAAGTACTTTGGACTTTTTGACTTTATAAAAGGCTTTTGGCAGTTGCCATTAGCCAAAGCATGTCAAGAAATCTTAAGCTACATGACTGATGCAAAAGTATTTACGCCAACCAGAGTTCCTCAAGGCTGTAGTGATGCAGCACTTCATTTTCAGATGACTATGGAGAAGTGTTTCGAGAAATTACTCCATAAGCACTTGCTTATCTGGATTGATGATCTCCTGCTTTATGCAGGCGACGTGGTTACTTATCTGGATAAATTAGAAGAGCTTTTCAGTTTGATGAATGAATTTGGCCTGAAGCTTAGTGCAGCGAAGTCAAGTCTCTTTCAGCGCTCTGTGAAGTGGTGCGGGAAGATAATTGACGGTGAAGGTGTACGACACGACCCGGAACGCATCGCTGCACTACGTGAGATGCCACTGCCCACCACCGCCGGAGAATTGCAACAATTTCTCTGTGCCTGTAACTGGATGAGAGATAGTCTGATTAACTATGTGGGCCATGTTAGAACTCTCCAGAAGCGGCTCGATGAAACTCTGAAAGGTGGAAAACGGACAAAACGAGCTGCAGCCCGGCTACCAGTGACCCTCAACGATGCGGAAAAAGCTGCTTTTGATCAAGTAAAGGACTGTTTGGCCTCTGCGGCTAAGTTGGCTCACCCCAGTGCCGATGGTCAGCTTTCAGTGTTCATTGACGCCTCGGACACGGCCTGGAGCGTGATTGTGACCGACGTGCATGATTGGGAGACCGGGAAACCTGTTAACGAACAGCGTCACCAACGCTTACACTGTCTGAGTGGGACTTTCTCGGGATCGCAAGCAAATTGGAGTGTGATCGAAAAAGAAGCATTTGCAATTGTGGCAGCTTGTGACAAGTTGCCGTACCTGCTTCTCCGACCTGCGGGATTTCGATTATACTGCGACCACAAGAATCTGATTCACGTTTTCGCCCCTGATGCTACGGTAAAAAAACATATTCGAGGGAAACTATTGCGGTGGGCTATGAAGCTCGGTGAGTTCAGATACGAAATCCGTCACATTGCTGGCGAAGATAACGTTTGGGCTGACATGGTTTCAAGGTGGGCTCGAATGCCAACTACGACTCGTGTAAAGAGAGTGAGTACTCGCCGGCAGCAACAGAACGAGCGTTTAATACTTCGGCCACTTGATGATACCGGTTTCGTGTGACCTACCTTAGAGGCTATTGAGAGTGCACAACGGCGGTTTGGGACGACTGCAGAACGTACTGACCTCAACGACGATGCCGATGGCATCTGGCACAAGGATGAGAGACTATGGATACCAGTCAACGCTACTGATCTGCGTCGACGCTTGTGCATCATCGCACACTGCGGCCCGCAGGGACACAGAGGTCGAGACGCAATGATGGCACATATCGGCCGACTCTTCCACGTACCGCAACTTCGTCAGTGTGTTGAGAGATTCTTGGCAAGCTGCCTCCTCTGCCATCACGTGAAGGGGGGGGAGGTAGTGCCGAGGCCCTGGAGTGAAACATACCGCTGCAATGAAAGAAACCAAGCGTTGCACTGGGATTTTCTGTATTTAGGGGAAGCTTATGGTGACATGCAGTATCTATTGGTACTAAAAGATGACGCTAGTCACTATTGTGAACTCGTGAAGTGTGAAACCCCTACAACCCCTACAAGTACGATTGCTGCTGATGCAATCATGGATTGGCACAGTAGATTTGGGATCCCTCGCGACTGGATCAGCGACCAAGGTACACACTTCAAGAACGAAGTGATCGAGAAGCTGTGTACCAGACTAAAGTGCAAGCAGATGTTTTCGCCTACTTACAGCCCATGGATCAACGGGTCAGTGGAACGAGTGAACAGAGATATTCTTCAAGTTTTACGAGCTCTCATCCTGGACTACAAGCTCAACCATAGAGACTGGCCAAGATTAATACCTATCGTGCAAGCTAGCCTAAATCATACTGCCGTGCCGTTACTGGCAGGCAAGACGCCTGGTGAATTGTTTACCGGCTTGGAGCCCCCATCACCACTACAGGCGGTATACCTGGGACCAGAGGTGGATCCCAGTGTACAGCCAACTCGAACCTCAGCCGAGATCGAGTCGAGCCTGAATGAACTAAGAGTTAGTATTCGGGAGATGCACAAGGCAGTTGAAGACGCCCGTCTCAAGCAGACTTTACTGAACAAGAAAAAGGAGCGAGGTGATAACATCATCAACTTCAACGTAGGTGACTATGTACTGCGCTCTCGTGTGGACGAGAAAGGCCAGATCAAACTGCTCGTTACATGGATCGGCCCCTACGCAGTTACTGCAGCTCTACCCTACAATGTGTTCAAGGTGAAGCACCTTGTATCAGGCTCGGAACTTGATGTGCACGCTTCGAGGCTCAAGTTTTTCGCCGATAAGGATTTGGAGGTGACCGAAGAGCTTTTGGAGCACGTGGCCGCTCAGGGATCATCCTTCGTGTGCGTGAGCTACGTCGACACCGCTGGAACGACCGGAGCCGGTCCTACGAAATCCTAGTTGGGTGGCATGGGCTAGAGACAATAGAGGACTCGTGGGAGCCTCTAGTATCACTGCACAAGGACGTGAGTACGTTAGTGCAAGGATATGTTGCTACAGCCAAAGACTCAAAGCTTGAGCGCCACCTCAAAGCACTAGAAGCGCCAAAAAAGCGGCGCTAAAGCTTTACGTGTATACCTGTATACCCCTCAGTATAACGACTATACTTTCACTGAATTGAGGTTTATCCTTGGTATTGTGGTTGTTTTGGTCATTTTCTGTTGGATTTGCATGGCAAGGAAGACTTCAACTGCAATATGTTGAAGTTGGTCACATAAAGCAGACCGCGTGATTAGTCATATGATTAGTCACATGGTTATTCATGATGAGACAGCGTATTACCGAGCGGTAATTGGTCTGTAATAAAATGAGTACAAGCACAATTTGCCCGAGTGGTCAGGTTGGGCTTGAAAGGGGACTGTAGTGGGTGGCGGCTTGAAAGCCCAACCACGACCACACTATACAGTCGAGAGTGACGAGCAAGCTGGACAACCAGCATGTGGTTGCCGTCAGCCACCAGCGTGCCAGGTTGTTGCAGTTTACAACTGCAAGTTGCAGCTCGTCATCTCAAGCTGGTGAAGGTTCTAGTTAGGGAGTCCTTGCTAGAGGCTGGGCTATCACTGGGACGCTGGTGATAGCTATGTAGAGCTTTGGATTGCATGCATGTTTCTATCTCACTTTACATTTTACCAAGACACAAGCAATACAATCGGCTATACTTTAAGGAAGTGCCAGCTTCCTTCGACCGTCTTGTATTCACTACTGCGACCTACTACACTAGACGTCCCGGAAACCCACTACTTCAAGCACTGTTGACGAACAAAACATCACAAAAGAGGAAGACGTTGTCGAGCACAAGAAAGAAACCAGTACCACACAACACGCCGCAAGAGATCAAGTACTGAGGGCGGCAGCCAAGGGGAGCTTCGCTTTTTCACCACCCCCAGAAGCACCAGGGTTGTCCAGTAGGCAGCACCGGAGTGTCGAACGCGCCACGAAGATTCGTGTAGCACGAGCAGCAGCGAGGAAGCGTATGGAGGAGCTAATACCTGTCACATTCGAGGACATTCAGAAACCCTTATCCGATAAATACTCGTGGATCTGTGTGAAGTCTGCTATGGATGATTTCAAGATAGACCTTTTGAATCGAACCCTCTTGTCGAGATCCGACGGCTTCCCGAAATGGGGCCTGTTACAGCTGTGACAAAATGCCCACCATGGAGTGTCAATGAGGGCAAGGTGATGGTGTCTTACGAGTTTGAAGACAATGGAGCGCGAGTCGCGTACTGGCATGAATTTGGGTGCATAATGTTGGAGCAATTACTTGTCATGGAGAGGATAATATCGATGCGGGGGATGCTCTGCGAAGTGGGTCACACCTTAAAGTGGATTGAAGAAGTGTGTTGGAAAGAAAGTCATCTCAACGCTGTACGAGTTCCATTTGGAGACGAGCACAGGATGCCCAAGGTACGTTTTTTTCTGTTATATCCTGTGTTACCGAAGTCTGATACCGAATCAAATCCGGTAAGCACTAGCATTACCTTATTAGATACGGAAAATCTAACGCCTTACCTTTTGGTATGTTCTCGTTGTTGTAGGGTGCTTGAAAGGGCGTTGTGATGGACTTGAACCTGGGCATCAAAATGAGGCGACGTCTGGATCTAGCCTACTGTCCTTTCTAGACGACTTGTGGCTCAACACTACTTGTATGATTACAGATTTGTTTGTATCTACAGGAGTCGTACCAGAACGTTGCTGTCGTCAATCCGTCGTTTTAATTGTGCGAAAACCCAGGCCACAACATCAAGCTGGTAAACGCGTTCAGTCCCTTTAAGCAAACAATTTCATTGAAGTGCTCAACACGACAGGCGCGCATTGGGCTGCCTATCATATCAATCGGGTCACGAGTGTGTGCTACTGGTAAACGCGTTCAGTCCCTTTAAGCAAACAATTTCATTGAAGTGCTCAACACGACAGGCGCGCATTGGGCTGCCTATCATATCAATCGGGTCACGCGTGTGTGCTACTCATTTGATCCGATGCAGGGTAGTACAATAGCGATGGCAAAGAGTATTCGGGAAGTTGTAGAGCCTCTGCTCCATCTTGATTGCGGGTTGTCCTGTGAGGCTGCGACACGTTCTGCTACCGGATCCTTGAATACGGAACTCTCCCTCATGTTGCCTTATGTGATTTTTTAATGATATTTGAGTTTTCTTCCAAAGACAAAATAACTAAACATAGAGGTATAAGATAAAATACGTACTAATCTTAAAGAAGCGAAAATAAAACAACGGGTTAAACAGGTGTTTTAGGACACACTACAGAAGATGCTAAATAGTGGACACGTTTTTTTCGGTATCAGTAACACGTGCCTAGATTTTCATACTGTTAGTTATCCACTTAAGAAAATCTTGGCGAATGACCTCCGAAAATTGGGAGAGATTTCCCATGTTAAATTTCCTTGCAGCGGAATTTAAAGTGATGTAGCACCTTTTTTTGTTGGTGTCTGTTGATTTCTTTGGTGGTGATATCCCCAATCGTCGCCGTACAAGAATTCCATTCGACTCGAACTTCGAGTGCAACGGGGGTGGGCAGCCGGTAAACGGCAGAGTCGCATCACGATTTCTCTTTTGGAACAACACAGGGTACACTATCTAAATGGTGTTTTGTGTTGTTGTGTAAGCTATTGCAAGTAGGCGGAAACGTCGTGGAAAAAAAAATAGAACGCTCTATTTATTAGTAGGCGCCGAGCCGGATTGAAACTTGGCGCATTGTGCGCGGAGGAAGAATCTTGGACAGATTGACTTTGTTCTGTATAAGAAGACGGACGTCACACTCGAATATAAGTTGGTGCAGCACCATCCTGGTCGCCCACTTGAATTTAGGCTCGACTTGTAGCGTTGCAGTCGCTGAGAGGGACTCAATGGTTTGGAGGTAGAGCGCGTTATTGTGCCAGATTAAGTTTGAGGGCCCATGAAAACGAACCAGCAGACTCAGAACATCCAGGCAGCTACTGGGGTCGTGGCTGCGTCGGTCAAAGAGCGCGCAGAGGATGCTAACTGCTTCTACGACTTGGTCCTGCTCCTGCTCTTCAGAGACCGAAAACAAGGTCATCGCTTTGAGAATTAATCCGAAGAACAGGAAGACGGACAGAAACAAGTGGGGAGGTGCCTCGTCCAGGTCTCGTTCGAGCTCTGCCATCAGTGACTTTCTCTTCTCGTCTGAAAGTGATCCGAGGTATTCTGCCACAAGAGTTTCCAAGGCTGACTGCTTCTTCGATGTTGACGCCGAGCTGTGAATGTGCTCGACGCCAGCCCTGAATCCACGCTCCAACTCGTCTCTGCTAGCACGCATCTCCTCCAAGACCGCCACCCGATCGGTAACATCAACCAGCCCCACAAGGCGTCCCAGCTCTTCACTATTCCAAAGCTGCCATGTCGTGATTTTGCCTGACATAGTCTTCAATGCGACGGCATGCTGTAACAGCGGTTTGAACAGCACTGGCTTAAGCAGAAGCGACCACCGCAGTCTCACCAGCACCTCGTCGTCCTCCGCGAGCCTCGCTGAGCTTCTCTGGGTCCGCACCGCCAGTGCGTGCAACTTGGCAGCGCAAAGGAGACTGCAAGTTGTTAACTGCTCCGCGTGCAGGAAGCAAAAATCCAACAGCTCCTCAACAGTCTTCATGGATGGTATCGCAGTATCTGCAGTCTCGGTCGTCACTTTGCAGTCTTTAAATTGTTCCACGATGGTCTCGTCGACTGTGTTGAGGTAATCCACGAGCGCCCGCTTCAGCTGCTTTACCTTTTCATTAATAGCCGCTACAAATAGCGTGTGTCTCCACTGTAGCAACTCATGTGGATCCGCCGCCGTCAGATGGCTGCATTTTAGCCAGTCGAGGAGAATCCATCTCCGAAAACGAACGGTATGACGTCGGTCACAGAGCCACTCTTGTATAAGCTCATTCACTTGACTTGAATATTCTTCTTTGGCGTAGCTAAGCAGTGCCGTCAATTTGGCGGAAACCGATTTGTAGTCCGGTAAGTGAGGCACAACCTCATTGATCGCACGAATTAGTGGTGCACAAACTTGATCTCCGTTTCCTTCACTATCTACCACAGCGCCTACAATGCCTCCATCGGCATCTTCACCATCAAGCGCAGCAACCCAGGCTTCCACCGTCTCCAATCCATCGCTCAGCAGCAACCGCACCAGCGTCTCCTTCCTTATGCCAAACATGGTCGCTCAAGTAACTGTACAGTGCACTGTGCTGTAAGGGAACCGTAA
The DNA here is from genome assembly GCA_011320135.1 of Phytophthora betacei. NCBI lineage: Eukaryota > Oomycota > Peronosporomycetes > Peronosporales > Peronosporaceae > Phytophthora > Phytophthora betacei. The sequence goes on from JAANHX010000020.1 coordinate 442,720, forward strand.
ATAACGCATCGTGTGGTTATTTATGGATCAAATTTGTACCGAATTATGTTGGTCGCCTGTAGGTCGCTCCAAGCAACGGCCTTTAATTGCGCTTAAGTGTGCCAACCACCGCCATGCTGCATCGGTCCACCCGCAGTGCGTTGAGCGCCGCTCGACGCGGTTTCGCAACGAAGCGGCCTGCCAGCCTGCAGGATCGTCTAGTGGCTCTCTGTCGCCATCGCGGCTTTGTCTTCCCAGGATCGGAGCTGTACGGCGGCCTGGCCAACAGTTTCGACTATGGACCGCTCGGTAAAATCCCCTCCTCTCTCTCCATTACAATGTTTTGTTCCTTAACCGCTGCAATGGCGTCCAGGTGTCCTCATGAAGAAGAACGTGATCGACCGCTGGTGGTTCGAGTTCGTGCAGAAACGTCCGAATTGCGTGGGCCTCGACAGCGCCGTGCTGCTCAATTCGGCGGTCTGGACGGCTTCCGGCCACGTCGACAACTTCACAGACCCCATGACGGTCTGTTCAAGCTGCAACTCACGAGTCCGCGTGGACCAACTGCTGGAGTCGAAGCTAGAGACCCAAGAGGAGGTCGACGCCGTGGCCACATTGTCGCTATCCCAGATGGACGATCTGCTTAAAGAGCACAACGTCGCGTGCCCCAATTGTGGCAAAACCGACAGCTTCCAGCCAGCCAAGACGTTTAATCTGCTTTTCCGCACCAACATGGGGGCGACCGACAAGACGTGCGACTGGATCTACCTCCGTCCGGAGACGGCACAGGGCGCCTACATCAACTTTGCCAACGTGCAGAGCACCATGAGAAAGAAACTGCCGTTCGGTATCGGCCAAGTGGGGAAGAGCTTCCGCAACGAGATCTCACCTGGCCACTTTTTGTTCCGCACGCGCGAGTTCGAGCAGCTGGAGCTGCAGTTCTTCACACACCCGAACGAGTCGGACGACTGGTATCTCTACTGGGTGGACCAGTGCTACGACTTCTTGACCAAGTACGGCATCAAGCCCGAGAACCTGCGAAAGCACGAACATGCACCAGAGGAGCTGGCACACTACGCACGCGCCACGACGGACATTCAGTTCAAGTACCCGTTCGGTTGGAGTGAGCTGTGGGGCATTGCGAACCGCACCAGTTACGACCTCAAGAAGCACATGGATGCAAGTGGAAAGAGCCTCACGTATCAGGACCTCGTGGCTAAGGAAGAATTTCTACCACACGTCATCGAGCCGGCGCTCGGAGCTGGACGTGTCATGCTCTCTATGCTGTTGGATGCCTACGATGAAGAGGAAGTGAACGGCCGCGAACGTACCGTGCTGCGTTTGCATCCGGACATTGCGCCGTACCGTTTTGCTGTGCTGCCACTTGTGAAGAAGGAACCGCTGCTGGATGTGGCGCAAAAGCTTTTCGAGGATTTGTGTGGAAGTGCTAGTGTCGACTACGATGTGACTGGCAGCATTGGTCGCCGTTACCGTCGCCAGGATGAGATCGGTACGCCCATGTGCTTAACTGTGGACTTCGATACTCTGGAGGACAAGTGCGTGACAGTTCGAGACCGCGATAGCATGGAGCAGAAGCGCGTGCCCATTGAACAGATTCTGCAAGGCACGTCAGTCGAGCATTCCAGTTTCTCTTCCTTCTAACCGTCGGCAAAAGAGACGCGCGTGATGTGGGTATGACCAGGTTTGAATAGACAGAAGAGGCTTCCAATTCGTCCAATTCGATTCGTGTCGAGGCTTAACGGTTTTTCTGCTTTTCGTCGCTCAACTTTTGGTATGAAAAGGCTGTGGAATCATGGACGGTGTCCGCCCTAACGGCATTGGCACAGTCGTAAAGTATCAGCCTCTCGGTAGGAAGCAAGAAACGTTTGCACGGCTCATTGTGCCTTTTGCCGCCGAGACGCCAAGTGAACCGAAGAAGAGCATGGCTCGCAAGAACTATGAGCATAGTGTTGTGGTCTCGGACAAGTGCTTCCGTCTCTTACGCTTAAAGCACGAGATGCAAAGCGACGTCAAAGTGCTGAAAGCTGTGGTGGACGAAGTGGACGTGCTACGTTTGTGTCGCTTGTTGGGTATGGCGACGTCGGACGAGGACCAGCCAGTGTCCAAGCACAAGTTTGAGTTCGGCATGTTCAACTCCAGTGACTACGACGTTGACTTTGCGCGCTTCATTCGTGAAAAGCTGGTTACTGGTACCGCCCGAGGGGAAGAGCGAGGAGATGAAGATCAGGTCGAGATTGGCTGTTTGTTCGGCAAGCAGTCCCAAGTAAAGGAAGAACTTACTCGAATGGGGCTCTGGACTAGCGAATGTGACGATGGGCTGTCCAGCGAAGACCAAGGTGTTTACTGCATCGAACACAGTGGAGATCGTCGTCAGATGGTCGTTTTTGCCTGGCTCGACTCGACGTTGTTCACAAGTGAAGCCATTCGAAACACCCCAGCGTATGTGCTTCGGTTCCTCCTTACGCTAAGCTCGAACATCACGTGTTGTGTATCGCAAGATGATTTTCAACGTGTGAAGAGCGAGGTGAATGTAATATCTGACAGCTCTAGCACACGATGGAACTCGTGCTCAGTCGCGTTTCGAGTCCAAAAGCAAGTGGAGCAAAAGGATGACATATCGCCTGGTGAAGTTACAAAGGTGTCGATTCCAAGATTTGACCGTGCGAAATCCGTGTGGTTTGTTGGTGGAGCGTTTCCGGCTGTAGCAGTACAAAGATCGACGCCTGCAAAAACCGAGTGGATCCCACGCAACGACAACGTTCCATATGATAGCTTTGCCGAGTGGCTGATGAAGAAGCATGAAAGATTTATGATCGAGCTTCCAAATAGACCGATGCAATTGGTGGATGCGCGCAACAATCTGCTTAAAAAGTTTGGTCAATTTCCCCAAGAAGAGCTTCATGCACTACGAACTACATTTGATGAGCAATTAGAGAAAGCAAAGCATCGATTAAATCAGGAAGCCACTGAGTATGCAAAGAAAGTCTACGACGAAGCAGTTAAAGACGTTCACTTACTGTTCGCGGTCGGATGCCCGGCAAAATCGTCACAATTGGATTCGGCGCTGCGTCATTACCAGAGCTTGCTACGGCAATGGGAGCATGGTATCTTCGCCAATATGGAGTATCAGTCGTACTCGATGATTTATTTGCCGGAACGGATTCAAGCTCACATGGAGCTGCTTTATAGTACATTCCAGCGCCATCGATCTGCGTTCGAAGGTGTTCTGAACACGATTGCGATTGGCGAACCGACCAACGATGAAGATAACAAGCGAAATTTGGTGCTGGGGGTAATACAGGACACTTGGAAGTGGCTTTGGCGGAAAGACTCTCAATTCAGCACTAACTTTTGCCTTGCAATGGAAGAGCAGCAGCCAAGGCTGGAGCGCCTATGGGTGGATGCTGTCGAAAAATTGTCGGCGCAGTGCAAGCTTCAACGTGGGAACAACGGGTTCAGCAATCCACCAGAGATCGCGAGATTCACCTTGATCAGGAGAGAGAGACTGTGCTGAAAAGAGCGTTTGGCTGCTTTCGTGATAACTTGAAAGCTGGCGATGGGCGTCTTAGTATCGTGATCCATAAACTGATGCGCTCATCAGACGGCACCGCTGTCAATATTAAATGGAGCGAAGAAGCTGAAAAAGAGCCAACAAAAGAGATTCAGATGTATCAACTACATGGCGGCAAACCAATTTCACCGATGGGAACTCTGGAAACTGAGCCAGGATATCAGTTACTCAAGCTTGCAACAGTGAAAGTAGGGCTGGTCATCGCTATCCTCGTGAAAGAAAACCGCACGATAGTACGCCGAATCCAGTTCCCGCCACTGAAGAAATCAAAAGCCGAACAATCGGAAATACGAACATTCCCACATGCCTGCTCTCTGTGCTCAATCCGAGCAAGTGACCGCCGTATTGCTTTCTTATTTGGGGTTGGCCTGGGGAACGTTGCGTTCTGCAGGTTCAACGAATCGTTTACAAGTGTCGAGGCAACGTTAAGCGTCAATATGGATGCTTCGTTTGGTTTGGGTAGTCCTCTGGTCGATATTTTACTGACCGAGCGTTCACTGTGTGCTGTCGACGGAAACGGATTCTTCCAGTCCTTTGACGTACGAACTCGCCGAACCTCGAAGAAAGTGGCGCTTGATTGCAAGGCAGAACGCGGTGTTGACGGCCAGTGGGTTGGCGGTCTTCTGGCTTTGGCGGATGAGCTCGTGGTAGGTCGAACCCGAATGGACGAAAGCAAGCACTTGGTCTTGAGCTGCATCTCCAGTGAAGATCATCGGGCACTACCCACCGCAGCTCTCGGAAAGACTATTCCACTGGTGAAGCTTGACGTTGGTAGCACGGATGACGTCCTGTACGTGGTTGACACTAGCAGTGGCACAGTTTACGCATCTGAGCTAAGTGTTACTGTGCGAAGTGATGCCTACCGCATCCAGCGATCTGGAAATGGTGCAAAAAGCTGCCGCTTACAAGCCGATCAAAAAGGAAAAGAAGTTGCAACTGAGCATTGGTTGCGTGTATTTTACCACGTCATTGAGAAGTTTCCTGTACAAAGTCTCATCGATATGTCCGTGAGTCCGGATGTCTTGTTCTCTCTCGAGCTGGAGATTGCTGTTCCAGGCGGTACTACGGAGGAAGCAGATGCTGATGCTGCGGTATGTATGGCGTATTTCAACAGACTGATGGCAGATTTGCGTCGGCTTAACAAGCCCATGTCCGGACTGAACCTGGCGAAGAAGCTGAAGTTCCGATCCTCTGAGCAGATTGGCAACTCCACTGCTCTGAAGAAGACATCGCTTCGTCGTGTTCTGGTGGCGATTGTTTCGTTTGTCCCAGTCCAGATATGCCGAGCTGAAGCCAATATGCTAAAGCTGCTCCACGACGGCGAAGATAACACTAGCAATGCTAACGAAGCCGCCCGAACGAGTTCAAGTAGCGAAGGTGACGCAGCGGGTACAGATGCGTCGGAGATTGCACAGTCGATACGCTTCGGTCTACTTTCTCCACTTCTGGAGTCGTGGAATGGTCGATGTATCGTGGTTACCTCGATGGGGAAGCAGTCTACAGGAAAGAGCTACTTCTTGAACCATCTCGCTGGAACTTCTTTTGCGATCTCGGGCTCTCGGTGTACGGACGGATCTTGGATGTCTCTTCGATTTGTGTCTGATGTGCTGCTGGTAGTCCTGGACTTTGAGGGGCTGGGAACGTTCGAGCGATCGGAGCAAGAAGACATCTTCTTGTCGGTTCTGAATGCGTCCGTGTCGCTGTTCACGGTGTTTCGAATGGAGAGCCGATTTGACAAGGATATTGACGGTTTGTTCTCCCGCTTCCAGAAAGGAGTCCAACTCATCAAGAACGATTCTCGTCTCTTCCGTGGACTCTTGTACATGAGTGTTAAGGACGTCAATATGAACGATCGACAGGGTGTCGTTGACGAGCTGGTAGCAAAGCTGGACACGATTTTTGAGGCTAATCGAGACCAAAACTTTCTCACGGAAATGTATGCTGGCCAGTTAGAGATCAACTGCACGCCACCGTTTGGTACGATGGACTACTACAACTGTATGGAGAACGACGCTGCGAGTGCGTTAATGAAGCTTGTATCGGGGTCATCCATGGGGTTTGTGACGGGTAAAGCTTTCCTGGATTGTCTGCGAATTGTGCTGGCAAAAATCTCGATTTTAGACTGGACCAGCATGGACAAGAGCACGCAACTTTTCGTTGTCGTAGACGCGAAGCAGAAACTTCCTGGTATCCTTCGTACAGGCTGCCACGTTCCGTTGCTGTTGGTGAAAGATAAAGTCATCTTACCGCATCTGAAAGAAGACGTCTTGAAAGTTGGTTCTCAAGAAAGACTCGAGGTTTCGCTGGAAGAAATGTGCAAAGCGTTTCCTGGTTTCGAAAGCAAGTGGGTGGCTCTGAACGATATCATTAGACTGGATACCGTCACAGACGAGAAGCTCGACATGGGGTTTGATGCGAGTTCGCTCTCGAGCAAGGACGTCCAGGCAGTGGGGACGACGATTAATAGGCTCTTCGAGTACTTTCTAACGCTGCGTGGCAAAAAGTGTGAAGGTTCAAGACTTACAACGGAAGATCAGAGCGATTTCGACGCCTTTGCGGCGTTTGTATTGCGCCGTCGAAAACTGAAGGTGTCGCGTTGGCTTCACGGCTCCCTTGGTGACCACTTGTCGGAGGTTCGCACACAGCTAGAGCAACGCCATGTGGATCCAGTTATCATTTACATGTCGCGATGCCAGCAAAAGTGTGCACAGTGTCAGCTTGGCTGCATGCGATCTGTGACGCACTCGTCCGAAATGGAGCACAGCTGCTGCACAGACCACCAGTGTCGAGGGGAATGTGAATATGACGAGTGCCGAGTGGAATCGAAAGCGGTTCGAGTTCCTCCCTGCTCTCGCAGTGCTGGCCATGAAGGGAAATGCGAGTGCGAGAAAGGAGATCACACTTGTGGCCAACCTTGTGTCCTAACTCGAGCCTCCAATTGCGACAAAATCTGCTCCAAACTGGCGGACCATAGCGGGGACCATTGCTGCTCCGTACTGGTGCATGTGTGTGGTGCTACATGCTCCGCAACGGACTGCAGTGCTACGTGCTTACTTGATATCCAGCGAGAACACTCCGTTCACAAGTGTGCGGAAGTGCAGTGCATCCATCCATGTATTATGAAAGAGTGCAAATGCAGTTGCGGAGAGAAAAACCATTTCCACGGACAGGCTGCGGAATCTCGTGCTTTTGCGATCGAAAGTGGAGTGAGTGAAGTTGCCGTGGATTGTGCTGCAGCTACGCACATGTGTACTGGGAGTCACGCTTGCGGAGAAATGTGCACTGTGGATGGTATTTGCGAACAAAAAGTTCACCTGAAGAAGTCAGCTCGGACTTATCCTGGTAAACGAGGCTCATTCGAGTACATTTACCAAGAGATGAATGGCTGCAAGAAGCACTGCACGCTTGTGGTACCTAGTGGTGAGCTGAATCATAACGGAGTCGACCATTCTTGTCTCGCTCAATCCACTGGAGAAGGCGACCAGAACACGGTCCACTATTGCGATGTGAGGTGTCCATCTTGCAGCTACTACTGCAACAAGCACTTTGGTCACATGGGGCTACACGCCACCTCTCACGGCAACATGCGGCAGACGTACTTCATGGCGAAGGGTAAAGACATCGATATTGAGGATCGAAAGTACCAAGTGGGCGAGCGAGGTATTGCCGAAATGTGCAACCTGTTTTGCGCCAAGATGGGGCGTGGCCATCCTCACTACTATCCCTGTGAGAGCAAGGGAGACGAAAAATGCGTCTACACTTCGAACGCCAGTAAGGATCGTCGGCGTCACTGCATGGACGAGCTGTCCCCCCCGCCAGATCGAGAAATGGACGAGCTGCTGCACGCTCAATTCTGGACAACGATCGGTTGGGAAGATCCCTGCAGTGAAGAAGAGCGTGCAGTGTTTTCAAAGTGCCCGTTCCAGTGCAATGCGCCAGAGCACGAAAACGCCGGAGAGGAAGCTTCCTATTGTGTCCTGGATGCTTGGCACCAACCGGAACTCAAACCTGACGGAGCTGACGATGGGTTTGCTTACGTGGATGGCCACAAGTTTGAGTGCGTACACGCTGCAGATACAGGAAAGTATCACAATGTCTTCGTTCTGGACAACTCCGGGTCGATGAGTGGCCAGCCGTGGAAGGATTTGCTGTGCGCATGCGACGAGTTTGGCATCAGTCGGCTGAAAGACGGAGGAGAAAAGGATCTGGTTTCCTACGTGACGTTTGACCATGAAGGCCGCATCTTTTGTGAAGGTGTGCCTCTGCCTGAAGCCTTGGAGATGTCGGTGCCATTTGGTGGGGGAGGCACCAGTTATGGTAAAGGCTTGAGAGCTGCGAATGAGGTTCTATCTCGCAACGACTTTGAGGAGTTTAAGGTGGTGCTGATCTTCTTCTCGGACGGTCAACCATGTGACATCGAAATGGGCGTCGCACTTGCTCGTCATATTCGCTTAAGCTACGCCAAGTACGACTTGAAGGCTTTTGCTGTTGGCTTTGGATGCATTAATCTGCCGGTACTGCAGCGGGTTGCGAGTGAGATGGGAGGTGGATACCGACAGGTGCTGGATGCAAACGCACTGAGAACGGAGTTTCAGCGGATCGCTGCTGTGCTGTGCAATAGCGAGGCGAGTCTCGCGTTGATGGAGACGAGCGAGGACGCTTCGTAGTTGTGTGTTTACGTTTGAGGTAACAGGAGGCGATGGAGAAAAAAAATGGTGGTAGTTTATTTAAATGAACCACTTTGTGGTAGACTTCCGACCATAAATAAAATTACTAAGAGGGATGTCAACGAGCGAATGCCTCTTTATTTACTTGTCACTCGAGCACTGCCAGCCAGACACTGCCAGAAGGCATCTATCTAGTTGGAGATGGAACTCGAGCGCTTAATGCGCAGTCGCGAGCCGACCTCCTCGTCCATAGCTCTGTACGCGGGGGTGGTGTCCGCACGTTCGCAGTAGGCGTTCGACGGCAGCACGTAGGCGAAGCAACGCACGAGATCCTCGGGGTCGTGTTTCTCCTCTGACAGCGAAAGTGAGGCTGCGAGTTCCTGTTTACTAGTAGCCTTGCTCCTCACGCTTTCGGGCAGTGCCTCTTTCCCACGGAACTGTCGACGCACAAGATGGGGGATGAGGTCGGCCTTGATGCTGGCAATGTACTTCTTCTCCTGCAGCAGGTCCAATACCCAATGCGAGAAAAAGTAAAAATGTCCGTCGTACAGGTCCGTGTGCAGCACGAAGTTGCTGCGACGCTTGAGCAGACTCTTGGCCACGTACAGATCCTCATTCATGTGCACAGCTTGGGAAACCAGAACGACGCGGTTCTCCTCGTCGCGCTGGCCCTCAACGAGCGCAATGCAGTCCGTCATGTCCTTGTCACGACGTGGTTTCTCTCCTTTGGCCTTGCTGGCAGGGGCCTCTTGACGCAGTAGCATCGTGACGCTGGCGTCGTTGATGCGGTGGAAGTCCGCCACATTGTGCAGCACCACGTCCGTCACCAGGTCTCCGGCCAGCACGATGACATCGCGCTTGATTTTATCAGCCACCTCTCGCAGTGCGTCGGCCGTCTCAGTGTTGTCCGCCACCTCGCACAGTTCCACGTGGATTTTACCGTCGAATTCGCGAGTCAAATAGTCCTGAAGAGGGGGCAGAAGGTCTGGAATAGTGAGCACCAGCACCTCCGTGAAGCCCGACGTTTCCAGCAGGTGCAGCTGGTACCAGAGTAGCGGTTTGCCGTTGGCAGGAAGTAGCGCCTTAGGCGTCTCCTCGGTCAGAGGATACAGGCGGATACCGCGACCGCCAGCAAGGATGATGGCCTGGAATTCGGCCATGACTTCTTGTATCGGGAATGACAGGTTACGACGGCGCTCAGGGTGGATAAGTTGCGGGCAGCTTCCGCAACTTATTGAACCCGCAACGTAAACTTACCGCAACTGAACAGCGTCTTTTCAAGATCCAGCATTTAGGAATGAGTGACTCCGACGAGGTGTGACTGCAGAGGAGAGAGGGACCACGGGAGGTTTCTAACTGGAGTTTGATGGTTAATATGTTGCAGGAGAAGGTTTTGCTGGATGACGAGGTATTGTGGGTGTCGGCTGCGTTGAGTTGCACTAGTAGATTGGAGCTGAAAGAGAATTGCTGCTCTCCTAGCAGAGTATGGACGAAGTGCACGAGCTCGACGACGAAATGCAAGTGAGGTATGTGGCATATTACTTGGTGTCGGACTACCTCCGTGCAGTTACTTATACACTGGACTGACTATGTGGTATTATATGCTGTTCAGTGTAGACACGACCGCGTCCTCCCCTTTGAATCGCTGTACGTGGTCGTTGGTGCGGCTTTTCATTGGTATGGAAGGTCATAGCTGATATTGTTGGAGTTTGCATAGCCCGTGGTCGTTCGAGTGATAGTGGAGATAGCAGTGATGCGAATGTGAGCAGTGATAGCAGCAGCGAGGAAGATTTTGTTGACCTACTGGGAGCTCATGGCGGGGATTCCATGGGTGGGTTTGGTCGGGATGAGGGCTTGGACGAGGATTCGGATGAGCCGCCGGAGATCCCTGGGAGTCCGATTGCACAGGTGAGTTCTGCTGCTTGCTGCTTCTTCTTTTTTCACAATCATACACCGACTGAAAGGCTCTCTGAATTGTGATTTTGGCAAAGAAACTTCAAATTGGAGGCGTCACTCCAGCAGATCTGGGGGCGATCCCGATATACAGTAGAATCCCTCCAGACAAGCTCAATACGAAAGCTGCGGGCAAGTTTGGGGAAGTTGAGGACGAGTACGAAGTCAAAGAAGTGGAGCAGTCGCGTGCGGTCGAATTTCATGCCTCTAGCTCTTCGGAAGACGACGAGAGTGACGACGGCACCGACAGAACAGCTCGCGATCGCAACAAGTTTGCGCTAGAAGTGGAGCGGTCAGTGCTAGGCCGACCCAAGACGGCTGCAAAGGACCTTGAAAAGTATCGAGGCGTCGTGCCAAATGATTTTTTCCAGCAGGCCCAAGTCGCTGCACGTGTCAACAATGCAGATTTCACTCCTTCGGCAAACGCACCTTCACCACGACCGGCTATTAGCAGCAAGAAAAGCGTGCGGAGATCAACCGCAAGGAGCGGTGAAACCCAACAGCAGTACTTCAAGTATATTATGGAGGTGCCTCGAGAGCTGGAGGAGCTTTTCAGCGTGAGTGGCCTTTTAGCAGCTATGCGCGGGTGGATGAAGTGAGATCTCGCTAGCTCTGATACTAGACCTGCTTCGTGTGATGCTTACTGTGATTTATGTGCGCGTTGTTGATAGCTGACAGACGCCTACACCCCGGAAGATATCGAGATTGAAACGCGGTTGGAGCCGTTCCTTCCGGAGTTTACTCCCTCTGTGGGTCTTCCGTTTGATGGCATTCTGGTTCGTATCACTTCAAGCTAATCCATCCAAACATTACCCCCGCTAATCTCATTTATGCGTCGGTTAGATACCAAGGCCAGACGGCAAAGAGGACAACACCGGCTTTGATATCCTGCGAGAACCGTCAGGACAGACCAATGTAGCTGAGCTAGAACTGCTGATGCAGGTGAGTGTGGCCAATAGGAACAAACTCCGCAGTAGAAGAGAAGTCGTGCGAAGTATCGAGAGCGCATCTCACCGTCCGCAAGAGCTCGAGCAGTGGATAACCAGCGTCGAAAAGATACAAGGGACAAAACCTTTGGCTCAAGTAAACTACAGGCAACCCATGCCGCCACTTTCTCAGTTAATGGAGCTGTGGCCGGAAGAGCTCGAGGATTTCCTAGCCGCTCGAGGTAATGCATTCCCTGCGCTATCCGAACTGGAATTGAGTTTCAAGGAGTTGGTGAAGATTGTCTGCGCCGTGTTGGATATTCCTGTGTACGAAGACAATTATGTGCAGTCATTGCATGTATTATTCTCACTTTACCTTGAATTCGAAGCCTACGAACGAGACGCCCAAGGTTTACAACGATAGCCCACGTTTTCTGCGTCTCGTTTTTGGGTTTCTCTTCAAACTGACAGGTACCGACAGGTACGCGAAAGCTGCAAGACGAACTAATATCTTTTTTACGCGTCTGCAAATGTGCCTGGCCACGGGCGACTTGGACGATCCGGGTTGGCGGCTCGGTCTAGCTTATTGCAAGTTGCGATATCGGCTGAGAAGAAGGGCGTCTCGGTCTGTCAAGCAAACAACGGCCAATGAGTATAAGGCTATGTCAACAGATAGCAGGCAGTTTTGCTGCGAGAGTCTACCGTCGGGCACTGAAAGTTGAGCACATAGGGGCATTTCCTCACGACATCTTCGCAGATCGATAGACACGTGCGATAACGTCCAGAAGAGCCTTCGACACAAGAAGAAGAGGTCGTTTTGCTACTTTTGGTACTGCTCGCCATCGTTGAAGTGGTCGTCGCCGTGGTCGAGTAGTCGCACGTGTCTGTCGAATAGACCAGCTTTGTGGCGCCTCTATCGGTCGTCACAGTCTGTGAGCCGCACTTCTGGAACTTAATGCTGCAGATCCAGTACTTGTACGCTTCCCGGCAGTCGTCGCATCCGTAGACGCTGTACTTGGCGTGACAGCCAAAGCGTTGGAGCACAATGTCGACGTTGCGGTAGTAGAATTCGGCCTTGCTGTCGAATTTCGTCCCTGTAGGATCGTCGGCGTCGACTACTGCCATGTAGTCCACCATGGAGCAAAAGGACAGCGTGTCCTTGGCAACAAAGCGACACACGGGGTGCGCGGGTTCCTCTCCTTCTCCCATCACGACTGCAACATCACTGACACTCAGCCAAACAGCAGCAGCAAGTAGAACGCGGCGAGAGAGCGACGACCTCATGAAAAAAAAATGTCACGATTTAAATAGGATATGAGGATTCTTCATTGAGGAACATGAGTGGACGGTGTTGTGAAACTGCTGATTGTACCGTGTAATTACTACTGTAGTTTATTTTTCTGTTGGTCCTATTCAAATAGAATGTCTGCTGCGCGTTGGTTGTTGCTTGTGTCATTGCCGGTAGCGTGTCAGGCCTGGGGTGCGTTCTCCGTTGACTTTGCGGTAGTGTGAGCGCAGCAGTGCCCCGAGCACGAAGATGAAGGGCGTGAGGATGGCGAACACAAATCGCGCGAATAGCGTCTCACGCATTGTGTGGTACAGGTCCTTGGGTTGCTGTAGCACGTTCGGCATGGAGGTGTTGGGAATTTGTACAGTGTACGAGAACGAGGTCTGTTTGGTGGAAAATTGGCAAGTGCGGCGCGGTACGTGACGAAATTTCGTTATCGCTTCCCGTTTTTTAGATCCGAATTATCTGAGACAATAATCGAGCTTGATTTTATAATAGTTAGGAAAATTATTGCTTTTGTGGTACCGCGCAGATAGATCAAGTGGGGTCTTAAAACTGGCCTTGATTTGGCAAGTTCCACACAGATTTTATGTAGTTAACGTCGAGCTCTTAGCAACCCGGCGGCGTGGATCTACGTCGTACTGTTTTCGCAACGCTAGCTCGAATAGATAAGTTTTCATCTTGGTCTATTATAGTGCAGGCATTGTCGGATACAGCAAGGAGCACTATGTGCCGCGTGTAAATTTTAATGTTTCAACACTTTAAAAAGTGTCCGCGACCGGATGTTGCTGTTTCGTTAGAGGATACCAGTATTCTTAAGTCAAGGACCTTGACTGAAGCCAAGCCGAGCAAGGACATGCCAGAAGAAGAAGCCAATAACAATAGTTCAGTACGGTATTCTTCATACGAAGTACAGTACTGCACCCCGTTTTAGCAGGGGTGGATCATATAGGATTTGCAAATATATCAGATTTTAGCTTACAAGTGATAGCTCATATGCATTCAGGATCATCACATCCGGAAGTTTATCAAAAGTCCAAGGTCGCGAAAACGGATTGCAGTACTGTACTGTAGCAAATGCAGTTTGGAGGAGTGTTAAACATGAGCGACAGGTCCATGCAGCGGACATCCTGCCCATTTCACAAATCGAGCTCATTGCAGTCACGATCTATGGCGGCCATTATGATGGTGCGGCCAGCAGCGAATCCACCCATTTGAACGTGGAGCTTTTCCCAAAACCAGTACCATATGTGAGTACAAATCCCGAAATCAGTACCTTTCCCAAAACCAGTACCAGTACCCACACAAAAATAAAGTGGACCACTTTATTTTTGTAGCGCTAAGGATTCTATAAATACATGTACAAGTAACATATTTCTTTCAGACTATTTTGGAGCTTTGTAAGTACAATGGACGCAACTGGGGCTTCCGCGTCTCCTGACTTTCGCTGTCACGTGTGCGGACACGCATACTTCAGTCGATCAAACCTCCAAAAACATGTGCGGAAGAACAATTGTGATCCGGAAACAAAGAAAAAAAAGAGAAACGAAAAGCGCGAAACGCGCGGTATCAAGCTCAACTTCGACAGCGGAGGCTTAATAATGGAAATTTACGTACTAACGATGGGGAAGCCGAGAAGGTTGGGACTCTCGAAGCTACTGAAAAAAACGATATAAGTGATGAATGTCTTGTCTGCTACACAAACCTTAACAATCCTGACGCTCGTCCTACAAATGGAATGAATTGTGAACACCGGATTTGTGGCGAGTATTTGCCATATATGCTGGCAAAATGTGCAGCCCCCTTTCTATATTAGCCCTTGCGGCCATTTATTTCATAAAGTTTGCAGTAACGACTACTTGAGAAACAATGGCTTTACGCCTTTGTGCCCAGAATGTGGAATATATCGACTTTCGCTTCCGTTGTTGGCTTTATATACTTAATTCATTCGAGAGAACAAACATATTCTTTTTGTCTTGTTTTTATACAATACTTCTGCCAACAATTCTTGATGCTGTATTTGACTTTGGTGGTTTATGTCAGTATAGACAATTTTTAGATTAAGACGCGTTTTGGAATCATATCTTTTTTTGTAAGACGCCATTTGGAGTAGGACGCAATTTCGAGTAAGACAATTTTTGGAGTAAGACGATTTTTGGAGCAAGACGATTTTTGGAGCAAGATGATTTTTGGATTAAGGATTTAGAAATAAACTGCATTCTGATATAAAAAATAAAGCGATTTTATTAAGGATAGTCGATAAACTATTCCTCCTTACAGCCGTATCCGCCTTTTCTCGCCCAAGCATTTGTAAATTTTACGACCTTAACAAATTCGTTAGGCATCTACTATGACTCTGCTTGATATGGCAAGCCTTCATGGTACATCTGAACTAACCTTGGGACAACGGCTCCAAACAGGGCGGCTGGCAACGTATTTTATGCAAGATTACAGCTTTAGCTAACTCACAATTGATACCGCATGCGGTATCCCTCCCGAATTTACGTGATATCATTTCCGGTCGTCAAGTGAGCACTGCGGCAAAATTACCTGCAGAAGAACCTTCTACATCTCAAGCCACAGGAAACTCAAGTCGCAAGCCAGTAAATTTCTTAATTAATTAGTACTCCGGGGTAATAAAATCAAACGTAACCTACATACAAGACACAACGTTTATATCCCATCGAATGCGTCCACCTCTCCACTAAATTAAACTCTATCAGACCATTTGACTATATATCGCTGAAAAGCAAACAAAACTACTATTGTCAGCTCTATTTTGACAGGAATCTGTAAATTGCTAACGACACGTTCACCAAAGTGAGATTAGTAAAGTCTTTGTTTTGGAAGTTTCAGTCCACAGTGGCAATGGCATAGCAAGATAAGACTCCCTGCAGGCTCTCAAAATTGTCTCCGTAGTTGTCACTCTTGACATAGTTCAAAAACGCGTCGTTCGAGTCAAATAGCTGGACCCACATATCCATGTTCTTAGCGAAGTAGTTGCGAGTACAGGCGCTGTATGGAGCGACATCATTCTGGTACAGGATGACCTTCCCACCACATCCGTCAGCACACTGTAGAGGGACGACGTATTACCGTCATGGTTGACTTGTGCAGTGCGATTATAGGCGATCAGTGTCCACCCACACGATGCTCAGGCCCGTTGGCTAGATGTTCCAGTGGAACTAGTACAAATAGTGCTGTTCACTGCAATGGCACACCGGCACAAAACAAAAATAAAGTGGTCCACTTTATTTTTGTTTTGGTACTGGTACTGGTTTTGGGAAAGGTACTGATTTCGGGATTTGTACTCACATATGGTACTGGTTTTGGGAAAAGCTCTTTGAACGTGTAGTCCTCCATCTGGAAACGACGCTGTCGGATGTTGTTGAATCGCATTCAGAGAAGAGGCGGCGCAATGGTAAAAGCTTCGGCGCGGAGCCGATCGCCACCCGAGCATCCGTAAAGTCTGGCCGCCACCGCCAAAACCCAACCCGTCTTGCAATTTGCAAAGCGCTGATCCGAAGCTGTACATGTAGGACAGTCCTCATTTCGCATTTTACGACAGCGCAGTTTGAGTGCAGTCTTCGAGTCTCGCAAAAACAAAACAGGAACCACCAGTATGCTGGCCACCATTCCGATCGTCGTCGTGGCAGCCGCCTTTGTGCAGACGACGTCCGCGTACTCGAGCTACATGGAGCTCATCCCGAACGGAGAAAACATCGGCAAGAAGTTGGGTCATACGGACACGGGTTACACAGATTTCGGCACCCTTTTCTCGGACGACGGGACCGAGTGGTCCAAGGTATGCTCACAGACGTGGCCTGGCGGCTCGGTTACTTGCGGCGAGGCCCTGGGCGATCCGTGTTGCACCTGGAAGTCGGGTGACCCGGACTACACACTGACGGAGCCCAACACGGACGGTACCACCTGCGCGTCTGCAACCAGTGGCGGCGCTGCCAGCACAGCAGCTAGTGCATCTACCGCTAGCAGCGAGGCCACTGCCGATACCACCGAAGATGGTGGTTCCACGGACTACTCAGCGACGCAGGCCAGCAACACGATGGACAGTACCGCCGTGACGGACTCGTCCGAGTACTGCGAATAAGCTATTTGGAGATCGATTCTTCTTTCGTGCTACGACAGTAAGTCCTCGCCAGTAGATGTCGTCCGGAACTCAAGCCGCAAGATACTGCAGTGATACGTCTGCATAGCGGTTTGAAATTGAGCTGCCCGCCCGCTTTTGGTGTGTTAACAAGTATAGTTGCGTTTAGCTTTTTCTTAGACTATGCTTACAAGTACATGTATGATAAGCGATGGGACCCAACACTATGCATGAACTGGTACTCATTGCGGAACTACAGTACACATGTTGTCAAACAATGATATCAACCACATCTATAAAACGGTAGGTGAACGCTCAGCTTGTGCAACAGGGAAGAGCTCACTTGGCACTACTAATACGCACCAGGGAATCGATGGATAATCCAGTGGATTCTGAGAATCCCACCATCTGAGGATAAATGGACGTGAGCTAATGGTAACCAAATATCAAATGATCTTTTTTAGAGTACTATTTTTATTTTTGGTATTAAATATTAATAGTAGCTCATTTTTTCAAATGTTGATATAGTATTTTGTTTTTAACTCGGAGATTTTAAAAAATTAGATACTATTACATGAAATTTATGATACTTCCCACTTAAGTACGTTTATTGCCACCTTACCCTCTGCTGAGTAATCTAGCGCCACAGGCAGCAGGTTTATTAGACGCACGATATGGACGAGGAGATCGGTAGAGAACAAGAACAAATGTCTTGATTTCGCTCTATCAACGTTAAACAGCTGCAAGCGTTTGCAGTTTTCCATCTCGATCGCCTTTGTCGGTGTCACAGTGAAATTTTAGAGCAAATACTCGTCATTTTTAAAGCCTACTGCTTTTCTAGAACCTGATCGAAAAAGTTATTTGGCTCCACTCGGCTCTATCAACGTTAAACAACTGCAACCGTTTGCAGTTTTCCATCTTGATCGCCTTTGTCTGTGTCATAGTGAAATACTAGAGCAAATACTCGTCAGTCTTAAAGCCTACTGCTGTTCTAGAACTTGACCGAAAACGGTTCACTCAGCAGGGGGTAAGGTGGCAAGAAACGTACTTAAGTGGAAGTATCATAAATATCATGTAATACATGTAGTATCTAATATTTTCAAATCTCCGAGTTAAAAATAAAATACTATATCAACTTTTGAAAAAATGAGCTACTATTAATATCTAATATAAAAAATAAAATTATTACTCTAAAAAAGATCATATGATACTTGGTTCCTTACACGTATTATAATAATTAAAACGATAAAGTGAAGTCACTAACATTAGTGTAAACTCCCGCCGTCTTCATCGGCCTACACTGCGCTTACTGGTACATGTTGCTTCTGTTGCGGATATTAGCACAGTCAGCGCTAAATGTACATGTACTCAATATACCTTACCTGAAAATTGAAATTCGAAATTACTGGTACTGGTACATGTGTAAAACTGTAAACCTTTAATTGTGCCCCTGGGGAATTACGTCACCCAAGCAGGGGTACTATTTTAGGGGGGGGGGGGGGTCTGTAACGGGGTACGTAGCCCTAAGTGTACCCTGGTTACATGAAGTGTGACACGTCATACTTCGGAATATTTGGTACAAAGTACCAAGGTCGTTCAAAGTCAACCATTGGTTAACGACATTGCATTTCTATAGGTGACTTATAGTTTGTATTAAACCCAAGCTTTATCTACCTATAAATATACTCAGTTTACATTCTACCTTAATTAGGTCACTTCGCTCTCTTTTGAATAAAGAGGGGACCTGTGAACTGCCGTTCACTGAGAGTTTGTATACTCTCGGAAGCTAACTTCCTCTAGCGCAAGGTGCTGTGTGACCCCGTCACACTTGGTAGCACTAGTAGTCAATCCACGTCACCGCGGGTAGACTACCTGAACCTCTCCGTAGTTCATTGCCATGGACAGGAACGACTTCTCCCATATGAACGACTCTCAGTTCGAGTCGGTTCGGAAGATGGCAGGCATCTTCGGGATGGAGGCCCTGCAGAGCCTGGTGGTGTCAACACCGGCCGAGCAGCTCGAGCGCGTCAATGCGTTCGACGCGTACAAGCAGGGCCTCATCGCGCATGTGCGGGAGAACCTGCAGGCTCCGGCGGCGGAAGAAAATCCGCCTCGCCCGAAGCCAATACGGCTGAAGGTTAAGCCGTATGAAGGGAAGGAAGGCGAGAACCTTCACTTCTGGGTCCGAGAAGTAGAGATCGCGATGGACGCGGCTCTGATCTCGACCGAGCAACATCGTGTTGCTTTTGCACTCTCCAACGTTAGCGGTCGTGCTAAGAGCTGGGTGTACACACGGGAAGCAACGTACCCTGGATGTTTCACATCCTGGGCTCAGCTGTGTGAACAGCTCCGAGCCGCGTTCCTCCCGGCGAACTACGAGTACCGCCAGCGTTCGCGCTTCCTCTCGTGTAAACAAGGGAGGCGTGAACTGCACGAGTACGTGCAAGAGATACGGGAGCTCACGGCGTCCCTAGTGGGAAACCCACTCAATGAACACATCAAGATGACTGTGTTCATGGACGGCCTTCGAGTGGGCCCCACACGCACTCAGCTGTTCCGGGTGCAGTCAAGCACCCTTGAAGAGGCGATTCAAGTGGCTCTCCAAGAAGAGTACAGCCATCGCCAGGCGCGTACGCCGGCCTCCGCGTCACCTGGGAGTTCCTTGTCGGCCCCCGGTCGAACAAGCCCCAACGGACCAGTTCCCATGGAACTCGGGCCCGCCGAACAGCGTGACATCCGCTGCTTCGGCTGCGGGAAGATGGGCCACTTCAAGCGCGACTGTCCCGCGGAAAGACTCCGCAGACGGTCCTTCCCCAAGCCCGTCCTCAAGGGTCGCTGGAAAAAGCCAGGATCCCGGGGACAGGGGAACGCAGGGAACCAGTAGGGGCGGGGCGCCCTACTGGGGAAGAACTAAGTCTTCGTGATGGGTGCGCGGGTGGCGCGTACCACGGGGACTTAGCCCCTGAGAGTCTTCGCACTCTCGAATCGGCGAAGAGCAGCGGCGGGTTGCTCGTAGTACACGGATGTGTACGGGGATACGATCATCCCTTTAGAATCTTGATTGACTCTGGGGCGTCGAAGAATTTTGCACGCCGCCAGACGGTTGCTCGTAACAGCTACAAGTTGTCCGATGCTTTGAGAGAAAGCAAGGGCAACGGGACGGTGTCAGTGCGACTGGCCGACGGGAAGGTCGTCACTGTCCCCAACGTCCAAGTGGATCTGGCCGTCAAGTTTGAAGACTTTGACAGCCTCGAACAGTTCACTGTTCTCGATATGGATCCATATGATATGATCCTGGGCATGCCCTGGCTTGAGAAGCACGAGCCCTGGATCGACTGGCGAGGCAAGGCAATCGGTGCCAGCCGCCCTGCGCAGTCCGACAGAGCATTGGTGAGTCATGTTCTCACCTCTGTCAGGACCCGGGGCGCCCGCAAGGGCTGCCAGGGTACCAAAGCATCCGGCAGATGCTTGGGAGTCGTCGACGTATATGACGACTCCGAGGATGTTTTGATGGTGGCCGCGCCCAGAAGAGGCGCCGGCCAAGTGGGTAACTTAGGTCCACAGGCGGGTAACTTAGTTCCGCAGACAGCTGCAGCTGTCATGAACACTGAGAGCAGCGTGTTCAGAGTGGGTAACAGAGTTCCACTCACGGTCGCCCAGACCATAACTAAAGAGGAAGACGTCGGATACGCTTCCTGTGTGGGTACAATAGTACCACACGAGGCCACGAGTGCCTCGGATGTCGTAGCGACGACATCCCTAGACGTGGGCAGCAAAGCTCCCCGTCACAGACGCCGTCGGCAAAGACGCCGCCGCCGCCTCAAGTCCGATCCGAACTTCGTTCCGATCGACGTCGCTTCAAGCGACTCGGAGTCCAGGGCCCGGGCTCCTCCGACAAGGCCGGTGGAAGAGTGTTATCACATCTTCGATGGCGAGACAGGTTTACCCGTCAAGGCATCTGGTGTCCACTTGGAACCGTTGCCAGAGGTTGCAGAGATACTGAACCTCGAGGAAATGACGGTCGAGTGGCCAACCTCAAGGCTGGAGAGATTGCTGAGATGGTGCTCATGAGACCTGAGACCACTCGAGAGGAGCTGAACTCCTCCTCTGCCTTGGACGAGAACGTCCTGGAAGACCTCAACAAGCAGCGTCAGACGTGCTTGGGTTCTGAGATCCTTAAGAACCCCAGGGATCCGGTGTATCCGGAGTATGCGGACGTGGTGAACAAACACCCACCGACCCAACTCCCACCGGATCGAGGCGTACGGCATGAGATTGATCTCGTGCCCGGCACAAAGTATTGTGTCACGAGGCAATGGCCTCTCCCGCGCGAACAGTGCGAGGTCATTGATGCCTTCTTCGCCGCGAAAGCGAAGGCAGGCATGGTGCGGGAGTCGAAATCCCCGCACTCGACGCCGACTTTCTGCGTTCGAAAGCCGAACGAAAATTGGCGTCTGGTTCACGCTTATAACAAGCTGAACAACGCAACGGTGCCGGCCCAAACACCAATCCCACGAAAGGATGTGTTGTTAAACAACATGACCGGGAGCGTACTGTACAGTGCGCTGGATTTGGTAGACGGATACTACCAGATCCTGATGCGAGAGAGTGACATCCCGCTCACCGCGGTGAGCACTCCAAGCGGCATGCTTTGGGAGTGGCTCGTCATGCCGCAGGGCCTGTCTAGCGCCCCGGCGACGTTCAATCGCCTGGTGACGCAACTGTTCCGCCCTTTGCGTACCTTCGTACAGACGTACTTCGACGGCATATTCGTCCATAGCCGTGTCGAGGGAGGCAAGACGGCCATGGAGGTGCATCTAGGACACCTCCGTCGAGTGCTGGACGTGATGCGAGCGAACAAGCTCTACGCCAACATCGACAAGTGCGTTTTTGCGTCCCCAGAGATTAAAGTTCTCGGTTGCTTCGTAAGCAACGTGGGCGGTCGGGCTGACCCAGACAAGGTCAAGGCCATAGCAGCATGGCCGACGCCCCGATCCCAGAAGGATCTTCGAAAGTGGTTGGGCTTGGCCAACTACCTTCACAAGTACAGCGCAGGGTACGCGGGCTTCGCTAAGCCCTTGTCGAGCCTCCTTCAAAAGGACGTCGACTGGCGCTGGGAGCAAGAGCACCAGAATATTTTTGACAGCATCAAGGCCAGTCTCCAAGAGGCCCCTGTCCTGGCGCTGCCGGATGAGACGAAGCCGTTTAGCGTCGTCTGCGATGCCTCCGATTATGCCATCGGATGTGCATTGCTGCAGGCCGACACGGCTGGACATGAACAAAGCCGCCGAGCGGAACTACCCTGTCCACGACAAGGAGCTCCTGGCAATGAAATATGCCCTTGTGAAGTTTCGTGTTCACCTTCTGGGTTCTCGGCCCTTCGTGATCTACACAGATCACGCATCCTTGAGGACGGCGACTAACTCGCCTCACTTCTCCCAAAGGATGGCGAGGTGGCTGTCCTTCTTCGCGGAGTACAACTTCCGCGTCGAATACAAGCCGGGCAAGCTCAACGTGCTTGCGGACGCCCTCTCTCGGC
Source organism: Phytophthora betacei (assembly GCA_011320135.1). Lineage (NCBI taxonomy): Eukaryota > Oomycota > Peronosporomycetes > Peronosporales > Peronosporaceae > Phytophthora > Phytophthora betacei. The sequence continues at coordinate 464,769 of JAANHX010000020.1, forward strand.
GTCCTGACTATGAGCTGGCCCACATCACTCGGGCGGCAACGGATCTATATGATCGGATACGCATGGCGTATCGGGACGATGAGGCTGTCGCGCCTATCGTCAAGTTCCTTATGGCAGGAACAAGCGCGAAGTCCGACTGGCTCTCGTCGCGACAGCGCTCACGGCTCCACCGATATGAGTTGAAGGATGGCCTCCTCTATTACCGGGTGGAGCCCAATGAACCTCCACGGGTGGTCGTACCCAACGACGAGGATCTGAAGTGCAGAAGCTCGATATCCTCGCGGAGGCGCATGACGCGCCCTCCAGCGGCCACTTGGGCCGCGAGAAGACCTTTCTGTCGGTCGCTCAGGCCTTCTGGTGGACCCACATGTACAAGTGGGTCGCCCGGTATGTTAAGACATGTGAAACATGTCAGCGGGTCAAACCCGCAGGGCACTCTTCGGCTCCACTACAGAGCCTGCCTGTACCGGCTGACTGCTGGAAGTCGATGAGTCTTGACTTCATCTTTGAGTCTCCCGCCGATGGACACTGCAACACCGGAATTTAAGTGTTCGTGTGTCGGCTGAGCAAGATGGTACATCTTGCTCCGGTTCCCGTCACTATTACGGGCGAACAAACCGCAAGGTTGTTCGTCGATGGCGTGTTCCGCTATCACGGTCTCCCGGAGACGATTGTCTCGGACCGAGACCCGCGGTTCACTGCTGCGTTTTGGAAAACGCTGTTTCCTTTACTGGGAACTCGTCTGCAGATGTCCACTGCGGATCATCCACAGACAGACGGCCAGACAGAGCGCGTCAATCGAGTGCTCGAGGACACTCTGCGCAGTGTGTGCGCGGCAGCACCACGTACGTGGTCGACGCAGCTTCCAGTTGTTGAGTTTGCGCTCAACAACGCGGTGCACGCGTCCACGGGGTTCACGCCGTTCTACTTGAACGGCTTCCGTCACCCCAGAGTGCCTCTCACTCTTCGAGGAGACACTGACTCCTCTATTCTAAGTGGGGGAGAGGCTCGGAAAGCCCTTTTCTCCCAGGTCTCGGATGTGAGACCAGTTTCGCTGCGGAAACAAGTGGAATCCTTTATGGATACCAAGCTGAGCGTTGTCAGCAGGGTCCGCGATGCCATGTCAGCGGCCCAAGATAAACAAAAGGAGTACTCCGACAATCATGGAAGAGGAAACTTAAGTATATTTAAAGTGGGGGACTTAGTGTTACTAGACACGAGGAACCTACCTCTTGACACTGTCAGCTCTGTCGGCAGCAATAAGCTGAAGCACCGCTTCATCGGACCATTTGCAGTCCTGGCCAGACATGGTGCGTCGTACACCATCGACCTGCCAAAGTCAATGACGACGCACCCGACGTTCTATGTTGGACGTCTTAAGCGGTACTTTGATCCGCAGGGGGTTGCTGACTCGCAGACCCACCTTGACCCAGCTCCTCGAAGCGAGGGCCGGTCACAGATGTCGACGACGGCGTCGGAGCAGACACCCAAGCCTCGGTCGGAACGGCAAAACTGCGGTCAAGACCGTACGCCGGAGGGGCTCCGTACGAACGGACCCCGGAGCCATACGCCGAGTACGCTGAGTACGCCGGGTACGCACCATACGCGTACGTCTGGGGGTGTGCCGCAGGCGGCTCCGGACGTGGCAGCAGAGCCTCGATCCGTCGGATCATGCGAAAGGCCTCGTCCAGATCGGACGAAGAGGCCCGGCGATCCACCCGCAGATGCAGGCTCGCGACCTCTCGCTCCAACAGGTCCATGCGGCCCGCAAGACGAGCGAGCTCGCCCTGATTCCCGGCCTGGGCGGCAGCATCACCGCCAGTCCCAAGGCCAAGTGCAATCTCAAGCACGAGGACACGTTGACGGAGGCGGTCAACCTCAGGACCCTGTGTCGGAACCGCAGCCGGAACACTCGGACGAGAGTGGTGTTCGGGAGGCGCCGAGTACTCGTACTCGTACGAGGGCACCTCCGCCCCGGCTTGACCGAAATGGAGAAGTCCACTTCCACGTGGAGCGGATCCTCCAGGAGCAACGGCGTCGCGGTAAGCGACAGCTCCTCGTGAAGTGGAGGGGTTATGCCCACTCCGAGAACTCGTGGGAGCCGATTGAACGGCTCCTGATTGACTGCCCGAAGGCTGTCGCAATCTGGGAACAGAAGCGGCGGCAGCTTCATAAGTAGTCCGGGGTTTCTTGCCCGAACGGGGTACGGGCGATGAATACATTCCGTACCCGCGCTCATCGTGAGCGCAGGTAGCCGCGCGCTTCAAGATGTCCCTTGGCAGCATGCGCTTGCTGTCCAAGTGGGCAAACCTCACACGAAGATCACGCTGGTCCAGGATGCGGGACAGCAGCTGATCTTCATGGAGTTCCCGTAACTCCGTGGGTGAGTACTTAAGAGACTCCACCCATGCCCACACATGTCCTCACAAGAACTCCAAGTGGGACAGTTCTCGGGCATAACCCAGGGGTATCCCCAAAGAGGATAGAGACCACCTCGGGTCTCGGGCTTCTTACGACAAGTCGTGAAGTCCTTGAGGGGGATGCGGTGTGGCGCGAGAAGCACACACCGAGCAGCCTCCAAGTTGTCAACGAACAACTGTTCTTTCTGAACAAGGGCTCGTTCATAGATGCCCCTAGAAGTGTGGCCGCCCACAAGGCCACGAGGAGCGACGAGAAGCTCTAAGAAGAGGTCAGCCCCAGAGCTCTCCTCGGGAGGCCAATACCCTCTTGAGTTGATGGCAGCTCCCTGGCTGACGGGTACCACCACCGAGCCCCCACGCACACGCTGGGCAGCTTGGAAATCCTCCTGCTGCTGGTCGAGGTCATTCGAGACCTCCCGGGGCAGAGCGATAGCACCCTCCTCCTCTTCTTCTTCCTCCTTCTCCTCCTCTTCATCCGAGGAGTCGAAGATGCCCCGATGGGAGTGTCGAGACTCCTTCTCCTCGCGGAGTGGAGACTTAGAGGCTGTACGCTTCTTTGAGGGCTTGGCGCCTTCGGCTTTAAAGGCCTTAGCACGCGCAAGACCCTCGGCAAGCGAGAGACGTTTGCGAAAATTCTCTTCCTCATCGCCACCAGCTTTGGGAGTGCCCTTAGCCTTGACGGCCGGACTCTCAGAGCGCACAGACGTCCTGGGACTGTGATCACCTTGATCACTAGCGAGCGACTGCACGCTGTCATCCTTGTGCTCACTGAGCACTGGGCTGTGCCCTCCCACAGAGCCCGCAGGAGCATCGTGCGTGATCTCGAACTCGGCTTCGTCCTCACTGCCAGAGTCGAACTCATGTTCCACGAACCGAGGGTTCGGACGATTGTCTGAAGCCGAGGGCGACGGGCTGCGGTGCTTGCTTGTTCGCCTGTCCACAGCCGCGTCACCCGAGGAGCCGATCGCCTCGGAGGCCACCTGAGTAGCCTCCTTAAGTGCCGAGCCTTTGCCGTGAGGCTTAGTGCTTTTGGCTTGCACCTTTCCGGCAGCAGCCTTGGAGCGTGTCTTCGCACCGCTCTTAGCAGTGCCACGAGGCATGGTTAACGGTCGAAGTAGAGACCTAGAAGAAGAGCGCACAGACTGCTGCTCGAGGCGCTAACTGTGAAGTGGGCCTCCGCCGCGCTCGCGCGGCCAAGTCGATGGTTTTCGACTTTGAGAATGAGAGTTTGTGACGAACACCTCTTCATTCTGATTGGTCGGTAAACCGAACCTAAGTGTGGGAGGATGTAACGGGGTACGTAGCCCTAAGTGTACCCTGGTTACATGAAGTGTGACACGTCATACTTCGGAATATTCGGTACAAAGTACCAAGGTCGTTCAAAGCCAACCATTGGCTAACGACATTGCATTTCTATATAGTTTGTATTAAACCCAAGCTTTATCTACCTATAAATATACTCAGTTTACATTCTACCTTAATTAGGTCACTTTGCTCTCTTTTGAATAAAGAGGGGACCTGTGAGCTGCCGTTCACTGAGAGTTTGTATACTCTCGGAAGATAACTTCCTCTAGCGCAAGGTGCTGTGTGACCCCGTCACAGGCTCTATTTTTAGGGAGGGGCACAAATTAATGTCAGGTCAAGTGCGTTGTGTTGAAGTCAGAGTTTTGCCGGGCCCTCCTACTTAAAGACTGGCGATGATTAGCTCTTCTTCGTCGGAAAGGCTACAGGCTTCTTCGTCTTGATTAGAATGCGTTTCAGCAACCTTGTTACCAGCAGTGAGCAGAGGAAATGTTAATGATTCCCATGGGGGTACTATAATAAGGGGGGTTATTTTAGGGAGCGGCACTTTCGTAAATCCTTGATCATAATTTTGGGGAGGGGCACAATTTTAGGATTTACAGTATTAATTTCCCCAGCCACGCATCAGTTTAACACCCAAGATGCTTAACCTCCTTACAAAAATAAAGTGTAAGTCTGATAAATCTGAGGATATCAGAATACCAAAAAATAGAAATGTCGACCAGATCACTTTCTCCATGTGGCGGGCTCTTAAAAAGCGAACCTAACCGTTCAAGCTGCAACCGAGTTGCATACATGTTAGAGACGTCTTGTACAAGCGTCTCCATTTGGCGCGCTCATGATGCGGTGACATGGCTACTTGGCAGAAAGAAAATGTACACGGAGGACGAACAGTGAGGCCTCTGATATCCCCACGACTAAAGCAACGCGGACAAGCGCGAGTTACTGAGACAGATCATCGTAGTCATCTACAGGCGGTGGTCGGCGAGCTTCTATGCCCGACTTCGGAGCAGGCGCTCGCTCGGCAGCACCTGATCAAGAATGAACTTAGGCATCTTGCGGAGGCCGCTTCCTGGTCCTTGTCCAGTAAGACCTATCAACCGGAGTCGACCAAGTCGGTGAGCGTTAGCATCGACTTAGCGGCTATCCCGGAGCCCCATTCACTGCCAGAAGCAATCGAAGCATTCTGGGGCAAGTTCTCGTGGGCAGAGAATCCATGGATTCCGGACGAGATGATACCATGTCTGAAGAGCACAAAGTACAACAGTATTCAGGTCACGTCTATTGAACAACTGAAAATCGTGCGAGCTGCAGCGGGGGTCTCCACAATTACGCTGCCAGCAAGAGAGGGGTGTCTTCGGGGACACACAGTAGCCAAGCTGCACAGATGGATGGTAACCATCCTTTTGACTTCACCCCGTGTACAGGTCGGAGAACAAGTAGGGGGACTTCGGCGGTTGCAACTGCGAGACGCACTCCAACTTAGTCAGCAGTACACATGGACAAGGCTCGACCAGCGAACAGTACAAGGTGAAGTTTACAGTGACGGAAGGAGCGTCGTGCTAGAGCAGCAAACAAATGGCATTGGGTGGCGGGTACGACACCAGGATGATATGACACACGACGAGGAGATTCTCCGGGACCAGAAGAATGAATTGGTGGGCCGTATCAACTCCCTAGTGCATGGATACCCATGGGAGATCAGTACACCCGTCAAGAATCACAGTATTGTCGGCCAGATCAAGAAACGAATCACACGGCAAATTCGGGCGGAAAGGCAGCCCCCCCCCCCCACCCCCCCCCACCCCCCCCCCCCCCCCCCCCCCCCGTGAGCGCAGTGCTAACCAAATGGAGAAACAGGAACACGGGTGGGGCGCATCAAAACATGTTAACGGACTATCAAGTGTAAACTACCGGATGGCAGCACAACAGTTGAATTGTACAGTGAAGGAACAACTGACATCCTCGGGTGCCCCCAAGATGCGAGTTGTCGAAATGCAAAGGAGACAATCACACACATCGCATGGGAATGCATCCGAGCTCAGGCATTCTGGACAAAGGTGGTGTCTCAATGGCTCGGAGTGGAAGCCACGTTGGAAATGGTACAAACATACAAGAATAACCTCGCCGCACGGACACGCCCCCCTGTCGGAGAGCGACTACAGACAATGATCAGTCGGATGTTTGGCCAATGGAAGTTGGGGTATGAGGTCGCACTGGGCCGCATATTATGCACCGACATGAGAGTCGAATTCAAGGCCTGCATCTACAACTGTGCTTGGATAGCTTAGTGAGTATGCAGACTGAAAATCGGGGAGTGGACCCACCGCCACCTCCAGTAGTCTGACTTCGACACTCTGAACCAATACTACAGACCAGACTCAAAACATACCAAGAAGCTAATAAGTCAAGTCAAATAGACTTCCCCCTCTCTCTCTCTCTCTCTCTCTCTCTCTCTCTCTCTCTCCTAGATAAAAGACTATCAGCTTAGAAGTATTTAATTTAAGTATTAAAAAATGAATAATATCGGAATGGCATCTTTCCATTCATAAGCGCCGTTAGTACTACTAACGGCGCTTACTAATAGTACTGTACTGTACTACCGGTAGTATTAAAGGGTAAATACAGTGCTGTGCGGCGTATCAAAACGTTTGGGTGGTTGAAGAACAGGTGTCGCGTCGTAATCTTCCACAACGCGATGGTGAGCGACGCCGAAAGCGAAAGCGTGAGCTCAGTGAGCTCAGCTCACGGTTTGTGAGCTCATCTCCTAAATGTATTAATAGGCGTAGTCCAAGAAGTTTTATGGTACATTAGAGGCCCGCCTGCAAAATTTGACACGACCTGAAGATTGAAACATACAACGGGCACTCTCAAAACACAGCCAATTCGAAGTTCGAAGAGAAGTTCGCGTCGCAAGTTGCGAGGGCGGATTATTGCAAAAGAATATGCCAATAGTTTGTGGCACGAATCCCATCCCAAGAGTTTTACAACTCCACGCTCCATGAGGGAGGGACCATGTGCTCCATGTGATGTGTGTCGTCGATCCAACTGCGTTTGCTTTTTAATAATACCGTACAGTGTAGATGTAAAGCAGTTCCGGTAAACGTTGCATCTATCTCCACACACAGCACTTTCGAATCTGCCACGGATTTTTGACGTCGGTTTCTAAGTCATGGTAGCTTTGAATTTCTTGCGAGTCGCGGTTTTCGCTGCACTGGTCGCGTGCGTTTCCAATTCGGACGCTAGCGCCATTTCCCGTGCGTTGGTCCAAGTAATTCCCTCCACTACGTCCACGCCCGCGTCTAATGAATATGACAGTTTGGCTAGTTCATCCAATGTGAAGGCAACCAAAGCCCCCGTGTCGGAGACGTTTTCGGATTTAGTAGGCATGGGCTCCGATGACGCTGGTACAGTCAAGCCGTACGCGGGTGACAGCAGTGGCGAGACTGAGCAAATGGAAAGCAATACAGCCTCGAAAACAAAGAAAAAGGAGACTGTGTCTTCGTCCGGCATTAACGAGACGGATAGCGGAGAAGTGGAATCAAGCACGATCTCGTCTTCGAACAGCGATGAGATGGAGAATAGCTCTGCTACCTCTTCCAGTGGGAAGACAAAGGATAACTCTAATTCATCCACCAAAAATCCAAAGAAGGACAGTGAGTTGTCGACTAGCGACGATGTTACTCAGGGCGCTTTGTCTGCAAGCGGTGATGACACTCAGAAGGCTTCGTCTTCCAGTGGTAACGTCAAGCAGGACGACGATTCCGACGATGATGAAAATGCTGCCGTGAAGATGACAAAGGCCCAGAGGGAGGCTGCAAAGGAGGCTCGGCACAAGGCACAGGACGAACGCAAGGCACAGCGCGATGCCATGAAAGCCGAGTGGCGAAGGATTAAGGCGCAACAGAAGGCCGAACGGAAGGCCGCCAAAGAGAGAGTCAAGTCGGAGAAGAGTGCTATTCAGTCGGCAGCAGGCTCACTCAATTCGACAGACACCACGCAGCAGCAGTGATTGCTAACGCCATGGACTTGAGTGGAATTTGAATGTGCGTGAAGCAGCTGTGGTGATATTGTCATAAGCGGAACTGTAAATGTAGTGTTTGGATGAATATACACGTCTTTCCGACAATAGGTTATACATGTACTGAAATAGCAGCACACGTAACGTAGGCTACTAGACTTGCTTTATTCGTTTTGTCGTGTAACTTAGCTAAAAGTTTTTTTTTTAGAGTAAAAACTTACCTAAAATGTGAAAAGACTTAGCTGCCAGTTCCCTGCCGATTTTCATTTAGAAGTTTGTATGAGTGCAAATCAATTGAGCCTTACCCAGATCAAATCGCTACGACAAAAAACATATAGCCAATAGAAACTAAGAACAAACCTAAATTGTGATCTGTAATTGGCTTAAATTGCTGGCATGAAAGTGGCCGAGTACACGTACCGGTATCTCCCGACGAGACGGACGGCGTCTTTCGATCGAAACCCTAGGTCTGAAGGTATTGGACAAAGCAGTTGCGAAATACTTGAGGTATTTAATTTTGTATCTCTATAGATAAATCCTATAGTAAAATACCTCTAGCAACCAATTCTTTTCGCCAACTCACCAGTCTCTGATCGACAGCGAGCACTCGCAGGTGCCCCCCCCGTAGAGATTGTTTCGAAGCGTCTAAATGGACGAGTACACGCGTGATGATATTGCGAATTCTCAAGAAATTCATCAAGTGGTGACAGACATTATCACAGACCACGCCGCTGCGCGCCCTTCCAACACCGTTAAGCAGTACGCCCCAAAACAAGCCGAGTTTAAAACGTGGTGTGCAGGTAAAAAGTATTTGGATGGCTGTATTGTCACTGAAGGGAAACTAGTTACGTTTTTGAAGACGCACGTTATTCCTCGTGGTAACAAGCGCCAGAAAACCAAAGCTGGTGATGCTAAAGCTCTCAGTTTAGCTGGCGTTGAAGCTTATGCCAAAGCTGTGATAGATCTGTACAAGTTGCAGCAGGCTCTACTTCTAAATAGCCATCCACATCCACGTGGGAAGACCTATCACGATCTTTTCGACACGCTGAAGCGGTCGGAAACTGAGCGCAAGCGAAAAAACTACGCAGATCGAGCGCTGGGTACCGTTCTTGATGGATATAATGTCGAAGACATGGTTCAACTCACTGACTATTGGCTGTCTCAAAACGACGGTGTTTCTTTGCGTGATCGTGTGGATTTCTTTTTGGGGCATGCACTTCTTGCACGGGGCGAGAGTCGCCGCTTTATTGAATTCCCTGATATGTTGACACTGGAGCTACCGGATGAAGGCTCGCAAACATGCACGCCACTTGTGATCATCATGAATCGAGGCAAAACTAATCAGCATGGCCGCATCGAGTACGGGGCAGCCATGCGATGTAAGAACGTGAATGTGTGCCCATTGAATGCTGTAGCGCTCCATCTTTTTTGGCGCTGGCAAATTGATTGTGAACCATTTCCCGATTTTACATGCCGCGAAAGGTGGTACGATATCCACCTCATTAATGGTGGTGACAGAACGAAGGAGATTTCGTATAACACCCAGTTAAATCGTATCAAGCGAGCTTTCGCAGCGTGCGGGATCGATTCAACCGTTTGGACACATGCTAATCGAGGATCGGGGGCGAAATTGGCGGAAACATTTGGTGCTAGTGAGGAACAAATTCGGCGTCTTGGGAGGTGGAATGCAGCGCGGATGGAAGGATGCTATCTTACATCCCTACCTAAAAAGGCTATGCGAGCCTTGGCTGGATATCCGACAAAGGGTGGCGGCTACTGGCTGCAGCGAGGTTCTGCTACTCCAAGCTCTGAGTTACAACAATTGGTTTACCCTGAGGTTGAGGCTGCAGTTAAACAACTGGCTCAAAGCTCGACGCGTGAAATTGCTGGAGCTGCCTTCATTCAAATGCTCCGTCACATGCGAGGGGTCTTTCTCCAAGACTCTGTGGTGCTGCGGCGGCAGTATCCCAATCATCAATTGTGGAAGCACAGTTTGTTTTCCACTGCAGAGTACGCATCCTTTGATCAGGAACTCTATTCGTTGATACCAGCGATTACACAGCCGGAAACAAAATCGCTTGCAGTTGTAGTGCCTCAAATTGCGGACGTGCTGAAGAACGGAATAGAATCTCTACACGGCAAGCTGGATGCGCTAGCAGCGGGGGTAGATACACTAAAGGCTCTCTCAAACAAACGGCTTGTACTCAGCTGGGAAGACAGCACCTCAGGTCATGATCCGCTGCAGTCAGCAGTAACGCAGCCGCCCTTTACATCATGTACAATTCCGCAGTCACTTCAACCTCGTAATCCAAAGCTGAGCAGATCAATCTCGACGGTTGTGGACTTGTGGAAAGAGTACTCTGTGGGGCTTGCAGGAAACATGTCAATTTCGGAGGCAAATGAGAAGCTCGGGTCTAAATGGCGGAAAGACCCGACAGAAGCTCGCTTCTATCTCCGGCGCAAAAAATACTATGATGCCATCGCAAAGACAGCTGCTACGCATAACATTTCTCCAAACGAGGCGGCGGAAAAACTTGAGTTGGCGCGGAAGGATGACAATTTGTCCCTTAACGCATTCAGCAAGAAGCTAGATACCTACACAATTCAGTTGTAATGGTACGTGACTTAGACATCGACTAGTCAATCTGTTCTGAACACAAATAAAAAAGATTGACCGGTCAGTTTAATGTGAAAATGGTGCTGTTGATAATAAACTGACTGGTCAATTTATTTAGAGGGTGCGTAAAACAACAGATCAGTCTGTTTTGAACTGATTGACCCGTCAGTCTATTCTAGTAACCGATATATTCAGAATAGACTGACGGGTCAGACTATTTTGAACTTCGACAAGACTAAAACAGACTGACTGGTCTGACTATTCTAAATAAATTGATCGGTCAGTCTATTCTGAATAAACGTATATTAAAATAAACTGACCGGTCAATCTATTCTGCATATCCGTTCAGATTGGTGTGACCACTCATTGTTCTCACTCTCGTTTAGGCAAAATCAATCCCCAAGCAGTGATCCGCGATGGCGCGTACTGAGACTCCCATTCGAGAGCGGATAGCAAAACTTAAATTGTGGCGAGATCACTCCGATTGGAGCGCAGGCAAAGCCGCTAAGGAGCTAAATGTGCTGAAGCCGACGCTTCTATCATGGAAGAAAACATATTGGCATAAACTCGATACTTATGAGCCTGGGGACGCCAAGCACATTCAACGTAAAGAAGGCTTCGGCTTCGCGAGCCAAAATCCTCTCGACACTAGCGAGCTTGCAAGCGCAATAATCATCACGAATGTATGTTGTAGTTTTTATGCTTTAATACATGTTCTTGCGTTACAATCTTTCCAGCACGCAAATATTAGAAGAGAAAACGTTAGGAACACATGCTCAGACCTGAAAACCACAGCAAACAATCCACAAAACGCCATGGCCGGGACCGCTTGGCAGCGCCGCCCACGCCTGCACTCCTCGAGCAGTTCTCGCGCCGCACTCGCCTATCTGCTAGCGAGAGAGACAGGCCCCCAGTTTGTCGGGCTCGTCCGGTGAGCAAATGTCTTCTGAATGTAGCGGACTGCAGTTGCTGATCTGCAACCCGTTGGATCGGACTACGATCCGGAGCCCAGCAGTCGCGCACAGCCGTCGCCGAGCACCCGCCAGCACCAGCCCCAGCGGCATGGTAGGCCTCCAGCGGAGCGAGTTACCGCACGAGACCCTTCGAGCCGGCGACTTGATCCAGTACTATTCGCGAGCATTCGTCGCTGGGGACCCCAGAGGCTACCGCAAGAGCCGCGTCCTGAAGATCGCCCAGCAAGAGGACGCCGATTTTCCTATACAAGTGGACACCGACGAGGTACTGGAGCTTACGCATATGATACGCCGCGTGTCGGACATGTCGGGCGTATTATTTGAAGTAGCGTTGTGGAGGAAGCTGCGGACGTACGAGTTAGTGGATGGTGTGGTGGATCTTCCGAGGAGATCCACCACTTTGAAAGCTGCCCTACACCAGGCAGTTGCTGATGCTTCTGTCGCAGTAGTCCATCAACTACGTGTAGAGAGAGAAGCAGCGGAGACTCGGGCCCCACAAAATTCCCCAGCAAGAGAACATGAACCTGGTCCAGACGTCGGAGGCTCCAGCACCTGCGATTCGAGTTTTCAGCCGCCGCGCAAAAGTGCCAGTGACTTTACAGACGTTGAGGAAGGACATGCAACCGAGGAAGAGATGCCAAGACGAGTTTCCGAGGAGATAACGGTTTACTTAGTGGTTCCAGAATCTGATTCTGATTCTGTGGAATCAGTGGTAAACCCGCTTCGCCGCCCAGCACTTCGGCTGTGACGGTGGAGCGCAGCATTACCCTACGACCAAGTCCCTCACGTACAGGCGGACGTCTGGAGAGTGAGGATCCTGCCGAAGACACCGCGCAGCCGGTGGAGAGCCCAGAAGAGATGCTGGACCCCCAGCAGTACCTGGCTGCCATTCCGACCCGGTTAGACCGCAGTAAAATTCGCCACCAGGCGAAGAAGAGATCGACCCAGTGGCATGTTCCGCGTTCACGGAAAAAGAGGCATATGGCGAGGTGTGCGATTACCAGGTCCGGTGCGAATGTGTACCATGCTAGCAACATCACGGCTAAGAAGACCAAGGACTTTTTGAGTATTCCTTTCGTACGAGAGCAACTGAAAGCGCTACATGCTAGACGGCCGGAGTATCCTGCGCAAGAGAAGAGAACCCTGACGATCCCGCCGCCTATAGCCGCAGTGGGGTGGCCGGACGGAGTAGATGAGATCAACGAATGCCGGATTCCTCCAGGGCTGTCGTTTCCGCACGTCGGAGACTACGACCCCTGTCAGTGCGTCGGAGACTGCTTTCTCGACTCTTGCGACAACGCAACGTCCTCTGTGTACTGCACCCCGGAGAGCTGTAAGTTAGACGCATTGTGCAGCAATGGACCTCGAAACAGAGCGTCGTTGAAGCTGTTTGATACCGGGCGGGTTGGCCTCGGGGTGTACACTACGTGTTTCCTGGATGTCGGAGATATTTTGGGCGAATATGTCGGTCAATTGAGCGAGCACGACGCACAGGTCGAAGGTCAACCGGAGGTGGCGAAGAAGAACAACAGTGGATATACAATGCTGTACTATACGAAGTCTACAGCAAAGAAGTACGTGTACATTGAGGAGCTTCACTGTGGGTCGATGATGCGGTTCCTCTCACACGCTTGCCAGCCGAACGCTGATTTTCTCGAGATGCGGAATGGACGCAACGTAAAGATCCTCGTAGTGATGAGGAAAGCTGTCAGGGAGGGAACCCAGATCACAGTAAACTACGGCGACGAAGTCTGGTTTAAATGTGCGTGTGACGACTGCTGGAAAGAGGAGCATTAGGAGTAGAATCACTGTCAAATCAATTTTGGTTTGTTACATCAGTTCCATACGTATTTAGCTCCAGAACTTGCAAAACGAACATCCTGCATCTTTACTAGTTAAGGATGTCTTACTACAGGCATATCGGACACTGTACAAGCGCGGAAGTTAGTGTCCGCCAACTTCCTCGGTCAGAACACTCTCATCACTACGTTTCCGAAGCATTGGAGGATCATATGCTACTGTACATGCAAACGTGCAAATGCTGGAGCTATATTAGTGTTGGTTACAATATCCTCGCTTGCAGTGCCTATTAAAAGTGTACTGATATGTGTATTATGCGAATCCGAGACCTGAATGTGCTTGCAGCGTGTCTTGGACTCACAAACGTATTCGAAACTAAGTACTCACATATACTGTCCCCCTCCATGTATTATAAGTACACTTCAGGCGTTTACGAGTTGATGTAGAGCTGCATGCAAGTGCTGGACACACTACTTCACTCCAACGACAGCGCTGGACCGATTAGACGAGGCCTTCCTCCTACGCTGCTATCTGCTCTTCTGTTGAGCGCTTTGCTCCCTCCGCCACGATGCGTTTGGCCGGCAGTGCCAACACGTGCGTCACACCAGCGTCACCCAGACCGGTATTGGCAGCAATGTTGCGAGCCAACAGCTTTTCGCGAGTAAGCTCCACCACACGGCGCGTCAGGGCAGGCGCAGCGTCTGGTGTGGCACGGAAAACCCGTTGTTTTGTCGATTCATGCCTGCAGCAGTCGCTCAGCTCTTTTAGTAGTGTTCCCATTTTCAAACGTCGTCGTAGCGTGTAGTCTCGTTTCAACACCCTGTTGAACTGCTCAACAGGGTTGTTGGTGGTGGCGAAACCACTGGAAGTTAAGTAGCACTGCCACAAAGTAAAGTTTCCACGAAGCCACTGCCCTTCAAAGTAGAAACAGAAATCCACCAGGTCCGGGTATCTCCTCCAAGTTTGCAAATAGTGATCCAGCATCCAGGAAAATGAAATTTGGTCGCGGGCAAAGTGCAGGTCGTAAAGCCCACGCACTAACGCTGCTGCTACATGTGAGGGAAATCCTTTCAACCGCTTTTCCACGTTAGTCATAACGTGGAAAAAACACATAAGATATTGCAGCTCTGGGTCTTCGCGGAACACCATGAATATTGCATTCCGTTGTGCTTTCTCGGCGTCCCCCATCACGTAGCGAGGTGCTAGTCTTTTGCTTGTTATTCTGTAGTAGATCCTGCTTAGAGAAGCCAAGCAGGCCTCGTAGATCGGCTGCAGGCGCTGAGAGACGACGAAAACTGCAACGACGTGGAAACTGCGCACACGATCGGATATCCCGACCACGATGACAGGGTAGTCGGACGTGTTCAGCTTGAACGTGGCGTCCATATGCAGGATGTAGCTCTCAGGAGGAAGCGAAAGCCGTCTCACAAGCGTCTTCGTCGTCAAACCTACCACAAAAGGCTCTTCATCCGAACCGTCGCCCATAGCAGGCCTTCCCTCCGTGTCAAGGTCCCAAGCGAACGTGAAGGTCTCGTTCTCGTCCTCCGTGCCAGTAAACGCGCGCGCATGAATCCACTGCGTCAGGTCGTCGACGCGGTCGTGATTGTCCAGCTCGGTGCGGTTGTAGTAGTTGCAGAAGTTTTGGACTTTGTTCAGAGGAGGGATGGCAGGTGCAGGCAGATGAAACTTCTGGGCCATGGCTTGCTGGATGCGGAGTGGCCGCAGCCTTTGTTGTGAGAGTTCTCGACAGTAATCTTTCTGCTTCCTATATAGCTTCGGGCGCTTCGGGGAGGATGCACCAGTGAGGTGGCCCCCCAGCTCATAAATGTAGGCGTCACCGGACTCAGAGCAGACAAGCACCTTGCCTCGCCAGAGCAAGTAGTGTTGCTGCAGGTGGCCGACTCGCATTTAAGCAGCCTGTAACGCATGCTGTGGTGGTAACCACTACGACACACAGTGCAGGGCATTGTGTTGCTCTTGTCCGTGCTGTGGGTCTTGAACGTGCCGAGGATGATGTCGGCCTCGTCGACGCCGAGCTCACACCCCAGCTCTCTCCAGGGCAGCGTCCGGGGCATGCTTCGCCAAGCTCGCGAGAATGAACGGAGACTCGATCTGATTGGACGCTGGACTCCACTCTAGGGCGGCTGAATTGCGCTTGCTCTGCGCACACTCAAGCCACGAGTGCGCCTGCCATGCACAAAATGCAGGCTGTTCTTTTACCTTTGTGGAGGTACCTGGTATTGGAGTGCCAGCGAGCATCTTAATGCAAGTTCTGGCTTCTTACTGTGTTTTTCAAAGTTTGAAAGTGCTCAGACACATTTTTGTGCGTTTCCCCAAGTTTACAGTGCTCTCGCAGTACAGTTAAGTGCTTTTCACGCGTTGTCATATTAGAATGGAATGCACGATACTGTCAAGAAGATATAGCCGTGTCGTGACCTCTCAGTCCGTATATAAGTGGGGTCGCAGGCGTCTGAAATATTACGATTCTTGTATCAGACGCGGTCAGACACCCCCCGTGAGATACCCCTTCGGTATTAATAACTGGCACTGGACCTTATATGGAGGAAACTTGAGGCAACAATTTATGCTTCAGGTACCGGTATCTCTGCCCCGGCTGAGCTCTTGTGGATACCGGAAATTGCGTCTAAATTGAATTTGTTTGACCCTTCGTTCTTTAGGTGACCTTAGTACCTAACATGACATACATGTATTGCAATACTGTCCTGGAATCGGATAGTGCACCTGTTCACCGGTCACATCAGGTAGAAGAGGTTTTACTGTATTTTAAAAGTACTTTCGTCCACGGATTGCAGGCATCCTGGAATCTGCCAAATCTGCGTTCTTTGTGTCGCTCCTTCCGCGTGCCAGCTGCCTGCGGCGAACAGAAAGAAAGAACTGTGCTAAAAGGTTATTAAATAACGGCTAACATAACCCTTTGAGACTTCGGGGACTTAGCACATCTGACCCTATTTTGCATGCCGTGATTTACAACAACGTCACAATGCATTTTCTACTAGAAATTTAACTTTACCGGTATGTATTTTAAAAGTATTAAAATCCAGGGAGCCAACTATTGAGAACGGCGAAAAAGGCATATTTGTCCAATCATATGCCTGAGTTAAAGTCTCCATCAGGAACCCTTTTTTGATAAGCTGCTTATTTGGAATTTTTCTGTTAATAAATACGCACAGTGTGCTAGTGTGCTATTTAAATCCATTTCCGACAAACCCTAAGCTGCGATTCGCAACCACACTGTGGTTTAGGGCTAGACCAAGCCCACACTATTTTATAGTGCAGTGACTGTAGGCCAAACAGTAAGGTAATGTAAAGGACACCCTTGTGCATTGTCGTAGACCGGTACATGTACGCGCTCACAGTCGCTTCGTCATCTTTGGACTCGTCGATTAAAAGTTCAAATTACTTGCTATTAATTTTAATTAAAGTAGCCCTTACAATGACAAGAGCTACTTCTTAAGTTTAGTAAAATAAAGCTTCTTACATGAAGTACTTCTACAATTGCAAAAAGGGCTCGGAAACGGATTCCCGTACAGTCTGGATGAGCAGACCGCCATAGCGCGCACGAGAAGCCGTGTTTTATTTTTTTTTAGGTCTGTCTGTTTATGTAGTGTTCGTGTAGACTTTGTTGCGATGAAATGTTCAGATGCTTTCCCGTATGTAGCGATTTGCTACAGTTGTTGGTGGCCTCTACACCCCCAACAGCTCCGAGTCGGAGTCCGACCGACGGAATTTGATGGTGCACTCATGCAAATCAGTGCCCCGTTGAAGTGTCTACGATTGTACGACGGATGCTATTATTCGTCCTCCATACTGTACTGTACACACTCGCGAACCACCAGAATCGGCGTGGTACATGTATTTTACATACTGTAATACCCGTACATGTACACACGTACACTGGTAGGTTGGTGATTGTGAAAACATCATCACGCGCTCAATTCCAACGTGTTTGTGGCGCAGACAGCAAGAATACTGCGCAATGCATGCATTTGAATGGGGCCAAGTTGTACATGTATGGTTAAGCTGGACCCAATCACTGAGCTAATGAGTTGTAGCGGCAAATATTTCAATAAGTGAGAAGGATTATAGTCAGAAAAAGGTTTGAAAGGTGTAACCAATCCCAATTTTTTGGGGTCTTACAGTCTTTCCAAAAGCAGGCCGCCAGCCTTGCGTCCATGGGCACCTTTTGGCAGGTACGGGTAATGCAGATTCCCATGTACCAGCTCTAGGAATTTGTCGCCAGCTTCGTGATGGTTTGCTCCGGGAAATGTCAACACTTATTAAATTGATAATACCACAAAACACTGTGCAATGTTTTGCCTGAATCAGGCTGAAAAGGTGTTGTTTTGTAGAAAACACCTTTTCAGGTCAGCAAGAACGAAGGTGCAAGTTGCACTCCGACATCCGGACGATTTATGTCCTGTCACTTGGTTCTCAACTCGAAAGTCCCATCGTGTTTGGAGCTCTTGACGGTTTGAAACGATACCGGTACTATCGCAGCGATGATCGCTGGCTGGAATCCCATCCGACAGAAGATCTCTGCTGCACCAGCAGCGGACGGACGACCTGCTTCGCAGTTCGACGCACACCATGTTGTCATTCAGCAATTTGCTTCGCACCGCCAAAGAGCTTCCAGCCAGCTTCTTTCAGATCAACACACAAACACTACTACCAGTATGAAGACCTACGCTGCTTTCGCTGCTTCCGCCCTCATCGTGGCCACCACAATGGACTCGACATCGGCCATGCAGTCATACCTTGAGGAGATCCCGAACGGCAGCTCGTTCGCGCAGGATCTTGGCCACCCAGGCAAGGACAGCTCGAAGTTTACCAAGTTCGGTACGGCTTTCGGTGCAGCAGACCACACGTGGACGGCTGAGTTCTGCAAGGCCTCGTTCCCTGGTGCTTCAATGACGAACGGTGAGGCGTTCGGTGACCCGTGTTGCACGTGGAAGAAGGGCGGCAAGCCGGACTTCACGGTGACGGCTTTCACGACGACGCCTGGCAAGGCAACCACTTGCGCTGCTGGTGGCAGTGCTGCTGGCGGCAGTGCCGCCGGAGGCACTGGAGCTGAGACTCCTTCAACAGAGACGCAGGGATCGGGAGCCGAGACACAGGGATCAAGTGCCGAGACCCCTTCGGCTGAGACTCCTTCGACTGAGACCGGCGGATCTGGTGGCGAGACGGAGAGCCCTGGTGCCGAGACGCCAGAGACCGAAAGCTCTGGAGCCGAGACGCCAGAGACCGAAAGCTCTGGAGCCGAGACGCCAGAGACCGAAAGCTCTGGAGCCGAGACGCCAGAGACCGAAAGCTCTGGAGCCGAGACGCCAGAGACCGAAAGCTCTGGAGCCGAGACGCCAGAGACCGAAAGCTCCGGTGCCGAGACACCAGAGACTGAAAGCTCGGGCGCCGAGACCCCTGAGACTCCTACGTCCGAAGACAACCCTTCGCAGATGTCGCCCACGACCGAGGCCCCCGCCACAAGCACAGGAGGCTCGAACAGCTGGAGCACTCCTTCGACGCCCGAATCTGGCGGTTGGACCCCTCCTGCTACTGGCGGCGGTTGTGCTGCTAAGGGCGCCCGCAAGTTCCGTCACTAAGCGAGCGCACTTGCACTTGGGTCTTTAGCTGATCCGTGATTGTTGAGTGTCGTTAAACAGAGAAAGAGATAACGAGTCTCTAGACGTTGTTGTAATAGAACAAGGAATCCTATTCAAAAACTCTACACAGACTTCAAAATCATTCGTACTTCAGCTCATGTTTAAACAACTTTCTTAAAGTGGTTTTGCTGTATTTTGATATTGTTTGGAATATTTAACTAATGCCTGTATTACTTCGAAGTTGTATCAGCTCATGTATTATTGTGCTTTGCAAAGCTTTTGTCGTGAGCCGAGGTCGTTTTATAAATCGAGGTTATATTAAAGTATTAATAATAAACTACTATTATATAAACGAGTGGCAAAAAAAATCGAGTTAGGACAAGTCAAATGGTAGCGAGTTATTAGCTGAACTGATTCTTAGCAATTCTAGAATTCTAGGGATCTTTTCAAAACGATGGGCTTAAAAAAGTTGAGCTGAAAAGATTCTAAAGAGATTCTAGAATTATAGGATGTCTACGACAGCGCGCTGTATTTAACGGCGTTCTATTTCTATAAATCGCTCTCAAGCAGGGCGCTCAATTAGGAGGGCGTTGATTCGCTAGGGGAGCACTATTCGCTATTATACGTTAGTATGTTTGCTCTGAGCAACAGCTTGAGCTATAGCTTCAGTAGAATGCTCATAAGTAGTTTTGCCATTTCGTAATTAGAGCATCGAGGGGGCTATCAAACTTCGACCAGAAAATTCACTGTTTTTCAAATAGTAATGTAGACTAATCTACCGGTAAACGCATTCCGATTGTTAAAATTTATTTTGACCGCTTATAATTTCGGACAGAGGAGTAGTGCATATTGGTTAGCAACTCACAAGTCAAATAATTCTACATGTCCCCCTGCATCAGCACAGCTCGAAAAGATTTTTTTGTATTAATAGACGTTCTACAAGAAAACTCAGATGCTTTGGGCAGGGGCATTCCGGCCTCACGCCGGTTATTTGTCAGATTGGCGCTAAAAGGCAGATAGCTTATACTGTAAATACCGGTAACGGTACACGTTGAAGCGCTTCCAGTTTCTTTTTTGGCTGCCAGCTTTCTCCACCGATACCTTGATCGAAAACCTTGTTGCAATACCGGTAACAGCTAGCCTAGCTGGCTACAGGGAAACGCTTTATCTGTTTCTGGGCGGTAATTATCGCACGAGGACTGCATATTTGCGGCTAGAAGTCGTCGCTGTCGTTCCGACCGACTCACTGTGGCTCAGACCACCAGAACGGATACTCTATCAATCGACAGGCTGACCAGATGGAACTGTAGCCGACTTCAACCGGTTCCGTTGGTCTAGACCTTCCTGCCACCGTGACACGGTACATGTATCTCGGTGCAGTACGTACACATAGCCGTGGAAGCACCCATTAAGAGCGATCATTCCTCAATTTGCTTTCATCAGCAACAACGTCAATAGTTTTACCCTCGTCCAATTCGGCTCATCAAAATGAAAACGTCCGTAGCGTTTGCGACCGTCCTCATCTGCACCTTCGACTCTGCCATGGGCCTCGCCAAGTACCTCGACGAGCTACCAAACGGAAGCTCCTTCTCGCAGGAGCTCGGACACCCGGACAAGGACACCTCTATGTACACGGAGTTTGCGACAGCCTTTGCAAATGCCGGGCACTCGTGGACGTCTGAGTTTTGCAAGGCCACATTCCCTGGAGATTCGATGACAAACGGCGAGGCGTTCGGTGATCCGTGCTGCACATGGACGAAGGGCGGCACCACGGACTTCACAGTACCGGCCTTTACCACGAGCCCCATCCAGGCCACCACGTGCGCATCGACTACCAAACAAACGTCCAGCACTTCATCCACCGCTGCATCGACGACTTCATCCACCGCCGCCTCAAGCGATGGAAGCTCGACACCGACCACGACGGACACTCTGGCTACAACGGATGTCCCTATTGCCACTGATGCTCCGACCTCACCGACTATGCCATCAGCAATGGGCGGCTGCGCCGCAAAGGGCGCCGGAGGTAAAGGCACGAGAAAAGGTAGCTACAGCTTCCGCCATTAGGGTATCTGCAACGTCACCAGTCTTAGAGAAAAGAGTGGCAAGCTTTTATCAGTACGTTTAACGAGATTATGGACTCGAACATGAATTATTGATACCAAAGTACAATGGTATTGTAATAGATAAACGCGCTTGTTCGAAGGCCGCCGCGGAAAACAAAAGTTATTTCGTACATGTACCAGGTATTGTGAGAGAGTTCTCTGGATTTTATCCAGAGTAGTTGGGGCGATACAACCGGAGGTACAAATCACTACGAGAACATATAAACTGTATTATTTAATAAGAAAGGAAATTAAAGAAAGGTTTAAATCACTTGTCAATATTAATCACACTGTATATGTTATTAATATCCAATGCATGTTGCTTGAGTCATTTACGGGCGACATGACGACCAACACTCGGACAATGATATAATCATACAGGAACGAATTACTACCTACGGGCGACATGACGACCAGCCTCAATATTTTTCAACTGCCACACCCCACAAGGGCAAAAGCACCACCGTCGCAACCACAACCTTTCCCACTCGAACGCCCTACAAGCTTTCTTCCTTTTGTGGTCATTACGACCAGCCTCAATACTTTCCAACTGCCACATACCACAAGGGCAAAAGCACCACCGTCGCAGCCACAACCTTTCCCACTCGAACGCCCTACAAGCTTTCTTCCTTTTGTGGTCATTACGACCAGCCTCAATACTTTCCAACTGCCACATACCACAAGGGCAAAAGCACCACCGTCGCAGCCACAACCTTTCCCACTCGAACGCCCTACAAGTGTTCTTCCTTTTGTGGTCATTACGACCAGAATCACCACCGTCGCAGCCACAACCATTCCCACTCGAACGCCCTTCAAGCTGTCTTGCTGCGAACAATGGAAAAATACGAGGCGAGGCCGGAGCGACTGCGTGGACAACTTGCATGGTATCTCGCGAATAACCGCCTTTATAATAATGTCGAGCAGCGCTCTGAAGCTGGCTGGGCTTCTTATTCAACAACTGTGGTTTTGGATCGGACAACCGACCGTCAACACGATTCTAGTGGTGATGGATTGGACAAAGCCACTTGGCGTCATAACGCCCCAGTCCCAGCACACTTCAATGTTGAAGTACAGGATGAACTCTACGAACAAACTTCCACGGCGTTGGTAAGTGATTTTTCCTGTCCAGACGACTTGGAGGTAATTCGACAGGCCATCAACGCACGAGACGTCGTTGTATTTCGTTCTTCAGACATTCTTTCTGACTTTGACCCAGCATTTTGGTCGCTGTCGTTCGAACGGCTTCGGCGACGCTGAACACGCTTACACACGCTTCGCAGCAACGATTTACATTCCGTGTGACGGTTTGGAGCGGAAACCTTGACGATGCGCGTTTCGTGGTTGGAAATCTCCTGCGATTGCGCGCGATTGAGAAAGTGGATCTCTGGAACGGGGTTCTGTGCGGGTCCTGCCACCGTGAAGACATCGATGTGATCGACGATACTCACCTTATCGGACTTGGTGTGCAGGAGAACGGTGCTGCTCCATAAAACGACCCATGATGGCGCAGCTCCCGAAGCAAAACTGGGGTGATGCAGAAGTAGTGATAACAAAGTAGGACATATTGAAAACGAAGCTAGTAGGAGCATACCGTAATAGCTTAGGAAGTGCGAAGAAGTACATAGTGGGACTACGGTAGTTGGTGGGATAATGCAAGTAAAACTTCTGTCAATTTTGAATGCCAAGCTTAATGTTTATGTGTGCACAATTTTGTACATCACATTTGGTTTAATTAGTTCTCGAAATATTGGTTAATGAAAACAGCTCGATTCATTCACAAAGTTTCTTTCGATCGGATTTGCACCATGTCTCCTAAGGAGAATACCATTGAACGCAACAGGAAAATGACCAGAGAGAAGTACCGAGCTGCATCGGAAGCAGAGCTGAATAATGCGAGGCAAGCTCGCCGAGAGCGAAAGCATCGGAATTCTCGGCAAACTGATGATATGGGCCCTATATCACATGAAGTTCTCAATCGTGTACATAGTGAATGCGCGCTAAGGCTCTCTTACGAGAGTATGGGAGAACAAGTCTGCAGCGTATGTGATTGTCTGCACATTGCAGCCGAAGTTACTGTTACGTCTGTCGCACGTTCGCCCGTACTAGTGGATGCAATGATAAAGCGACTCCAATCCCCAGCGAACCTTCCGGACTCTCTTCGTGCGTACTACAATGTGAAGGACTTATATGAGCCGTTCGAAGGAATTTTGTTATCACGACGTGGAATGGAAAAGAAGGCTGGAGTTGTTCGTCTTCAGATTTGCAAGGCATGCCGTCAATCCCTACTGCAGAAAAGGCTTAAAAGCCCCCCAAAGTTCTCAATTGCTAATGAACTTTTCATTGGAGCTTTACCGTCAAGATACCACGACACAACCGCAACAGAAAATGCGATGCTGAATTTGGCTCAGCCTACGCGGCTTTTGGAAGTGGTTCGGGGTGGAAAACACAGTACTTTACGTTCTCACATTTACTACTTTCGCGCCGATCCATCTACACCTGCTCACTTGTTACCAAACGAAATAGTATCACAAGGAGTTATAGGAGTTACAATGGCTGGTGCGCTAACGGAAGAGCAAAAGCTGCGAACAATGAAAAAATACGAGGCGAGGCCGGAGCGACTGCGTGGACAACTTGCATGGTATCTCGCGAATAACCGCCTTTATAATAATGTCGAGCAGCGCTCTGAAGCTGGCTGGGCTTCTTATTCAACAACTGTGGTTTTGGATCGGACAACCGACCGTCAACACGATTCTAGTGGTGATGGATTGGACAAAGCCACTTGGCGTCATAACGCCCCAGTCCCAGCACACTGCAATGTTGAAGTACAGGATGAACTCTACGAACAAACTTCCACGGCGTTGGTAAGTGATTTTTCCTGTCCAGACGACTTGGAGGTAATTCGACAGGCCATCAACGCACGAGACGTCGTTGTATTTCGTTCTTCAGACATTCTTTCTGACTTTGACCCAGCATTTTGGTCGCTGTCGTTCGAACGGCTTCAGCGACGCTGAACACGCTTACACACGCTTCGCAGCAACGATTTACATTCCGTGTGACGGTTTGGAGCGGAAACCTTGACGATGCGCGTTTCGTGGTTGGAAATCTCCTGCGATTGCGCGCGATTGAGAAAGTGGATCTCTGGAACGGGGTTCTGTGCGGGTCCTGCCACCGTGAAGACATCGATGTGATCGACGATACTCACCTTATCGGACTTGGTGTGCAGGAGAACGGTGCTGCTCCATAAAACGACCCATGATGGCGCAGCTCCCGAAGCAAAACTGGGGTGATGCAGAAGTAGTGATAACAAAGTAGGACATATTGAAAACGAAGCTAGTAGGAGCATACCGTAATAGCTTAGGAAGTGCGAAGAAGTACATAGTGGGACTACGGTAGTTGGTGGGATAATGAAAGTAAAACTTCTGTCAATTTTGAATGCCAAACTAAATGTTTATGTGTGCACAATTTTGTACATCACATTTGGTTTAATTAGTTCTCGAAATATTGGTTAATGAAAACAGCTCGATTCATTCACAAAGTTTCTTTCGATCGGATTTGCACCATGTCTCCTAAGGAGAATACCATTGAACGCAACAGGAAAATGACCAGAGAGAAGTACCGAGCTGCATCGGAAGCAGAGCTGAATAATGCGAGGCAAGCTCGCCGAGAGCGAAAGCATCGGAATTCTCGGCAAACTGATGATATGGGCCCTATATCACATGAAGTTCTCAATCGTGTACATAGTGAATGCGCGCTAAGGCTCTCTTACGAGAGTATGGGAGAACAAGTCTGCAGCGTATGTGATTGTCTGCACATTGCAGCCGAAGTTACTGTTACGTCTGTCGCACGTTCGCCCGTACTAGTGGATGCAATGATAAAGCGACTCCGATCCCCAGCGAACCTTCCGGACTCTCTTCGTGCGTACTACAATGTGAAGGACTTATATGAGCCGTTCGAAGGAATCTTGTTATCACGACGTGGAATGGAAAAGAAGGCTGGAGTTGTTCGTCTTCAGATTTGCAAGGCATGCCGTCAATCCCTACTGCAGAAAAGGCTTAAAAGCCCCCCAAAGTTCTCAATTGCTAATGAACTTTTCATTGGAGCTTTACCGTCAAGATACCACGACACAACCGCAACAGAAAATGCGATGCTGAATTTGGCTCAGCCTACGCGGCTTTTGGAAGTGGTTCGGGGTGGAAAACACAGTACTTTACGTTCTCACATTTACTACTTTCGCGCCGATCCATCTACACCTGCTCACTTGTTACCAAACGAAATAGTATCACAAGGAATTATAGGAGTTACAATGGCTGGTGCGCTAACGGAAGAGCAAAAGCTGCGAACAATGAAAAAATACGAGGCGAGGCCGGAGCGACTGCGTGGACAACTTGCATGGTATCTCGCGAATAACCGCCTTTATAATAATGTCGAGCAGCGCTCTGAAGCTGGCTGGGCTTCTTATTCAACAACTGTGGTTTTGGATCGGACAACCGACCGTCAACACGATTCTAGTGGTGATGGATTGGACAAAGCCACTTGGCGTCATAACGCCCCAGTCCCAGCACACTGCAATGTTGAAGTACAGGATGAACTCTACGAACAAACTTCCACGGCGTTGGTAAGTGATTTTTCCTGTCCAGACGACTTGGAGGTAATTCGACAGGCCATCAACGCACGAGACGTCGTTATATTTCGTTCTTCAGACATTCTTTCTGACTTTGACCCAGCATTTTGGTCGCTGTCGTTCGAACGGCTTCGTCGACGCTGAACACGCTTACACACGCTTCGCAGCAACGATTTACATTCCGTGTGACGGTTTGGAGCGGAAACCTTGACGATGCGCGTTTCGTGGTTGGAAATCTCCTGCGACTGCGCGCGATTGAGAAAGTGGATCTCTGGAACGGGGTTCTGTGCGGGTCCTGCCACCGTGAAGACATCGATGTGATCGACGATACTCACCTTATCGGACTTGGTGTGCAGGAGAACGGTGCTGCTCCATAAAACGACCCATGATGGCGCAGCTCCCGAAGCAAAACTGGGGTGATGCAGAAGTAGTGATAACAAAGTAGGACATATTGAAAACGAAGCTAGTAGGAGCATACCGTAATAGCTTAGGAAGTGCGAAGAAGTACATAGTGGGACTACGGTAGTTGGTGGGATAATGAAAGTAAAACTTCTGTCAATTTTGAATGCCAAACTAAATGTTTATGTGTGCACAATTTTGTACATCACATTTGGTTTAATTAGTTCTCGAAATATTGGTTAATGAAAACAGCTCGATTCATTCACAAAGTTTCTTTCGATCGGATTTGCACCATGTCTCCTAAGGAGAATACCATTGAACGCAACAGGAAAATGACCAGAGAGAAGTACCGAGCTGCATCGGAAGCAGAGCTGAATAATGCGAGGCAAGCTCGCCGAGAGCGAAAGCATCGGAATTCTCGGCAAACTGATGATATGGGCCCTATATCACATGAAGTTCTCAATCGTGTACATAGTGAATGCGCGCTAAGGCTCTCTTACGAGAGTATGGGAGAACAAGTCTGCAGCGTATGTGATTGTCTGCACATTGCAGCCGAAGTTACTGTTACGTCTGTCGCACGTTCGCCCGTACTAGTGGATGCAATGATAAAGCGACTCCGATCCCCAGCGAACCTTCCGGACTCTCTTCGTGCGTACTACAATGTGAAGGACTTATATGAGCCGTTCGAAGGAATCTTGTTATCACGACGTGGAATGGAAAAGAAGGCTGGAGTTGTTCGTCTTCAGATTTGCAAGGCATGCCGTCAATCCCTACTGCAGAAAAGGCTTAAAAGCCCCCCAAAGTTCTCAATTGCTAATGAACTTTTCATTGGAGCTTTACCGTCAAGATACCACGACACAACCGCAACAGAAAATGCGATGCTGAATTTGGCTCAGCCTACGCGGCTTTTGGAAGTGGTTCGGGGTGGAAAACACAGTACTTTACGTTCTCACATTTACTACTTTCGCGCCGATCCATCTACACCTGCTCACTTGTTACCAAACGAAATAGTATCACAAGGAATTATAGGAGTTACAATGGCTGGTGCGCTAACGGAAGAGCAAAAGCTGCGAACAATGAAAAAATACGAGGCGAGGCCGGAGCGACTGCGTGGACAACTTGCATGGTATCTCGCGAATAACCGCCTTTATAATAATGTCGAGCAGCGCTCTGAAGCTGGCTGGGCTTCTTATTCAACAACTGTGGTTTTGGATCGGACAACCGACCGTCAACACGATTCTAGTGGTGATGGATTGGACAAAGCCACTTGGCGTCATAACGCCCCAGTCCCAGCACACTGCAATGTTGAAGTACAGGATGAACTCTACGAACAAACTTCCACGGCGTTGGTAAGTGATTTTTCCTGTCCAGACGACTTGGAGGTAATTCGACAGGCCATCAACGCACGAGACGTCGTTATATTTCGTTCTTCAGACATTCTTTCTGACTTTGACCCAGCATTTTGGTCGCTGTCGTTCGAACGGCTTCGTCGACGCTGAACACGCTTACACACGCTTCGCAGCAACGATTTACATTCCGTGTGACGGTTTGGAGCGGAAACCTTGACGATGTGCGTTTCGTGGTTGGAAATCTCCTGCGACTGCGCGCGATTGAGAAAGTGGATCTCTGGAACGGGGTTCTGTGCGGGTCCTGCCACCGTGAAGACATCGATGTGATCGACGATACTCACCTTATCGGACTTGGTGTGCAGGAGAACGGTGCTGCTCCATAAAACGACCCATGATGGCGCAGCTCCCGAAGCAAAACTGGGGTGATGCAGAAGTAGTGATAACAAAGTAGGACATATTGAAAACGAAGCTAGTAGGAGCATACCGTAATAGCTTAGGAAGTGCGAAGAAGTACATAGTGGGACTACGGTAGTTGGTGGGATAATGAAAGTAAAACTTCTGTCAATTTTGAATGCCAAACTAAATGTTTATGTGTGCACAATTTTGTACATCACATTTGGTTTAATTAGTTCTCGAAATATTGGTTAATGAAAACAGCTCGATTCATTCACAAAGTTTCTTTCGATCGGATTTGCACCATGTCTCCTAAGGAGAATACCATTGAACGCAACAGGAAAATGACCAGAGAGAAGTACCGAGCTGCATCGGAAGCAGAGCTGAATAATGCGAGGCAAGCTCGCCGAGAGCGAAAGCATCGGAATTCTCGGCAAACTGATGATATGGGCCCTATATCACATGAAGTTCTCAATCGTGTACATAGTGAATGCGCGCTAAGGCTCTCTTACGAGAGTATGGGAGAACAAGTCTGCAGCGTATGTGATTGTCTGCACATTGCAGCCGAAGTTACTGTTACGTCTGTCGCACGTTCGCCCGTACTAGTGGATGCAATGATAAAGCGACTCCGATCCCCAGCGAACCTTCCGGACTCTCTTCGTGCGTACTACAATGTGAAGGACTTATATGAGCCGTTCGAAGGAATCTTGTTATCACGACGTGGAATGGAAAAGAAGGCTGGAGTTGTTCGTCTTCAGATTTGCAAGGCATGCCGTCAATCCCTACTGCAGAAAAGGCTTAAAAGCCCCCCAAAGTTCTCAATTGCTAATGAACTTTTCATTGGAGCTTTACCGTCAAGATACCACGACACAACCGCAACAGAAAATGCGATGCTGAATTTGGCTCAGCCTACGCGGCTTTTGGAAGTGGTTCGGGGTGGAAAACACAGTACTTTACGTTCTCACATTTACTACTTTCGCGCCGATCCATCTACACCTGCTCACTTGTTACCAAACGAAATAGTATCACAAGGAATTATAGGAGTTACAATGGCTGGTGCGCTAACGGAAGAGCAAAAGCTGCGAACAATGAAAAAATACGAGGCGAGGCCGGAGCGACTGCGTGGACAACTTGCATGGTATCTCGCGAATAACCGCCTTTATAATAATGTCGAGCAGCGCTCTGAAGCTGGCTGGGCTTCTTATTCAACAACTGTGGTTTTGGATCGGACAACCGACCGTCAACACGATTCTAGTGGCGATGGATTGGACAAAGCCACTTAGGCGTCATAACGCCCCAGTCCCAGCACACTGCAATGTTGAAGTACAGGATGAACTCTACGAACAAACTTCCACGGCGTTGGTAAGTGATTTTTCCTGTCCAGACGACTTGGAGGTAATTCGACAGGCCATCAACGCACGAGACGTCGTTATATTTCGTTCTTCAGACATTCTTTCTGACTTTGACCCAGCATTTTGGTCGCTGTCGTTCGAACGGCTTCGTCGACGCTGAACACGCTTACACACGCTTCACAGCAACGATTTACATTCCGTGTGACGGTTTGGAGCGGAAACCTTGACGATGTGCGTTTCGTGGTTGGAAATCTCCTGCGACTGCGCGCGATTGAGAAAGTGGATCTCTGGAACGGGGTTCTGTGCGGGTCCTGCCACCGTGAAGACATCGATGTGATCGACGATACTCACCTTATCGGACTTGGTGTGCAGGAGAACGGTGCTGCTCCATAAAACGACCCATGATGGCGCAGCTCCCGAAGCAAAACTGGGGTGATGCAGAAGTAGTGATAACAAAGTAGGACATATTGAAAACGAAGCTAGTAGGAGCATACCGTAATAGCTTAGGAAGTGCGAAGAAGTACATAGTGGGACTACGGTAGTTGGTGGGATAATGAAAGTAAAACTTCTGTCAATTTTGAATGCCAAACTAAATGTTTATGTGTGCACAATTTTGTACATCACATTTGGTTTAAATAGTTCTCGAAATATTGGTTAATGAAAACAGCTCGATTCATTCACAAAGTTTCTTTCGATCGGATTTGCACCATGTCTCCTAAGGAGAATACCATTGAACGCAACAGGAAAATGACCAGAGAGAAGTACCGAGCTGCATCGGAAGCAGAGCTGAATAATGCGAGGCAAGCTCGCCGAGAGCGAAAGCATCGGAATTCTCGGCAAACTGATGATATGGGCCCTATATCACATGAAGTTCTCAATCGTGTACATAGTGAATGCGCGCTAAGGCTCTCTTACGAGAGTATGGGAGAACAAGTCTGCAGCGTATGTGATTGTCTGCACATTGCAGCCGAAGTTACTGTTACGTCTGTCGCACGTTCGCCCGTACTAGTGGATGCAATGATAAAGCGACTCCGATCCCCAGCGAACCTTCCGGACTCTCTTCGTGCGTACTACAATGTGAAGGACTTATATGAGCCGTTCGAAGGAATCTTGTTATCACGACGTGGAATGGAAAAGAAGGCTGGAGTTGTTCGTCTTCAGATTTGCAAGGCATGCCGTCAATCCCTACTGCAGAAAAGGCTTAAAAGCCCCCCAAAGTTCTCAATTGCTAATGAACTTTTCATTGGAGCTTTACCGTCAAGATACCACGACACAACCGCAACAGAAAATGCGATGCTGAATTTGGCTCAGCCTACGCGGCTTTTGGAAGTGGTTCGGGGTGGAAAACACAGTACTTTACGTTCTCACATTTACTACTTTCGCGCCGATCCATCTACACCTGCTCACTTGTTACCAAACGAAATAGTATCACAAGGAATTATAGGAGTTACAATGGCTGGTGCGCTAACGGAAGAGCAAAAGCTGCGAACAATGAAAAAATACGAGGCGAGGCCGGAGCGACTGCGTGGACAACTTGCATGGTATCTCGCGAATAACCGCCTTTATAATAATGTCGAGCAGCGCTCTGAAGCTGGCTGGGCTTCTTATTCAACAACTGTGGTTTTGGATCGGACAACCGACCGTCAACACGATTCTAGTGGTGATGGATTGGACAAAGCCACTTGGCGTCATAACGCCCCAGTCCCAGCACACTGCAATGTTGAAGTACAGGATGAACTCTACGAACAAACTTCCACGGCGTTGGTAAGTGATTTTTCCTGTCCAGACGACTTGGAGGTAATTCGACAGGCCATCAACGCACGAGACGTCGTTATATTTCGTTCTTCAGACATTCTTTCTGACTTTGACCCAGCATTTTGGTCGCTGTCGTTCGAACGGCTTCGTCGACGCTGAACACGCTTACACACGCTTCAGCAGCAACGATTTACATTCCGTGTGACGGTTTGGAGCGGAAACCTTGACGATGTGCGTTTCGTGGTTGGAAATCTCCTGCGACTGCGCGCGATTGAGAAAGTGGATCTCTGGAACGGGGTTCTGTGCGGGTCCTGCCACCGTGAAGACATCGATGTGATCGACGATACTCACCTTATCGGACTTGGTGTGCAGGAGAACGGTGCTGCTCCATAAAACGACCCATGATGGCGCAGCTCCCGAAGCAAAACTGGGGTGATGCAGAAGTAGTGATAACAAAGTAGGACATATTGAAAACGAAGCTAGTAGGAGCATACCGTAATAGCTTAGGAAGTGCGAAGAAGTACATAGTGGGACTACGGTAGTTGGTGGGATAATGAAAGTAAAACTTCTGTCAATTTTGAATGCCAAACTAAATGTTTATGTGTGCACAATTTTGTACATCACATTTGGTTTAAATAGTTCTCGAAATATTGGTTAATGAAAACAGCTCGATTCATTCACAAAGTTTCTTTCGATCGGATTTGCACCATGTCTCCTAAGGAGAATACCATTGAACGCAACAGGAAAATGACCAGAGAGAAGTACCGAGCTGCATCGGAAGCAGAGCTGAATAATGCGAGGCAAGCTCGCCGAGAGCGAAAGCATCGGAATTCTCGGCAAACTGATGATATGGGCCCTATATCACATGAAGTTCTCAATCGTGTACATAGTGAATGCGCGCTAAGGCTCTCTTACGAGAGTATGGGAGAACAAGTCTGCAGCGTATGTGATTGTCTGCACATTGCAGCCGAAGTTACTGTTACGTCTGTCGCACGTTCGCCCGTACTAGTGGATGCAATGATAAAGCGACTCCGATCCCCAGCGAACCTTCCGGACTCTCTTCGTGCGTACTACAATGTGAAGGACTTATATGAGCCGTTCGAAGGAATCTTGTTATCACGACGTGGAATGGAAAAGAAGGCTGGAGTTGTTCGTCTTCAGATTTGCAAGGCATGCCGTCAATCCCTACTGCAGAAAAGGCTTAAAAGCCCCCCAAAGTTCTCAATTGCTAATGAACTTTTCATTGGAGCTTTACCGTCAAGATACCACGACACAACCGCAACAGAAAATGCGATGCTGAATTTGGCTCAGCCTACGCGGCTTTTGGAAGTGGTTCGGGGTGGAAAACACAGTACTTTACGTTCTCACATTTACTACTTTCGCGCCGATCCTATCTACACCTGCTCACTTGTTACCAAACGAAATAGTATCACAAGGAATTATAGGAGTTACAATGGCTGGTGCGCTAACGGAAGAGCAAAAGCTGCGAACAATGAAAAAATACGAGGCGAGGCCGGAGCGACTGCGTGGACAACTTGCATGGTATCTCGCGAATAACCGCCTTTATAATAATGTCGAGCAGCGCTCTGAAGCTGGCTGGGCTTCTTATTCAACAACTGTGGTTTTGGATCGGACAACCGACCGTCAACACGATTCTAGTGGCGATGGATTGGACAAAGCCACTTAGGCGTCATAACGCCCCAGTCCCAGCACACTGCAATGTTGAAGTACAGGATGAACTCTACGAACAAACTTCCACGGCGTTGGTAAGTGATTTTTCCTGTCCAGACGACTTGGAGGTAATTCGACAGGCCATCAACGCACGAGACGTCGTTATATTTCGTTCTTCAGACATTCTTTCTGGACTTTGACCCAGCATTTTGGTCGCTGTCGTTCGAACGGCTTCGTCGACGCTGAACACGCTTACACACGCTTCGCAGCAACGATTTACATTCCGTGTGACGGTTTGGAGCGGAAACCTTGACGATGTGCGTTTCGTGGTTGGAAATCTCCTGCGACTGCGCGCGATTGAGAAAGTGGATCTCTGGAACGGGGTTCTGTGCGGGTCCTGCCACCGTGAAGACATCGATGTGATCGACGATACTCACCTTATCGGACTTGGTGTGCAGGAGAACGGTGCTGCTCCATAAAACGACCCATGATGGCGCAGCTCCCGAAGCAAAACTGGGGTGATGCAGAAGTAGTGATAACAAAGTAGGACATATTGAAAACGAAGCTAGTAGGAGCATACCGTAATAGCTTAGGAAGTGCGAAGAAGTACATAGTGGGACTACGGTAGTTGGTGGGATAATGAAAGTAAAACTTCTGTCAATTTTGAATGCCAAGCTAAATGTTTATGTGTGCACAATTTTGTACATCACATTTGGTTTAAATAGTTCTCGAAATATTGGTTAATGAAAACAGCTCGATTCATTCACAAAGTTTCTTTCGATCGGATTTGCACCATGTCTCCTAAGGAGAATACCATTGAACGCAACAGGAAAATGACCAGAGAGAAGTACCGAGCTGCATCGGAAGCAGAGCTGAATAATGCGAGGCAAGCTCGCCGAGAGCGAAAGCATCGGAATTCTCGGCAAACTGATGATATGGGCCCTATATCACATGAAGTTCTCAATCGTGTACATAGTGAATGCGCGCTAAGGCTCTCTTACGAGAGTATGGGAGAACAAGTCTGCAGCGTATGTGATTGTCTGCACATTGCAGCCGAAGTTACTGTTACGTCTGTCGCACGTTCGCCCGTACTAGTGGATGCAATGATAAAGCGACTCCGATCCCCAGCGAACCTTCCGGACTCTCTTCGTGCGTACTACAATGTGAAGGACTTATATGAGCCGTTCGAAGGAATCTTGTTATCACGACGTGGAATGGAAAAGAAGGCTGGAGTTGTTCGTCTTCAGATTTGCAAGGCATGCCGTCAATCCCTACTGCAGAAAAGGCTTAAAAGCCCCCCAAAGTTCTCAATTGCTAATGAACTTTTCATTGGAGCTTTACCGTCAAGATACCACGACACAACCGCAACAGAAAATGCGATGCTGAATTTGGCTCAGCCTACGCGGCTTTTGGAAGTGGTTCGGGGTGGAAAACACAGTACTTTACGTTCTCACATTTACTACTTTCGCGCCGATCCATCTACACCTGCTCACTTGTTACCAAACGAAATAGTATCACAAGGAATTATAGGAGTTACAATGGCTGGTGCGCTAACGGAAGAGCAAAAGCTGCGAACAATGAAAAAATACGAGGCGAGGCCGGAGCGACTGCGTGGACAACTTGCATGGTATCTCGCGAATAACCGCCTTTATAATAATGTCGAGCAGCGCTCTGAAGCTGGCTGGGCTTCTTATTCAACAACTGTGGTTTTGGATCGGACAACCGACCGTCAACACGATTCTAGTGGCGATGGATTGGACAAAGCCACTTGGCGTCATAACGCCCCAGTCCCAGCACACTGCAATGTTGAAGTACAGGATGAACTCTACGAACAAACTTCCACGGCGTTGGTAAGTGATTTTTCCTGTCCAGACGACTTGGAGGTAATTCGACAGGCCATCAACGCACGAGACGTCGTTGTATTTCGTTCTTCAGACATTCTTTCTGACTTTGACCCAGCATTTTGGTCGCTGTCGTTCGAACGGCTTCGTCGACGCTGAACACGCTTACACACGCTTCGCAGCAACGATTTACATTCCGTGTGACGGTTTGGAGCGGAAACCTTGACGATGTGCGTTTCGTGGTTGGAAATCTCCTGCGACTGCGCGCGATTGAGAAAGTGGATCTCTGGAACGGGGTTCTGTGCGGGTCCTGCCACCGTGAAGACATCGATGTGATCGACGATACTCACCTTATCGGACTTGGTGTGCAGGAGAACGGTGCTGCTCCATAAAACGACCCATGATGGCGCAGCTCCCGAAGCAAAACTGGGGTGATGCAGAAGTAGTGATAACAAAGTAGGACATATTGAAAACGAAGCTAGTAGGAGCATACCGTAATAGCTTAGGAAGTGCGAAGAAGTACATAGTGGGACTACGGTAGTTGGTGGGGTAATGAAAGTAAAACTTCTGTCAATTTTGAATGCCAAACTAAATGTTTATGTGTGCACAATTTTGTACATCACATTTGGTTTAAATAGTTCTCGAAATATTGGTTAATGAAAACAGCTCGATTCATTCACAAAGTTTCTTTCGATCGGATTTGCACCATGTCTCCTAAGGAGAATACCATTGAACGCAACAGGAAAATGACAGAGAGAAGTACCGAGCTGCATCGGAAGCAGAGCTGAATAATGCGAGGCAAGCTCGCCGAGAGCGAAAGCATCGGAATTCTCGGCAAACTGATGATATGGGCCCTATATCACATGAAGTTCTCAATCGTGTACATAGTGAATGCGCGCTAAGGCTCTCTTACGAGAGTATGGGAGAACAAGTCTGCAGCGTATGTGATTGTCTGCACATTGCAGCCGAAGTTACTGTTACGTCTGTCGCACGTTCGCCCGTACTAGTGGATGCAATGATAAAGCGACTCCGATCCCCAGCGAACCTTCCGGACTCTCTTCGTGCGTACTACAATGTGAAGGACTTATATGAGCCGTTCGAAGGAATCTTGTTATCACGACGTGGAATGGAAAAGAAGGCTGGAGTTGTTCGTCTTCAGATTTGCAAGGCATGCCGTCAATCCCTACTGCAGAAAAGGCTTAAAAGCCCCCCAAAGTTCTCAATTGCTAATGAACTTTTCATTGGAGCTTTACCGTCAAGATACCACGACACAACCGCAACAGAAAATGCGATGCTGAATTTGGCTCAGCCTACGCGGCTTTTGGAAGTGGTTCGGGGTGGAAAACACAGTACTTTACGTTCTCACATTTACTACTTTCGCGCCGATCCATCTACACCTGCTCACTTGTTACCAAACGAAATAGTATCACAAGGAATTATAGGAGTTACAATGGCTGGTGCGCTAACGGAAGAGCAAAAGCTGCGAACAATGAAAAAATACGAGGCGAGGCCGGAGCGACTGCGTGGACAACTTGCATGGTATCTCGCGAATAACCGCCTTTATAATAATGTCGAGCAGCGCTCTGAAGCTGGCTGGGCTTCTTATTCAACAACTGTGGTTTTGGATCGGACAACCGACCGTCAACACGATTCTAGTGGCGATGGATTGGACAAAGCCACTTGGCGTCATAACGCCCCAGTCCCAGCACACTGCAATGTTGAAGTACAGGATGAACTCTACGAACAAACTTCCACGGCGTTGGTAAGTGATTTTTCCTGTCCAGACGACTTGGAGGTAATTCGACAGGCCATCAACGCACGAGACGTCGTTGTATTTCGTTCTTCAGACATTCTTTCTGACTTTGACCCAGCATTTTGGTCGCTGTCGTTCGAACGGCTTCGTCGACGCTGAACACGCTTACACACGCTTCGCAGCAACGATTTACATTCCGTGTGACGGTTTGGAGCGGAAACCTTGACGATGTGCGTTTCGTGGTTGGAAATCTCCTGCGACTGCGCGCGATTGAGAAAGTGGATCTCTGGAACGGGGTTCTGTGCGGGTCCTGCCACCGTGAAGACATCGATGTGATCGACGATACTCACCTTATCGGACTTGGTGTGCAGGAGAACGGTGCTGCTCCATAAAACGACCCATGATGGCGCAGCTCCCGAAGCAAAACTGGGGTGATGCAGAAGTAGTGATAACAAAGTAGGACATATTGAAAACGAAGCTAGTAGGAGCATACCGTAATAGCTTAGGAAGTGCGAAGAAGTACATAGTGGGACTACGGTAGTTGGTGGGGTAATGAAAGTAAAACTTCTGTCAATTTTGAATGCCAAACTAAATGTTTATGTGTGCACAATTTTGTACATCACATTTGGTTTAAATAGTTCTCGAAATATTGGTTAATGAAAACAGCTCGATTCATTCACAAAGTTTCTTTCGATCGGATTTGCACCATGTCTCCTAAGGAGAATACCATTGAACGCAACAGGAAAATGACCAGAGAGAAGTACCGAGCTGCATCGGAAGCAGAGCTGAATAATGCGAGGCAAGCTCGCCGAGAGCAAAAACATCGGAATTCTCGGCAAACTGATGATATGGGCCCTATATCACATGAAGTTCTCAATCGTGTACATAGTGAATGCGCGCTAAGGCTCTCTTACGAGAGTATGGGAGAACAAGTCTGCAGCGTATGTGATTGTCTGCACATTGCAGCCGAAGTTACTGTTACGTCTGTCGCACGTTCGCCCGTACTAGTGGATGCAATGATAAAGCGACTCCGATCCCCAGCGAACCTTCCGGACTCTCTTCGTGCGTACTACAATGTGAAGGACTTATATGAGCCGTTCGAAGGAATCTTGTTATCACGACGTGGAATGGAAAAGAAGGCTGGAGTTGTTCGTCTTCAGATTTGCAAGGCATGCCGTCAATCCCTACTGCAGAAAAGGCTTAAAAGCCCCCCAAAGTTCTCAATTGCTAATGAACTTTTCATTGGAGCTTTACCGTCAAGATACCACGACACAACCGCAACAGAAAATGCGATGCTGAATTTGGCTCAGCCTACGCGGCTTTTGGAAGTGGTTCGGGGTGGAAAACACAGTACTTTACGTTCTCACATTTACTACTTTCGCGCCGATCCATCTACACCTGCTCACTTGTTACCAAACGAAATAGTATCACAAGGAATTATAGGAGTTACAATGGCTGGTGCGCTAACGGAAGAGCAAAAGCTGCGAACAATGAAAAAATACGAGGCGAGGCCGGAGCGACTGCGTGGACAACTTGCATGGTATCTCGCGAATAACCGCCTTTATAATAATGTCGAGCAGCGCTCTGAAGCTGGCTGGGCTTCTTATTCAATAACTGTGGTTTTGGATCGGACAACCGACCGTCAACACGATTCTAGTGGTGATGGATTGGACAAAGCCACTTGGCGTCATAACGCCCCAGTCCCAGCACACTGCAATGTTGAAGTACAGGATGAACTCTACGAACAAACTTCCACGGCGTTGGTAAGTGATTTTTCCTGTCCAGACGACTTGGAGGTAATTCGACAGGCCATCAACGCACGAGACGTCGTTGTATTTCGTTCTTCAGACATTCTTTCTGACTTTGACCCAGCATTTTGGTCGCTGTCGTTCGAACGGCTTCGTCGACGCTGAACACGCTTACACACGCTTCACAGCAACGATTTACATTCCGTGTGACGGTTTGGAGCGGAAACCTTGACGA
Source organism: Phytophthora betacei (assembly GCA_011320135.1). NCBI lineage: Eukaryota > Oomycota > Peronosporomycetes > Peronosporales > Peronosporaceae > Phytophthora > Phytophthora betacei. The sequence goes on from JAANHX010000020.1 coordinate 502,743, forward strand.
TGTGCGTTTCGTGGTTGGAAATCTCCTGCGACTGCGCGCGATTGAGAAAGTGGATCTCTGGAACGGGGTTCTGTGCGGGTCCTGCCACCGTGAAGACATCGATGTGATCGACGATACTCACCTTATCGGACTTGGTGTGCAGGAGAACGGTGCTGCTCCATAAAACGACCCATGATGGCGCAGCTCCCGAAGCAAAACTGGGGTGATGCAGAAGTAGTGATAACAAAGTAGGACATATTGAAAACGAAGCTAGTAGGAGCATACCGTAATAGCTTAGGAAGTGCGAAGAAGTACATAGTGGGACTACGGTAGTTGGTGGGGTAATGAAAGTAAAACTTCTGTCAATTTTGAATGCCAAACTAAATGTTTATGTGTGCACAATTTTGTACATCACATTTGGTTTAAATAGTTCTCGAAATATTGGTTAATGAAAACAGCTCGATTCATTCACAAAGTTTCTTTCGATCGGATTTGCACCATGTCTCCTAAGGAGAATACCATTGAACGCAACAGGAAAATGACCAGAGAGAAGTACCGAGCTGCATCGGAAGCAGAGCTGAATAATGCGAGGCAAGCTCGCCGAGAGCGAAAGCATCGGAATTCTCGGCAAACTGATGATATGGGCCCTATATCACATGAAGTTCTCAATCGTGTACATAGTGAATGCGCGCTAAGGCTCTCTTACGAGAGTATGGGAGAACAAGTCTGCAGCGTATGTGATTGTCTGCACATTGCAGCCGAAGTTACTGTTACGTCTGTCGCACGTTCGCCCGTACTAGTGGATGCAATGATAAAGCGACTCCGATCCCCAGCGAGCCTTCCGGACTCTCTTCGTGCGTACTACAATGTGAAGGACTTATATGAGCCGTTCGAAGGAATCTTGTTATCACGACGTGGAATGGAAAAGAAGGCTGGAGTTGTTCGTCTTCAGATTTGCAAGGCATGCCGTCAATCCCTACTGCAGAAAAGGCTTAAAAGCCCCCCAAAGTTCTCAATTGCTAATGAACTTTTCATTGGAGCTTTACCGTCAAGATACCACGACACAACCGCAACAGAAAATGCGATGCTGAATTTGGCTCAGCCTACGCGGCTTTTGGAAGTGGTTCGGGGTGGAAAACACAGTACTTTACGTTCTCACATTTACTACTTTCGCGCCGATCCATCTACACCTGCTCACTTGTTACCAAACGAAATAGTATCACAAGGAATTATAGGAGTTACAATGGCTGGTGCGCTAACGGAAGAGCAAAAGCTGCGAACAATGAAAAAATACGAGGCGAGGCCGGAGCGACTGCGTGGACAACTTGCATGGTATCTCGCGAATAACCGCCTTTATAATAATGTCGAGCAGCGCTCTGAAGCTGGCTGGGCTTCTTATTCAACAACTGTGGTTTTGGATCGGACAACCGACCGTCAACACGATTCTAGTGGTGATGGATTGGACAAAGCCACTTGGCGTCATAACGCCCCAGTCCCAGCACACTGCAATGTTGAAGTACAGGATGAACTCTACGAACAAACTTCCACGGCGTTGGTAAGTGATTTTTCCTGTCCAGACGACTTGGAGGTAATTCGACAGGCCATCAACGCACGAGACGTCGTTGTATTTCGTTCTTCAGACATTCTTTCTGACTTTGACCCAGCATTTTGCTCGCTGTCGTTCTGTGAGCTATTTCCTTATGGTCGAGGGGGATTGAATGAACCACGGAAGATCAAGATCGGATTACACGAATTTATTCGCTACTGCTTACGTTTATCGACGAGGAAGCACGTAAAGCATCCGTCATTTGCCCTAGCTGGATTTGATGTGATCGCACGTCACCGAGCTATACAAGCTATATCGATTCGGGCTAAACTAGCTCCAGGAGTGTCAATTAGTGCTGCTACTGTGACGCGCGAAGAACTGAATAGTCACATTTAATACCAAACAGAACGACTGAACGCATTAGCTGAAAATCGAGCACTGCCCACTCAGTCTGACATAAATCGACATGTTGCCGACTTGTATTCTGGCATTTCCACGGGTATGAGATCTTTCTGGGGGTCTAATGACGAAAGGGCAGAAGCAAGAACGAATTTGTTCGCAATGCAGCTGACGTTTGGAGAACCGTCGCTGTTCTTTACCGTATCACCGGATAGCTCGCTCACGTTCCGGGTCGCAAATTTATCTGGAGACATGGAGACAGAACTACTGGATGCGGTTCACAGCACTTTGAACCGTCAAATGGAATTTTCCCGAGCTCGCCTAGGAATGATTGCCACTCAAAACCCTGTTGCCTGCGCACGGTAAGCATTACAGTCACTAATGCACAGCACAACATTAATGATTATTATGTTGTGAACAGATACTTTCATCACATTATGGAAATTATTATCGACGTTATATTTGACTGGGACCAAGTCCTGCAACGTCCGAGAGGACGGGGAGGGCTTTTAGGTACTACAGAAGCTTTTTTTTGCCTCCACGGAGTCTCAGAGTTCTACAGGATGACTTCACGCGCATATCATGGTTTGAATTCGTGGTATGCCCAAAACGCTGGAGGAATATAAACGTCTTCGGAGCAGTGACAACTTCCAACTGAAGTTACGGAGTTACGTGAACTCTATTCTTCAAGCAAGTTACCCAATTTCGACTGATTGCTGCCCTCACTGTCGTGAAAAGGCTATATGTCCCGTGCCTGTTAGCCAACAAGCATTCAAAGTGCATTTCAAAGGGTCTACGCGTCCCACAACTTCCAAGTGTCAATCTTGCAATACTACGTATGGATCTGACGAACTCGTACGAAAATGTATCTCGAAATTGACCGAGAACCAGACCGATCAAAATTCTGCAGCTGAATTTACCCGGCTGGCAATGCCACAACCGTTACCACGCACAGTAGATCGCGATTCATTGCCGGCCGTCAATTCTACTCAAGCTCTTCTCACATACCAAAACCATCATTGGTTTCACAGCAAGTCGTGTTTCAAAAAGTCCAAGCGAACTCCTGCTGGAAAGAGCTGTAGAATGTTTTCCCCAAAAACGACCTGTCCTAGTACAAATTGGACCGACGTAGGATCGCTGGAAATGAGAAGAACGACAGGAAGCGAGTACCTGAACCCATACATTCCTGTAGTGAACGAAGTGATAAAATCGAATCACGACCTCAAGGTTCTAAGTGCTTGTGAAGGTACGCTCCCTCTCAAGAATTTCTCTATTTGACTAGTGCTTATCTGTAATGATACCTATAGGCCCACACATCGCATTTTATATGATGAAGTATTCGACGAAGGACCAAAAGGATGTTGAAAACCCTTTGGCGCTACATATTGGAGCCTTCGATAGATCTACAGCAAACTCCGACCCCAGTTTGGATAATATTCAAGCTGGTCGTCGTCGAATGCAGTCAATGTGCTGCTCATTATCCAACGCCCATGAAATTGCTGCACCGATGGCTAGTTTATACCTGCTACGCGGTTCGGCATTTTACGCTTCCACTTCCTTTGGAAAAACCTTCCTGAATTCGTTCTCCACCGCTCTTTTTGGTTGTGAAAGAAGAGAAATTATACTGACGGAAAGCGAAGATGGGATCGAGTATAAACCTTCCAGCTCATATCTTGATTACGTATATCGATCAGAAGAACTAGCTTTGACCTCGGTTATGGAATTTACGTCAGCTTGGAAGAAACAACGGAACAAGACTGGCCTCAAGCTTAAACAAGGACATCCTCAATTGAAAACACATTCTCTGCATCGTCGAGATCATTCAGTAACTCCTGTAATTATCGGACCTCGACTGCTGGATTTCCGAGATCCTGGTTTATCGGATGATGATCGAGCACAGCTCAAAACAAAAATGCTCATTTTATTCAGACCCTTTCGAGATCGCGCAGACTTTGGAGCAAAGTTCACCTCAATAAACGCAATCTTCGAGCGCTGGTGGAACTCGGACGCAGCTGTGAAGGCGAAAGCATTCTCAAACCACAACAGTGACTTTTATGAAGCCCACCAGCTACACAAAATAGCAGGCGATCACGACGTTCATAGATATGAACAATGTTCTTCCGATGAAAACTCGACTTTGGATGTTTGTCCAGATCCTGACATTGATAATGATACTGAAGATGGAATCGTTTGTTTCTCGAAACATCTGGTGACTACGACTAACATATTTGATTTAACCAAGTGCAAGCAAACAACATTCCTTGCTTCCCGATCTGGTACTCCTGCACTACGAAAACTCATTTTGCCGTATGTGCCCATATCTTCTCTACGAGAGAAAATCGGTCGTATGGAAACTGTATACAACAAAATTACTTTAAGTCCGCACTCGGCATTACGGCCAGACCCCATATTGTGCCCAACAAGAGTGATGTATGATGCTAGTGCTGAAGATTCACCAGAGTGGGAAGCCCCAGCTGACGTTAACAACCGCGTTGAGCTTCAACCAAATAGCTCCCTTCGGAACACATCTCGTCATTTTAATCTGAATCGGAAGCAGCACAAAGCTTTCGTTCTTGCTGGAAAAAATTTAATTCAGTCTTTTCGCAATCAGCCCGGACAGCAACCACTACGAGCTTTTCTCGGTGAAAAACCAGGATCAGGAAAGAGTGCTGTTATTCATGCATTGCAAGCACTTGCCAAAAGTTGGGGATATCCTTATGCAGTTGCTACTGTTGCTTATCAAGGTGTCGCAGCCGAAGCCGCTGGAGGACAAACTATTCATAAGATGTTTGGATGGGGATTGAAGCCAAAAAAAAGCGTACGCAGCCGAGTCTGGAGCAACGTGAGCGTTTTGCTCAATTACGACTACTGATAGTGGACGAAATTTCAACTACAGATGTGAAGTTCCTAGGAATGATTGACACCGAGCTCCGACTTCTTCTGAATCAGCCTGATAAACTTTTTGGCGGTATTGATTTCTTACTGCACCTTTGCCAATCCAAACTGGTGGTAGTGTAAACCAAAACGGAGTGAAGTAACCGAAGTAACATCTAAATTTGAGGAATAATTTTACAAAATTAGTTTTTAGAGCAATGTAGATTTAGTGTAGTGCAAATTGGCAAGAACGCGAGTGACACCTCCAGCAATACAACCTACGGGCGCGCTGCGGACTGGGGTACACACAAAGATGTAAGGGGGCGTGAACCTGCGTATGGGCGCCAGAACACGAGAGTGTGGGTGCACACAGTGACCTCTGAGCTTGTACAGCCTGCATAATCATCGATAGAGGGACCAAGACGGCCAGCAACCCGATTAGACAGAGTACATCAAGGATGAGAGCTTTGGGCTGCGCTTGCAGATGTTAACCAGCCGTGGGGAATGGAAGGAGAGGGGTTGCAGCTCTGATGTTGCGTCTCAAAAACGGCGCATCAGCGATTGACGTGCCATCAAGCGCTCGTGTTGGGGCTGCTTGCCTGGACGGTCAGCGTTAAGAAGAGTTCGTACACTTATAACGGCGTCCGGTGCGGGGCGCTCGTGGCTATAGCCAATGCACTAATGTAATGTACGTGGTGCATGTGCAGTACTGTAGAAGACAAGATACTCTTATCGAACAAGATATACTTCATCATTTTGCTTTACACTAAATCCGTATTGGTCTGGATTAATTTTGGGGATTTCTATTTTTTTAAGAAATAATTTTCTAAATAAGGGACACTCCGTTTTGGTTTACACTACCACCAGTTTGGATTGGCAAAGGTGTAGTTGGCGACTGGCTCCAACAACTTCCGATAGCAGGATATCCTGCTTTTATAGCAACACCACCTTGCCGGAATGATACTGAAGAATACCTAGCACGGACTCGTGGGATTACTATCTATCAAAGTGTGACAACTGTTGTAATGTTGGAAGAAAATATGCGGCATCGTACAGATCCCCAATGGAGCACTATTCTCGATCGCTGGAGATATGGGGATTATCGCGAAGAAGACATCAATTATGTCAATGATGTTTGTTTTACTGAAAACTGGAAGAACAATGATCCGAGCCACACGTCTTTTTCTCCCATAATTGTTACTTCAAATGTACTACGAGCTGAGTTTAACGCCGACTCTGTTGTCCAATTCTGCCGAGCCAATAACCAGATTATTCATCAATTCCCTGCAATCATTTCTCAAGAAAAAGTTGAATGATCTCCAGAGCGACAACGGAGTTTACGAATGATTCGCGACGACAAAACCGGAAATATGCCGCTATTACTTTCTGTAGCAAAAGGAATGCCCGTACAGTGCACTAAAAACGTTTGTCAATTCATGAAACTCTCGAACGGCTCAATTGGATTTGTTGCTGACTTCCATTGCTCTTCGAACGACACTACCCGGACCGAAACACATGATGGTCTGGTGTACAGAATTCACTCGCTACCGCCGGAAGTTATCTACATCAAATTGTTAAACCACGATACGGATATATTTCCCGGGATTTCTGACGGCATCGTCCCTGTGGTACTACGTACGGAAAAAGGAGTCAAAATTGACATGACAACACGCTCTTTCAGCGTCACAGTCACCCAAATCCCGCTCATACCAGCTTTTTCCCTTACTAGTGACAAGTGTCAAGGATTAACAGTTGATCGAATGGTTCTTGGACCCTTACGGCATCCGACACGTCGTAATCCACAAAAAACCTCTTTCTACGTCGCGGTGACTCGAGTGAAAACGATGAAGCAACTGTATCTAATGGAACCTCTGACACTGGAATTTCTTCAATATTTCAAACCCACCAAGGAATCACTAGCAGAAACAATGCGGTTATACAACTTAGAAGGGAATTTACATGCTAATGAAGACCGAAACATTTGGCTACTGCAGAAGAATTACTCGGGATTGACTTCTCCAGGTCGCAAATGTGCGAAAACGTCTTATCACGCAACACTTTCAACGCTTCAGTTTTCTGTCTCACCCTTGCCGCCTCCCACTCGCGCACAAAATAAAACTTAAACGCGATCCCCTGCATAGGAATCTTCACGCTCACGTCTTTCTTATACTGCTTCCAAAATGCCCAAATATTGAGCTCCAGATGAAGAACGTATAGCAGAATAAAAGTCAGAACTTCAGCTAAATTATTAATTCTCAAAGCAGCAAGAAATACCCATAATTTCATTCATGAACAGAGCTTGTAATGAATAATGTCCTTGCTCCTTAAGCCACTGCCACAACCAACACAAGATAGTCAAGAATTAGTATCAGTGTCCCCTCTTGTCATCCATTTCACTCTCAAAGCAGCACCTTTGTCTCATGCTTCAACGTAACATCCTCCGGACATTCCATCAGAAATCCACCCTTGGAAATCACTTCCATCAACTGTACAAACTCAACAGAAACATCTCCTTCCTTCTTGGATAAAATCTCCATCGATAGAGCCACCGTATCGCACGACTGCAGCGTATTAAGCACTCTCGTGCCTCTCAGCACCTTCTTGCTGCCTTCCTCATACTCCTGAGTATGGAAACTTCCCACTATATCTCCATCTTTCGTACGCACCACTGGTCGCTTCACAAATGCCCTGCAAATCATCACAAAATTTCAGCAAAACTGCTCCAAACAGTCCCAATCCTTCGTATTCCTCACCTTGCAGCGGATCTGGGAGGCGTCTTGGCTGCTACGCGCTTATTCTGGACGCTACCAGTGTCCCTAAGCGTATGTGGCAATAGCTGGAACTCCTGTACACACGTACCACCTCCTACTGAAGCTCTGGAACACGCAGCCATGTGCAGCAGCGTCTTGACGAAACCTACGTCCTCCACGCAGCAAAGAGACGCCAGCTCTGCGCCACTCAAGCTGCGTAGCCAATTCAACACAGAGCGCTTATCGGCGCTGCTGCCTCTACCGCCGCCTCGACGCTTGCGCAGACTGACGGCGAGCTCTCCGAGCGCTTGAACTGAGGACAGCCAGCTCGATCAAGCGTATCCAGCAAAGTGCGTTAGGCTAACCTTCGAGCGACATCAATTCAAACGGAGCGTTTGTTATTATTACTAAGTAATTAACTTGCGATAAAATCCAGAGCTTCCACGTGCTTATGCACGGTTTAGTGTTCTATTTAACAAGTGAGACCACGCAAAACAAAATGATACTGATGAGCCTAAGTACGAATCGCGATGGAAGCACACCATTAGAAAGAGGGCAAAAAATCTCCTTATCAAAATTGAAAACGATTTTTTTATTTGACATTTCGACGTAAAATTGGCGCGCGAAGCCAATGGTGCTGTCCGTTTCTACTAAAAAAATTATTGTAACCTGAGCAAAAGTTAAATTTTATCCACAAATTCACATTAGTGACATTGTGCCATAAGTAGCATTTTGTATTATTTTAGAGACCAGGTATTGAACAGTACACTCCGCGCCAAGTTAGATCGGCCACAAACGTGGTGGCCTTAACTCGATCAATTTTTAACGTTATAAATTGCTGTTTAGATATGTCAGAGCTTTGATTGTTCGAAATGCGGGAGCTGTGTAAGCTCGCTGCAAATCGCAATCCATCACATGGTCAGCATACAATGAAGTGGTTTTGGCAGTGCGCCAAATAAATCGGCCACCTAAGACCTTACAAAATTCAAGTATAATGTATGACAATAATAGTAGTTAGCACAATCATACAAATGATAGTTGTATGTGAATGCAATTTGGCAAGTATTCTCGGCCCTCGTGTGGCTGCTAGTGAGCATCTCACGAGGTTTGTTACCTCTATCGACAATCTATAAGTTCCAGATCTCATGTGCCACTGTACATGAAATTGAAATACTTTTATAGTAGCTCCCACCAGCTACCCTCCTCGTTGATAAGCATCACTTTCCAATCGATCTCCTAGTGTTTAAGGCTTCTCTTAATTTCCCACTGCCCCTGCTTACTAACGTCGCTATGCTTCTCGCTGTCGTGCTACAGAGCATCTCGAAATGCTGCGGTCTAGCAAGCTTATTCTGCTGCCGATTCTGCTTTGCGTTGGACTCGCTACTAATAGTCATAATGTGGGACCATTAAAGCGCACCAGTAACCTGCGCTGAGAGGATGTCCACTCAGTTCAAATTATAACTGCCTCGGCTTAATATTTTGTATTGCGACGAAGCGGTACCTGGAAATTGTGCACCTTGTTTGGATCACACTAATGAGATCCCATCTCGAGAGCTTGTTCAAAAAAGCTACCTGAGTAAGACTTGCCAAACATGCATCTGACGTGAAGCTGGTGTAACTAGTTGCGGCTTAACTTAGAGTAAATTGTAGGATAGTCAGAGTAATTGTAAAACAGGTGGCCTCGGAAGTAATATTTTACAAAATTGGCCGTGACTGGAGTGACTGGCTGAAAAGTGACTAGCCGAGTAACCTCCTCACTATTCATCTCAAGATGAGCGCAGCACCGGCGGACAGCGCTAGCGACTTTGCGTCGTCTTCGGACGACGAGGGCTCGCAGCAAAGCAAGATGCTCCGGCAGTTTTTTGTGATTTGTGACGTGTTCCCCACATTGAAGGAAGCCATGATAGGCATTGGCGTCCTAGACGGATGTCACTACAAGTACATGCATTACTATGGTAATGATGGTAACGGGACACGCATTTATTGGTGTAAGTCCCACACAGCTTGCCCTAAGCGGCTACGCTTAAGTATCGTTCAGGGGGCGGAAGATGGCAGCACCAGCACTTAGCACGTACTGGAGGAGGCGGTAGAGCATGGTGTCGAAGAACACAACGTTCCTCGTCGAGGGATTCACGGTGCCTTGAAGCGGGAGGTGGGCAGCCTTTTTTTGGAGCGCGGGAGTTGAACAATGCCGCAAACGTTTGTTTGAACGCCACGCTGGCAGACCAGAGATGCTCGTTCATTTACCTACCGAAGGTCAACTAAAATACCGTAAAGCACCGCTGCGGAAAAAGCAGCAGGTAATTTTCTATCAGTAATTGCTGATATTATTATTTTCTCAATAAGCTTGAATGTGTAATGGGCCTACGTTAAGCCCACACTTCGGCTTACACGTTAACGCATGTGTATGAGGTGCGTAAGTTGCGTTTCACCTAGATTAACTAAAGTTTGGTCCGAAAGTATAGATTTACTTAAATAGGAAAGCAAAGCCGAATTCCAGTAAAAACGAGAACTATTTATTTGTTTGTTTGACCTCTTTCAATTAAAGAATGCCCTAAATGCATGCAGACCAACAGTCTGCCAAATGTAACCATTGATGTATCTCACACCAAAGAGGAAAGCCTCTTTCGTAACCAAGTGGTTATGTGTAGCCACTTGCGTGTAGCCCCGTTACCCCCCCCCCCCCCCCCCCCCCCGTAAGGCTAAGACTCTCTAGTCTTAACACATCGTTCAAAGTATTGACGAGGCCGTCAAAACATTTGAGAAACCCGAGTTCATTTCGCAATGAGCTCGCCGAGGAAGATGCCCGTGCCTGCACCTGCAGGCACCACCACTTCAGTGTCCGCTCAAGCGAACACGCCCGCGACAGAAGGTAATCTTTCTGTCACTCAATATCACGCTCTGTATAAGTAGAAGTGGGCACAAGCTATGACTGGCAAACCGTCAGTCGTTATGGAGGGCTCATCAGCTACGTCTACTAATGGAGACATACCCATTGACTATGGGTCTGACATCGAAGACGAGGACATCTCGTCTTCAGCTGTCGACGCTCAGTCGACCGAACCGACGCCCGATCCTCCTGTTGGGTCGCGGCGTGGCCGTGACGATGTTCCGGGTGCTCCTGGATCGAAGCGCCCGCGTAATGAAGAAGAGGCACAGCCACCTGTGCCGGTGCCGCCTTCTTCTCCGCGTACTGCACCTGCAGTACGCACTCCCTGGATGCCAACTGCATCCGAAATCGCTGACAGGTTCGGCGTGACTTCGCCGCCGAACCCGATTGGATTGTACGTGTGCAGCGCCATCAATGGTGACGCTGATGTCGTCAACATGCACTTTGATTCGTCTACGAATCAAAGACGCGACTACTACATCGGACCCTTTCATGAGCTCCGATGGAATGCATCGAAGAAGACTTCGCGCAAAAGCAAAGTGCTCGAATGGAAGGCCAGGGTGGCGGGGATTCCCTGTGTAGTTCCAGCTGAAACTGCGTGTCCGTACTGCCACCATGGGGCAGTGCGCCTTTCTGAACGCGATGTTCTCGGGTACACTTCCGTGCGTGTACCCGCTCCTCTGCGAGACCTGCGTGCTTAGCTTGAGCATCGTGATGCACCCCGTGCTGGTGTCACTCGAAGTTTTAGTGCAGTCATTATACCTGCACTCGGTTCTGGGCCTCGTACGCCCTCACCATTTCCGGAACGTCCTTTATCAGGACGCCCCGTGGCTCCCATGTATCTCGATCAGGAGGAAATCCTCTCCAACGAATACGAATACAATCCTGATCTCGGTTCGTCTTCATTGCTTCATAGTCCATGACTCGCTCGAGAAACCAACGCGTCGAGTCGTGCGCGGCACGCAGCGGCGGCGGGGGTGGAAAGATACCCTCCGTAAGGTCAACCCCAGGTTGACCATGGCTCCCGGGATCAGTACGATCGTATTGTCGCTCTGGGACAAATTCAGAGCGCGGAGCTCGCTGCACTGCAACGGGTGCTGCGCCTACAGAAGCACTTCGTGTAGGAACAGATCTTCGAGGCGGATTTGAGTGCCCGTGACTTCAGGTTCTGTCTGGATAGTAACACGCTTCTCAAGGGCAGTGATTTTTGCGTTTCGAGCGTTATGTTCGCTTCTGTTTGGTTCTACAAATTCCTCCTCGATGGTCCACCTCTGGCTCAAAAACCGAAGGCTGGAAGAGCGTCAATCGGCGATGATTCATTGACAATGAAGCCGTCCAAGTTGGACGAGTGGTTGTATAATAACAACAGTATCCAAAGCAGTCAGTCATCGCCCTCTTCCCTAGTCCCACTACATCTACTCACCTGAACATGCAGACGACAGAGTCCTTAAGGTTGAGCAGGTTTTCGACGCCCTCGGCCTTCATGTCGGTACAGGCCGTGACACAGACCATGAAGGCCGTACCCCATGACACAATGTCCATGGGAAGGTTGTTCTTCTTGACTCCCATCTTAACCCGTGAGTCGGGCACGGTTCACTGTCACAATGAGCGCGTGCGTTTGAGCAGCAACCACAGGATGCGGACGCTCTTTCCAAGCGTGCGGCGGCATATCTCAAGTTGCACAAGCTGCAAGAGGCCGTAGCCGACGCTTCGCGAGCTTTTCAACTGGATCCGAAAACACTTGGAGGAGGCTGTCCGTGCTATCAGCGAGTCTGGCGCGACAGCTGTCGTCTCGGAGGGGGGGGGGGGGCATCAGTGAACTACCCAACCTTTCCGCTAAAACTACATGATAAGAATTGCTGTGCGTAGAGCAAGAAGGGCCAAGCTATGTACGTACAATCGCGTACCAGTGGTAATTGCATCAAAACATCATTATATCCCCTGCGAAATGATCCCGTGCTTTCTTGTTCTGATTTTTTAGCGTCGAATTGGGGAATTCTTGGTTGTTGGTGTCTGTGAGCGACTGCTCAGACCTCTGTGTGATCAAACAAAACGTAGAGCGTTTCAACAAGGATTTCGTCATACTGACGGCACGCGTGTGATATCACTACAGCAATCACCACGATGAGTGTGTCGGCGAGACTCCAGCCGGTCCACTCAAGGCAGTAGTTGGAGGCCAGCAGGAATAATAGTGCGCTGCGGCTGCTCAGACCGCTTCGAACACCCAAGTTGTACTTGGATCGGAGCTGAGACGCCTGTGCGACCGTGTCGTCGCCCTCGAAACGCTGGCTCATGTAACAAGCTAAAGTTACAAACTACTGCGTTGTTCGATACACCGCTTCCAGTAATTAGATTCGGCTTGTCATCCTGAAAGTGACGTCGAAGAGAAAAGGCTCTCGTCGTGCTTTGGTTGACTCAGGTGCGTCGAACAACTTTGTTCGACTGGAAAGCCTCCCGAAGCTAAACTTCGAGGAACTTAAAACACCTCGAAGTGTTTTGGAGGTACGGTTGGCAACAGGTGCCACCGTAAGAACGGAGAAGCGCGTAGTACGCGTGCGTACAAACACCGGGTGTTTGTGAAATATCTCATCGTCTTAGAGCTGGACCATAAGTTTGACTTGGTATTGGGCATGCCATGGCTTACTTTGCATTATCCATTGATCAACTGGGAGAAGTGTACCCTTGTACACTTCGGACGCAACGCAACAGAGAGCGACAGCCCTGTCAGTGTCGCGCATGCACCGCGAGGTGCATCCTATCCCACCGTTGAGGCGGCACCTTACGATGCAGCCTCCGGCGCCCAAATTGATAGCCTTGTCCAAATCTCCATATGCATACTGTGACACAAGTCACAACGACTGAAGCAGTCAACGGTGTTGGGTCTGTCTTAAATCGGAAACCAGATTTGAAAAACGTTCATACTTCAATGACCGTATCAACTCGTGGAGTTGATCGATCAAGTATAGAAGAGCTTCAAGTCACAGGCAATGGCTGTGACGGTGGTGTGTCGGTCCCAGGGACTGACGCATCAGCTATGCAAGGGACGCCAGCTACAGACAGTAGCTGTGATGTCGGCGTGTCAGCTCCGGGAGTTGACACGATCGTGATTGGTTCAAAAATCACGAAGGGCTCCGCCGAAAGTCGTCCAGGTGACAAGAACGAGTTGGCTCCAGGAGTCGACACAAACACAATATCAACATCGAGAGGGGGAAGCCAAGAGGTCATCAGGACCAGGCGAATCCGCCAGAAAGTTGCGAACAGAGAGAGGGAACAGGAGAACGAAGAAGATGTGGATCAATGGCAGCAAACGTCTGGACGACGACATATACTCAGTGAGGTTGAGCGCCCGGGCAGCAGTGCGGCGTACGAAGCCGCTTATGGGGGTCAAGTCGAGAAGTGCCAAGACGCTCACCAAGTTCCGTGAGGGGTAGCTGGGATATAATGACTTGGTAGGAGAAAGGGATCGAGTCACGAACCATCGCCAGAGTGTTCCAAGGATCAATCGCGGTACTTTTGACCTATTGGCATCGACGGCGACGGCTCCAATAACGACGTGGTGTCACGATGGTGGGAGCCACACTAGTTCAAAGCATCGGTCATAGCAATCCGGATACGATGCACGGTAAGGTCCGGACTGATTTTACTTGATTTGTGTATGTAGAAGATAAGGGTACAAAGGATGAGAAGTTAGTAAGGGCCAACTGTCCCTAACAAACAGAGAGCAGAATTTTCCCTGGTGCACAGAAGTGCTAACCCTTTTGCTACCAATACCAACAAAAGCTGCATGTTTTGCAAAAGTAGGCGGCAAATCCTTCATAAAATAAGCAAAACTTGTTGGTTTTATAAAACACGTCAGGTGGTATTTCTCTGGCTCGAAGGAACTGGCCCTTTTAATTATGACCAAAGGCGTTACGAATAAGTTTCACCTTTGCTCAAAATGGTTCGACATATTTATCATATTTTCTCCAATCAGCAGCCAAGCGCAAAACGACGTTAAACACGCAGGATGTGTTGGTTTTGTTTTTGATGGCTAGTGAGCCATTGTAATTCCCTTTCAAAGTGATAGACGCCAGTGCGGTATATGTCAGCAAAACCAGCAGATTGTGTTGATTTTACGAAAATGTTAGCTTTTTTGTATGGAGTGCAATGCACTTGACCTATCACAGGAAGCAAAAGGTTAAGCGTCGAGGTAAGTAAGTACCTTACACTTAGTGGCCCTGCAGGGTATGCCTACCAACGAACAGCTACCTTCCTGAAGCTACCGTTCGTTTCCGGTCAGGCCAAGAGACTGGTTGAGGGTTTGTGTTTTGGCTTGTTTCCAATTTAAGAGAAATTCGGGTACTGATTTCCCGATATCAGAGATTTTGGTATTGATCGTATACGACAGATAGCTTACAGCCTGAATTATTCTCGGGCACCCCCGTAAAATAGTCAAGGGGACTAGGCAAATTTCCACTGCTGGTGCCACGGGTATTGGAGAGAGAGAGAGAGAGAGAGAGAGAGAGAGAGGATAGACGTACAGGCGAAGCTTGCCTGTTACGTTTGTGTGTTTTGTCTCAACTAGCGTAGACAGTAAGAAAAGGAAGCGTCGGCTCAGGGTGCTGAGTCTTACTCGGTTCTTTCAGGTACGCCCCAGCTTTTGCTAACCCTCTTGAAAGGTATATTGCTGTGTGCAGAGGCTCGCTACATATTTTAGTGCGTCCCTACACCACACCGGTAACTCAAAACCGAGCTCTGGTTAATAAAGAAGAGTTTCAGCTTCGAGCTCACCACTCAGCTATACTACAACAAATTATCGGACTTCTAGTTTATAATAGATTGCAGGTGTTGTGGTTGCATAGGGCTGCCACATTTTCCATCGTATTGACGTAAATCAGGTTCTAACTCCGATATTTAAAATCCTTTTTCGGGCCGCAATTTTAAATAATTCGTTTTCGGGGCCGCTTTTATCGAAGCCATTTTTTTTGGTGTTTGGTTACTGAACTCACCGTTTTTTTGTAAAAGCCTAATTGTTTGGGGAAGGTGCAGATGGCCTCACCGCTCTTGCCTCCCACCATCGTAGGATTGTCTTGTGCTGTGAGCAAGATTCCAAATGAGCGGTGTCGCCCGGCTGATATGAGCTAGCAGTGGATGTGGGGTTGCTTGAGCTTGGCTCAACAAAACATCCGGTCATTGGAGCTGTACATGGACGCTTAAATAAGGTAAGGATTCGAAATCGGGTAGAGTACATCAAAAACAACTGTTTTGATTTATTGTATCCATAACGAATGTTCCAAGCGCGACCACAACGCAAGGACATGTGAAAGTCGTAGACTGAAAGCTCGCGAAAAACGTCGCGCCCGGTCATGAGCCGAAGTTAGCGAATTCAATAAGAAGCTTTTTGCATTAACGTCCCTAGGGTACGGATACACTGTTTACCGGAATTAACGTATTTCTTGCAGCATCGTAAAAACGCTTTTGAAGTATAATCGTAAGAACTAAAAATCGTAAATACTCATAGCCCTGCACTAATTTTCCGGCCAGAAGTACTGGTGGCGGGCAGCACCACTGGCGAGCTGGATTGCTTAAATATTCCTTTTCTAAATGGGCGGGACATTACTCAACAAGAATCGCAAGAGGTACAAAGCGGTGCAAGCGGCAAAAACTCAAGAAATCAGCCAGACCCTCGCCGACGAGTACGACGTTAACAGGACGACGTTGTGGCGCTGGATTCAAGACGCCAAGCGTGTCGAAGTGGCTGCAAAGAAGAAGCCCAACAAAACCTTTGCCACCGAAGACAAGCGGGGCCCAAAGCCTCGGCTCTTGGCAATGGATCGAAGGTTGAGGAATTAACTATTACGCTTTATCGCTAACATAGTTCTTTTTCTTACTTATGTACCACAGATTGCTTAATTGGGTAATTGAAATGCGCTCAAACAAATCTCGCTGTAAAATAAAATTTGAGCTTTATTGCTGGTGGAATTGATGAAACATTTAAAAACTCTTTTTTCTACGTTTATTTTACAGGTGAGACGACCGAATGTCTTCTTATCATGGCAGCCCGATTTGAACCTGAGTTTTTCTCTGGTCGCTCTGAGATGGCGGCAATCATGCCGCATCACTCACCGGGGCATTAAAAAACGGATTGAAATGGGTAACTCGTGTTAGCATTGTAAGAGCTCTCAAATTTTGTTTTATCATTCTACTGATTAATTATTTATAAATGTTTCTAGAAAATTGCTGACGAGTTTTCATAACTTTTCAATACAGTTTATAAGAGTCTAGTGTGGTGTCCCACATTGTTGGCTCTGCTAAGTTTGCCTCTGTCTTCAACATGGATCAAACGGCAGTCTACATCGACATGAACCCCAACACGACGATCGACTTCGTGGGTGCCAAACACGTCGACGTCGTCCACGGTAAAAGAAAGTTTTCCTTTTACCTTCTCTAATATTTTATTCTGTTTAGGGATGACGGAAAATGCTTTTAGAGCTTCTGTTTTTCTTTGTGCGTCCGTCACCAGGGACAAGCTCCCACCGATTATTATCTTCGCTGGAGTTGTCGGTGCTACTGTCGAGGAGGAAGTGCAGCGAAATCCGTTGCATCGCTACCAAGCTATTCTGACCGTTCAGAAAAAAAGCTTATTGTGACGAGCCACGCATGCTCTTTTGGATTGAGGAGGTGAGTTACAGTTTCATTTTTACTGTTGCTGAAGTTCTAATTTGAATGTTCTTCTTTTATAAATCTAGATCCTGAAGCCCACCGTATCTAGTACTCGATTTCTACTTTTAGACAGCCTATAAACACACAAGATGGACTCTGTAAGACTGAAGATAGAATGTGAATGCAGTACTGAGGTCGAGTTTATCCCGCCTGTAATTACGGGCGTGGCGCAACCTATGGACGCTTCTGTCATGCGAGTGTTTAAGAAGCGATGCCGTGAGCTCTACGTACCCACCACATCGACAACGGCTTCTCTCCGGACCCAGCCGCCCGCCGCGATCTCATCACCCGCATCGTTGTCCAAGCTTGGGAAGAAGTTCCTGCTAAGACCATTCAGAGGGGTTTTATTCGTGCAGGAATTGTTCCGTTTGGACCACGGGGGAGTAATGGTCGTTTTGGAGTACATGTAGCTAAACCAGCTCAATAAACTGTTTTTTTTGCGGTTTGAATGTCTTTTATTTTACTTAATACTACTGTAAAACGTTTTTGCAACTACATATATGGAAGTTGGTTGGAAGAAGGGGTGAAAATATAAGGAAATCGTCGTCTTCTGAGTCGTTGCATGAAATATAGTTGTTAGAAATACGTTAATTCCGGAACTTGGACAACAAGGTATAATTCGGCTTTTACAAGACATGGCGAGTTTAGTAATCATACGCCAAAACACGGCTCGAATGAAGATTTCTTTTTGCCCTGAAAAAGGGATTTGATCGAATGCTGAGGAGAGTACCCTCACTCCTGCTCGGCTGAACTTGCGTAAAGAGCCCGCTTGCTGAGCTCTGCTTCGCTTGTTACAATAATTCAGAGGTTTAAAGTGTGCATGTTGACTTGCATGACATCTACACAGTGGTAGTGCGTACTCTAGAACACCTGGTTCTGCAAAGAGGGTTAACTTCAGCTACCATATCAGTCGTCTACTTTTGGAGTTCTTCTGAACTGCTTCGCGAAGCTATTCATGCGAATGGGATAGCAGGTTGGTCTGCAAGGACTCTTCGAACGAGTGCCGAAACCGCGCGTACGTAGTCGGCAACACGCTGACATCGCGCTTGAGGAAGCTGTCTTGGATCCAGAACTGCACAACATTAAAAAAACTCGGGCACACAATCATCACGAGCACCAATTCTGCGAACGGATATTTTCGCAGCGAGTGGAAGAGCAATTCGCCTAAGAAACCGAGGGGCGTTGCAGCTGCGATCATGACGGACACGACGATGGCCTTGGAGATGACGATGATCACCAGCCACGCGATCAACTGCAGCGCCCACACACGGTACGACGGCGGATTTCCATATTCACCGCTCTCCTGGATATTGACCCAGTTCATAGAGAAGGCAAGCTCTTGCTGTAGCCGCAGGAACGCGAGGCTCACGATCATGCCAAGTGTACAGTCACTGAGAAAATTGAGGAAGTACCAAGCGCACTCATCCGTCACAGGCGGCATCTGAATCGACACGAAGAGATTCATGAAGTGGCCCGTGGAAGCGCCGATCATCTGCTTGCCGACATCCAGCATCCAAATCTGTAGTGGCCGCCGAGGACGCTCGACGTGGCGCTTGTACCAGAGTGTGGCGATAGCAATGAGGCCTAGCAGCGCCTGGATGGCGTACGAGGCTGCATTCGAGAACAGCACGCAATGCTCCACCTCGTCGTGTGCGAGCTCCGGCAACGACATTACTATGTGCGGCTTGCTTGTCGCTGATGACGCTTGTGTTGCTGTGCTCCCATGGTCTTACGATCTTTTTGTTGCCTCGAAGGGTCGTTTGCTGCTGAGCGGTCTTTGGGTGCGGCTTTACAA
The DNA here is from genome assembly GCA_011320135.1 of Phytophthora betacei. Classification (NCBI taxonomy): domain Eukaryota; phylum Oomycota; class Peronosporomycetes; order Peronosporales; family Peronosporaceae; genus Phytophthora; species Phytophthora betacei. Next base: position 521,678 of record JAANHX010000020.1, read on the forward strand.
GATCGGCACGCACTTGCATTATTAGTACTGCTGTGCCGCGAGTGGACTCGAGTATTGTTTACTACCGGTACTATTATTATTCCCTGGCTCAGGTAGATTTGCGGCCTTTTTCGATAGTTCTATGCTGAATCTGGTTCAGAATCTGGAGCGAACGCCGCGACGCGCCTGCACCTGCTCCTGCGGATGGCGGCGTCTTCCTCTTCTTCTTGATAAGCATGGGGTGTGCGGTCGGCGTCAGTGCTTGCTGGGCGGCTGTTCGCTGAACGCCTACGGAGCGAGTCTTGAGCCAATTCACAGGTTTGTTCGGACCAGGAACGCTCACTTCAGTGAAACTCTTCGAAGCGAACAACCGCGACTTCGGCCCGGAAGGACGGTTGGACGGGGTATCACGCTTGTGCGCTCTCGAGGCACTGGACACCGGCGTCTTGTGACGAGATCCTTCGGCCACGGGGGACATGAAGGTCGCGTCCGTGTTGCCCGTTGGTTTAAGTGGAAAGAGTCCATTCTCGGTGGTCTCGAAGTAATCCAGCTCGTCTAGATGCTCGTAGATCTCACGGAACGTAGGACGCACGCCCCATGCCGTACAGCGCATGAAGAGATTGTAGTACGGACCTAGCCGAGCCTTCGCAGCATCGGGCACTTGAGTCACAGTCACGTCCTGCAACAGCTTGTGCAAGGTGCGCGTCTCCACGTACTCTTTCGGTACAATCTCTCCGACAAGTAGGCGGTACAGGATCTCTCGTCCGAAGGCACCGACGTCGCAGTTCTTGTGGAAACTGAACGAGCTGTCCAGGATCTTTGGCTCATCTGCCGGGAGCTTGATGCGACCGAAGTCAGAAAGTTTGATGTCAGGCTCCCAGCTTTGCTCGTAGCCCTCTGGTGGCGTACGCATCAGAATGTTCCGACAAGCCAGGTCGCCGTGAGCGACGTTAATATCTTCGTGAAGCGTGATCATAGGCAAGCAGATCTGCTTCAACATTGCCTTCGTGTCGCCAAAAGACAGAGTGCAGCGCCGGTGTTTCGATCCACCCGAGTTCACCCCATATCGTCTTAAATAGTCGCTTAGCTTGCAATCCATCACCTCCAGTGCAATGCACGTATGTTCAATAGCATCGCACAGGCCAAGACATTGCAGGAACCCCTTCATATGACGCACGCGGCGTAAGTAATGCAACTCGAGGGCGGCGCGATGCTTCGCTTCGTGCTCGGGAAATCCTTCGTGTGGCTTGGCACGCTTGAGAGCCACCTTTTGGCCGTTGATCACAGCCGCAGTCACTTTGCCGTCCGTACCTTCGCCGTACACGCCTCCAGTGTACTCGACATCAGTGTCGCAATTAAACAGACCAACGTCTCCAATCACTGAAGTACTCGTAAACGCACTCGATGCGGCGTCTGTCTGAGGTGCATTAGAAACGCTATCTGCTTCAGGTCGCGATACAGTGCTGTTGCAACTTTCTTGAGACAACGGAGCGAACCTGTCGACGTGGCTGTGAGCAACACTCGCCGATTCCTGAGAGAGACGCAACTCATTCTGCGATTGAATGACTGATCCGTTATCGTCTGCACTGTGATCAGCGCCGTCTTTATCTTCCACAATGGAATCGTCCTCGACCACAACACTACATGCAGAGATAGCCTCAGTATCCACATCCACGACTTCTGCCGACACTTCCTGGTCCCCTTGGGTCGGATCGTACACTAATTCCTCCGTCTGGCTCAGTGGAAGGGAGCACGACGCGGCGGTATATGGGCTTTGAAGAATCGGCTTTCGAGGAGGCGGACTGGTGAAGGCCGCAGCAGTGTTAGTAAACGGCATTGCTCGTCGAGCTTGAGGACTCGTGAGCGTCATGGGCCGACGCGCTTGCGGACTCGTAAAGTTAATCGGCCGTCGCGTCTGCGTTGCGACTGCAGGAGAAGACATCCGAGACGGAGCTGGCGTCTTCACAGGTGTAGGCGCTTCAAGTCGTTGCTGCAATTTCTCGTTCGTCTTCAGATTCTTCTCCAATTTCTTCAATGCCAGCGCTCTGTTCTCCGGACGCGGCGCACGCTCTGGAGAGAACGAGATCATTCGTTTCCTGGTCGACGCCGAAGAGCTGCTTTGCGCGATGCCCCTTGCCACATTCTTCTTAGGTTTGCTAGCAATAATCACTGGCGGAGCGCTCTTCTCCGGTGTCGGGTCAATACCTGATGCGTTGTGCTTTGTCTGCTGAGCTGTCTCCCACGGCGAGTGCACAGATGTTCGATCGGGAGACATTGGTTCCGGCAACAAATGCTTCTCTTCAGCCTCGATAACAGTGGAGCCCACTGCGTCATCGTGTTCTTCTTCGTCTATAGTCTCCTCCTGCTCTGATTTCTCCTCAGGATCAGGTTGAACACTGCTCTCTTCTGGATCAACTAAAAACTCCATCTGCTGTTTCTCCTCCTGAGCTTCTTGAATCACTGCCGACTCATTTTCACCCATATCGTCGTCATCGTCCTCATCCACAAACACCTCGATTGATATCTCAGCAGGCTCAGGTACAGCAGTGTTCTCGGCCGGCTCAGCGGGAGAATCTATTTCTTCTGATGCCTGATTCTCCTCATGTGATTCTCGAATAATCGTTGCCTCTACTTTAGGCACGTCGCCATCGTCATTCTCTTCTTCCACACTTCCCTGCCCCTGTTTGTCACTTGGAGACGTCTCCAGTTTCTCCATTTCCCCAATATCATTTTGCTGTTTATTCTCCGGCGTCTTCTCCGCTTCAATTGCCGCCTGAGCTGCCATCACCGCGTGCATATACTCGCGCTTTTTCCGGCGCAGGTATCGGTCGTTGGTCCACGCATTGTTGCTGGCCTGCGGTTTTGGATTTGCCGCAACCTCATTTTTCTGAAGGCGTCCACGCTTGTGGCGTTCGTGGATCTCCCCCACCAGCTGAGCCGCGGAGCGAGATCGGCGGCGGGAAATCTGCTTGGGTGGCATCGCAATGGTTGATAGTGGGAAAATGGCGCGCACCTATTTCACCTAATTTCGAGGGTATTTTGCAAAAATCGTCTTCATATTTCCCAATTTTTGGCAAGCTGTTTTTGCCAACCATCATTGGCGCAAGTGGGCGAATATGGCGACCACTACCGGCACTGAGGTGGCGTTGTCCTTCAACACCGACATGTACAAGAAGCTTTTCCCGGCAGAATACATGCGCAAATGCTTGGCGAACAAGGTGCGACCAGACACGCGCACCATCGAAGCCACACGCGCCGTGCAGTTGCATACAGACGTGATCCAAACTGCAGCCAGCTCAAGCCTCGTCAAGCTCGGCAAGACGTCGGTGCTAACGGCAATCAAGTTGGCAGTAGGCACGCCGGCGGTTGCTACACCCGACCAAGGAGAACTCGGTACAATACGAAAAGGATATGGTGGTGATGCTATTGACTAACGACTGTTGCGTTTGCTACAGCCATCCAAGTCCACTTGTCACCGCTGTGCTCAAACCGGTTCACGGTCGGCCGGCCATCAGAGGAGGCGCAAAGCATCGGTAGCCAACTCACAAGAGTAATCGCTGGGTACGCCGCTCTGCAAGTGCTGACCCTGACCGACGTGTAGACTAACGGTATCATTTGCTTTTTATTTGGGTAGCTCGCGTTTGGTGGAGATGGAGAGCTTAAGTATTGTCAAGGGCCAGTCAGCATGGAAGCTTATGGTGGACGTGTACTGTGTGGATCATGATGGCAACGTGCTGGACGCCGCGCTTACGTCGATCATTGCGGCGCTGAAAACGTTGAAGCTGCCGGCTACATCCGTCAATGAAGTGGACAATGTGGTCTCGATCGTGCCAGGTGACTCGCTTGCTGTCGAAGTCTTCATGTATCCCACTCAGCTAACTCGTGCATACATGCTAAATATTTACAGACGGTGATGCCACACCACTGCGTGTGGAGCACGGTGCGTACGCGACCTCGTTCGCGATGGTGGACGATGTTGTGCTGATCGACCCGACCAGCGCCGAGGAGGGCCTGTCTAGCGCCGTTTTCAGTCTCTCGTACAGTACCGACGGCCAGCTGTGTGGTGTGCACAAGGCCGGTGGCTCGATCGTGGCGCCTAGCGTGATGCAGCAATGTATGACGATCGCCAAACGGAACACCAAGGAGCTGGCCAAGCTTGTGGACGCTTCAACTTAGTAAAACACTAACACCCTATCGAATAGCATTACGTACCCATAAACCAGCAGCATTTACCTATGCGACAACATTAGTGGTAGTCAATGCAGCAACAAGTTCTAATTTTTCAAGTCCAAGCATTAAAATATTTGTTCTCCAATGACACATGTAATTGACTAACACCAAAAACAATTTGCAGCAGCAACAAAGATTTTTTCTGCGGCAAGTCCCTGACCAGCGCGAGCAATGCCCGTGGGGCAGCTAACCATTTCGCTTAGTCTACGCACTTGATGCGACGTAGTTATGTATTCAACTTGTAAGGTATTGAGTCCGCGTAGCGCTGTAAAGCATCTCCATGTTGTACTGCTGCTACTGGTGGCGGTGGCCCTTGTTCTCGCCCCGCAACCTTATACAACATCTGCGGCCAGTGAGGCGAATCCACGACTTGGCCTTGTTCAACTCAGCCCACGCCGACGATGAGCTGTGTCTCCTGATCGTTCCGACGCTGATAATGGGTCGCATCCTCACTGCGGAGCAGCTCCAGCTCGTATTTCTGTTTTCTTGTACGAGGTTTTTCTCCTGCCGAGGCCGCATCGCTGGTGCCCTCGCCGTTGCCGTACTGCTGCTCAAACTCGTGGGGCCTGGCATAACTGAACCGCTAGTCGACCGGCCATGTGCTTCAATCGATGTGGCTCCCCCGCGCGCGCCCCTCTTTGCGTTCTTCAATTTTTGCTTCAGAAAAAAAAACTTGCTGCTGCAAGCCTAAAAAGCACGAGTTTTGGTGCAGGTCGGCGAAAAATATTCAACAAAAAGTTTTACTTGCTGTACAATTGACTATGTCCCACAGTTTTTAATAAAATAATTTCAGTGGAGTCTGAATTTCAATTTTATCTAGTACAGTACAAGCACAGTTTTATCAGACCGGCTTCAATTTGCGCAAATCTGATTCATTATCACTCGCTAAAAAGATCCCAAGCAGAAACCTCGAAGGTAGTGAGCGGCCGCTGTGGAAGCAGAGAGCTGAGCTCGAGAGAGGGACAGAGAGAGCACGGTCCGAGTGCTCTGAGTGCAAGCAGCTGCGGTCAATAGTGGAGGATAAGAAGCGAGTTTGCCGGAGCTATGAATGAGGGCACACCGTTGTGGAATTCTCCAGCCAGCTCGGTGGCATCCGTGGCTGGATCTATCGTGCGCGAGAGCACAGTAGAACCCACACGGCAGTCCAGACGTCTGCATAACAAAGGATTAATTCCGACCAGAGTGACGGCGCGTATGATCCGCACAGCGACTGTCGTGGGGTTGCTTGTGGCAGTATCCTTCTACATCCTTGGTGGCTCAATGTTGTCAGCGTCAGTGCAAGATGCAGCAATATCCGGTATACACGAGGTGAACATTGCAACAGCACAGACGATGACTACGGCCACAACAACGCTGCGACATGTTGAGCGCGCTGAGGTGGAGAACAGTCGAACGGAAGGCGTGTCAGACGACAGCGTGTTGTTCCTACCCGGATTCGGAGCCCCGCGCGAGAAGCAGGTGCGTCGCAGTAATCAGAATTTTTCTCTGCGTAGAGGAGACGACACCATGGGTGGCATGTTCCTGTCGGTGCTGCTGCCGTTTTGGCCGTTCGCATTGATCTGCGTAACTGTGTTGGTCGTGTCTAGACTCATTGGCGGTCCCTGCCTCGACTATTATGTATGGTATGTGAACAGTATGCTGGCCTGGTCGGAGTGAACAGTTTTAACGCTGGCAAGCTTTTCTACTGGTTCTTCGAGACACGTGCGCCCATGCAGATCGACGACCGGACACCGCTGCTGCTCTGGCTCAATGGCGGACCTGGATCGTCGTCGATGACGGGGCTGCTGACTGAAATGGGTCCCTATCGTCTCACAAAAGAGCGCAAGCTGATCCCGCACGAACATTCGTGGACTAGTATTGGGCACATGTTGTTCTTCGACCAGCCCGTCGGTACAGGCTATTCATCTGTGCGTGACGACATCGGCCACGTGGATACACAGGAGGAAGTTGCCGAACAGCTCTATCGCGGTCTGCAGATATTTTTCAGGCGTCACCCGGAGTACAAACGCAACCCGTTGTACGTGTGCGGGGAATCTTATGCTGGCAAATATGTCCCGTCAATCTCGCACTACATCCACGTGAAGAACAGTGAGTCCACAGACAACGATGAAGTGGTGATCAATTTGACCGGGATAGCGGTTGGCAACGGTGACATGTGGCCCGTTTTGCAGACCCGCTCGGTCCCAGACTTCGCAATCGCGTTGGGGCTCATCGATTCTCAGCAGTACGAGGATGCGAACGCTCAGATCAGTGTGTGTGAAGAGCTGCATCGACAAGGCCGAGATGTAGACGCTTTCCGGGTATGCCACGCCGTCACCCAGAAGATTTATGAGGCCGCAGGGGACCCATTTATTTATGACATTCGCCAGTCGGGGAACACCTTTGCGGACCTGAGTACGCTGCTGTCGAGCTACTTTAATGACGATGCTGTGCGTCGAGCGCTAAATGTGCCTCCTGGGGCCCCGTGGACGTCAGTTGACGGGTCGGTATACGGTACATCTCCGTCAGCGCCAGCATTGGTGCGTCATTTGCTGCAGGACGAGATGTTGGACGTACCTATCGGTGTGTTCCGCGACTTATTGGACAATTACAAGTTCCTGTTCTACGCTGGCAACATGGATGGCTCGTTGTGCAACAACTTGGGCGTTGGACGCATCATCGATCGACTGGCCTGGAAAGATACAGCAAAGTACCGTGTGGCCAAGCGACAGCCTTGGATGGTGGATGGGAAGGTGGCGGGTTTGGTCAAGTCTGCAGGCAACATGAGTTATGTGGTGGTGCTAAACTCGGGCCACCTCGTGCCCACAGACCAACCAGAGGCTTCTCTGGACATGATGCGGCGGTTTGTCAACAACGAGCCTTTCTTCACGTAACTCAGAAACGCGTACACCAAGGCCCCGCGCAGCTCCCAGAAAACGCTGCAGCTTGCCTCCTTCCCCCCCCCCCCCCCCCCCCCCACACACACACACTTGCTCCTTGCGCAAGAACTAGTAGGCGACAAGTTAGGCAGGTTAAAACGTTACATGTATACAGCACAGCAGCAGGTCTGCAAATATTAAAGGTGCACGCACTACCACAGCGTCGAACCTTTTGACTTGTGTTATTGAGGTAGCAACGGATGATGGCTACACTTGTGTATGTGCTCTTTTAGACGACAACCATCCACTCGCGGATCGAGTAGGACGAGACGAGGTCGTTCAGCACGTAGGGATCAGCTTTGACAAAGTCGTCGATGGTCTGCTTGTCCGCCACATTGAAGACGAAGACACCGGCGTCCGGCGGGTTGACAAGTGCTCCGCCCATAACGACATGACCGTCCTTCTTGGCGCTAACAGCGCGCTCCAGGTGCTCCGCACGGAACGGCCCGCGGCGGTCCAGAATATCACCCACATACTCGTAGCGCAGGATGTAGTACTTCTTGTCGGTGGCGGTGGACATGGCGCGAGACAGCGAGCGGGACGAGACTGGGCGAATGCTTCGTGCGAACATCTTTGTAACGTTTACCGGTATCTAACTTTCAAAGTTTACTTACCGTAAATAATGTCACTGGTGTATTTGTACATTAGTTTTTTTAGTTACAATCATGGTGAATACGCGAGCGGAAGCGCTGCGTCTGTATCGCGCTATCTACCGGGTGCGTGGCCGTTGTGAATAATATGTGTGCAGTAGCCACGAGTGAAAACGCTAGAGACCATGGCTGAAGCTATATACTCCATGCAGGCGGCCGGGAACATGCCGACGCGTGACCGAACCAACTACGTGCGTAGCCGCCTGCGTCATGAGTATGACCAAGCACACGAAGAGACCAATCCGGAGAGAATCAGGTGCCCTCAGGATATTTTTCTCGTTTTTACGTAGGAGACGTTCAGTACTAATGACCTGGTGTCATTGGCAGCTTCCTGCTTCGTCTTGCAGAAACGCAGTTGGACACGGTGGAGGTGCAGGCTCAGCACTTGAAGTCCACCTTCTCCAGTCCCGACTACCATCGCACATAGACTACAAGCACGACTAGGCACCCAAGATAAAATTTATCTCGTCATGAGCCGCATCCTTTATCCGCAAGGACTTGTTCATGAAATTGTGCAGTCTTTTTAGCGTTTTGGCACAGTACGCTATCGCATAGACGTTTTTTTTTGGCATTCGGGAAACCAAGTTGGAAGTATCCCATATAACGGGAGGCACTCTTGATTAGATTTTTAAGCCTATTTTGATTATAATTATGCCCTAAAAGGTAACGGGCTTAACACCTTTGTGTTGATGACTGTTTTTACGACGAAGAAGGGTTTTTTTTTACTGCTGGCAACAAAAATCTCCCTGGCCAAGTTACTCCTTGTTCAACAAGTTATAGCGGCATGATTGTTAGACGAAGTTAAGCGACGGTTGTCAATAGCTACGGTGGACTGAACGTTTCTTACCTGTCTCCTAATGTTACCTGTAACTCGGTCGACCTCGTCTGTGATGCCCTACTCGTATCCCTCTCGGTACAACGCTTCAACAAAAAGGTATCTCGGGTGGGAGTCCTAAATTTGTTGTTGTTGTATTCTTGTTTTCAAATCCATCATTACTGTTATGAATGAGAAAGAACTAATTAGAATCCTCAAGTCCTCAAGGGGTAGTATGGTCGACCCCACAACGAAGATCTCAGATTCCTCTTCTTCTGGATCAAATACTAAGCGCTGATGCAACTCTTCTCACCTCTCTAGAAACAACTCCCGTGGGGCTCATCGTTCGTTTCTTCTTCGCCTCCAGTTCTAGGAAAATGACCACTTTACTGAGTGGCTGATCATCGCTCAATCCGTTGTTGCTCATGCCTCGAATCTCCTCCAAATCGCTGCGCCATTTCTTTCCAGTACCGTCCGCTTCTTCATCGCGTTTTGATACAACACCAACTCGATAGAAGTGGGCCAATCGGAGCGAATCGGGCAGATATTCACGAAAGTTATCAAAGCGTCTGTTGCCATTCTCATCTCGCATTTATAAAACAATAGATAGTTTTTTATTATCTTCTCTTAGCCACCAATCAGGAATAAGAAATCAGTCAGCGCCGCCAACTATGCTTTAGATCGCAAGCTTTGAGTTCTGCGATATGGTTAGATAGGAACTTGTCGAAGCGTAGTTGCCACACTGGATGGCTATGAGTTCTCACGCTTGGCTAAGTACTTCGAGATAAATCTCTCCTCACGGTGCCATTCGACATGAGCAACACATGCACCATACGAACGGAATCGCTTGTTGCATCGTGGAAAGGGACACACCAGATCAACTTCATCTTCTGACGACGAACCCGAATCCTGGGTCAAGACCATTTCCAACACAGGGGCGCGTATCTTGAAACCAGGAAGCACATCGCCACCGTCAAGATCTCTCCACGCAGTGTTGTCAGAGCATTGTACGTCTCCATTGTCGTCGAGATAGTACCATACATCCGCTGAAAGTCTGGGCGTGGGTCGATCAGCCAACCCAACTGGACGCCGTGCTGGAAATATTCATTTCGCATCTTTCGATCAAGAGCGCTGCGTTGAGAGCCTCGACCAGAGAGCTTATCAATCTCAACAACAAAGGTGGGAACAAAGGGATCGCCACGATACGTCCATATCTGTTCACGATTCAAATTCCTGTCATCATCTCGCGGTGTGTATGTCACGTCGGGCATTCTCACGTTGGGCCCTCCGGGGCGCTGCTCCAGAATGAACGCCCCTTGCGAGGTTGTCACTCTGCCTCCTTCTCCAGACCACTTTGCCCAGCTTCCGAGGAGCCCTGCGATCTTGGCCGCCACCTTCATAATGCCATACACGACCATTCGATAGGGAATGAAGCGGCCTTCGTCGATGAAGAACGCCGGCTGCTCGCCAAAAACGGGGTTCACCAGTGGACCGAGCTTCTTCACGTGATAATTTAACTGCTTCAGCTCCACTCCAGGATAGTCCTTGACGTAGCACAAAGTCGTCTTCGTTTCCAAGTCGCGCACGAGTCGCGTAAGGACGTCATCGTGAGGTTTTTGCTTGTCCGCCATCGCTGCTTTTTCTCATTGGTTGCTTTGTTGCTTTCCGACCGAGAAATTACACGATGTGGTCCACAATTTTTAAAGTCGAGTCGTCGGACTTTCGCTCAAGTTTGGAGGAGGCTGACAAAAATGTAGAGATTGCAGAGAGAGCGACAAGCTTAATGCGGCAAAGGATGCCGGAGCTGTTTGAAAAGCGTGGCATACTGTTCGCCGTAAGACTGCAGGGGTGCAAGCGATATGTAGATTAGTAATACGCTTCGAAGTAGGCATAAAAAGTAATGAATGCGGAGCTTTGCCTTCTATTATAATATTTTATTCCGGAATAATATAAAGTTAGTAATACTAGCCGAGCGCCGCCGCTACGCGGCGGTAAATTAGGTTTAGTTCAACACGTTTTGGCATCCCCGCCTCCGCTACGCCTCGGCGGGATAACTATTGAAAAAAAACGCTGAACCCACGTGTACCTGAATCGATTTTTTTTAATTTATTAATTTGGGTCAGCATCATGCTTACCAGATTTAAGAAATAAATTTTCTAATGATCTTATATCAAGATTCTTGATGCAATCTCTTTGTTATTGCTGGTTATCACTGTATCTTCATCATCCATCCAAAACCACCAGCACTTTAAATAACATTTATACAAACGCTACACAAAATGTTTAGTTTAGCGAATCACGGGACATTTCTGAGCCGCTATGAAACTTAGCTCACATCAGCGCAAACGATAGTAATGGCCTGTCCAGCTTGCACTACTTATTAACACCTGTCTGCACTGCCTATTTCAGCTTGTACGTAACTAAAGATTGTTCACTTCTCATATCAAACTCAATGAAAGCTAAAACAAAATTTTCAAATTTTACTATTTTTAATGTATGTGGCGTTCATTTTGTGCTGATTCAGAATTAGCACTCGAATCTGTGCCAGTTGTGATTGAAGCACTTAGAGATTGTGTCGCAAGACGCCTTGCTGCTGTTGCTGTTGACGGTAGTGTTTTCTATTTGATAATTTACCGATGATTCCAGGATTATTGGACGTCACTTAGGCTCCAAGTTTACTAATGTTTCTTTATGGGGTTTACTTAACCAACTATAATTCACACCTCTCGTGTTTTGTTGTTGTCTTGCCGCTCCATTTAAAATTGTATACTACGCCCCTGTCGGCGACACGTCCGCCAGTTAAGTAGTATCGGATTTTGCTGTCTAAACAACTCTTAGAAATCAATGGCTCACAGCAGTAGACATATGGGTTCATTTTGCTCAATCTAAAACTATCTATCTTTATGAATCAAGTGACACCGTTTATTAACACAGCGTTGTTCTTACGGCCAGCTTCTGTTGTACGTGTACTACTATTTGGCTGCTCAGTCAGCTACCTCACACTCAGATATTTTCTACAAAACAGCTGTGGTTATTGTTTTAGTCATTGTAACTTGCAGAAACCATTAAGTACAGAATATTACGCGTATTAATGAAATGTCCTCGAAAACGCGCATTCCTGCGTGTACGCTGAGCACCTTGCAGCATAGGAAGCGTCTTTAGGGGCTATTTCATTTGAAAAAAAGTAGCACTCATATATTAAAAGCAACATGCTATATAAAAATAGTACAAATTAAACTTCGTAGCCATCGGATAATGGATAGCCTGGTGCAAATCTCCATATGTGCTCTGTGAACCACATGAATTTACTGATGTAAGCTACATAATTTAGTTTTAACCAATTGGAGCCGCCTTGGCCCCGCTCGACAGCCAATGAGAATACTCAAAAACCTGAGCGTTTCGTGTGACGGACGGACAGACACCGTGCTAGCCTTGATACTTTAGGACTAGCCGTTCGCCGCCGCTACGCGGCGGAGTGGCATGGTTTGGTGGAGATGTGGTGGCCGCAAATTTAAGTGCTTCTTGGTGTCGCGTACTTTGTGAGCATCGTTCACCCCAGTAGGTCGCGGCATCGTGTATTTAACCACTTGCCTTTCCGTAGTCTCATGTGGCCCTGTATAATATCGTGGTTTGGAGCGTTTCCGCTACCCCGTACTACAGGTTGGATGTTGTTTTCTTCAATGACCCATGCTCTTTCGTGCTCTTCCCGGCTTCGTGGTTCCTGCTCACCCGTGGCACACGCTGCTCAGCGGTTATGCGCTCTCTCTTATGGGTTCATGTTCTTTAGTACGGCCTTTTCGTAAATGCCAATTTTTCTCTGTTCTCAAACGTTTACGTGGGTTGCACTGACTTCGTGGTAGATACTATTTCGTGGCCGTTGGCCTTCCGTCGCCGGTGCTCTAGCCGAAGTGTGCTATTCCGTGGTTTGGTGACTCCATGCAGTCGTGTTGTTCCGTCGCCCGTGTATCGTGCTCTCCAGGTGATGTTCCATCGACCGCGGTATGACGCTATCGTGCAATCACGGTGTGGTAATGCTGTCTATGGTATTGTGCTCACGTAGTGTATCTGCGTTGTCCGTGTTATCGTGTTCTACAATGGCAACGTGCTCCACAGTGTGCAGTCGTGGTCACCCCAAGCGCCCACCTCCCCGTTTATTTCGTGGCTGGCCCGCCGTTCGTGCAATCCAGTTCTAATGTACTACTGTCCTACATGGCTCGATAAGCTCAGGTTCAAAACTGGTATCCATCTCCAAGGCTCGGTGATTTCCCGTCTGTAACTCCGCGGCTGCGATCTCCCATGGCTTAGTGGCACAGTCCATCCTATCTAGTTATCTTGTGGTGTCCCGGTTGATCTGCCAGTTTGTGCTTCGTATTTTACCGTGCTTCATGGTCTACCGTGTTGTATCGTAGGTGAGTTTATTTTCGTGCTCTGTAGCAGCTATGTGTTCTAGCCCGGTTTTAGGTAGAAACTCTAACAGAGTCCGTGACGCTTAGTGCTTTCATAGATTTACATGTTAATTGCATCGACCCGCTTCCGTGCTTTGTAGCTCTGTGTCCATATTTGTTTCTCCTTCATCGTACATACTGTTTTTTACTGCCCTACAAATCCAGTTCGATAAGCTCGCACCTACTCCTAGGCGCACGCCCTCTCCTAAGCTCCCATACAACGCACCTAAACACGAAAGTAATTGTGACCAATGGAAAACGTTTATTTTTAGCCAATCAGTTTTTCTGGTGATTACGCGGATGTTTATTGCGCTGGCGAGGCTTCCAGCGACGACGGCGGCGACTAATGCGCCCCTGGACAACACGCCGCGGCGGTTGTGGGGGGCCCATAGCGGTGGCAACTAAGGCCAGGCTTTGTTGGCGCGAATTAGTGGCTGGCTTCGGTTCTGGTGCGCGTGGGCGGTGCCAAAACGCCTGGCTGTATGGATCAGAGGCGCACGCGATGCACCTGCAGGCACCTGCTCGAGCCTCACCCTGTGCGAATGCATCCCATGCTAAGAATTGTTCGCAACAGGCGCACAGCCGGAGCTGCAGCCCGAGACCGTCTGGCTCGAGCGGGGGGTGCACAATGACCGCCTGGCACGTCGAGCACATGGGAGGTAAACGTTCCATTGGAGAAATGTTTTATTAGAAACGTTTTTATTAAATTAGTAATATTATTTATAAGTATTAAACTAAGTATTTCGAAGTATTGAATTACTACTTTGCTAAAATGCGATCCAGTGGTGTCGCCAGGGCCTAAAAAAATCAACAGCGCCTACGACGATATAACAGTACCGGTGTGCACGTCGGCGAAGCCTACCAATGCAAATTAACCCGCACACACGCAGCGCCCTTTGCGTGAGGTGGCGCTCCAGCGTGGCAAAATGAAATTTGAACGGTGCATTTAAGTACGATGTGTAGACCCCATACAGTGTGTACACCACATAATGCGATTTTAGCCAATTGGAGCCGCCTTCGCTGCGCTCGGCAGCCAGTAGAACGCCCGCATTTGCGTTACATTTTAGAACCCTAACCCGTTACGGACGGACTGACAGACAGACACCAGACTCCACTAGGGGGGTAAGCCTAGCCGTTCGCCGCCGCTACGCGGCGGAGTGGCATGGTTTGTTGGAGATGCGGTGGCCGCAAATTTAAGTGTTTTTTGGTGTCGCATACTTTGTTAGCGTCGTTTACCCCAGTAGGTCTTGGCTTCGTGTACTTAACCACTTACCATTCCGTAGTATGTGGACCCGTATAATATCGTGGTTTGGTACGCTTTCGTTACCCCGTACTACAGGTTGGATGTCATGTTCTACAGTGACCGGCGCTTTTCCGTGATTTCCTGGCTTCGTGGTTCCTTGCTCACCCGTGGCCCACGCTGCTTAGTGATTGTCCTGGATTTGTGGACTCATTCTCTCACAGTGCTTAGTAGTTGTGTGCTAGCTCCTTTGGTCTCATGCGCTCCCGTAGTACGACCCTCTTTCGTGGCTGCTAGATATTCCGTGTTCTCAAGGGTTTACGTGGATTCCACAGGCTTCGTGTCCATAATCATTCATGGTCGATAGCGTTCCATTTCTGGTACCCTCGTCAATGGGTGATCTTCCGAAGCTTTCTGTCACCTGTGTGCCGCGCACCCCTGTGGTGGCACCATTTACCGCGCTATCGCGCTATCGTGCAATCGCAATGTGGTTATGCTGTCTATGCTATCGTGATCGCGTAATATATATGTTTTGCCAAAGTTATCGCGTTCTACGATGGTTTCGTGTTCCGTGTTGTGCAATCGTGGTCTCCAGAAGCGTTTCCCCGCGATTTGCCGGCCGTTCGGGTAAACGTGTTTTAATGAAGTATCGTCCTCAGTGGCCCGGCGATCTCAGGTTCGACAGTGCTATCGTGCTCAGTGGCTCGGTGATTTGCCGTGGCTGCTTGCTCTCCCATGTATTAGTGGCTGTCCCATCGTCCATGCTATCGTGCTATCTCTTGGTGTCGCGGTTGGTCTGTCGTCCAAGCTTTCGCTATCTATAGTAGTATCGCGCTCCCCAATGAGCTCCGGTTCTACCCCGGTATCGTGTTTCAATACTCGACAACCTCCCGTTAATGGTCTTCCGCGGCTTCATGTTTGGTCGGTCGAATGTGCTCCGTGTTCAACCGTGGTGCTATGGGAAAATTTCTGTCCGCGCACTCTTACCGTTACGTGTTCTACCGTGGCTTCGAGCGTGCGTGCTCTTTCGTAGCCCGTGCATTTCGGCATGCTGGGGTGTCTACGTATAAAGTTCCCTTCCGTGGTCAGTACGCTCCCGTCATATTCTTGTCCCTCTGTCCTTTTCATGGCTGCGTGCACTTCCATCTTTCACGTTACGTAAAACCCTTCGTGGTTTGCATCGGCTAAGTCTTCTATCATCGTCCATGACCTTCCGTGCTTCGTGTTGCTCTTCTATCCCATCGTGTTTCGTGTTGTTACTGAGTCACGTGCCTCCGAGCAAACTTGATCACAAACGCTGTTCCGATTTTGTTTGATTTACGCAGCATATATTGTTATAAAGTTCTCACAATATCTGAAGGTCGCACACTACGCGCGCAAATACAAAGGAAGATGACACTTTTTCTCGGAGGCAGTGTGGGGTGCAGGGGTGTAAGCCACAATAGTCATATTTTAAAGTTTTCACATTATTATTAACAGTAATACAATTGCTATTTATTATCAAACGCTGATTTATTTATTATGTGTTCTACTACTACAAATAGCAGGAAGCAAAAATATTAAATGTCTTGATATTAGTACTACTCAACACAGTATTGTAAGTTTAATTATTAGAAAAGTACTACAAAGCCTAAAACACAATTCTAAAACGAATAAGTACTAAAGTTTTGATTGAGGTCGAAATATGAGTCACCAAAGTCTATAATTTTTTTCAACAGCTCCTACGGCGATATAGTACGTGTGTGCTCATCGGCGCCTTTTAATTATGCTAACTAACGCGCACACAGGCAGCGCCCTTCGCGTGAGGTGGCGAACCGCAGCTGAAAATGGGGTCAAAATGACATATAAACGGTGCTGTTAAGTGCGAGGTGTAAACCACATACAATGTGTCCACCACATAATGCCGATTTTAGCCAATTGGGGCCGCCTTCGCTGCGCTCGGCAGCCAGTAGAACGCCCGTATTTGCGTTACATTTATTAACCCTATTCATGGCTAAAAGTGCAATTTTTGCATAGTCAAGCCGAGTCACAAAGATAGGTGCAGTTGAAAGGATGGGACGATATTGTACTGGACAGGTGGAGTGTAGCCATGCGTGGGGAAAGGTTCATGCTAGCAAACAGGCCCGTAGCGGACGGACGTACGGACGGACGCACACCAGACTCCACTAGATGGGGTAGATACAAAGATGACGTACTCACCTGAACAATACGAACTTGACAAAGAGCGAATCAAAGCCGCTCAAAAGCGGTACTATCTAAAAACAAGGGAAATGCGACTGGCTAAGCAGCGAGAATATGATGAGAAGAATCGCGAAGAAATTCAGAAGAAGAATTACTTTAGTAAATCCGAACTTAACCAAAGCGAACTTAGCTGATTATTTAATTTTTTCTCAGATATAAAGTTAGCTCTAATATAAGGTCGATCCTGATACAAGGTCGATAATTATAAAGTCGATTCTCACGAGATTAATATAGACGAATATATATAGGCAATTTGTTTGCATACGAGCTCGCAGGATTAAAGAGAATAAATATCCAAGCTGTCAAATGGGGTAGCAGCTACCGGGTTAAGGCTCGTGGTAGAACTGGTAAGATGGTAAATGCTAGCAACATTTCACGTTCAGTCAACAAGAAATTGGTGGCTAAGCAGTACAATGTTTCAGTTGAAACCCTTGAGAAGCATTTGTCGCCTGACTATAAGGCTGATCACAACTACCGTTTTTACACTGGTAATCACATGGAATCACACCTATATGAGGGTATCGAGGCTACTAATTTCTACGATAAGCTCAAGAACGCTCTTTCGACCCAGGCAAGTGTTTTTAAGGTAAATATTGCTCTTGGGTACGAGCTTGTGAGCAAGACCGATCCTGATGATACTCGCTACTTCTATTCGAATCTCGCTAACACTTATGTGTTCAATAAGCCTGTCGCTATCAACAGAAGACTGATATTCGAAAGAAGGTGATTTCGGAAATTCGGTCTATGGAGTTGGCTGACAAGCTGAACTACCCCAACTCTGGATATAAGCTAAAGGCGATCACTGCATTCTATATTTTCGTCTACCATCGCGATCATGCTCTTGGAGATAGCGAAGCTGTTATTCCTAAGGTTATTCGCGAAAATAAGCATGTAATCAACTTCCCCAAGACTAACAACAAGTGCGTCTTCCACTGCATCGCCTGGCGCAAATATCAGAGCACCAAGAAGGATCCTCGCAGAATCCAGGCTCAGGTGAAGGATGCATTCAAGCGCTACGGCTATTTAAGGGGATTAAGTATACGTTGAATCTATTTATAAGCTTCAAGCCTATTGACCTACTACAGCTCGATGAGGTTGAGGACTGCTTCCAACTCGGTATTAACGTATACAGCATGGATGTAGCTACCGGAAATGTTGAAAGCATTCTTAGGTCGGACAAGGGGTATGAAGCTATGGATATTCTATAACACGAGAATCACGCTCTCTCCATCAAGAACATCGATATGCTTCAGTCTAAGTACTGATGCCCCAAGTGTGAAATGATTTTCGTGAGTGGTGAAAGACTTAAAAATCACAAGAAGATCAGTGCGAGCTTGTGAATATTGAGAGCTTCACCACTGAGCCAACTATATACAAATCGGCTCAGAACACGATGCGATCGCTGCTTACGAAGTATTCCATCAAGGATGGTGACCATTACATCGATCCCTTCATCGTTTATGACTTTGAGGCCATTTTTAAGCCTACCGCGACTCAACACGGGAAAAATACTGTCTTTACGAACGAACACATTCCTGTGTCGGTATCAGTAGCTGATAGTTTAACCGAGGGGGTGCGTTGCTTTGTAAATGACGACCCCAAGATTTGCTTATGGATTTGTTCAAATACATTGGTGATGTATCGGTGAAGATCCAACAATACAATGGCGATAAGTATAAGTCGCTTCTGCAATAATTCACCAATGCACATGGTCTGACAGGTATGGAAGTCCCAGGCGCTAATTCTGATAAAACGTACAAGATGTCTGATGTGGAGAGCTGGATTAAGGGAGGGAAGTATGATAACTTCTCCCACTTCCATATCAGTCTTGGTTTTGGTAAGCAAAGGTCTGATTATGGGAAACTGAAACAGCAGCTTGACCAGGTACCAGTATTCGGCTTCAATTCTGGTCGATACGATATTAACTTGATTAAGAAGGATTTGTTTGCCGTAGTTGGTACCGGCAATATCAAATCTGTCATCAAGAACCCCAGCTACATGTGCATTGCTACATCGGACATGAAAATGCTTGATATCACTGGCTATGTACCAGCTGGTACCAGCTACGACAAGTATCTTACAACATATCTCGGTGGCTGCAAATGCGATGACAAAATTAGATGTGTCTGTGGTATTGGTAAGGGTCTTTTCCCTTACGAGTGCATCACCGCGTTCAATGTACTAAACCAGACGACAATCCCGCCTAAGTCAGCTTTTGATAGCAAGCTCCGTGGAACAAGCATCGCCGGCAATGACTACGAACGGGAGAAGTTCGTGTAGGATTACTATGAGATGAAATCGATCAAAGATCTGCTGATCTAGTACTATTAATATCCACGTAGTCCCTTTCATCAAAGCTATCAAGGCTCAGCGCGAGCTATTTATGCGTTTCCAGCTGGATATGTCCGCGGATGGAGTGTCTCTACCTGAACTTTCCGTGAAGGTTATGTATCAGACCTGCTTCAACAATCTCCAATATCCGGATAAAAACCTGTTAACGCATTCCAATTTCCAGCTAAGCGCATGGCTGACTACAAGAGTCAGGATGCTAAGACAAAGCGAAAATTCGGTATGACACTCGAGCACTTGAATGCATTGCTGCAAAAGCAAACGTATCTGTGTTGTGATGTAGTAGAACACACAAATACCGTCAGATGTGAATTCCTTACACAAACCACAACAAATCGCCGAGTTACGTCGGCGCTTGTATGGGCTGCGTAGAGGGTGGTCCCCTCGCGATTCGGCCCAGCCGGGACAGACGAGTGGCTCGCTTCCACTCGGTTCCGACTAGCCAAGTCAGATCACTTCCGAGGCTCCGCCGAGTTTGGTTCGGCAGAGCTCGTTCACAGACCCTGTGCCCTCCACCAAAGGATGGTCGACGGCGCGCGAGCGCTTTTACAGGTCACCGAGTGCAGAGGCTACTCAGCTAGAAGTGTTACGGCACCCGGGCTATCCGACGTACCGGCCCGCTGAGTTTGCGAGGCTTTCTTTCGCGCGTAGCGAGACTTTGTCCTACCCGGACCGACCTAATCTCTTGGCGCTACCAGTCATTACCCTACAAGCTATGTCTCTCGAGTATCAGCGGCAGGCATAATCCAGCCCTATGCAGGGACTTACCGGAAGAGTGTACACGTGTCTTGGACTCGGAAAATTCTGCTCTGTTATCTTCTGGGAGCCCTTTCGGCTCCCCCTATTTAATCCTATGCTTCCTATACAAATATCTAGTGAAATGTAGTCGTTTCGGACCTCTACCGACCCTTCCGCTGGGTTCAGGCGACCGTTGAGCTCAGCGGCTATCCGGATACCATCATTCGGACAGATCGTTGAGTACTTACCGTGATCCTATGTTCCTAAGCTCTGGGTCATCAGACCGAGCCGATAATTGATCTAAAGTAGGTTGACGTATGGTCGAATCTGGAAATTCCTACACCACAGTGTGGTCTATGCTACTGCCAGCTGACTGCTGATACCGCTTCAGCGGATCGTATCACCAATAATATTGGCCACATCGACGGCAACTTGGTCAGCTGCGTAAAGTGCAACACCGCTCGAAAAGACATGTCGCTTAAGGGATTTCGGTATAAGAAGCTGCTTGAGCTCAACTCAGACAGACTGGTCTACTCGATCGACAAGGAGGAGAAGGATATCTACACTAAGATGAAGGCCAGCATTGCTGGAGGTCCATCTATTATTTTTAGTCGCTACGCCAATGTGGTGTAGGGATTTCCAGATTCGACCATACGCCAACCTACTTTAGGTCAAGAATCGGCTCGGTTTGATAACCCAGAGCTTAGGCGCAAAGGGTCACGGTAAGTACTCAACGATCTGTCCGGATATGCTATCCGGATAGCCGCTGAGCTCAACGGTCGCCCGAACTCAGCGGAAGGGTCGGTAGAGATCCGAAACGACTACATTTCACTAGATATTTGTATAGGAAGCATAGGATTAAATAGGGGAAGCCGAAAAGGCTCCCAGAAGATAACAGAGCAGAATTTTCCTAGTCCAAGACACGTGTACACTTTTCCGGTAAGTCCCTGCATAGGGCTGGATTATGTCTGCCGTCAATACTCGAGAGGCATAGCTTGTAGGGTATTGACTGGTAGCGCCAAGAGATTAGGTCGGTCCGGGTAGGACAAAGTCTCGCTACGCGCGAAAGAAAGCCTCGCAAACTCAGCGGGCCGGTGCGTCGGATAGCCCTGGTGCCGTAACACTTCTAGCTGAGTAGCCTCTGCACTCGGTGACCTGTAAAAGCGCTCGCGCGCCGTCGACCATCCTTTGGTGGAGGGCACAGGGTCTGTGAACGAGCTCTGCCGAACCAAACTCGGCGGAGCCTCGGAAGTGATCTGACTTGGCTAGTCGGAACCGAGTGGAAGCGAGCCACTCGTCTGTCCCGGCTGGGCCGAATCGCGAGGGGACCACCCTCTGCGCAGGCCATACAACCGCCGACCTAACTCGGCGATTCGTTGTGGTTTGTGCAAGGAATCCACATCTGGCGGTATTTGTGTGTTCTACTACACCACAACTGGTGCCGCGACCCGGGAACAGGAGTGTGTGCTTGTTTTTATAGGTGCCAGCTAACCAAGTTAAGAGGAAAGAGAAGAGTGAAGATGGTCAAGGGATCAGCAACTCCGAGCGACGGAAGCCCAGCGACGACTGGAGGATCGCCTCTCGCGGGGTCGGACCCGGCGGATCAACGACTCATCGCCATGACGATGGAGGTGGGACGAACCGTCCAGTTCGACGAGGATGGCCAAGACCAGGAGAGCGAGGACGGAGATGCAGGTGAAGGAGAGTATGAAGAGAAGGCCGAGACCGCTGAGCTCGGAGAAACGAAGACTACCGCCGAGCTACTTGGCGAGGTGGAAGAGTTGACGCTGCAGGTGGGACGCATGGGAGCCCCACGTCCTGTCGAGCGCAACTTATCCGCCGAGCTCGACGAAGGTGCGGACGATGAAGAAGATGAAGAAGAACATGGCGTTGCTCAAGGGGACCGTCCGCACCTTATTCCGAAAGCGACGAGGAACGCCGATACGCCGAGCGCCAATAAAGTGTTGGCTCGACTCGGCGAGGAGATGAGAACGAGATCGGAATGGATGATGATGTTCGCGCCTGTGGCGATGGCGCAGGCGAAGTGGCCGATGTTGGGTCCTGAGTTAACTCAACCGGTGCGTGCAGCCAACATCAATCAGTTGGTGGAAGAAACTGTTTTGCTGTTGAAGGCGATGGGCTATCGGTGCAACAGTCGACCAAACAGCCTCATCCTGTCCGACTGGAGTCTGACCCGTGGCGGAGCTGAGCTCTGGCAATGGAAGAAGAAGTTGAGAGTGGCGTTTGGATTGGAGAAGGCCCTTGGTGGAACGAAGAAGGTGTATAGCCGAGTAGCCGAGTTCAAACCACTCGGCGAAGACCCAAGCAAAATTCCTTTGCCGAAGACCCCGGAGACGAAGAGACGCGAAAAGTTCCGCGCTACGCAAGGGACTCCGTACTTCGAAGACTCCCACATGCTGACTCCAATGAAGCTAAACCCGACTCAGCGAGCGCCGAGTCGTGGGCAGCGGAATGTTGGTCGTTACCGTGAATTGTATGACGCTGCAGACGAAGCTGAGGCTTACGAGGAGGATGAAGAAGACGACGACGCCTTCGACGTGAGAGGTAACCGTGAAAAAACCGTGAAGGACTACATCCGAATCTTGAGCTTTGACGCGGCTGAAGAGGATTCGACCCAGTACCTAGAAGTCCGAACCCACGCCTCGCTCGACAAAATCGCCGAGTTCGAAGGAAAGCGCTACCGCTCTGACGCGTCGCTCCAGTGGCTCAAGCGTTTCATCTACGAGATGAAGAGCACCAGGATGCCCCAAAGTGCATGGTGCGAGCCTTTCTCGCTATGCTTGGGACGCGCGGCGAAGAGTTGGTACAGGCAGCTGCCGAAGAAGACTCAGCGACGTTGGAAACTACTCAGCGTGGCGTTCCTGGATTATTACTGCTCACAGTTCGACCAATCCGCCCGCACGCGTTACTACTCGGCGAGACGTAAAGTCAACGAACCGATCTGCGACTTCCTGATCCGACTCAACGGGTATGCTCGGACAGCCAAGATCCAGTACGAGAAGGGTGGCGCCGACGCGGCTGACCATGTCGAACACTTCTTGCTGCATTGTGGTGATGACGATGTGATGGATTTGATGTACCCCTTGCAGTTGGAAGACATCATTAAGGTGGAACAGATAATCAATCGTCGGATCCTCGGCGAAAAGCGCAAGAAGCAACGCGACCGACTCGTGATCGCACGAGGCCGAGATGACAAGCGGAAGGATCAGAGCCGCCGAGATGAACGCCGAGATGGACGTCGAGATGAGAAGCGCAGTCGCAAGGAAGAAAACCGCGACCGCCGAGTCACTGTCGTTGACGCTGACTCCGACGGGGAGGAACTCATCGATCAGAACCCGCCGAGTCCGTACAACTCCGAAGACGAATGGGATGATGAAGACCAGTCCGGAGGACACGACTCAGCGGAAGACGACGACTACATAGACGCCGGCGTTTCCAATGATAAAGGAAATACACCGGACCGCCGAGAGAACTCGGCGGGAGACCAGAATGGCTCGAATCGAAGCTGGGGAAACTCAGCGAACCGACCTCCGCGACCGTACAACCAACGAGAACAGTCGAACCGTGGAGATGGATCACGCGACAACTCTCAGCGTGGACCTTGTGCAGCTTGTGGAAGAATGGGGCACTCGGCTCACTACTGTCGACGACGCTGCAAATTCTGCAGACAGGTCCATGAAGGCGGCCAGTGCGAGCTGTATCGTCAATATGAGAAGCTGGCTGCGTTCGTGAAAAACTCTGTCGAAAAGTCGCAAGTGCCAGAAGACCTGCAGAACCTTTACGCGCCGAGTGATTTAAACTCGGCGGCCCGCCAACACTGACTGGGTTGGAATATGCCGGGCTGCCACAGTCAGCTGAACCTGCAGTTGAGGCGAACTTCTTGTTTGCCTTCGTAGGCGATGCAGGACGGCCCGAGGGAAGAAGCGGGGATGGCAATTGGATGTGTGAAATCGACGGAATTGAACGTGAGCTCGGTGAGTTGGATGATAACCACCGAGCGATTGCAAGTGTAACTCGGCAGTCAGACCAGACTGTGCATCGTACCAGAATCATGAAGCTGCTTCCGGGAGAACGGCTGGGATGGTGGTCAGCGCAGACGTTTGATCGCCGAGTTAGAATGAGAGCTCTCGTATTGGGTGCAGTGAACGACCGAAGGACCAAGATATTATTGGATACCGGAGCAAATGTCTCGGCGATTAGTAAATACTTCGCAAGGAAACTGCGTCTCAAGAGAGTGGCCAGCCGAGATAAGCGAATCGACATACAAGGAATAAGTAAAGACAGAATGGTGACAACGTCAAGAGCAGTGGTGAAGGTGACACTCGGCTGGGAAGTGGCATACGAGTTTGAAGTATGGATAATGCCTCATCATGCCGGAGTCGATTTGATTCTCGGCACCGACTTCATGATCCCAGCTGGGATCCGTCTGGATCTGTACAACTCGTCGGTCAAACTACCCGATGAGATGGTGATCCCACTCATCCGATCAAGTAATGCGCCGACAAAGACCGAGTTCGGACCAAATGTCCCATGCGGACCACCAGACGGGTTAACGATCGAAAGTCGTATGACCGCTGAGTTCAAATTGCCCAGGCGACAACCCAGTGAGTCGACGCATGACTTGTGGGTGCGACGGACGAAGGGTTGGATTCCAACGGTTGTTTTTAATCGCCGAGGAAGACCTACCCATGTCCTAATTACAAACGTACGACCCAAGTCAGCCCTCACTTTTATGTGATCAATTGGCAACCACACGGAGTACTGGCCAATGATGGGTATGTCCGCGTGAACTCGGCGAAATACCGTGACTGGCAGATATTGGCATTTGAGTCAGCGATGGACAAAGATCTGCTGCAGAAAGAACAACGACTGTATGGGGACTGGTTGTCACACCAGCCGCCAGCTGTGGAAAGACAAAAATACCCAGTTCCGACGGCGGTGGAAAAACGACCCCCTCCAGTGGAAAATAAACCAGAATAAACATGCGCCGAGCGCTGGAGAAGGATCGAAGCTGATACTGAAGCCGGCGACTACGAGAGGCGTCGCGGTAACGCAGACGTCATATCGACTTCAGGGGTGACAAGGGGTGACCCGGCTATAAGCTCAGCGTTCAAGCTGGAAGACGTCCGAGCGGATCGTACGCCGGTGCAACACGATGGCCAAGATGTCTCCTATCAGCTGTCCAAGTTTGAAGACGATGGCGCCATTTCTGACGTCAAAACGAACTCAGCGGTTGAAGGAACAAGTGCAGTAAGGGCTAAGGAAGACGTGTCGGCGACTGAAGACTCAGCTATAACGGAAGGAGACCCTGAAGAACGCTCGGAACACGCCTTACGTGACGCCCAACCCGTTATGGACAACCGAGCCAAGTTTGGAGTCATTCGACCAAGTATTGTGGGCAAGGTGAACTCAGCTGTGAGCACCCTGACCACTATAAGTGCTGGGAGTAACCATGTGGTGACGGCGAACTCGGCGCTCGGAGATCCAGCCGCAATAATTGACTTGGGAGGTGTTCCGGCGTGCCATAGGACAGCCGACTACGCGAAGGACGAGTGTGGACGCGTGGATGTCTGTCCAGCCGTCGTAGCAGACTCAGCGGTACAGTGCCCTAGCGTGATGACTGCGAATTCCAAGCTGGAGGTATTACTTTCAAGAGATGTTGAGGATAACAGTGAAGGACTGAGCTGGACGGCGGATACCAGTAGCAACAGTGATGAAGGTGAGGCACGAGCCGAGTCTGGAGTCGAAGAGTTAAGTTCTGCAGCCGTGGTGAACTCAGCGATGGGTACACAAAAGGGTTGCATAATCCAGTCGGCGGCGGTGGACTCGGCGTCAGAAGATCTAAACACTGAGAGTGTCTCGGACGTGGTTACAGCATGTCGTCAGGATGTCAGCTATACTGAAGACACGTTTGCAAGCACGGAAGTCAGTTCTGCCGTCACAACCAACTCAGCGGATGAGCACCCCGACGCGACCAAGGACTATAATAGTCGGGAGATATTACTACTTGAAGGAATAAAGCCGAACGACGACCCAGCTACGGCGAACTCAGCGTTGGAGACTATGGAGGCTCAAACCGGTTCGGAAGTGGCTAGACAGCACGACGATGATACCATCTACCTCGGAGACAAGTTTGAGCACGCAGGAGTCAGATCGGCCATCGCAGTGAACTCAGCGAATACGGGCCCTGACGCGGACGACAACTATGATTTACCAGAGGTATCACTGTTGGAAGGTACTATAGCTGGGGTCGAAGTAACGAACTCAGCGGCGACGGTGTTCGACCCCGGCGGAATTGACTACGGTTTAGGACAAGCTGAAGATGACGAGTGCAACTCGACGAGAGACCCAACGGAAACCCTAAGACAACACTACTTGGCTATCGCCGCGACCGAAGACGAGCAAGAGGATGATGTTGACGATGGTACGACCAACGCCTTTGAGCGTAGTGGGACGGATCTGGAATTGACGGACTACGCTCACGAGCTGGCTTTTCTTCCCGACCTCACTGAAGTTGAGCCTACCGAACTCGACTATGGCGCTGCAAACGTCAAGTCGAGTAGTCATACGCCAGCACAGTCGGCTAAATTGGTGGCAGAGCTACAAAAGCACGAAGGGATAATGATTTCAAGCGGTAATGCCCTGCCGCCTCCAGCGTACGGAGCATTGTGCGACATCGACGTTCAAGGACACGCACCCATTAAGCAGAGAGCTCGGCGGATACCTCTCCGCCACTTAAGCAAACTTTACGAGTTGTTGAAGGGGCTGCTTCGAGCTGGGTTGATATCATTCTCGGGCAGCCCTTGGGCCTCGCCAGTGGTGATAGTACTCAAGAAAAATGGTGTGGATATTCGGCTATGCATTGACTATAAACTGGTTAGTGCGGTTACGACGCCGATGGAATACGCTATGCCGCTGGTTGATGACCTGCTTACCGAATTGAAAAGTTACTTGTGGTTTTGCTCGCTCGATGCTGCGAGTGGATTCTGGGCAGTCTTGATGACACGCCGAGCTCGGCAGATCTCAGCGTTCGTCTGTGCACTTGGACACTTTGAATGGTTACGAATGCCGTTTGGATTGAGGTATGCGCCTATGATTTACCAGCGACTGATCGACAACGCTTTATGGGGATACGTTCAACCAAAGGGAGGATGGCAGTTGTTTGCCGAACGAATGGCAATTGCTGAAGCCAAGTCGGGAACTCGGCGAGTCGAGCTCGGCGGAGTCAGTGATTCAACGAAGAGTCAGCTGACGAAGTTTGAAGCTGACCACCAATCACAAGCTGACTGCGATCCGGTCCAAGACCTGGTCAACGGACCGGACGGCGACATGTTTGCTAATGGAGAACCAGACCAGTCTTCCTTGATTCCGGTGTTCAAGCGGAGGTCGTTTGTCGATGATATCTGTTTTGGAGGGGAGACGTTCGACGCCTGCTTGGAGACACTCGACCGATTACTAGCCCGGTTCACAGAATGTCGAATTAGCATCAGCTTTACCAAGAGTATCTTTGTCCAACCCAAGGTTGATTTCCTATCGCACGAGATTACGCCGAGTGGCATACGCGCTGATGCGAAGAAGATAGCCGCGATCGCCGAGCTCGCCTTCCCGAAATCAAAGAAGGGGATGCAAGCTTTCCTCGGTGCCCTCAACTATTACGGCCGATTCATCCAGAACTTGGCTGTTTACGGAGCACTACTCTATCAGCTCAAGGATACAGACTTTGGCCCTGAGGGTGACTTGGCGTCAGCAAAAACGTCATTCGCCGAGCTCAAAAGACGGGTAGCAGAAGCTCCAATTCTGCGTCATTTCGACTCGGCGAAAGAAGTCCATATAATGTTGTACGCCAATGAGTGGGCACTGAGCAGTACATTGGTGCAACCGCACGACGACAAGCTGCACCCAGTTCGCTTCTGCGGACGCGTACTAAAGGAGAATGAACTCGGCTATCATCCCGCTGAGAAAGAAGTAGTCGCGCTGTTACAATTGCTGAAAGTGTGCTACACTCTCTTGGCGGGAAAGACGCAACACGTCTACACCCGTTTCTCCACACTGGAGTGGGTGTTTAAGTCAAAGTCGCTGTACGGCCGCGCAGTCAGTTTCGCAGTTATGTTGTCGCCCTACGATTTGAAGGTGAAGCGAGTACGTGAGCGAGATGTAGACTTCGCCCAGTTGCTCCAGGCGTCGATAACCCCGTTTATCGGACTCGACGATTCCTTGAAGCACCTTGCGCCTCCCTCCAAGAACTCGGCGACAGTTCGAATGGACCCAGCGCTGTTATACGCCCGAATACCAGCTGACTTTGCAGGATGCGTGCTGTCATTTGATGGCTCAGCGAAGACGGCTAAATACGGCGGGTATGGCAGTTGTTCGTGGATATTGTGGCGCCTTTCGAATTGGGACATTGAGATTGCTGCGAGTGCGTACCTGTCGTCAACCACAGTCAACATCGCCGAGTACACCCGCATGAACAATGGAGTCTTGGCGGCGATTGACCGAGGGATAACCGATTTGATTATCGTGGGTGACTCCCGGCTTGCAATCCAGCAATCCATGGGGGTGATAGCATGCAAGAAGGAAACGTTGTAAGTGGAGCTAGCTCGACACAAGGATCGCACGAAGCAACTCAACTCGGTCCGGTATCGACACATAGCGCGACACTATAACGCAGCGGCTGATTCTCTCGCTACAGAAGCACTGGAAGCTAAAGCTGGACGAGTAATTCTCGGGACGGATAGGAAAGCAGAACTGAGAATGATTAACCGAGTAGCCGAAGAACTGTACGCCACAGACAACCCAGCGGAAACCCCGATGGTCACGGCAGTCACTCGTAGCCGAGTACGCCGAGTTCACTTTGAGGACGAGCTGGATGAAGACTCGGCTAGAGCAAGAGGAGGAAATCAGGATCACGAAGCCATGTCAATAAATCCTGGAGAATCGGCGTTTGAAAACAGTGGAGATGAATTCGAACAAGTCAGCAGGGCGTCGACTCGGCGGACTAACCACACGACCCCGAATGTCGAAACAAGGTTGCAGATGGAGTCAGCCCAGACAGCTCAGAATGCCAACGACATTGATCCAGTGACGGTACAGACTGAGCGCAGACGACGACTCGCGAAGGCACAAGATGAAGAACTTAGGTGGGCCGATCTGAAGGCGTACCTGAGAGGCGAATTTGAGGACCTTACACACCGTCGAGCTCAGAATGCCGGCAAAGTCGCAGAAGTCTTTGTACTCAGCGAAGACGGCCTGTTATACCGCCGGGATGAAGCTCGCCGACTGGGCGAACTCGGCGAACCGAACCTCTCATTGAGATTGGTGATTCCGTCAACTATGGTCGACGAAATACTTCATAACTGTCACAACTCGATCGAAGGAGGGCATCAGGGCATCGTCAGGACTTATCACCGAGTCAAGGCCGACTACTACTGGATTGGTCTTTACGCCGACGTGGTGAAACATGTTAGGGCCTGCGAAGACTGCAATACCAGTAAGAGCAAGCCACAGTTGAGATGTTACTCGCCGGGAAATGTGGTGTCAGACCATCCATTCCAATTGGTGTCAATGGATTTCGTGATTCCCCTTCCTCGAACTCAGCGGGGCAATACTGCGCTGCTGCTGTTCCAGGACCACTTCACGGGATTCGTTATCGCTAAGGCTATGAATGACACCGGGGCACTCGAAGTAGCCAAGGTATTTGAGGAATGCGTCTTCAGGCAGTTCGGGGCTCCGTCTCTGATACGGCAAGACCGAGATCCAAGGTTTATGAGTGAAGTATCCCAAAAGTTCTCCGAGATGATGCAGTCGAGATCAAGAGCTACGCTGAGTTACCGACCACAAGCCAACGGCCAACAAGAGAGGTCAGTCAAGACAATGGTTCAGACTATACGGGTCTACGTAGAAGACCCACTTCAAGCCGACTGGGATGACATCGCCGAGAAGATGGTACACGCTATCAACAATTCAAGAGAATCGACTCGGCGAGAAACCCCTTTCTATCTGGTACATGGTTGGGACGCCAAGTCTACACTCAAGGCTATGACGAGTTCAATACGACGTGGACAGGGACGCCCAGTCAACTCGGCGGACGCAGTCGAGTGGCGCCGAGAAGCGAACAGACAGTGAGAAGTGGCACTTCGATTAGCAGCTGAGTTCCAAGTACGAGAGAAAGCACGACGAGCTCAAGAGCACAACGAAGCGTTGAGCAAGAAGGAGAAAAGTTCCATCCCCAACACAGCAGATGACGAAGATGAAGTTGCAGAACCAGGCGATGAATCCACCAAATCCTTGTTCAAAGAAGGAGATCAAGTCTGGTTGTTTATGGAGCGAGTCAAGTCGGGCTTGACCAAGAAGTTAGCCCACCGATGGCATGGACCATTCAGGGTGAAGAAGAATGTGGAAGAATTCGCCTATGAATTGGAGTTACCCGACAAGAGTGGATATAGGTTCTACCCAGTGGTCCATGTCTCACGTCTGAAGGCAGTCACCGAACTCGGCGGAAGACCAAAGACGAGGCTAATCGCCGACCTCGAAGAGACTCAGCGATTTGATTTCGACGAAGAATTACTGCCTGAAGACAGCTGGGAACCAGACACAAGTACAAACCAGTGTGAAGTCGAAGCAATTCTCGACGATGAGCTACCATTATCCACGAGTACGTCACGATCACAACGGAAGTTTAAAGTTAAGTGGGTCGGCTACGATGAGCCTACTTGGGAACCACTGTCAAATTTGTCATGTGGGGGTCTCCTGTTTGACTATCTACGACAGAAGAAGCGCGAAAACCGTCTGCAAATGGTGCAAGTTGCAGATGAGGATTAACAGCTATTGCACCAAAAGTTACACCAACTCAGCGGACGACACAGGCCGAGTTGAGATGGAATGCTACTGTGTCGAAACTACATATACTGAATAAGTACGAAATGAAGTCCTGAACGATACCTACGGGACGCCCAGTCAAAAGTAGAAAACTAAAAAGTCGGCGATCCGGACTCCAAGTGAGTTGAACCCGACGGAGACAACTGGGAAGAGCTCAGCGGACTCGACGATTGGAGGCGTGGCGTCGTAGCAGACGTCATCCCTTGGGAAACTGCGGAAGGAGATGCAACATTCGCAGCCGTGGCAAGAAGTATCATCGCCGAGCTAGCCAACGAAGCTGACGCCGAACCAGGTGCCTCAGGACCCGACTCGGCTGAAATGGGTTGAGGCGGATCCGCTCCACTGGGGAGTGGGGTGCCGAACAGAGACATACTCGGAGACGCGCCTCGGAGATTGGGAGAACCCAACCCATCGTCCGCCGAGTCGTCATCAGACGCACTCTCGTCATCTGAGCCGAGCTCACCGATTGAAGACCCAGTGAAGATGTGGATGCCTTGACGATTCAGCCGAGTTGGAGCACCCGGGGCATAGGCAGGAGGCGCTTGTTCGGCAAGATCGAAGTCTTCTTCAATCGCGTCGTCAACAACCTGAGGATCCATACCGCGCGGAGCGAAACCCAAGAAGTCCACGTTCCGAGCGCGGAAGCAGGTGTTATACGGGTGGACCGCTGGGTCAGTTAGCCACCAAGCCCGCCAAGGCTCGGCTAGATCCACATCGTGAGCGCATTGAACCCAGTCTCTCCCGGAGGGAACCCGCGAAAGGTTGGCGGGAGAGTAATGGGGGACGGACGGATCGAAATAAACCTCCGCGTCCACAAGAGGAGCAGGTTCATCGCCGAGCTTCTGAGTGACCGACGAGTAAAGCTGGTCGTAGACAGCGACAACCAAAGATCGCAGGGTGTCACTACGACGTTTGCGCTCGCGCTTGTACACCAGCCACAACTCATACACCTCAGCTAGCTGAGCGGGCGTGGCAGCCGGGTTGACGTCGGGATGGAGACCCATCAACACACTTTACTCAACGATCCAATGACGACGCTCATAGAGAGCTACAAAACAACGGGTCATTTGGTCATCTGTCTGGATGGGCCTCCCCGCCGAGTCCAAGGGACTGTCGCCACGAAGCTTCACCCACATATCTCCAAGAGCTTGCATCAAAGTTCGAGGTCGGGTCTGAGAAGCCAAACACCGCCGAGCTTCCTCCAGTATCGACGGAGAAAAGAAGAAAGGAAGCTCAGGAAGCATCCGCCGAAGACGCTGACAAGGATGGCTCGGATCGAAAACGGCCATGAAAGCTCGAATGCCGTCAAGAGAACACGGCGTAGGTGGCACACGACTCTTGCCTCCTACGAGCTCCATCTGCACCCCTCCGCTCAGTGTATCCAATAACGCATTCCAACAACGGGCTGAGCCGAAATGCATGAATGGTACCTCGCGGAGTTGAGCCATGTGAAGAGTCAAGCGACAATCCTTGGAAACCGCTTGCGAAGCTCGGGTCCGCAACGTCGCCAGCGGGAGTGTAAGAGCGCTGGGTAACGTGACCAAAGCCGGACGTGATGCAGTCGAGCTCGGCTGAGAGAGAATCGACACGACCGGGAGCCTACTTGGCGAAGGAGCAGCCGGAATGGATTGAGCCGGAGCTGGATCAGGAGTCGACGGAAGCTGCCGATGCTTGTGGTGTCGGTGCGTCTTGTGATGCTTCTTATGCTTCTTGTGCTTCTTGGATCGCTTCGACCGGTGACCGGTAGGACTCGACGAGGCACGACGCTTGCGACGCTGCTGCTTCCCCGAAGCCGACGCAGAGGCAGAACTCGTCCCGTCACCAGAATTCTTTGATGAATGCCGCGAGGAGTGGCGATCACTCGGCGGCAAGGACTCATCACTCATCTCGTCGTCAGAGCCGAAGATTGCCGCATGAAGGCTTCTCGCTTGGGCAGAACGACGAGCATCTTCGGCCGCTGAGTCGGAACCTGAGGGACTGCCAGCCGAGTTCTCGGATAAGGAAATGGGATCCAAGAGCGACCCAGCGGTAGGATTCGTCGAGCCGGTAGACAGTGCAGAACCGTCGCCAGGCCCTAACACCTCGTCGTCAGACGCGTCAAGGTCATCAAGCAGCTGAGCAGTCACAGTGCGGGCAGTCGCAGCAGATTTCCGGATGGGGCGCCCAGACGGAGACGTCAACACTGCCGAGCTCGCAGGGAGAGACGGCCTGAGGACACTCACGGCCAGAGTCACTAGGTCAGTCAGCGTAGTGGATACGCTCAGACCCCGAGAAGACGACTGGGAGCGCCCAACCACCGTTAGCACGACGCTGAGTGGTGCACTCGACTGGGGCAACCCAGCGGAGATGGGCGAAGTCGAGCCTGGGGCACAAACGCTCGTAGCCGGGACAGGCAGCGAAGCCACGACATCGGATGAAGATATCGGCGGTGGGCGAGTTGCCGCGACTGACGAAGTCACCGGAGGACCAGAAGACGAAGAACCCGCCGAAGTCGTCGAAGCAACTGCAGGAACGGTGTCGACGGGCGGCTCAGGCAACTCAAACTCGAATTCAGCTTCGCTCGAAGCGTCATCGTCGTCTTCAGAGCGAGCAGAGACAGCGGGCTGAGTAGCAGAACTCAGCTGAAGGTGACGAACCTTCTTCCGCCGAGTCCGACGACGAGACTTTCCAGAGCGGGGCCTTCCTCCATCGGATACAGTAGCTTGAGGAGAACTTGAGTGCAAAAGGGCACTGATAGCCTCGTGTCCATCCTCCCCGGGAAGTGGACAAGCGTACGGTTGAGGCGGATGCGGCGCCGGTGGACGGTGACGAGGACCTGCAGCTGTGGGAGACTTGGGGTTGGCATAACGCCGAAGCCGCTGAGTCGAAGTCAAGTTCGCCAAAGGCGTACGGTGAAGCTGGGCAAGAGTCGGCTCAGCCTGGCTCGTAGCCGCCGCTGAGCTGACTGGAGTCGCAGCCGAGTCTGCCAATGAAGTCACAGAAGACGTTCGACTAGCTGGGAGGGCCACACTAGGACCAATGGCGGAACTCGCCACTATAGCATCTCGGCGAGGATGGACAATCAACTCCAACCGCCGAGTTTCACCAGCTGGAATGTGAAGAACCTCAGGGAAGCGAGACTCCAAGACACGACACAGCCGAGCGTTAAGGAGAAGGTCGGACGGATCAAGTTCAGGAACCTGCAATCCACCGCCAGCAGCAGCAGCCATGTGAGGGTCGTGCATCGGAATAATGCCATTCCGACGGATGAGCCGCTTCTGTCGCAAGATCACCGCCCGCTGCTCAGCGATCACCGACTGAGCGTGCCGCAAAGATTGAGTGCCGGTGGAGCTGTACAACCGCACCGACTCCTGCAGCTGTTCGAAGTGCTTGGAAGCAATGCCCTGAAGGGTGACGAACGCCGCATCCCTCTCAGAAATGGATCGGAGAAGGGCGTCGATCTCGGCGTCTCGATCCAAGACTTGCTGATGATGGAGCTGGGCCTGACCCAACGCAGCGTCAACCTTGCTCTGCTCAGCTGCGATGGCCCGAGCAAGTTTTGCCTCACTCAGAGCTACAGCCTTTCGCAGTGACGCAAGGAGATTAGCCGACTGCGTGGCAGCAGCCTCCAATCGGGACACCTGCTGTCGTGCCGATGAGAGCTGAGTGGACAAGTCGACGTTGCTGAGAGCGAGAGAGTCCAGTCGCCGAGTCAGTGCACGGTTCTCCTCCTGAACAGCTTTATTGTCAGTTCGGAGGTCGCCAATGATCTGTGGATAATCAAGAGCGGCATAGTTGCCTTTCAAGATATCCAACAGTCCCCCCGCGGAAGCGGCATGCAAGATCGCTCGCCGCTGCACGGGATCGGAGGGCTCCACGGAACGAGTAAATCCGTAGGCCATGAGCCTCGCCAAGAAGGTCAATTCTTCTCGGCGCTCATACCCTTGCTCGTTAACTCTGGCCATGAGGGAGTCAAGACTCACTGGAGCAGCCGAGCTTGGCTGACTGGTGGCGCCCGAAGTGGTGTCGCCCGGCAAGCTCGGTGGACCAGGAGGACGCACGCGAGAAGACCCCGCCGACTCCGCGTCCGACTCATGGGAAGTTGTCAGGTCGACCAACCCAGCTTCAGGCCGGTCGCTGACCCCACGAGTGCTGACGGGTCGAGGAATCGACTCAGCTGGCGCGCCCTCACCTCGACGAGGAGTTGAAGGAGAATGGTGGTGCCGCGAGTTGTGCTGGAATAGCATGCGAAGAGTAAGGAGCTGCCAAGTGAGTGACAGCGGAAGCAACGAACGTACCGAGGAAGGTGGTGGAGAGCCGCGAGACGTCATCAGCCGAGTACGGACCAACGGTGGCAGAACCAAATGAAGGATTAAGACACTCACCAGCTCGGCTCGTATCATAACCGGGGCAGTTGTGGTGTAGGGATTTCCAGATTCGACCATACGCCAACCTACTTTAGGTCAAGAATCGGCTCGGTTTGATAACCCAGAGCTTAGGAGCAAAGGATCACGGTAAGTACTCGGCGATCTGTCCGGATATGCTATCCGGATAGCCGCTGAGCTCAACGGTCGCCCGAACTCAGCTGAAGGGTCGGTAGAGATCCGAAACGACTACATTTCACTAGATATTTGTATGAGAAGCATAGGATTAAATAGGAAGAGCCGAAAGGGCTCCCAGAAGATAACAGAGCAGAATTTTCCTAGTCCAAGACACGTGTACACTTTTCCGGTAAGTCCCTGCATAGGGCTGGATTATGCCTGCCGTCAATACTCGAGAGGCATAGCTTGTAGGGTATTGATTGGTAGCGCCAAGAGATTAGGTCGGTCCGGGTAGGACAAAGTCTCGCTACGCGCGAAAGAAAGTCCCGCATACTCAGCGGGCCGGTACGTCGGATAGCCCGGGTGCCGTAACACTTCTAGCTGAGCAGCCTCTGCGCTCGGTGACCTGTAAAAGCGCTCGCGCGCCGTCGTCCATCCTTTGGTGGAGGGCACAGGGTTGTGAACGAGCTCAGCTGAACCAAACTCGGCGGAGTCTCGGAAGTAATCTGACTTGGTTAGTCGGAACCGAGTGGAAGTGAGCCACTCGTCTGTCCCGGAAGGGCCGGACCGCGAGGGGACCACCCTCTGCGCAGGCCATACAACCGCCGACCTAACTCGGCGATTCGTTGTGGTTTGTGTAAGGAATCCACATCTGACGGTATTTGTGTGTTCTACTACCCACCACACCAAGCGTAATGAAGCGAAGATTCGCGGTGGTAAGGTCTGTAAGAAAACTATCGGGTACGACGCTAACGCTCTATACCTATGGGCTCTTGGTAATGAGATACCGTGCGGTCGATTGGCTAAGGTTGAAGCGTATGATGGTATGATCGATGACATCAAAACAGACAAGGGATATGGCGTTCTTGAATGTGATATTCGCACGCCAGAGCATCGCAAACAGTATTTTGGTGAGATGACTCCAATTTTCAAGAATGTACTGATCGACCGTACGAATAAGAGCGTCATTGGTAAGCACATGTTCGACCACAATGAGGCGCGCAAGCATAGCCGAGCAAAACCAGCTCGCAAGTTGGTAGCTACTTTGGTGAAAAGGTTCTCATCTACACTCCTTTGCTCAAGTGGTACCTTTCTCATGATATGGAGATCACCCAGACTTACTGCTTTATCAAGGCCAGCTCTCACAAGACTTTTGCTCCTTTTATGGAGGCTGTATCAAACGCTCGACGAGAAGGTGATGTTGATAAGTCTAAGGCGATGGCTGCTGAGATGATGAAGCTTGTAGGCAACAGTGCTTTTGGTCGATTTGGAATGGACATGAGCAAGCACAAAGAGGTCAAGTATGAGTCGAGCGACAAAGCTATAAAGAACAAGATCGAACACTTCACGTTCCATGGGTTGGAAGAGCTTAATGATGCGCGTGAAATCACTATGAAGAAACGCCGTCTTAATAACAAGAGCCCAATACATTTGTCGATTGCTATCTATCAGCTTGCTAAACTACGTATGCTTCAGTTCTACTACGACTGCATAGATTTCTACTTCGACCGCTCTGACTTCCAGTATCAGGAGATGGACACCGATTCAGCTTATATCGCTTTCAGCTGTGAGAATCCGTTTCAAAACTGTATCAAGCCTAAGCTGCGTGCCCACTTCAAGGAGCATAAATACGATTGGTTCCTACGCGACTACAACACTGAGGTAGCTAAGTTTGATCGCCGTACTCCTGGTTTGTCAAAGATGCATGGTCGGGTGATGCTATGGTCTCACTATCGAGTAAGAACTATATTTGCTATCTACCTGACGAATCTTACAAGGTAAAAGTTTCAGCGAAGGGTATTCAGCAGGGAGGTGGTCTAAACAATGGTGTCTTTAATCCTGATGGGTTTTGAGACTGATGCACGGGATCGCATCAGGCTACAAGGTACAAACAAGGGGTTCAGACTATCGAAAGAAACCAAGTCTACATCAAATATACTCAAAACAAAACAGCGCTCAACTACTACTATGACAAACGTCGAGTAGTTGATGATGGTATCACGACTAAAGCACTTGATATTTAAGCATGTAACCACTGGGGATTTTTTTCAATGTAAATATAGATCATGGACAAGCTATTAAAGAATCTCTACTATGACCCATTTTGGTCGGGTTGGAGTAGCGCCCTCCCGGTAGATGGCGCCGAGGCTCAGCTCGGCGCCACTCTGTGGACGCCTCCCTCGTGGCAGCGTCTAGCTTTAGCGGGACTGTGCAAGCGTCTCTCTGAGCAAGGCGGTGCGGTGATGTACACTGTGGTCTCGGACACGGCGCGCAGAAGGCTTCGCTGCGACTATGACCGGGCTCGCCGTAGCGAGCGGTCCATTAACTGCATGGGCCAGGAAGATGAACTGGACGCGCATCGAGGCCAAGGCGTAGGGCGGACTCCAGCGATGGACTTTGTACTCAGTGGACGGCGGGCGAAGGATTCGGCGAGGGAGGCACAAGGAACCAGAACAGATACTACAGATCGAGCCACTCGGCGTCGAATCTGTTACCGTCCGGTGAGTCGGATACGTGCAAGGAAAAGAACAGATACTACGATCATGGCACAAAAGCAGTTGGCACCGGCTGGAAACAGGACGTGGGGCTGCCCAACACTGAAGAAGAGACCGTAGCAGGAGAGCGACACAGCAAGCATCATTTTCACCAAGGACGAGGGGGAGGGAGGGGGAGCACGGAGAGCCTCACATTCCTGACGTATGCGGAAAAGGTATACCGGTATTGTACCTAGTATGATATCGGTGGCTCTGCTTTTTTTATACCCCGCTGACTAGCAATATAGAGTCTAGCACGGAGTATGTAGGCTACGCGATAAACGTAATACATTACATTACATTACTATGACCCAAAAACCAGTTTTATCGGAGCTCAAGCTCTGTATCAGAAGGCAAAGGAGTTAAATCCTAAGATAAGTTTCAAAATAGTAAGTATTGGTATGGTAGTCAGACCAGACGAGCGCTAGCAGGTTGGCGTGGGGATGAGCGAGGATGGCTTCCAGCAAGAGGAAATATAACAAACACAGGTTAGGATCTGATCAGCACAGTAGCCCATCACCCACAATACGCACGGACAGGGCAGGCTTCGCTGCCCCGTGCTCGGCTGCGCACAGCCTTGCACAGGGAGGTGGATGAGCTCGAAAAGTGCATCATCCTTTGCATTTGTGGCACTAATGTGACCACGACTTGTGGCACCAGTGGATCTTTAAGTGGCTCGCTTCGTTGTCCAGAAAGCCCCAGAAGCCCCAGGGTTCCTGACCAGCAACTCGCCTGCGGCGTCCAGCGCACACCACAGGGCGATGCCGGGCCTCAGCGCGTCGGAGCTGCCACCGGAGGCGCTCCACGCTGGGGACACGATAGAGTATTTCTCCCGTGCCTTTGTCTGCGGCGACCGCCGAGGGTATCGTCGCGCCGTCGCTACCTGTGTCGACGACGGCGACGACGTCGACTTCCCCGTCACTGTAAGCACTGAGGATCCGATACCGATGAACATGATGGTCAAGAAGGTGGCAGACTGCCTCAGCACCCCCCTGGCACCCGTCAAGACGAAGTGGCGTAAGGTTCGGACCTTTGAGTTGGTTCCAGGAACTTTTTCCGCTCCAACGAGGTCCAGTGAGCTGAAAAGTGTCTTACAAGCGGCTGTCGCAGCGGCATACGAGGCCGTTCGTGGAGAACGTGAACGTGTACCCGAGGAGATCGTGTCGGAAACGCCACCGAGCAGTGCAACCAGCTCCCCGATTAGGCAGACAAACCGAAGCCACGTCGAGCCACCCAGCACCCCGCCGCGAGTCTCTACTCCGGATGCGATATTTGCAGGAGGATCTACGGTGTCAGATGAATATTCTCTATGTGAGGGGGACTCTGGAACGTCAGCGGTGAGAGAGATAATAGACCTTGTATCACCTGAAAAGAGCAGCGGCATGGTCTCCGCATCCGACGCTGCTGTGTCCGTTAAGTCAGTACCTAACCGACACGCACGCGCCAAAATCCGCCACCAGCCGAAGACGAAAAGGACGCAGTGGCTAGTTCCAAGGTCTAGAAAACGCAGAAACCTGGCGAAGTGTGCGGTGACGAGGAGCGGGTCCATGATTTACCACGCGAAGACCGTGAAGGCGGTGAAGTTTAATAAACTGTGGAGCAGCCCCGAGATCAAGAGGGAGTTGGAGATCCTGCACACCAAGCGGTCTACGTATTCAGATCCAGTTCATAAGCAGTGTCGCACTCTATGTAAGACTGTAGCCTGGCCAGCAGAGATCGATAGGATCACCACGTGCAAGCGCAACGGAGTGAAGTTTCCAGATATTGGGAGCTACGACCCGTGCCAGTGCTTCGGTGATTGCTTTTGGGATACCTGCACAAATGTGGCGTCGGCGTCCTTCTGCATACCCCAATACTGCAAACTGGGCGCCATTTGCAGTAACGCACCTCGCACTCTAAGCTCGCTGAAGCTCTTCGATACCGGTCGGGTGGGTCTCGGCGTGTATACGACCACGGATCTCGATTTCGGAGACGTACTAGGTGAGTACTGCGGGGATATGTCAGAGCTCCTCGCAGTGGTGGAAGGGCAACCACCACAGGCCGTGAAGACAAACACGGGATACACGCTGCTCTACAACACCAGATCCGTGAACAATAACTACGTCTATGTTGACGCCTTGCGATGTGGCTCTATTACATGTTTCATCTCTCACTTCTGCGAGCCGAATGCCACCTTTTTGGAGCAGCAGACGCGCTCTCGCGTTCGGGTTCTCGTGAAGATGATTAAGAATGTGCAGGCAGGCGCTCAGATCACCGTGCACTATGGCAACGAGCGGTGGTTCCAATGCGCCTGTGACCTTTGCTGGAAGGAGCCGAGCAGAACGGGATAAAGCAGTGGTGACGAGTAAGAACATCTATCGGAGTAACTTGTCTAGTGCCTGCAGTTCTC
The DNA here is from genome assembly GCA_011320135.1 of Phytophthora betacei. Classification (NCBI taxonomy): domain Eukaryota; phylum Oomycota; class Peronosporomycetes; order Peronosporales; family Peronosporaceae; genus Phytophthora; species Phytophthora betacei. The sequence continues at coordinate 561,621 of JAANHX010000020.1, forward strand.
ATTAGCTCTCTTTACATAGCGGTCTGTAATTATCAACACGCTGTGAGATGATCGAGTGTCTGTTCACATTCCTATTGTACTACAGAAAAAATCAACCATACTAACAAGCTCGATGTGCCGCCGCTTAAAGATTTGTGTGCGCTGGATCACTCCAAGCTCAGGGCAGCACCCACATTACGAGGCCGCCCCAGTTCGGGAAGTACAGCTACTGCGCCGCGCGTCATCTTCCTACGACTTACCAGCACCTCCCGTCCGCTGCTATCTACGTGCGCAGTCACGCGCAGTGCATACAACACGTGCACGCAGGCGCCAAAACCGAAGAAGTAGTCGCACGGGCAGCTTTGCCATTGTATGTTCACGGGCCAACCGTCCAAGGGGTCCCCCTCGAATTCTTTTCGCGCGTAGTTGCTGCCCATCTGCGCCGACACAGCAATCGCCTCCTCGCTGCGCCTGTTTGGGGCAATTGAAACTCGGCGGGCAGGCAGCGAAATCACACGCAGGGTAGAGCATTCTCCTGAGCGCACGTACTCGACATGTTGGCCTGGTGCGAGACCTAGTAACCCCTCTCTCACCATTTCGGAGACCCTACGTGCGAGGGTCGGTGCTGGAATCACGGCATACTCGAAGGCTCTGGCGCTGCTGGATTGGTCCTATCAGCAGCCACTGAGCTCGAGCAACAACGTTCCCATCTTTAGGCGACGGCGCAAGGTGTAGTCGCGCTTCAACAGCGCGTTGAACGTCTCCGCCGGGTTGTTCGTCGAAGCGAAACCGCTAGGCGTGGCGAAGCGCTGCCACTTCGCGAAGGGACCTCCGACCCATTGTCCGTAGAAGTACTGCCCAAATGCTGTTAGGGTCGCTTCGGTCTTCCAGCGGTAGAGAAAAGCACGCAGCATCCCCATATACTGCGAGTGGTCCCGAGCAAAGTGCAGGTCGTATAGTTCCGTCAGGACACGAGCTTGCGAGTCCGAAGAAAGGATCTTAACCCGCTCCTGGATGTGCTTCATCACATGGAAGAAGCACATCAGGAAGCAAAAGCGTGGGTTCTCGCCAAATACCGACGACAGAGCATTAAATTGGGCTCTGTCGCCGTCAGCCATTGCGTATTGCACCGTCAGGTGCTTGTCCGTAATCCAAAAGTAGAGGCGCCGTAGCGATAAAAGCACATTCCGGAAAATAGACTCTGTTTCTTGGGACATAATGAACATGGCCCCCAGATGGAAGCGGCGCGAGCGGTCGGACACCCCCACTACCAGTACGGGGTAGTCCATCTTATTCGTCTTGTAGGTGCCGTCCAGGTGCAGTATGAAGCTCTCTGGCGGCACCATTAGGCGTAGCATTAGAGCCTTCGTCGAGATGCCGACCAAGAACGGCTTTCTGTCCGAGCCGTCCCCGACAAGGGGCAAACCTTCGTTGTCCAGGTCCCACGTGAACGTAGAGGGCTCCGTCATGACCTTCAAGTGGTCGTACGCTTGCTGGCGAATCCACCTCTTTAAGTCCTCGACTCGGCCATGGTTCTCTAACCGCGAGCGGGCGTAGTGGTTTACAAAGTTTTGTACGGTCTTGAGAGCGGGGAGATCCTCCAGCGGGGTAGCGAATTTGCGGGCCAGCGCGTGCCTGATGCGCATGGGCCTCAGGTGGTTCTCGGCCAGGTCTCGGACGAAGGCCTTCTGAGGCTGGGTCAGCTTCTTGCGCACTGGTGAGGAGGTGGAGGAGACCGTGTTGTGCTCTCCCGAGTCGTAGACGGACGCGTGCTCGGACTCCAAGCACGTGACCACCTTCCCCCGCCACGGGCACTTCTCGGGGCTCGCCTCTTTGCATGTAGCTGAGCTGCACTCCAACAGACGATAGCGCATCTTATGGTCTCCTCCAGGGCAGATAGTACACCCCATGACTTGCGACTTTTCAATGTCGAACGATTTTAGCTTCGCGAACACAACCTCGGTCCCTACGGCGTCCACATCGACGGCGAGCTCTCGCCAGCTAACTCGCGGCGGCATACTCGATCTCGATCGCGATTGCTGTGCTGGAATGATGTGGCTCACACTACACACTGGTCGCCGCTGGCCTCCGGCCAGTTTCACCTTAACCGCACCCTTTTTCGTGCTTCCCGCTGGTGTCCTATCGTGTTGTGCTGGGTTTTGTGCTGATCAGATCCGTGCAGTGATGACCCGATCGAATGGTGCTCACACAGATTTGTTGTGTCGTTACCATACTGCGTGGTGCTAGTAAGGCGTTCTCTTCCAGCAAGTGAGTTTCGTCAATGGCATCTGTACCACAAAAGGCGGACGTACATCGTGGACCAGATCACGGCCAAACTGGTCAGCGTGCAGAAGAAGAAGAAGAACAAGGGCGAGGCTGTCAAGCCCAAGTACATCAAGAACCACATGTTCGTCTACGTGAGCGCGCTGATCGACAACCCCGCCTTCGACTCTCAGGTTTGGCCTTTGGCGTCATTGTAATGGTGGTCTGACCGTTCGTTCTACATCATTTGGCTCACACGTGTTTGGCTGCTCTGGTTCAGACCAAGGAGACGCTGGCCACTCGAGCCAACAGCTTTGGGTCAACTTTCAACCTCAGCGACAAATTCCTCAAGCAGCTTGAAAAGAGCGGCCTGGTGGAGAAGATTCTGTTGTTCGCTGCGCTCAATCAGACCGCAGAGCTGCGACGCAAGGTGGTAGCAGCGGCAAGCGGTCGCGTCTCACGGGTATCCCCAAACTGGACGATGCCAATCACGCCGGCACCGCGAAGAGCAAGGACTGCACGCTGATCCTGACCGAGGGAGATTCCGCCAAGACGGTAGCTGTGGGCGGCCTTGCGCTGGTTGGCAGAGACTACTACGGAGTCTTCCCACTGAGAGGTAAGATGCTCAACGTCCGCGAAGCCAGCCACTCGCAGATCCTCAAGAACGAAGAAATCCAAAAATGTGGTCAAGATCCTCGGCCTCAAGTACGGACAGAAGTACGAATCGACCAAGGGCTTGCGCTACGGGCATCTGATGATCATGGCCGATCAGGATCACGATGGTAGCCACATCAAGGGCCTGGTGATTAATCTCATCCACCACTTCTGGCCGTCGCTGCTGGTGATGGACGGATTTCTGCAAGAGTTCATCATTCCGACCGTTAAGTGCACTTAGGGCCGTACAAAGGAGGTATTTTACACGATGCCAGTTGGCGGGAGAGAACCAACCAAGGACGCGGCTGGGTCATCAAGTTCTATAAGGGTCTCGGTACGAGCACGGACGCAGAAACCAAAGAGTACTTGTCCGACCTGCAGGCCCATCAGATTGGGTTCACGTACGACGGAGATGGAGACGCTGATGTGATTGACATGGCGTTCTCCAAGAAGCGTGTTGAGGACCGCAAGGATTGGCTTCGAGGCTATGAGCCTGGCACCTATGTGGACTACGACGTGGACGAGATGGGCTACACAGAGTATGCTTATCGCGCTGGGTGGGGTCTATTGAGGTCATCGGGCTGACCTGTGTGCTTTGTGCGTGTTGCTTTCTTGACTGGTTCGTGAACAAGGAGCTCATCCTTTTCTCCATGGCAGATAATATCCGCTCAATCCCTAGCGTCATGGACGGATTCAAGCCGTCTCAGCGTAAAGTCTTGTTCTGCTGCTTCAAGCGTAATCTTCGGGTGAGTTGCTTCCAGTGTTGTCAGATGTCTGAAGTGCTCTGACGTACTTGGGTTTTCTGTACACGACAGGCGGAGCTCAAGGTGGCACAGCTGGCTGGTTACGTGTCCGAGCACTCTGCATACCACCACGGAGAAGCGAGTCTCCAGGGTTGTATCGTGAACATGGCGCAGGACTTCGTCGGCAGCAACAACATCCACCTTCTGTCCCCGATCGGTCAGTTCGGTACGCGTCTGATGGGCGGCAAGGACGCAGCCAGTGCTCGTTACATTTTCACCAACTTGGAGCAGCTTACTCGACTGATCTACCATCCCCTGGACAACGACTGCCTCAAGTATCTGAGTGAAGACGGACAGTCGATCGAGCCGGAATGGTACATCCCCATTATCCCCATGGTGCTCGTGAACGGCAGCGACGGTATCGGAACGGGTTGGTCCAGCTCAGTCCCCAACTACAACCCGCTCGACATCATCAAGGGTCTGCGTCAGATGATCAACGGAGAGGAAATAGCTCCACTTACCCCGTGGTACCGTGGATTTACCGGCCATATCGTTGAGAAGGCGAACTCGCGCGGAACTGATACGGGCAACTACATTGTCCAGGGCCTGTACGAAGTTACGGACGACAGCACGCTCGTGGTCTCGGAGCTCCCAGTGAAGTCCTGGACGCAGACGTACAAGCAGTTTTTGGAGGGACTTCTGGATGCGGGTACGATCAAGGACTTTAAGGAAAACCACACCGATGTCAAGGTGCTGTTCACGATCACAATGGAACAAAAGGCGCTGAGTGACGTCACGAAGGCCCCGGGCGGAATCGTGAAGAAGTTCAAGCTCGAATCATCCCTCTCTACCTCCAACATGCACCTGTTTGACGCTGCCGGACACATCAAGAAGTGCGAAACCCCCAAGGAGATCATGGCCGAGTTTTACGAGATCCGTCTCGAGTACTACGGACGCAGGAAGAAGGCGATGCTGCAGAAGCTGCAGGACCAGATCAAGCTCCTGTCGAACAAGGCTCGCTTTGTTCTCGCTGTCGTTGAAGGCAAGCTGGTAGTCAACAACCGCAAGAAGCAGGAGCTGCTGGAAGAGTTGATGGCGGAAGGCTACGATCAGATCGTGCCGAAGACCAAGAAGAAGCCTGACAATGAGGACTCGAATGAGTCTGAAGATGAGGAACCCAACGTGGCAGACGCCAGCAGAGGCTACGACTACTTGCTGTCGATGAAGATCTGGAGTTTGACAAAGGAACGCGTCGACAAGCTGCGTGCGGAGCTCCAGGAGCGCGAACACGAGTACAGCGTCTTGGAAGGCAGAACAGTGCAGGATCTGTGGCTCACAGACTTGGATGCTCTCGAGAAAATGCTCGTCGAGACTGAAGCAGAGCGAGAGAGGATCCTGTCGCACACTCCCAAGAAGAAAGGAGGAAGGGGCAAGAAGCCAGCGAAGAAGAGGAAGCGAAAGAACGACAGTGACGCTGACGACGGTGACGACTCGGACTTCGAAGCTGCAGGCTCGAATGCGGCGCGTAAAAAGCCGAAGACTCAAGTCAAGCGGCCAGTCAAGAAGGAACCTACTGCGAGCAGGACGAACGGCACAGCCAAGACGAACAGCGCGAAGGAGAAGAAGACGAATGGCGCCAAGTCGAGCAACATCACGTCGTTCTTCAAGCCCAAGGAGCCACCTGCCGCCAAGGAGGAAAGCGAAGAGGAAGTCGAGGAGCTTTCGCTGGCGGAGCGGCTTGCTTGGAGGCTCAAGGTATCGCCGCAAAAGGTGACAGCTGCCTCGGCCTCTAGCTCTGCAAAGCGCGCAACCAAGCCAGCTGCAACAACTGATCTGGCGAGCTCTGACGATGAGAAGCCCAAGGCCAAGGACGACGAGGACGACGTGTTTGCCATGGAGTCAGATGATGCTGCAAAGAAACCAGCGAAGCCCAAGGCCAAGGCGCCTGCACGAAAGGCTGCCCCGAAGAAGGCAGCGCCACCCAAGAAGGCCACGCCTGCTAAGAAGAAGGCTAAGAAATCGCCTTTGGAGGACGAAAGCGAAGACGAAGCCAGTGAGGACGACGCTGATCCTTCTCCAGTGGCGCCTCGTCCGCAGCGTGAACGTCGCACTCAAAAGCGCATCGTGTACGAAGAAATCTCAAGCGATGAGGACAACGGCGAGGACAAGAACGACGAGGAAGAGAGTTTCGCCATGGAGGACGATGCCGACGACAGCGATTTCGAGTAACTTGTGGTAGTAACTGTGCCCGCAGCGGTGCAGGACTGAAAGCGGACGGAAACGAACACAGTCGACGGACCAGTGCATAATCTTGGAACACGATCGGACAGCTAGGGGGGGGGGGGGGGGGGGGGGGGCGTGGCAACTCGTAATTCATTAATTCAGCGTATTCTTTAGCAGGTCCATTCACGGCAGCTCTGCGTTCTGCGTCTCCCACGCTTTTTGAAGCTTCGTTGCAAACTTGTCGAGTTTCTGGTGCCACAACGAGAAGGGGCTTGGATCCAAGTGCACGGCAAGAGCAACGATGGCAGCAGCGAACTCGTCGAACTCGAGCTGCAATGTGTCGTCGTTGTCGAGAGCCATAACGGAGGAGAAGACGTGCTGTGCATCACTGAGAGCCACTTTGTTGCCGTTGCGCTTCGAGCCATCAAGCAGATCAAAGGCAGCCAGAAAGGTCTGGAACTCGCCAAAACTCATGGAGCTTCGCTTGGTCTTTTCCAGTTGGAAGTCGGAGCCTGGGTCGGCCCGCAAGAGAGCAGCGTTTTCTTCTGCTGCAGAACGATCTGGGCCTTTAGCGTGATTTGCATTTCCATTTAAGCTGCCTCCGGTTTCCTGTAGCTCGCGAAGTAGCGCCTGTTCTTGTCGTGCGGCATGTTCGTCCTCGGCGACTTCATCTTGCTTGGCGTAAAAGAAAAAGACTGTGCGTAGGAACGAGCGGTGTTCGAGTAGTGCGCGACCTACAAGAGGACAGCTGAGTTTTGCAGCGAAGTTTCGCTCGACAAGAGGGTTGTTGCTCGCAAAAGCCCGTGGGGCGAGGATCTTGCGACAGAATTGTGCCATGATTCGTGCCGGACGAGCCGCGAGCTCCGCGGCTTCCAGCATGGTCTCTCTGTTATCGTCTCGAGTCTTCTTGGTTGTTGCCAGTTGAGCCTTCTCTCGTTTGCGAGTTAATGCCACACGATGCCTTTCAATCGCAATTCTGACAAACAGCTCCGAAAACTGCGATTTCCCCACGCCAACTTCTTGATCTAGCGAGCCGTCAGTCGAGCTGGCAGGCTCTAAAGCTTTCACGACGCTGTTAAAGAGAGCTTGTAACCTTACAACGGGGAGATTGCGAGGGTGCACGAGCTCGAGCTCATATATCATGGCCCTCCATCGAAGAAAAGGAACCTGAGGCGAGCAGTTGTAGCGCGCTTCTGAGAACCGTTGAAAGAGATGCTCAATGTGAGCCGCGTACAGTGTCAGCACATTCTCCAGCTCGCGCAGCTGTCCAGATGCGCAATCGGTGCGAGCCCTTTTGTCCATGATGAACTGGCTGAGATTCATTCGAGAAGTATCATAGAAACTATGAAGCGCGTCCTTCATGATTACGACAGCGTCGCTCGATCGGCGTTGAGGGATTACCGGATTGTCTTCTCCAGCAGAATTATCTTCGACAGCAGCAAACTGCCCGTGGTATCCCGACATGGAATCGATGCAAGGGCGTAGTGCCTGACTGACGAGATATATCTCCGTTAAGCAGGTCTGCCTTAGTGCAGACGCTTCATTCCTGCTGCGTTTGGCTGCTAATCGCCAGGCAAACGCGAGAAACTCACGAATACAATTGACCGCACTGTCACTCTCGGATTGACCGAGTTCCTGATCCACATAGTGCAATAATCGTTGGGTGTGACGACGGATGAAGACATTGGGATCGTTGCTGCATAGAGCTAGACTGTGTCGAGCATACACACGCCACTTTTCACGGATTGCGATAGCAGTCGGGCTTGGGAAGACCAGAGGTGATGCCCGTTTTGACTTGATAAGAGACTTGACGCCCCGACTCTGCTGTCGCTTCGTTGATAGCACGCCTGTGACTTCCATCAGTGCATCAACACGCAGCTTCGTGCTCTCTAACCATCTCATCTTTTGCAACACGTCAAATAAACTGTCAAAAGTGATACCAGCAGCTACGCCTCCAGCTCCCTTTAAGAGCTCAGCAAATACCCAATCCATATCCATCTGAGCCACATCGCTGTCTTGAACAATTCCGGATTGCAGCAGCAGCTCGCGTAAGACGTTGCGGGACAAACCGTGCAGATATTTACTCCCCCCACTAGACTCCGTCGCTCCATGACGACCCTTCCCTCTCTTCAGCTTCACCTTGGGCCGCTTTTTCTCTTCCTCACCAGCTTTGGGTTGATCTCCCTTGCCATTCGCGGCCTCTGTCTTAGTCAACGTCTCGGTTGTTCGCTGCTGCATTTCCTCCTGGTGGTTTAAATGAACAAATAGCGCCCGCAACTGATCGCGTTCCCACTGGAGCTGGAGCGTGTACGTTTCCATCAGCAACGCCAGGAAGACATCGGTTGGTATCTTACGTTCGTCTCCTGTAGGCTGATAGAACGGCCCCAATCGCGCTGCCAGCTCTTCAGATGAAGGTACGACCGCAAACTTTACTAACAGATTGTTGAAAGTCTCCAATGAGATCGACTCCCCCTGGTTCTTTTCAATGATTTCACGAAGCGCAGTTTGAGCAGCAACATGCTCAGGGATCTGCTTTTGCTCCACTTGTCCGGTATCTGGCACGTCCACGGCGGCAATCTCAGATACAGGTAGAGCGGCAGATAGTTCGCCCAACCGCGTCTTGGGTTTACGCTGCGGAGAGGCGGACGGGGATGTTGGTGCAACTACAGAGACAGGAATGCTCTGGCTACTCCCCTTGGTAGGACCCCGCTTGGCTTTGCCTCGACGTTTACTTTTCCTCGCTGTTGATGGTCGACATAAAACTTTAAAGTGAAGCAGTCTGAAGATGGATCTCGCAAGGAATGTTGCCTTGAGCACGCAGATAAATTGTGGTTGGTGGCTAGTTGCACCCTCGTAGTAGCTAGGAAGAGGGTCGTCGTACGGAATTCCAAGCCGGATGTCATCCATCGCTTGAGAAAGCCACAAGAAGAAGCAGAGCTCTTGATGTGAACACGATTCCTCCAAAAACTGGCAAAACAATTCCAAGCTGTAACAGGCACTCCGTACGCTGTGAAGACAGCGCACAAACTGTTCCAGCTCTTGAACAGCATCCTGTTCGCGACTGCATCGCTCCAAGAAGAAATGAAAAACAATCAGGGACAGCGATACCGACGCCGACTTGCCAGCACTGGAGCAAACGCTTGACCCGAGCATTGGATCTCCGCCAATTCCTCGGTTACCGAGGAGATTTTGAGCTTCAACCGCGACTAAGAATCGCTGATAAAAGGCCCATGCTAGCTGGAGACAACCCGCAACAATATCTTCATTGCATTCCTCAGCTTCTGCGCTGTTGATGCAACTGATGCCATTGCCCGAGGAGCTTGTAGCTGCAGCTGACTGAGGCCTCCGCGTCTTGCTGGCGGTTTTACGTGAGCCTGAGCCCTCCGCTGAACGAGCTGCCAGTGCTCTCATCGGAGGGATTAAGGTCGGCACGTTCCCTTGTTTGCGTGCTTTCGACTCTTCCTTTGCGACAGCAACCTGCTTGTCTGTCATCAGCAAACCAGCAATAAAGTTGCTTAATTCCATGGGAGATCGCTGCTCAGGCTTCGCGTCCAGTTGCTTCTTGCGAGGCTTTCGTGCGTTTGCTACTGGCGGAGGGTGTACGATGCGTGAAAACCAGTTGAGGGAAGGACCTTGAGCGCCATCTTGTAACGCGCTCGGGATAGTTGTTTCATAGTTCGTAAGGATGAACTGGTTGCTTATGGTTTCAATCGTCAGTTCACTCGCTAGCATTGGAGCTTCTCCAGACGACTCGTTAAGAGGCGCTACACTTCGCTGTTGCTCTACTGCAGTTGTATTTGCTGAATCAATCGACGGCCGACAGGGGCGACAAGCGGAGGGACCGTTGTTGGCAGCCTCTGCAGTTGCAGTCGGGCCCGGACTAGCCGCTTGCAATGCCTCGAGAGACTGCTGCTTCATCACTTGTTCTTCGCGCAGGGTCAGATTTTCTCTCTCCAGGACACGCACACGCTTTTTCTCACTCTGAAGCTGGTTTCGAAGCATCCCAAGCTCGCTGTCGTGGTACAGTGCACTCGACACTTCGGCGACACGAGCCTTCTGAGCGTCACGTTCGTGATGACTCAACCGAATCTCCTGCTTGGCCAGCTCCAGCAGGCGCGATAGCTCGTGACACTGCTGCGTCAAGGCGCTGTTTTCGTTCCCGCCTGCCTCTGAACCAACTCCAGGGATTTCGGGAAGTGAGAGAGCTAAAATCGCTGGGTCATCGCTACGATAATCCAGCGCTTGATGCCTGGGATCCGAGCTACTGGTTGGGAAGGAATCAGCTGAGGTTGCATTGTTCCGCTCGTAAAAATCGCGCAGATCTCGCATCTCCGTCTGAAGTTGCTCGTTTTTCAATGAAACAGCGGCAAGTTCCTCGTCGGCTTCTTTTATCCGTCGTCGGAGTCCATCCACTTCGTTCACGAACACACTGCGAGCAAACTCGTATAGTCTGCCAATGCGCTCATTGACTTCCAGCAGAAACTCCATCGCGTACTGTGCCTCCTTCCCGTCCAACGCCACTCCAACAGTATGGCTGGGGCTGCCGTTGTTACTCGTCTGGTCGTCAGTCTTGTCGAAGATGACTGAAATCACCTGTTTCATCGCGAATTGAAAGAGCTTGACGAGATCTCGAGTAGCACCACGGATAATTGCTTCAGGTTGCTTCTGCTCCTGCGCCTGGTCCCCTATCGACAGCATCAAGTTATCGATCGAGCAGCAGACTCGCAACATTCGACTGTTTTCCCTCTCGCTCTGGCGAAACAGTTGCTCAGCTTCGTCTTCTTCGTCACTTGACCACCCAGCGTTTAAACTTGCACAGCTCAAGCTGCTCTGCAACGGGCGGAGGAGATCATGAAACGTGCTCGGGTTTGAGGCGGTAATCTCCGGTTCCTGCGGTCGTTTGGATGCTACAGGGACTAACTGTGTTGTTGGCTTTTCAACCTCTTTGGTCGCTAGGAGCTGCTGGAGCTGATTGGATCGACGAGCGTGTTGCATCGCTACCGCGGCAATGGAGAAGCGCTTGGAGTTGGTAGAGGATGATACTATGCTGGATCGTGGGGCTTTCTGGGGAGATCCAGCAGGCGGAAGCCCTCGATCACCCAGATTTAACGTCCTTGACGACGCCGAATTAGACCCGAACGCAAACTGATTTCGTAGTCGACTCACGTGTTGTCGCAGCTTCTGCGGCAGCTTGGGCGTCCCAGCCGCTCCAAATCCTCTTGGTGGAGATACAGCGTCGGTTGCGAGAGTAAAGCGCGCGTTCCTTTGCTCCCCACTCGTCTCAGTACTCGTTGAATTCTTGCTCATGCGTTTGAGGAGTGTTGACATGTTGGCTGCTGTCAGCCGCAGCTCGGGTGAGCGAGACGAAGTGTCTGCCGCATCTGTTGAGCTTGGAAGCGGCAGGTTGGTCGGTCGAGAGCTAACACGATACTTGGTCGATGATGTGGACCCGCTGCGTCCTCTGACATCTGCCGTCTTGGTTGATGCACTGTCCGTGGACGCGGCGTTGAAGAACTCTGTCCCCTTGGGCATACTTGTTCTGCGAGCTGTTGGTTGCGTTTACTGACGAAGGGCGTCGGTAGACGGCACAACATGCATCCTCCGAGCCTCTTTCTTGGTCCAGCACCGTGACGACTCTAGACAACGGAGGGTCATCCAAAGTAACTGCCACACTGTCAATAGATGATCCCTAAAGAAACAGCAACTTCACCAGAACACACACTTCAATTGCAAGAATTACCGTCACGATAAATTGATTAGACGACCCTCCATGATCACCTCCATACCAAGCAGTTAAGAAATTCCACCGCCACAACACATACCTAAGCCATATAGAGCTCCGGGAAGCGCGCTGGCGTCTCTCCTCCCTTCAGCATCGCCTTGCCCGGTTCATTCATTGCCATGCGCTGCCATTTACATCGCTTCGCGTTGACCTTGCTCTCCTTCATGAAAACCGAGTCGTCCGACAATGCCAACAAGTCGGTCACGCAGACTCTCCGAGCTCCCACCGTCGCATTTAATGCGTCCGACAACGCCGAGCGCACTGCATTAATCGTTGCCAGCACTTCAACCTTCAGCGCCATTTTGAGAGGGAACGTTGCGTCTTGTGCCCCCACTTTGACCAGCAAAATCTCGCCAGCTTCAGCATCCATGTGCAGCTGAATATTCGCATAACGTGGAGCAGTAACGAGTAACATGATCGGGTAGTAGCACAGACTAGTCGGGGGTAGCAACGTGCAGTTCGTGCACCACATTCTCGTCTCGTCACCAGTGAACAGACGATCAGCGTACACAGCTAGCAGTTTGGCCTCTTTGGTTCTTTTCTTTGTCTTGGTTTTCAGCGGTCGGACAGGAAGTGAGAACAGACTGCGACTACCGGTCGACGCCTTGACATTATTCCTCTGCTGCTGCCACGTCAGGCCACACGAGTTACTGCCTCCTACACGAAACTTGAACGCCAGCTCTCGTTCCTCTGGCGTCGGCCGCATACCCAGGTTCACAGGGAACTTCTCGCCGGAAATGTAGTAAACAAGCGAGACGGGGAAACTCATTCTCTCCACTGTGTCCCTAGTCACTTCACTGAAGCAGTTCTCGTCGTCTTCGCCCCCCTCGTTCTGGTTTCTCGGTGTAGTGTACGAGTAGATCGACACAGTATTCCCATCGTACGCCAGAGCAGCAAGTTCGTCCATCGGGTTGGCGCTCTTGGCCAATTGGTTGAACAGAGTGGCTTTGCCTCGGTTTGGCAAAGACTTGAACTCGGCAGCTTCTTCCCTGCTCACCTTCAAGTCGACTCGATCAGTGCCATCGAGGTCATCGTCCGCAAACTTGGACGGCTTGTCCCGAGTGCTTCCGATCAAATGCTCGCCGAAGTTCTGGATGATCAGGAAACGCAGAATACGCGCTTCATCGCGCTTGTCATCGACGACATCTCGCGCGAATTCCAGCAGCTTCTTGTCCACCCGCTGCGAGCTCGCATACGCATCCAGCTTGGTCAACATGACGACCGCTTTCGCGTCCAGGAGCTGCTCGAATCCTTCAGTCTTGCTCTTTGAGAGCGAAATTAACCGCGCGCAGAGATCGGAAATCAGGAAATTCAGCGTCTGGTATCGGCGAGCCGAGATGGACAGCTTGTGGAATACGCCACTCAAGTTGCGCTTGACGTTGACTCGCTGCTCGCTCATCGTTTCCATGTAGAAGAGCCATATGGACAACGGTTCGCTCCACATTCCTCCATCGAGTTTGAGCTTTGCTTGGAGGTTTTTCTTCATTTCTTTCAGATAACTCTGCGCTGACTGGGCGTGGTAGAAAGACGGCATCACAAACAGATCGGGCACTGCAAGAATCGCCACTAGGATGACAGTGTTCAGCAACAGTGGCCACGATTCACCCTTGCTTGTGTTGTCCTGAACAGTGTAAGCGCCCGTCATCAACAGTCGGCACAGCTGAAGGCTGAGAGGCAAGTGGCAGACAAAAGACCCGAACTTCGTCAAGCGAGAATCGCCCTCATCTTCAGAGTCAATCGCATCAAAAGCAGCCAGCAACTTGTAGGCTCCGTCGACATGCGAGAGGTCTGGAGCGTCCAAAGCTTGACGGAGAAGAGCACTCGGCACTCCAAACTCGTTCAGCTGTCCCTTGAGTTGCAGGATGATGCGGTCCAGAGGTTTGCGCAACAGTTCCGGGGTGTTGTATTCGGCCATACACAAGTCGCGGAAAGCTGCGGTAAACAAGTGGAATGCTGTGCCAGGCATGACTCGCCCAGCACGCCCAGAACGCTGCAGCGCCGAGGCACGCGAGCACCACGTGTCCACTAGAACTTCAGCGTGTGAGCTTCCAGCGTTGGGCATCTCGATCTGCTTCTCAATGGCGCAGTTTATCACATGCGTCACATCCGGGATGGTCACGCTACTCTCAGCGATGTTCGTGGACAGAATGATCTTCGTGGATCTCCCGCCGAGAAGCTTGAACGCCTCCTGCTGATGCTCCAGCTCGATACCAGAGTGCAGCACCATAACCTGTACATTTTGACCACCTGCACTCATAGCGACAAGACTCAGCGAATCGTACAGTGTGTTGATACTCCCAATACCAGGGAGGAAGACGAGAATGCACTGCGACTGCGATCCAGCTTGATGACGCTGGCCCTCAATCAGCAAACGCACCATTTCAACAACGACAATCAATTGCTTTTCATGGATTTTCGCGATCGCCTTCTTCGCCACTTGGCTGTTGGCGCTCTGGCGGCTTTGCGAAAGGAGGCGAAACTGGTCTCTCATGAGCACCATCTCCTTCTGACAGCGTCGCAACAAGCCTGGGAACCAATCCGACAGCTCATCGAGGTAAACGTTCTTGACCGGGTACAGCTTAGAGCCGACAAATAAAGGTTTCCTGTTGACTAATCGTGTCGACAACGCCTTGCCGAGGTACTTGATAAGAACCTGAGCATCCATGGTTGCCGACATGATCACGAGACGGAGGTGAGGTTGCTTTTTCAGCTGGAGTTTCAGCAGCAGCAGCAGCAGATCCACATCCATACTGCGCTCGTGCACTTCGTCCAGAACAAGGTGTGTAATCTTCATCAGCGCCTCGGGATCGTGAATAATCCGTTCAACCATGTAACCTGTCGTGACGTACGTGATCTTTGTCTTGCTGGAAGTCAAGTGCTTCTGGCCAATCCGATAGCCAATGGCTTTTCCTACTTGGCCATCCTCCTTAAACTCATTTCCTTCTCGCATTCTAGCCACAGTGTTGGCCAGTTCGATTGCAGCGATTCGTCTTGGCTGTGTCACGTAGATGTTGACTGGACGCTCGAATGCAGCTTTATCACGAGCCCACGAGTCGTACAAGAACTGAGGCACAGACGTACTTTTGCCACAGCCAGTCTCACCTTGGATAATCGTCAGTTGATTAGCTGCCACATTCTCCAGAATCTCCTCTCGATGGGCAAACACAGGTAGTGTCTTGATCATCCCCTTCAGACTCACTGGCTTCTTGGGCTCCGGCTCACTCTCAGGGATATATGCAGCACCATCGCGCATGGCACTGTCAGTACCGAGACGCTTCGCTACAGACGAAGGCATTAACCCCTTCACCGAACGAGAATTAAACGTTGGAGCTGAAGCATCAAGCGGGGGAGGTGTCGCGTTAACTGCAACTGGAGAAGGGCTAAAGGCTGGCGCCGGTCGTTGGATATGCGGTGGCGAGCAAAGTGGCAACGGTGGCGTAGCAGTGGCTGGCTGGAGCTCGTGCCCATCTGCACGAGTGTATCCGTAGCTTTGCATGGCGGTCTCTAACGCTGTTGTCGCGGCGCTCTTGTTCTTCACGCTAGCACGCGCCACAGCGACTGGAAGTACGATGAGTTCTTTCATGCGCAGCGTCGTAGCACGAACGTACGTGTAGTGAGACCAAAACAGATTCTTGTCGGAGATTTCGGCAAACGCTTTTATCACTGGTTCCACTTCCTTTCGAGATAATTTCGCGGCACTCTTGGGCGACTTACCCTTCGCGCTGCTACCATTTCGCATCAAAATGTGACACACCTTCACAAATACTTCTCCCGAGAAATACGTTAAACATCCCGAGTTTTGTGGCGATTTGCTTCCCAAGAGAAGGCGCAACTGGTGAAGCTGCTTTAGTATCTCCAGATATCCACCCACGACAGCGTAGATTTCCATCTTCAGCAGTTGCTCGTCAAACAGCACAGGGTCTCGATCTCCTGTTTTTCGCTTGGAAGAGTCCACAGCAAACGAAATTAAAGACGTCAGCAATAGCAGCTCCAGTAAACGATCATCCAGCAAGCTCGCATTCGTCAGGTATGTGCGGTCCTGTTTCCACAAGACGAGCAAAGAGTACACAATGACCCTCACTGCGACTCCCTTTTTGTCCTTGCCACCCAGCAAACCAGCTAACTGCCCTGCTCGCAAAGTTTTTCCGTCGGGGGCTTCATAGAGTAGAACAAACATCAAAGAACGAAACACTCGCTCTACCACATTGGTACCGCGTCCTTGAATTGGAACAGATATGAGCGGACGTAGGAATTCCAAGGGTGCAACGTGAACCACCACACAACTATTGAAAGTTCCTTCCTCAACCGCCGGCGTGTCCAGCACCAAATACGACAAACGCCGCGCTGGTGCTTGGAATTCATCGAGCGACTTGTCTTCAAGACCAGGTATCGCCGCCAACGCATCGAATCTTTGGCTGAGTCCACGAGCTTTCGTCTCCAGGATATCGATCGCCATGGGAGGAAAATCGTAGTGATCGATCAGTTTTTTGTACTGCTTCATCTTCTTCGCCGGTAGAATGGACTCGACTGCCATGGGAAATTTCTTCAGAAACGCAGCCGTGTGTCCGTAGAAGCGGTAGATCTCAAAAAGTGCTCTCAAAAACCCCTTCTTCTTCGTCTCAACCTCGACCAAGAAGGGATTCTCCAGTATTGACACGCGCCCGGCAACATACCTCGCTGCATCGGTTGGGTAGAGAGATCCCTGCATTCTCTGCACTGGGAAGTCCAGCAGTGTAGCCATCTCGTATTCATTGTCCAATAACGACGTAAAATCGTTACCACACAGTAGCGCCAAGTCCACGAGCTGCTCCACCTCAAGTCCGAGCGAGTCCGCCACCATTTCGGACGAGAAAACTCTCGCTCGGATCCTCATCTGCTCTAAATTCCGACCACACTGGTAGAAGCCCAGGCTCTTAAACGGAATATACCTCACCCCACTCATGACTAAAAAGTCGGAATCTTCCGCCAACACTGCGAAGGCTTTCCCTGTCCTCACCAAAGTGCCCAGTTCTTCATCGGCCTCTCGACTTGCAGTCTTAATTCCGATCCCATGCTTCTTCAGCACGCCACGCAGTTTCTCTCGAGCGAACGGGAACCGCCCGTTTGTCTGTAACAGCGTCCTGGCCACTTTCCCCTTCTGCTGGGGACTCTGTGCCTCTAATCCAGCACTACTCGTAGTACTGGCAGACTCGTGGGTAGAGCTGATGATACTGTTCTTCTCTAGGCTCTGAGCCAGCTGTTCAATCTGCTGAGCCTTCTGCATTGCGCGGTCCTGTAGACAGTAGCCTTTGCGGTGACTCTCGCCCCCGAAACATTGCGGCGGGTCTGTAATGAACACGAGACGGACCTTGCGCTCTCTCAGGCGCTTAAGCCACGTGTCCACGTACCGTTCGAGCCGCAGCGTGCAGCCACCCAGTAATAACCATGAGGGCGACGCGTTGCTCTCGTTGAAGAGCTCCTCACACAAGTAGTAGAGGAATCCCACAAAGTCCACGGCCAGAGTCACATCGTGCAAGTCCAGATCCTCCACAGACGTCGAGGCCTCGTTCTGGCGGCAGTAGCGCGTCAGCCCGCGCACACCCATGACTGCTTTTATTATTGGAGTATAACGTTTGGATTCCGCACTGATGGCTTGGAAAGGTCGATGATTTGCAACTACGACCCCGTTTTACATCCAGAATTAGCTAAACGTGGGTAGATAAATAGATAAATAGAGGCTAAATGTTTTCTTTTTCAAAACAACGAGAGGTATTAAGGCCGTGTTCGCAGATGGTCTCATTTCCAGAATATGAACATTTCGGTTGGTCTCGCTCAAGAAGCGTCAGTTCCGAAAACGACATTTTAGAAAAACGTGTTCGCACGAAAGTCAATCTCGTCATTATATCGATGGACAGTAAAACGAGGTTGAAGACCCAGAAATAGTGACCACCAGTTTCCAAACACAAGCAAACTTCAAGATGCACCAGCCAACGGAGGACGAAGTCGAGGAAGATATGATGCTACTACTCGCGCTAGAGCTTCTCATCGATGACAGCAGTGACGACGATGACCCCGCGCCTGCAGCCAAGATCCCGCGGCTCCTTGGGATGACTTCAGAGAACGGAGAGAGGCCGTTCGAGGCGATCTACAACTCGCGGAATCGCTCGCTGTTTCGTGACCATTTCCGTATGAGCCGCTCATCGTTCGATGTGCTCTTTGACCGCTGCGCGCGATTTTTCCCCGAGACGATACGTGACCAGCGGGAGGCGCTCGGGGTGACACTGGACTGGCTTGGGAGTGCGCTAGCGTGCAGAAAGCAGGAGATATGCTTTGATTTGTCGTACTCTACCGTGCACAAGTATAGAATGTTGGGGCTGACGGCAATCTTACGTGGTCTTGGCGATTTGATGGTGCTTCCTACGCGCGTTCCTTCCAAGTTCAAGACGAAGTTCCCCTACTTTGATCAAGCGATATGTGCAATTGATGGTGCCCACTTCCCTATCACCGTTGCTCGAGCCGACTGTGACCGTTTCCGGAACCGAAAAGGATGGATCTCCACAAACGTACTCGTTGCCAGCGATTGGAGCATGCGCGTGTGCTTTGCATACGTGGGAGCAGAAGGCAGTGCGCATGACGCGACTGTATTGGACTGGAGCAAGTTGATTGCGATGGTTCCCGAGGATATATTCGTTCTCGCTGACGCTGGATACGGTCTTACCGAGAAGGTTTTGACGCCATTCAGAAGCACACGGTACCACTTGAAGGAATGGGCGAAGAGACCGAACGGCCGGCCTCAAACCCCACAGGAGCTGTTCAATCTGCGCCACGCTAAGGCTCGTAACATCGTTGAGCGACTTATTGGTATCCTAAAACGCCGGTTCCGAGTGCTATCCGAAATGTATTTGAACAGATCGTAGTCGTTCATGATGCGATCGAGCTTGGACTTGTACTGCGCTATGAGCAGCAATCAAACCATTCACAGCAGTCAGCACCAGTGGATAGACCCATACAATATCAGCTCCCACCTTTCTCGCGTTCAACTCCAAACTCGGCGTTGAGCTTTTTGACGATGTCTGTCCATCCTTTTGCTTTGATTCCCTTGTCGGCCTTGTACGACGGATTGTTGCGCGCCTCCAGGAACGCGTCTAGGAACTTCTTGACTTGATCTTCGTTCCACTTGGCCCGGTCTGACGTCATTGAGCTCGGCTTTATTGCGCGCGACGCTCGTGTGTGCTTTTCCGCGCTCTCCGTTCGTGCCGTTTCCCTTTGTGAAGCGCCAAAGGAAATGCCTGCGACCATCACTCCTATGTCACAAGAGAGGGGGTCCAAGATGAAGCCGAAAATTCGGCTGTGAAGTCGAATTTTGAAATGCTTCATTTTGGGGTAAAAGTGGGGGTTCCCTTTTCTCGTGTTTACGGGCTTCACTCTCTCGAAAATAGCATTTTGGGCTCGAAATGAACATTTTAGCAGGTGCGCGAACACGGCCTAAGAAACAAAGTCGACTTTTTCTACCAAATGACAAGGTACGTGCGTGGATGCATGGTGCACGCGCCATTACGCGGCTGTATCGAGCTATTCGAGTACGCCTTCCTGTCCATCGATCTATCAACGGGGCGCATCACCGCTTTCCACGCTGAAATCGAGCCCACCGACCTGGATCTGCTTTCGAAAGCTCCGTCTTCAGAGATCCTGCATCTCCCCGAAGGTCAATTTCTCATGCCAGGATTCGTGGACACTCATGTGCACGCACCGCAATTTCCGTTTATGACAGCCACCGACGTTCCATTGATGCAGTGGCTGGACAAATACACTTTTCCGGTAGAACGAAGTTTCGAGGACCCAAAAGTGGCTTTGAAATGGTATTCTACTCTATTAGACATGATGTTGACCCAGGGCATCACCACAGCTCAGTACTTTGCCACGATTCACGTCGAGGCTACCAAGATTCTGGCGGATCTGGTGGAGCTTCGGGGTCAAAGGGGGCTCGTGGGGCTTGTCTCCATGGATCGGAACGCCCCAGACAACTACATGTCGTCAAGTGTAGGCAAGTGTCTGGCAGATGCGGAAGAGTTTATTCAGTACGCACTGGGTAAAAATAACGAACTAGTGAAGCCAGTTGTCACCCCAAGATTCGTGCCGACGTGCTCACCGGAACTGATGAAAGGGCTGGGAGCACTTGCCAAGAAATACGACGTTCATGTTCAGTCGCACATTGCCGAGTCGAGAGATGAAGAAGCTTTTGAATAAACATTACATCCTGGACGGAGAGATGCGGAGCTGTTTGAAGAAGCAGGACTGTTGACGCAGAAGAGTTGTATGGCTCATGCGGTGCATTTGAAGGAGGATGAGCTGGAGATAATGCGTCGCACTGGGACAGCAATCGCTTGTTGTCCATTGTCCAATTTCTTCTTTGCCAATGGGTTTTTAGACGTGAGGAAGGTGCTGGACAAGAACGTGGGCGTCGGGTTGGGCATGGACATTGCTGGTGGGTACTCGCCGAGTATGCTGCGTGCAATTCAGACGTGCGTGCTGACGATCAAGGCGCTGGAGATTCAAGAAGGAACATCCGGTGCCCCGACGCAGCCGTTCGATTTCAAGGATGCCTTCTGGCTGGCGACAATGGGAGGTGCAAAGGCGCTGAATCTCGAAGAGGATACAGGTAGTTTTGCTGTGGGGAAGTGCTTTGATGCCATTCTTGTGGATGTGAACCGTGGCTGTAATTTGGTGTTTTCCGAGCGTGACACCCCTTCGGATGTCTTCCAAAAGGTCATTCACAATGCTGACAATCGCAATTTTGCGAAGGTCTTTGTGAAAGGCAACATGGTGTACGAAAATGTTGAGGTATAATAAGGTCATTATCATCGTCCAAGATAAAAATGTTGTTATCCTATGAAAAAGTATAATGACCGAGGTCTTGGCGGGGACAGAGCTCCACGATTTCGTCGCTCTTGCTGGATGCTCTGTGGGGTCGGCGCTCAAATCCTACCTTTAGGACGCTTCAAAACTGCGTAAAGTTTGCTTCAGACAAAAAAATGAGCCTTTATTTTGCCAAACAAATATTTTAACTAGAGAACAGGGCTGGTAGTGCTTTTGAATTTTACAGTATATGTTTTACTGTAATAATCATAGTGGTTCTCACGGCTCTAATGTTTTGCATGCTTCACCAGCCAATAGGATTCCTGTAATTTCTACCTGCAAACCTGCACTGACCTACCCATAGCATTCTGTTAGCGTTCCGTGAATATGATTGGGTAGTATTGTGCTTTCTACTCAAAACTTGACTGCCTGATTTATTAATCACCCGCGCTGAATGGCCTACGAAATCGTTCATCCTACCATACATCATACGGAAACATTACATGCGACAGGTTTCCACACACTGCAAGGTCAGAGCAGAGCGCATCGGCAACGTTACCCGTGTCAGCAAACGGTAATGGATCTCCGATCTAACGTCTCGCCTGGTAGCGCAAGAGGACCCCCACCAGCGGGTGCTGCATCAGCTGATGGTGCACGCTGTGGTGGTCGAACACGTATATCGCCACATTCGGCCCGTGTATCTCCATATCCTGAGCGCATTCGGACGCCAACGGAGACTACACCGCCCCACCCAGGTCCAATACGACGGCGTACACCTACAGACCGAGAAGCACTGCCAGCGACCACGACTAGGGCATACTCAACCCCGGGTCCAGTGTCATCCGCAGCCCAACGAGCGTCACTTCTTGGAGCAGCAAGATCACCTGGTGAATCAGCTCAAGCTCGACCTTCTCCAGCCCCTGGTACAGCTAGACAGCCGCGGACTCCACGTTCCACACGACGTCGAACATTACCCCGAGCTGCATCTCCTGTGGTCAACCTGAGCAGCAGATACCAGCATCCCCAGCGGACGCTACTTCGCATCAATATCAGCTTGTAGTTCAACCTAAGTTGCAGCTGGTGAGTTTTGACCAATCATATCTAAGTGTTGATTTTTCAGACTATCCGTCAATCACCCTCGGTATCCAATTTTCACTGGAATTGACAATAGAACCTGCAACCTAATCGTGAGAACCGCCCAAAATACTAGTACGTTATCACAGCTAAACGCCAACACCTCTAAATGTTTAAATCTGTTTAAGAAGGTAATACGATTTGAGCGAGGTTATTGCGGCTGTGAGCTTTTGAAAGAAACAATCCTTCAAAAGCTCACAACCGCAATTTCTCAGCGAGCTCACCTGCTGCGCCCGAGGGCACTATAGTTCGTCGCCGCGGCGGTAAGTGAGCTTCTGCGGCTATCTTCGCTACTCATCTACATGATACGTGTACTCTTCTGCTCGTCTACTAATCTTCCACTTATTTACTTATCTACGCTCTGCTCGGGGAAGTTCTGGGCCAATCGAGACCACCACTGGCGACGCCCACGGCGGCTGGTCCGATACGGCTCTAACGACAGATACGAGCGGACCTACCACTTCGCGAAAAAATACCGCATGATGAGGGAGAGCTCCGAAATCACCATGTCCAGGAGCCTTAGCGTCTCGATGTTATTTTAAGTTGCAGCAGCAAGGCTGCAACTTCAATCGAGCAAGGGCAAAAGGTAGACGGATGATGGCGTGCTGCCTGGCGGCGCAACGTGCTCTCATTGGAGTGCCAGTCTGCAGATCCTATCCTTCTGCCGCTCAAGACACACCTCAGTGGCCTCGACAGTGTTGAGCACCACCAGGGTGCTGTCTCCAGACGACACTGCTAGCGAGGTCTGCTGGCGTCGCCGATCTCTGCAGGATCTCGAATTGCCAGTCTCTGCACACAAGCCTCCAATCTCAGCGCTGGTCTCCGGCGGCAGGAGCACCCGGCGAGTGGCATGGAGTGACGTGTGCCGAGGACGAAGCAGGGAAAGCGCCGACGACGAGAGGCACGCGGCGTCAGACTGGAGTGGACGAAGGCATGCAACTGCGGCGGCGATTGGGCACACAGAGTGGAGAATCAAGCGCAGGAGCTGCTAGCCATGAGGGGGGGGGGGGGGGGGGGGGGTAGTCGGTAGGGCGTGTCTGAGGGACTCTAGCGCTAAATCTGACTTCGCATTTTACCTTCTGAGCTCAACTTGCCAAAAAGTATACTTTGGCTTACGAGAATCGACAATGACGCTCGACAACCTGGTGGATCAAGATGGCGACGTGGTGATGAAGAATGCCCAGCCTGGCTTCGAATACATCAAGCCTCGGAGGCTGACCGACCTAGGACAGCCAGTCTTGGTCACGTTCATGCCCGATCGTCGACAGTATGAGGAACGGATCTGGGAATGTTGTCTGGCGACAGGCGAAGCACACGATAACGTGGTCATCAGTATTAACCCTATTGCTGCCGTTGCCACTGAAACCATGCAATATGCTTGGTTTTACACTTTTTACTAGTGTGGTGTAGTAGAACACACAAATACCGCCAGATGTGGATTCCTTGCACAAACCACAACGAATCGCCGAGTTAGGTCGGCGGTTGTATGGCCTGCGCAGAGGGTGGTCCCCTCGCGGTCCGGCCCTTCCGGGACAGACGAGTGGCTCGCTTCCACTCGGTTCCGACTAACCAAGTCAGATCACTTCCGAGGCTCCGCCGAGTTTGGTTCGGCTGAGCTCGTTCACAACCCTGTGCCCTCCACCAAAGGATGGACGACGGCGCGCGAGCGCTTTTACAGGTCACCGAGCGCAGAGGCAGCTCAGCTAGAAGTGTTACGGCACCCGGGCTATCCGACGTACCGGCCCGCTGAGTATGCGGGACTTTCTTTCGCGCGTAGCGAGACTTTGTCCTACCCGGACCGACCTAATCTCTTGGCGCTACCAGTCAATACCCTACAAGCTATGCCTCTCGAGTATTGACGGCAGACATAATCCAGCCCTATGCAGGGACTTACCGGAAAAGTGTACACGTGTCTTGGACTAGGAAAATTCTGCTCTGTTATCTTCTGGGAGCCTTTTCGGCTTCCCCTATTTAATCCTATGCTTCCTATACAAATATCTAGTGAAATGTAGTCGTTTCGGATCTCTACCGACCCTTCAGCTGAGTTCGGGCGACCGTTGAGCTCAGCGGCTATCCGGATAGCATATCCGGACAGATCGCCGAGTACTTACCGTGATCCTTTGTTCTTAAGCTCTGGGTTATTAGACCGAGCCGATTCTTTACCTAAAGTAGGTCGGCGTATGGTCGAATCTGGAAATCCCTACACCACAACTGCCCCGGTTATGATACGAGCCGAGGTGGTGAGTGTCTTAATCCTTCATTTGGTTCTGCCACCGTTGGTCCATACTCGGCTGATGACGTCCCGCGGCTCTCCACCACCTTCTTCGGTACGTTTGTTGCTTCCGCTGTCACTCCCTTGGCAGCTCCTTACTCCTCGCTTGTTACTCCAGCACAACTCGCGGCACCATAATCCTTCTCCAACTCCTCGTCGAGGTGAAGGCGCGCCAGCTGAGTCGATTCTCCGACCCGTCGGTACTCGTGGGGTCAGCGACCGGCCTGAGGCTCGGCTGGTTGACCTGACAACTTCTCATGAGTCTGACGCGGAGTCGGCGGGGTCTTCTCGCGTGCGCCTTCCTGGTCCACCGAGCTTGCCGGGCGACACCACTTCGGGCGCCACCAATCAGCCAAGCTCGGCTGCTCCAGTGAGTCTTGACTCCCTCATGGTCAGAGTTAACGAGCAAGGGTATGAGCGCCGAGAAGAATTGACCTTCTTGGCGAGGCTCATGGCCTACGGATGTACTCGTTCCGTGGAGCCCTCCGATCCCGTGCAGCGGCGAGCGATTTTGTATGCTGCTTCCGCGGGGGAACTGTTGGATATCTTGAAAGGCAACTACGCCGCTCTTGATTATCCAAAGATCATCGGCGATCTCCGAGCTGACAATCAAGCTGTTCAGGAGGAGAACCGCGCACTGACTCGGCGACTGGACTCGCTTGCTCTCAGCAACGTCGACTTGTCAACTCAGCTCTCGTCGGCTCTACAGCAAGTGTCTCGATTGGTGGCTGCTGCCACGCAGTCGGCTAATCTCCTCGCGTCACTGCGAAAGGCTGTAGCTCTGAGTGAGGCAAAACTTGCTCGGGCCATCGCAGCTGAGCAGAGCAAGGTTGACGCTGCGTTGGGTCAGGCCCAGCTCCATCATCAGCAAGTCTTGGATCGAGACGCCGAGATCGACGTCCTTCTCCGATCCATTTCTGAGAGGGATGCGGCGTTCGTCACCCTTCAGGGCATTGCTTCCAAGCACTTCGAACAGCTGCAGGAGTCGGTGCGGTTGTACAGCTCCACAGGCACTCAACCTTTGCGGCACGCTCAGTCGGTGATCGCTGAGCAGCGGGCGGTGATCTTGCGACAGAAGCGGCTCATCCGTCGGAATGGCATTATTCCGATGCACGACCCTCACATGGCTGCTGCTGCTGGCGGTGGATTGCAGGTTCCTGGACTTGATCCGTCCGACCTTCTCCTTAACGCTCGGCTGTGTCGTGTCTTGGAGTCTCGCTTCCCTGAGGTTCTCAACATCCCAGCTGGTGAAACTCGGCGGTTGGAGTTGATTGTCCATCCTCGCCGAGACGCTCCAGTAGCGAGTTCCGTTTTCGGTCCTAGTGTGGCTCCCTCAGCTAGTCAAGCGTCTTCGGTGACTTCATTGGCAGACTCGGCGGAGGCTCCAGTCAGCTCAGCGGCGGCTACGAGCCAGGCTGAGCCGACTCTTGCCCAGCTTCACCGTACGCCTTTGGCGAACTTGACTTCGACTCAGCGGCTTCGGCGTTATGCCAACCCCAAGTCTCCCACAGCTGCAGGTCCTCGTCACCGTCCACCGGCGCCGCATCCGCCTCAACCGTACGCTTGTCCACTTCCCGGGGTGGATGGACACGAGGCTATCAGTGCCCTTTTGCACTCAAGTTCACCTCAAGCTACTGTATCCGATGGAGGAAGGCCTCGCTCTGGAAAGTCTCGTCGTCGGACTCGGCGGAAGAAGGTTCGTCACCTTCAGCTGAGTTCTGCTACTCAGCCCGCTGTCTCTGCTCGCTCTGAAGACGACGATGACGCTTCGAGCGAAGCTAAGTTCGAGTTTGAGTTGCCTGAGCCGCCCGCCGACACCGTTCCTGCAGTTGCTTCGACGACTTCGGCGGGTTCTTCGTCTTCTGGTCCTCCGGTGACTTCGTCAGTCGCGGCTACTCGCCCACCGCCGATATCTTCATCCGATGTCGTGGCTTCGCTGCCTGTCCCGGCTACGAGCGTTTGTGCCCCAGGCTCGACTTCGCCCATCTCCGCTGGGTTGCCCCAGTCGAGTGCACCACTCAGCGTCGTGCTAACGGTGGTTGGGCGCTCCCAGTCGTCTTCTCGGGGTCTGAGCGTATCCACTACGCTGACTGACCTAGTGACTCTGGCCGTGAGTGTCCTCAGGCCGTCTCTCCCTGCGAGCTCGGCAGTGTTGACGTCTCCGTCTGGGCGCCCCATCCGGAAATCTGCTGCGACTGCCCGCACTGTGACTGCTCAGCTGCTTGATGACCTTGACGCGTCTGACGACGAGGTGTTAGGGCCTGGCGACGGTTCTGCACTGTCTACCGGCTCGACGAATCCTACCGCTGGGTCGCTCTTGGATCCCATTTCCTTATCCGAGAACTCGGCTGGCAGTCCCTCAGGTTCCGACTCAGCGGCCGAAGATGCTCGTCGTTCTGCCCAAGCGAGAAGCCTTCATGCGGCAATCTTCGGCTCTGACGACGAGATGAGTGATGAGTCCTTGCCGCCGAGTGATCGCCACTCCTCGCGGCATTCATCAAAGAATTCTGGTGACGGGACGAGTTCTGCCTCTGCGTCGGCTTCGGGGAAGCAGCAGCGTCGCAAGCGTCGTGCCTCGTCGAGTCCTACCGGTCACCGGTCGAAGCGATCCAAGAAGCACAAGAAGCATAAGAAGCATCACAAGACGCACCGACACCACAAGCATCGGCAGCTTCCGTCGACTCCTGATCCAGCTCCGGCTCAATCCATTCCGGCTGCTCCTTCGCCAAGTAGGCTCCCGGTCGTGTCGATTCTCTCTCAGCCGAGCTCGACTGCATCACGTCCGGCTTTGGTCACGTTACCCAGCGCTCTTACACTCCCGCTGGCGACGTTGCGGACCCGAGCTTCGCAAGCGGTTTCCAAGGATTGTCGCTTGACTCTTCACATGGCTCAACTCCGCGAGGTACCATTCATGCATTTCGGCTCAGTCCGTTGTTGGAATGCGTTATTGGATACACTGAGCGGAGGGGTGCAGATGGAGCTCGTAGGAGGCAAGAGTCGTGTGCCACCTACGCCGTGTTCTCTTGACGGCATTCGAGCTTTCATGGCCGTTTTCGATCCGAGCCATCCTTGTCAGCGTCTTCGGCGGATGCTTCCTGAGCTTCCTTTCTTCTTTTCTCCGTCGATACTGGAGGAAGCTCGGCGGTGTTTGGCTTCTCAGACCCGACCTCGAACTTTGATGCAAGCTCTTGGAGATATGTGGGTGAAGCTTCGTGGCGACAGTCCCTTGGACTCGGCGGGGAGGCCCATCCAGACAGATGACCAAATGACCCGTTGTTTTGTAGCTCTCTATGAGCGTCGTCATTGGATCGTTGAGTAAAGTGTGTTGATGGGTCTCCATCCCGACGTCAACCCGGCTGCCACGCCCGCTCAGCTAGCTGAGGTGTATGAGTTGTGGCTGGTGTACAAGCGCGAGCGCAAACGTCGTAGTGACACCCTGCGATCTTTGGTTGTCGCTGTCTACGACCAGCTTTACTCGTCGGTCACTCAGAAGCTCGGCGATGAACCTGCTCCTCTTGTGGACGCGGAGGTTTATTTCGATCCGTCCGTCCCCCATTACTCTCCCGCCAACCTTTCGCGGGTTCCCTCCGGGAGAGACTGGGTTCAATGCGCTCACGATGTGGATCTAGCCGAGCCTTGGCGGGCTTGGTGGCTAACTGACCCAGCGGTCCACCCGTATAACACCTGCTTCCGCGCTCGGAACGTGGACTTCTTGGGTTTCGCTCCGCGCGGTATGGATCCTCAGGTTGTTGACGACGCGATTGAAGAAGACTTCGATCTTGCCGAACAAGCGCCTCCTGCCTATGCCCCGGGTGCTCCAACTCGGCTGAATCGTCAAGGCATCCACATCTTCACTGGGTCTTCAATCGGTGAGCTCGGCTCAGATGACGAGAGTGCGTCTGATGACGACTCGGCGGACGATGGGTTGGGTTCTCCCAATCTCCGAGGCGCGTCTCCGAGTATGTCTCTATTCGGCACCCCACTCCCCAGTGGAACGGATCCGCCTCAACCCACTTCAGCCGAGTCGGGTCCTGAGGCACCTGGTTCGGCGTCAGCTTCGTTGCCTAGCTCGGCGATGATACTTCTTGCCACGGCTGCGAATGTTGCATCTCCTTCCGCAGTTTCCCAAGGGATGACGTCTGCTACGACGCCACGCCCCCAATCGTCGAGTCCGCTGAGCTCTTCCCAGTTGTCTCCGTCGGGTTCAACTCACTTGGAGTCCGGATCGCCGACTTTTTAGTTTTCTTCTTTTGACTGGGCGTCCCGTAGGTATCGTTCAGGACTTCATTTCGTAATTATTCAGTATATGTAGTTTCGACGCAGTAGCATTCCATCTCAACTCGGCCTGTGTCGTCCGCTGAGTTGGTGTAACTTTTGGTGCAATAGCTGTTAATCCTCATCTGCAACTTGCACCATTTGCAGACGGTTTTCGCGCTTCTTCTGTCGTAGATAGTCAAACAGGAGACCCCCACATGACAAATTCGACAGTGGTTCCCAAGTAGGCTCATCGTAGCCGACCCACTTAACTTTAAACTTCCGTTGTGATCGTGACGTACTCGTGGATAATGGTAGCTCATCGTCGAGAATTGCTTCGACTTCATACTGGTTCGTACTTGTGTCTGGTTCCCAGCTGTCTTCAGGCAGTAATTCTTCGTCAAAGTCAAATCGCTGAGTCTCTTCGAGGTCGGCGATTAGCCTCGTCTTTGGTCTTCCGCCGAGCTCGGTGACTGCCTTCAGACGTGATACATGGACCACTGGGTAGAACCTATATCCACTCTTGTCGGGTAACTCCAATTCATAGGCGAATTCTTCCACCTTCTTCTTCACCCTGAATGGTCCATGCCATCGGTGGGCCAACTTCTTGGTCAGGCCCGACCTGACTCGCTCCATAAACAACCAGACTTGATCTCCTTCTTTGAACAAGGATTTGGTGGATTCATCGCCTTGTTCTGCAACTTCATCTTCGTCATCTGCTGTGTTGGGAATGGATCTTTTCTCCTTCTTGCTCAACGCTTCGTTGAGCTCCCGAGCTCGTCGTACTTTTCTCGCACTTGGGACTCAGCTGCTAATCGAAGTGCCACTTCTCACTGTCTGTTCGCTTCTCGGTGCCACTCGACTGCGTCCGCCGAGTTGACTGGGCGGACATTCTGTGAACCGGGCTAGTAATCGGTCGAGTGTCTCCAAGCAGGCGTCGAACGTCTCCCCTCCAAAACAGATATCATCGACAAACGACCTCCGCTTGAACACCGGAATCAAGGAAGACTGGTCTGGTTCTCCATTAGCAAACATGTCGCCGTCCGGTCCGTTGACCAGGTCTTGGACCGGATCGCAGTCAGCTTGTGATTGGTGGTCAGCTTCAAACTTCGTCAGCTGACTCTTCGTTGAATCACTGACTCCGCCGAGCTCGACTCGCCGAGTTCCCGACTTGGCTTCAGCAATAGCCATTCGTTCGGCAAACAACTGCCATCCTCCCTTTGGTTGAACGTATCCCCATAAAGCGTTGTCGATCAGTCGCTGGTAAATCATAGGCGCATACCTCAATCCAAACGGCATTCGTAACCATTCAAAGTGTCCAAGTGCACAGACGAACGCTGAGATCTGCCGAGCTCGGCGTGTCATCAAGACTGCCCAGAATCCACTCGCAGCATCGAGCGAGCAAAACCACAAGTAACTTTTCAATTCGGTAAGCAGGTCATCAACCAGCGGCATAGCGTATTCCATCGGCGTCGTAACCGCATTAACCCGTTTATAGTCAATGCATATCCGAATATCCACACCATTTTTCTTGAGCACTATCACCACTGGCGAAGCCCAAGGGCTGCTCGAGAACGATATCAACCCCGCTCGAAGTAGCCCTTTCAACAACTCGTAAAGCTTGCTCAAGTGGCGGAGAGGTATCCGCCGAGCTCTCTGCTTAATGGGTGAGTGCCCTTGAACGTCGATGTCGCACAATGATCCGTACGCTGGAGGCGGCAGGGCATTACCACTTGAAATCATTATCCCTTCGTGCTTTTGCAGCTCTGTCACCAATTTAGCCGCCTGTGCTGGCGTATGACTACTCGACTTGACGTTTGCAGCGCCATAGTCGAGTTCGGTAGGTTCAACTTCAGTGAGGTCGGGATGGAAGGCCAGCTCGTGAGCGTAGTCCGTCAATTCCAGATCTGTCCCACCACGCTCAAAGACGTCGGTCTTACCATCGTCAACATCATCCTCTTGCTCGTCTTTGGTCGCGGCGATAGCCAAGTAGTGTTGTCTTAGGGTTTCCGTTGGGTCTCTCGTCGAGTTGCACTCGTCATCTTCAGCTTGTCCTAAACCGTAGTCAATTCCGCCGGGGTCGAACACCGTCGCCGCTGAGTTCGTCACTCCGATCTCAGCTATAGTACCTTCCAACAGTAATACCTCTGGTAATTTATGGTTGTCGGCTGCGTCAGGGCCCGTATTCGCTGAGTTCACTGCGATGGTCGATCTGACTCCTGCGTTTTCAAACTTGGCTCCGAGGCAGATGGTATCATCGTCACGCTGTCTAGCCACTTCCGGACCGGTCGTAGTCTCCACAGTCTCCAACGCTGAGTTCGCCGTAGCTGGGTCGTCGTTCGGCTTTATTCCTTCAGGCAGTAATACCTCCCGATTATCATAGTCCTTGGTCGCGTCGGAGTGATCAACCGCTGAGTTGGTTGTGACGGCAGAACTAACTTCCGTGCATGCAAACGCGTCTTCGGTATAGCTGACATCCTGACAACATGCTGTGGCCACGTCCGAGGCACTCTCAGTGTTTAGTTCTGCTGACGCCGAGTCCACTGCCCCCGACTGGATAATGCAAGCTTCCGGTGTACCCATCGCTGAGTTCACCACGGCTGCAGAACTTGGTCTAATGACTCCAAACTTGGCTCGGTTGTCAGCAACGGGTTGGGCGTCACTTAGGGCGTGTTCCGAGCGTTCTTCAGGGTCTCCTTCCGTTATAGCTGAGTCTTCAGTCGCCGACACGTCTTCCTTAGCCCTTACTGCACTTGTTCCTTCAACCGCTGAGTTCGTTTTGACGTCAGAAATGGCGCCATCGTCTTCAAACTTGGACAGCTGATAGGAGACATCTTGGCCATCGTGTTGCACCGGCGTACGATTCGCTCGGACGTCTTCCAGCTTGAACGCTGAGTTTATAGCCGGGTCACCCCTTGTCACCCCTGAAGTCGATATGACGTCTGCGTTACCGCGACGCCTCTCGTCGTCGCCGGCTTCAGTATCAGCTTCGATCCTTCTCCAGCGCTCGGCGCATGTTTATTCTGGTTTATTTTCCACGGGAGGGGGTCGTTTTTCCACCGCCGTCGGAACTGGGTATTTTTGTCTTTCCACAGCTGGCGGCTGGTGTGACAACCAGTCCCCATACAGTCGTTGTTCTTTCTGCAGCAAATCTTTGTCCATCGCTGACTCAAATGCCAATATCTGCCAGTCACGGTATTTCGCCGAGTTCACGCGGACATACCCATCATTGGCCAGTACTCCGTGTGGTTGCCAATTGATCACATAAAAGTGAGGGCTGACTTGGGTCGTACGTTTGTAATTAGGACATGGGTAGGTCTTCCTCGGCGATTAAAAACAACCGTTGGAATCCAACCCTTCGTCCGTCGCACCCACAAGTCATGCGTCGACTCACTGGGTTGTCGCCTGGGCAATTTGAACTCAGCGGTCATACGACTTTCGATCGTTAACCCGTCTGGTGGTCCACATGGGACATTTGGTCCGAACTCGGTCTTTGTCGGCGCATTACTTGATCGGATGAGTGGGATCACCATCTCATCGGGTAGTTTGACCGACGAGTTGTACAGATCCAGACGGATCCCAGCTGGGATCATGAAGTCGGTGCCGAGAATCAAATCGACTCCGGCATGATGAGGCATTATCCATACTTCAAACTCGTATGCCACTTCCCAGCCGAGTGTCACCTTCACCACTGCTCTTGACGTTGTCACCATTCTGTCTTTACTTATTCCTTGTATGTCGATTCGCTTATCTCGGCTGGCCACTCTCTTGAGACGCAGTTTCCTTGCGAAGTATTTACTAATCGCCGAGACATTTGCTCCGGTATCCAATAATATCTTGGTCCTTCGGTCGTTCACTGCACCCAATACGAGAGCTCTCATTCTAACTCGGCGATCAAACGTCTGCGCTGACCACCATCCCAGCCGTTCTCCCGGAAGCAGCTTCATGATTCTGGTACGATGCACAGTCTGGTCTGACTGCCGAGTTACACTTGCAATCGCTCGGTGGTTATCATCCAACTCACCGAGCTCACGTTCAATTCCGTCGATTTCACACATCCAATTGCCATCCCCGCTTCTTCCCTCGGGCCGTCCTGCATCGCCTACGAAGGCAAACAAGAAGTTCGCCTCAACTGCAGGTTCAGCTGACTGTGGCAGCCCGGCATATTCCAACCCAGTCAGTGTTGGCGGGCCGCCGAGTTTAAATCACTCGGCGCGTAAAGGTTCTGCAGGTCTTCTGGCACTTGCGACTTTTCGACAGAGTTTTTCACGAACGCAGCCAGCTTCTCATATTGACGATACAGCTCGCACTGGCCGCCTTCATGGACCTGTCTGCAGAATTTGCAGCGTCGTCGACAGTAGTGAGCCGAGTGCCCCATTCTTCCACAAGCTGCACAAGGTCCACGCTGAGAGTTGTCGCGTGATCCATCTCCACGGTTCGACTGTTCTCGTTGGTTGTACGGTCGCGGAGGTCGGTTCGCTGAGTTTCCCCAGCTTCGATTCGAGCCATTCTGGTCTCCCGCCGAGTTCTCTCGGCGGCCCGGTGTATTTCCTTTATCGTTGGAAACGACGGCGTCTATGTAGTCGTCGTCTTCCGCTGAGTCGTGTCCTCCGGACTGGTCCTCATCAACCCATTCGTCTTCGGAGTTGTACAGACTCGGCGGGTTCTGATCGATGAGTTCCTCCCCGTCGGAGTCAGCGTCAACGACAGTGACTCGGCGGTCGCGGTTTTCTTCCTTGCGACTGCGCTTCTCATCTCGACGTCCATCTCGGCGTTCGTCTCGGCGGCTCTGATCCTTCCGCTTGTCATCTCGGCCTCGTGCGATCACGAGTCGGTCGCGTTGCTTCTTGCGCTTCTCGCCGAGGATCCGACGATTGATTATCTGTTCCACCTTACTGATGTCTTCCAGCTGCAAGGGGTACATCAAATCCATCACATCGTCATTACCACAATGCAGCAAGAAGTGTTCGACATGGTCAGCCGCGTCGGCTCCACCCTTCTCGTACTGGATCTTGGCTGTCCGAGCATACCCGTTGAGTCGGATCAGGAAGTCGCAGATCGGTTCGTTGACTTTACGTCTCGCCGAGTAGTAACGCGTGCGGGCGGATTGGTCGAACTGTGAGCAGTAATAATCCAGGAACGCCACGCTGAGTAGTTTCCAACGTCGCTGAGTCTTCTTCGGCAGCTGCCTGTACCAACTCTTCGCCGCGCGTCCCAAGCATAGCGAGAAAGGCTCGCACCATGCACTTTGGGGCATCCTGGTGCTCTTCATCTCGTAGATGAAACGCTTGAGCCACTGGAGCGACGCGTCAGAGCGGTAGCGCTTTCCTTCGAACTCGGCGATTTTGTCGAGCGAGGCGTGGGCTCGGACTTCTAGGTACTGCGTCGAATCCTCTTCAGCCGCGTCAAAGCTCAAGTTTCGGATGTAGTCCTTCACGGTTTCTTCACGGTTACCTCTCACGTCGAAGGCGTCGTCGTCTTCTTCATCCTCCTCGTAAGCCTCAGCCTCGTCTGCAGCGTCATACAGTTCACGGTAACGACCATCATTCCGCTGTCCACGACTAGGCGCTCGCTGAGTCGGGTTTAGCTTCATTGGAGTCAGCATGTGGGAGTCTTCGAAGTACGGAGTCCCTTGCGTAGCGCGGGACACTTCACGTCTCTTCGTCTCCGGGGTCTTCGGTAAAGGAATCTTGCTTGGGTCTTCGCCGAGTGGTTTGAACTCGGCTACTCGGCTGTACACCTTCTTCGTTCCACCAGGGGCCTTCTCCAGTCCAAACGCCACTCTCAGCTTCTTCTTCCATTGCCAGAGCTCAGCTCCGCCACGGGTCAGACTCCAGTCGGACAGGATGAGGCTGTTTAGTCGGCTGTTGCACCGATAGCTCATCGCCTTCAACAGCAACACAGTTTCTTCCACCAACTGATTGATGTTGGCTGGACGCACCGGTTGAGTTAACTCGGGGCCCAACATCGGCCACTTCGCCTGCGCCATCGCCACAGGCGCGAACATCATCATCCATTCCGATCTCGTTCTCATCTCATCTCCTCGCCGAGTCGAGCCAACCCTTTATTGGCGCTCGGCGTATCGGCGTTCCTCGTCGCTTTCGGAATAAGGGGCGGACGGTCCCCTTGAGCAACGCCATGTTCTTCTTCATCTTCTTCATCGTCCGCACCTTCGTCGAGCTCGGCGGATAAGTTACGCTCGACAGGACGTGGGGCTCCCATGCGTCCCACCTGCAGCGTCAACTCTTCCACCTCGCCAAGTAGCTCGGCGGTTGTCTTCGTTTCTCCGAGCTCAGCGGTCTCGGCCTTCTCTTCATACTCTCCTTCACTTGCATCTCCGTTCTCGCTCTCCTGGTCTTGGCCATCCTCGTCGAGCTGGACGGTTCGTCCCACCTCCATCGTCATGGCGATGAGTCGTTGATCCGCCGGGTCCGACCCCGCGAGAGGCGATCCTCCAGCCGTCGCTGGGCTTCCGTCACTCGGAGTTGCTGATCCCTTGACCATCTTCACTCTTCTCTTTCCTCTTAACTTGGTTAGCTGGCACCTATAAAAACAAGCACACACTCCTGTTCCCGGGTCGCGGCACCAGTTGTGGTGTAGTAGAACACACAAATACCGCCAGATGTGGATTCCTTACACAAACCACAACGAATCGCCGAGTTAGGTCGGCGGTTGTATGGCCTGCGCAGAGGGTGGTCCCCTCGCGGTCCGGCCCTTCCGGGACAGACGAGTGGCTCGCTTCCACTCGGTTCCGACTAACCAAGTCAGATCACTTCCGAGGCTCCGCCGAGTTTGGTTCGGCTGAGCTCGTTCACAACCCTGTGCCCTCCACCAAAGGATGGACGACGGCGCGCGAGCACTTTTACAGGTCACCGAGCGCAGAGGCTGCTCAGCTAGAAGTGTTACGGCACTCGGGCTATCCGATGTACCGGCCCGCTGAGTATGCGGGACTTTCTTTCGCGCGTAGCGAGACTTTGTCCTACCCGGACCGACCTAATCTCTTGGCGCTACCAGTCAATACCCTACAAGCTATGCCTCTCGAGTACTGACGGCAGGCATAATCCAGCCCTATGCAGGGACTTACCGGAAAAGTGTACACGTGTCTTGGACTAGGAAAATTCTGCTCTGTTATCTTCTGGGAGTCCTTTCGGCTCCCCCTATTTAATCCTATGCTTCATATACAAATATCTAGTGAAATGTAGTCGTTTCGGATCTCTACCGACCCTTCAGCTGAGTTCGGGCGACCGTTGAGCTCAGCGGCCATCCGGATAGCATATCCGGACAGATCGCCGAGTACTTACCGTGATCCTTTGTTTCTAAGCTCTGGGTGTTCAGACCGAGCCGATTCTTGACCTAAAGTAGGTTGGCGTATGGTCGAATCTGGAAATCCCTACACCACAACTAGCATTTATGGTGATTACGGAAGAAATTAAGGGCTGTCTGGAGAAGATGCTAGCCGCAGCAGCGGCCGCAGGTTTCGACCCTGCCCTGCTAAGCGAGTTATGCGGACTCGTGTACGAGTTCGATGATGTCTGGATGGTACACATTGGAGCGGACCCGCCTGCCGACTTTGAACCGTTGCAGGTGAAGCTCTGTGACGAGATCCAACCGTACCGGAGTGGAACGAGGAAGTCTCAGCCACAACAGCGAGTGTTCCTGCATGATTTTGTACTGGAATTGGAGCGAAATGGACTAGTTCGTCGTAACAACGCCAGCCATTGGGCTTGCCTGGTGCTTCCAGTAAAAGAAACTGCACAGTGAGGACTTTCGCTGCACTGTCGACTAAAGATCCACGAACAAATGGACAGTGCCACTGGCTGGAGCCACGCCGAACTTGGCTTCGGCGACTCAGAGTGTGCTGGGTGCTTACGGATTTGGGTTGTTCGACCTCTTCAAAAGGTTTTGGCAGCTACCGCTGCACCAAGAGAGTCAGGGGTTGTTCAGTTTCGTCACTGAGGATTGTGTCTTCACACCCACACGTGTACCGCAAGGTGTCTCTGACTCTGCCATGCACTTTCAGCTGCAGATGCAGCAGTGTTTCCGGAAGATGTTGTACCGGAATCTGCTTGTATGGATCGACGACTTGCTGTTAGTCTGCGCGCGAGTACCTTGCCAGCCTAAGGATCTTCTTCGAGACTGTCCGGGCTAGGCGCCTCAAACTTAACGCGAAGAAGTGCGTGCTTTTCAAGACGAAGGATGTGTGGTGTGGGAAAGTGATTGACGGCTAAGAAATCACCTTGCGACCTTGCGACTATTCTCGCAGTCATTGTCGCCGTCGTCGTCATTGTCGGATTCAAACGGGCGATTGTTGCCTTGTTCACGACCGCGGTACTTGCCACGATTCGCATGATTGTACTTCTCGCCACGGCCACCATGGTTTTTGTCTCTGTTGCTGTTACCACCTCTGCTGTTGGGGCGTCCTTGCTTCAGTTCTTGCAGCCGCGGTAGGGATGCGCTCGAGTCACGGTGTTCTTGAATGCAAAGTTGGCAAGGAAGACAGTGCCAGCCTTCACTCGACCACCTCGCAGATCTTTCTGCAGGCCATGACATTGACGAATGTTGTGACGCGGACGGTCAAAGTAGGAGCATATATCCTCACCACGAGTGTCGTTACGCTGGGCAGAAGGCCCGGTAGCCACTAGAGCACGCTCATTCTTGGTGTCGCTTGTCTCGGGTGTTCCCTTCGAGAGCGTGTATCGTTCCTAAGCTTGGATGTCGCGGACTTGCCTTCGACACTCTGCTTGAGGTTTTCATACGGGATGTACTTCCGTTGGCCCTTCCAGATGCGGAGATCGTTCTTCCAGCACTTGGGCATCGAGTGGAACAGATATATTGACTTCTGGCTCTCGGACATCACCGATTCGGTGGCATCAGACGCGGCTTTCATCGCGTTCTCCAGCTTCAGAACGAACTCAGTTTAATCTGAGCCTCCCTCGTACTTGATCTCCATCAAGTAGTGCTGGATGAAGTAGGGGTCGCCATGGAACGCTGCGCCTTCGTACGTTTCGCAGATGTACGTGTAGATGGCGTACGAAGTCGTGAGATGCTGGACCAGCCAAACGTGCGTGTTATCCATGGTCTTCATCAGGAACGCCTTGGCCTCCTGGCGACGGCGCTCGCACTGGCTCAGGGGCTGGCGCTCCTTTCGCATCTTGCGGAGGTTGATCGGGCGTACGACCGGCAGCGTCTTGGCCTTGGCGGAAGAGTCAGAGCTCTTGTCGGAGTCTTCATCGTCGGACCCGGACGGCGGCTTGAGGTCGTCGTCGCTCTCGTCGTAGCCCACAGCGTCGAAGTCGATTTGGGCGACGTCTGCCGGCTTGGACTTCGGCGGACCATGTCGCTCCCGCTCCCTTCGCTTTCCTCGTCGGAGATGCCATCGAATTCAGGCTTGGCCACGAAGCCGAGGAGGTGCTTGCCATCGAGAGATGCGCACACGCGGGTCTTCCACACGTCGAAGTTGTCGGTGCCGACAAGTCGGGGGAATTCGTCGCTTAAGGCTTGGCTTGAGCTCATAACCTATGGCAGGTATCGTAGAGAGCGTAAAAGTACTTGATGAAAAGACGAGAAAAGAAGAAGTGATATTAAAGTAGCGAGCAGCGACGGTGTCATGCCGCGCAAGAATGGCTGGTGGTGCCATAATTAGACTACCTCCTGGTATTCCTATAGTGAGCTACAGAGGTATTTGTATAGGGAGGTTTGTTGTGCTCTGTTACGTGAAGTGCTATACACTAACACTAGTCATTCCGAGTTGTCCAAGTGCCCTTTACTTGAAATGTTAAATTAAATGTAAACTTATTGGTTTATTAATTCCTTAATTGACCCCTATTCCTCAACCTATTGCTACCGGTACTCTCTTCCCCAGGAAGTTCCCCTCTCCTCATCGCACTTAGTGTGTGCCTCGATTATAAAGGGTCAGAGTACCGTAGACTACATTTACACTTCAATAAGCTTTGTAAAACCCAATCACTTTATATTAATATGTCGCATCTGGTACCATCCCCGGGCTCGACGAACGGCTCTGTTGGAAAACGCTCAGTTTTTAAAGCCGACCACAGTTGCGCGAAGCTGCTCGGACGACGACTGCAACTTCCATGCTCGCTTAGGTTTGAACTATCCGGATAGGAATAATGTTGTTCGACTAAAATAGAGACGTATGTTGATTTCCTAGCACCAACCAAACAAGTGGTGAAAACG
Organism: Phytophthora betacei; assembly: GCA_011320135.1. Classification (NCBI taxonomy): domain Eukaryota; phylum Oomycota; class Peronosporomycetes; order Peronosporales; family Peronosporaceae; genus Phytophthora; species Phytophthora betacei. The sequence goes on from JAANHX010000020.1 coordinate 599,953, forward strand.
CAGCTTTCGTGTCAAAATGAGCGATGATCACCATTGGAAACCATGCTGGAATAGAGCAACATCAAGGACTACTACACGTAGTTGCGCCAGAAAAGCTTGCATATTCCTTTGCAACACTGTAAAAACTGACAATAACTTACAGTAATTGTCATATATCCTGATAGATGTAAACGCTGAAAAGTGAATGACATGGGACGAGGAGTGTAGTCGCGGACAATCGAACTCAAAAGCGAAAATTTGTTGTGCATGACAGCACGGCGCAAGCGCTCAGCGTTGAGCAGAGCCTCAAAACGGGTCAAGTCCAAGAGCGTCGTAGAAGAAGGCAAGACGATTGAATACCAGGACGACGTCGTCATGGAGACGTACGGAGAGAGGCTGAAGCAGCCAAACTACCAAGACAAGAGCAATTTGAAGACTACAGTGCTGACACCAATGCGCAGGTGCTTTCTGAATTTTTATAGCGCCGAGAAACTGGCCGATTGGGTGTTCAATAGCGCAAAGTTCCGCCCCATGAAGCTGAAGCTGAGTTGCTGCGAACGTAGCGAAGAAGTGCGTGATGCCTTACTTCGCCAGTTCCACCGTTGGCCCGGAATGAAGATATCTGAGGCAACCGAACAATGGCAGAAACTGAGCCAAGAAGCAGAGCGACAATGTCAGGAGCACGTGCAGTTATATCTCCGGGATCTGCGTGGGAAGTTACTGGCTGGTGCTACAGCTCTGTTCTGGCTAAACTTGCTCCAACCACTAACCCATCCAGCGTCCATGCCGAGAGCGGAAGTCCGAGACGTTTTACTAGCGTTTGTAGACGAACTCAAGAGCGTCGACAGCTTCTACGAACAGTTGATGGAGAAAAATGCGCGTCTGTGGGCGGTATTGACGCTACCTTTGAAGCTCGAGCCGCTGTTTCAAGGTGTGGGTACGTTGGCGCTACGTGGCCACCAAGTCGCGGCTAATGAGGCGATGGAACTACTGACACTGTTTGCTGGGGAATACACTGCGGTAGCCGGGCGAAAGAAGCGCAAGCTTTCCGTCGGACTTTCCGTCGTGGCCAGTGTCGGTACCTTTACGCCGTTGGATTTCTCGTGTCTGAGTCAACTTCCTGAGGAGTTTCGCGAGCAGCTTTCGACGCCGCTTGCCATGATGGTCAGCGATTGGATTAGAGCTGTCGGTGAAGTGCTCGATCTGTTGAAGAAATCCCTCATTGGCAAGTGGGTGGCGTGTGAGCGAGCCCCTTTCGAAGAAGAGCTCATGATGACGACGCAAAGAGAGCTCCAAAGGGCTTTTGAGCGGCTCAGCCACGTGTTGGCGGCCGACCAACTGTATGCGATGAGAAAGGCCACAGGAAAGAGATCGAGCGTCAGTTTGAACGTCAACGTTGTACGTGAGCGAGGGCTCCTGTTCGTCACGTCAGAATAAATCGAGGCAAGCGTTAAAAATTGCAGCTCTGCGCTCAACAGTAATGCGGTTAATCAATCTTGTTAGCTTTCTGTGTGGTCATCAACTGTCATATCTTCCCGATGCAGTGGCGGGTCCCAGCTTTCAAGAAGGCACGCCAGTGCTCCCCCGCTTCGGTTCGTTTGATGCCATTCCTTAAAACTCTCGGGAGACAGCAAGTGGAGACCAAGGTGAGAAGGCGCGGGGTGAAATTATGCGCATCAAGCTCGGTGCCAACAAGAAGCTCATCAGCTCGGACTGTTTTCGTCTATTGGGTTTGGTTCCGGAGTTGCAGAACGATGCTGAAGTCATGAAGCCTGTCCTGGAAGAATTGGAGGTGATGCGGTTGAGTTGGTCCCTTGGAATGCTGTCGTCGGTGAATGCGAAAGACTTTGAAATGGAGATGCTGGATGCCCAAGAATTCGACGACGACTTCGTGCTCTTCCTGCGTAAGGAGATCTTTGGGACGGACGAGACGCACAAGGCTGGCGGTATCAAGGTGGTATCTCTATTTGGGAAGCAAAAGGCGGTGAAGCAAGAGCTCGAGCGACGTGGATGCTGGTCGGTCGACATGGACAGCAACTTGAGGACAGAGGATCAGGGAATCTACTGCGTCGCTCAGCAGGACGACTGCACTGTGTTGGTGCTGTTTGGATGGATCCAAGACGAAATGTTCTGCAAGTCCCGGCTGCGTGACACAGCGACGTACGTGCTGCGTTTCCTGACGTGCTTGAGCCCCAACATGGTGTGCTGCTTGTCGCCTGAAGACGTCAAGCTCCTTGATCGAGCCGTCGTTTCCATGAACTCCAACAACTTGGACGCCTGGAGATCCTTTTCGGTCGCGTTTCATGTCGAGCGGCAGGAGGAGCAGAGGGATGGCGTGCATTGTGAAAAACTGGGGGAATTGCTGCTACCAATGAACTCTTCGCCCCAGAAGGCTCAGCTGCTAAAGGGAAGCTATCCAGCGTATTCTGTGGTGGAGCCAGCTCCAGCGACAAAATGCAAAGAGATGAGTAGCCAAAGATTTGATAACGTCAGGGAGTTCGCCAGTTGGCTGACACATGAGTCGAAGCAACGCAATCTGCGCCTCGAGTTTGATAATCGGGGCCCCAACCACTTCCGCAATGTGTTGCTGCATGTCACTGGCCGATGGCCTGAGAGGGAGCTGAAGGAGGTTAAGGACTTGCTTGATCGTAGTCTACAAGCTTCGGTCGAACAATCCATGGAGCGAGTTCAAGCGTACATTGAGGAGCATCGTGCAACATTACTTAGCTACATGGAGACTTTGTTTGACTTGGACGTGCTATACAAGGGAGCAAAAGACGAAGCTGCTTTCGTGACTCTGAACAAATACGTGCAGGACGTTCAGTCAGACCGCGGTATCTGGAGCAAACTTGGCGCCTCGACACAAGTGACGTTAAACCTACCACTGCGTCTCAAGAACCAGATGAAAGCGATTACTTCGACGTTCCGCGATCACCTCGCTAATGGTCCTGATAAAGATGTAGCTGAGTCCCTCGCAACATTCATGCGAGAGTTCACAGTCTTCGATACGAAGATTGAGACTGACAGTGATGGGCTCTTTGGACGAACATGGAAGAGGGTGTGGTCTAGAGAGCAAGAGTCTGAGTTTCTGTCGGAAAAGTTCCGTGAATGCATGGTGGCGCCGTTGAACGAGGCTCGACAAGCTTGGTTTCAGTCTATTGAGACGGTCTTAGCTATCGCCGACGGCGTTCTACTAAAGAGATGGAGTGAGGAGACGCAGCAGTCCCTGGGTCAATCGTGCCAAACCGATGAAAAAACAATCATCTCGGAAGCTTTCACTAATCTGCTTCGTGCTTGGCGTGGGCAACACGAAGGAGGTCTTATGACTACAGTCCGTCCACGAGAGCGGCAGATTACGATTTTCTGCGACGTCGAGAAGGAGCAATGGAAGCCTGCTACTGACCAGTTGAAGATTTACAAGTTGGTTCAGAAAGACAACGGAGCGTTTAGTACCATTGAACTGGGCACGCATCGTCTAGAGCCAGGGGCGCAAATTCTCAAAGCGTTCACTCTCAAAACCCACTGTGTCGTATTGGTGACTACGTCTCCGAAAGGAACGTTGGTAGAACGCGTAGATTTCCCTCTTCAGCGTTCTTGGTGGGGAGATACAATCGGGAAAGTTTCGTTCACACGCTGCTTCGGTCGACTGGCATCGCTGTGTGACTTGAATGTTCACGAGCGCCTCGTGGCGTTCGTGGAGGAAGGTGGAAGAGTGGTGCTCTACCGATTCAACGAAACATTCTCGTCGCTGGAAATTTACAAGAGAGTTGAGTTGTCGCTACGAACGTCGTTGACGCTTCCCGTTGCTGATATCCTCCTGGTTGATGGTTCGCTGTATGCAACTGACACAAATGGATCGATCCAGTCGGTGAATCTGAAAAACCAGCAAACATCTCGAGCAGTACAAATCATGCCGTCAGGACCTTGTGAACCGAGCCGTTCGCTGTTCGCTACGGCGGATAACATGGTACTGGGTTTTGTGGGGAAGTCTGCAGGCGAAGACTTGACCGAAGACGATGGACGTGCCGAGTTATTTGCCGTGGCCAGTGAGGATTTGCGCAAAATCCGTGTCGATTATACGGGAGAAAAGGTCCTCCGTTCGAAGGGTTTGTCACTTCAAAGTTTTGGTGACTTGCTGTTCGCAGTGAACGACAAGAAGAAGAAAGTTTGTGTGTGCCGTATGGCAGTGACTGTGAGAAGCGAGTCGTTCCGAATTCAGCACTCGAAAGAACACTCGGTCAACGGTAGCAAGACGGAGGTTGATGGAGTGGACGATAACGAGGTGGATCACTGGCTTCGAGCATTCTACCACACGTACGAAAAGTTTCCAGTACGTGGCTTGATTCGAGGCGTCGATGACACCGGAGCAACGTTAAAGCTGTATTTAACGTGCAATGCTGCGATGACGGAGTCGACTAGAGAGAACTGCCGATACTTCTTCCAGGTCTTGATGCGCGACTTGCGAAAACTAAACAAACCTCTGGCTGGAATGGACTTCGCTCGAGATTTGGAGTTCGTCTCGGAGTCGAATCCTGGATTGGGCGTGGCAACACAACCTATTCGAACGTTTCTCCAGGAGCTGATCACGTTCGTTCCGATTCAAATTTGTCGAGCTGAGGCAAACTCGCTAACGGTCATGACGAATGGCAAGGCGACGCCAATGGACACCCAAGCGCAGAATCTTCAAGCTGTTGACATTGCACGTTCGATCCGGTTCGGGCTGCTGTCGCCCTTGCTCGAGTCATGGCAAGGTCGTTGTATAGTGATCACTTCGATGGGGAAACAATCGACAGGCAAAAGTTATCTGCTAAACCACTTGACGGGATCGTCCTTCGCAATCGCCGGCGCTCGATGCACTGACGGAGCGTGGATGTCGATCCGGATCCTGCCAAAGAATATTCTTCTCGTGGTGCTTGACTTTGAGGGTCTCGGGTCTTTCGAGCGAACGGAACAAGAGGACGTTTTCCTGTCGGTACTCAACGCTTCCATCTCGATGTTCACCATTTTCCGGATGGAGATGCGATTCGATAAGGAGATCGACGACTTGTTTGCTCGTTTCCAGAAGGGGGTGGCGCTGATCAAGGGTGACCCGACTCTCTTTCGAGGCAAACTGTACATGTCGGTGAAGGACGTGAACCCGAACGATCAAAAGGGGGTGCTGGACGAGTTTGTCGCCAAGTTTCAGAAATTGGTTGGTGCGAACAAGGACAATAACTTCCTGCTAGATCTGTACTCTGGTCAACTGGATATCAACTGTTCTCCACCTCTGGGCACGATTAACTATTACCAGTCACTGATGCACGCTCAGGATTTTATCGAGAGCTCCTTGTGTGGCATTGATACCGAGGGTTTCCGGAGCGGCAAGACGTTTTTAAACTGCATCCGCTTGGTGCTAGCAAAGATCGCGATTTTGGATTGGACGTCACTGGATGAAGGTGCAAAGCAGTTTCATCTGTCTGAGATCAGCTCGAAGCTACCAGGACTTCTTAGAACTGGCTGCACCATTCCTCAGGAGTACGTATCGAGGAAAGAAGACATTGCTCCGTACTTGAAAGAAAACATCGTGGTTGCTGGCACCGGCAAAGTGATCAATATGGATTTGGCGTCGATGATTGCCGAGTATCCTGCTTTGGGTGAAAAGTGGAGAAGACTTAACGAGTTTGTCGATCTTGATTCGCTCCTAGACTGGGAGATCGATCTGAGATTCGACTGCGGTTCCTCAAGTGACGATACCATTGCCCACGTTTATGGTGCGATTAAGCAGCTACTTCGCCTGTTCCTGCAGGCAAATGCCAGGATCCAGGGTGGAAAAGTATCGCAAGAAATTGTTGCCGACTTCGACGCATTCTTGGCATTCTTTGTGCGCCGTCGCAAGGCCCGAATCTTGCTTTGGGTGAAGCAAATGCTTGGAGGTCGGGTGCCTGACGAATGGAAAGCTATGGAGCAGCAAATTTTGGGGAGGTTCCAAATGCTCCTTACACGTTGTCAAAGTAAATGTGACGATTGCAGACTTGGGTGCATGAAAGCTGCTGCGCACCCAGGAACGGATCACCATGATTGTGGAGGTAACCACATCTGTGCCGGTCGCTGCGAGTACTGCGAGAATAGTGAAGGTGTCGGCAAAACCCCTTCATGCGGCAACGAATCTGGCCACGAGGGCAAATGTGAATGTCGTGATGGAGATCACACGTGCGGTCAAGAATGTTGCATGGCAAACTCGCCCAACTGCGGCAAGAAATGCTCGTTGAAAAGGAGCCACACTGATCTACACAAGTGCGACGTTCCAGTTCACACTTGTGGGGACGAATGCTCGGCTCAAAACTGCTCTGGTCGCTGTGTTTTGAACGTGGAAGACCCTCATACAGCCCACAAGTGCGTCGAAGGGCGTTGTATGCAGAAGTGCGTTATGGACGGTTGCAACGAAGTTTGTGGTACGACGGATCATTTCCACGGCGAAGTGGACGTTGCAGTGGTGTATTCAGCGGAGAATGACGAGAAAGGATCGGACACTTTTGATGCCGCCTCCGAAGCTCCAGTCGTTCACATGTGTCAAAATGGACACGAGTGTCAAGCCATGTGTGAAGAGAATGGAATCTGTCGAGTGGATGTGTTTCTCAAGCAATCGTCCAAGACGTTCTCGGGCGCTCGTGGCAATTTCCAGTTCACTTTCCAAGAGATGAATGGCTCTCGTAAAAAATGCACAAAGTTGTTACCTCCGGGCCAGAAAATGCACCACGGGGCACACACTTGCATCTGTGAGCAGGGCGAGAAAGACGATGAAGACAGGACTATCCACTACTGCGATGTCCGCTGTCCGTGCTGCAGCTACTTTTGCAAGAAGAAATACGGACATTTTGGCTCGCACACGACGGCGCACGGCAATATGCGCAACACTTACTTCTTGTCGGACGCAGAGGAAATCGACATTGAGGAGCGCAAGTACAAGGCGGGGGAGATGGGAATTGCGGAGATGTGCAACTTGTACTGCTCCAAAATGGGTCGTGAGCACGTGCACTACTTGGATTGCGAGCAAGGCAGTAAAGCGAATTGTGTATACTCTGGAAGCTCAGCTGATCAACGTCGTCACTGCACGCGAGCGTTGGAGCCGAAGCCGGAAAAAGAGACGGACGAAGTTCTTCATGAGCAGTTCTGGAAGACACTAGGGTGGGAAGATCCGTGCACGTCCAAGATGGAGCTGGAACTCTTTGGGAAGTGTGGATACAAGTGCGACGCTCCCGAGCACGACGAGAAACCTTCGTTCTGCGTTCTCCCAGCGTGGCACACACCAGCGTCCAAGCCTACTGGCTTTGATGGGTTTACGTATGTCAGCGGACACAAGTTCAAGTGCTCGCACGTTGCGAGTGGAGGTAAGATGCATCACGTTTTCGTTCTGGACTGCTCCGGTTCAATGAACGGACAACCTTGGAATGATCTCATGGCTGCGTGGAAGGAATACGTGTACAATCGTATCGCGGATGGAGCTACGTTGGACTTGGTTTCTGTAGTTACGTTTGACAACTCCGCTCAAATCGTGTACGAGGCTCGGAACATCACGACGGTGACGAATGCCAGGATCCAGTATCGCGGTGGAGGGACGAACTACGCTGTGGGCCTTCGTTCTGCTAACGAGGTTCTCTCCCGAGTGAATTTCGACATGTTCAAGCCAGCGATTGTGTTTTTCAGTGATGGACACCCTTGTGACCCGCTTCAGGGCGAAGAACTTGCCACGCACATCAGAGGTTGTTACGAAAGGAACGGGTTGCAGGCTTTTGCAGTGGGGTTTGGAAGTATTAATCTGAATATGCTGGAGCGTGTTGCAGAAAAGCTGGGTGGAACGTATCACCAGGTGCTTACAGGTAATGAGCTAAAGGCGACATTCTTCAGTATCTCGGCCTCACTGAGCACTCGAGCGGGTCTGGCACTTGCGAAACCGGACCATGAGCGGAACTGTGTCATTTGTGGCCAAGACTTGGCATCAGGGGACACTGTGAAGCTGGACGGATGTGGCCACGAGCTCCACAAGGCTTGCTTGGGTGTTCTGGTGCGTAATGCCCAGCAAGATGGAGAACGAGCTCGGTGCCCGTCTTGCCGCCGCGAAATTTCTACGTGAGATTGATATCAGTCGATTGATTATCAGTCTCACCTCTCCTTTCCTTTTCATGTTTGCGTTTTCGTATTTTTGGACAGCTTGTGAAGCTTAATGACTCATGTATGGGTTGGTTTTCTATATTTTAAAAGAAAGCCTGGTTTATAAACCGTTTTTGCCTGTTTTGTTTTCTAAACCAATAGACCTGTGTATCTCAATATTACAGTAGTACTTGCTTTACTACTATTCCTACTTCTACTACTATCACTGCTATCTGCGTGCAGCTTGTATTTGTTCTTCGCATGTCGCCTCATATTCTTTGGTCACAGCACAAACAGTCGTGGTAGTATTTGCACTTCACCCGTAGAGTCTTATGCGAGCCTTTTAGGTGCTTATAGGTGCTTATTGAAGTGTGCAGATCCCCTCGTCTCGCGAACGCGCCATTCTTGTCGAAATTGGAAATGAACTAGAAAACTGTGCCTTCCACACACGTCCAATCACCACGATAGACATCCATTTAGTAAACTAACTTGCGACGAGTACCATCGAGGGACCAAGTTGCAATGGCAAATGCACGACAAAATAATCATTTTAATAAAAAAATTAAAAAAAAAATTAAATAAAATTAAGTAATTGGTTTGGTTTAATTGCCGGAAAATTGAAAAATACCTCATACATGAGGTCAGCTAAAAAAAGCAGCCAGGACTATTTTTCGCGTTTAAATACGTATCATGGCCTTAATCCTGGATAAACCTGTAAAAAGATACCATTTTAGGTATTAATTATTCACAAGACAAACAGTGTTTTTTAGCGAGCTGTTGGAGGCCAGGATTATTTTGAAATGTCCTTGTGTGAGCGAAATTGCTAACACCCGCTGCATTTTCAACGCCAAAACGAGCATTTCATTATGAAGCCCCATTAGTGTTAATCTACCTTGAGGAAGGCTGTAGGTGGTGCAGGTCTCGTGCTCTCAGCTCGAATTTTTTTTTGGTGCTTTCGACAACTGGCAATCCGCTTAAAATATACATGTACATATCAGTTTTCATCATCCATACTCGATTTTGACAGCGTGGTGAAGCGTACACTGGATGAACGAGAAATCATGCGGCTGTGCTGTTACTTTCATGGCCGCGTTTTGTGCCTCAATAAGGTCGAAAATTTGCCCTACCCACGGCATGACAAATAATGGTTTCGAATGAGGAATCAACTATTCTCCTTCTCTGAGCACAATCTACTACCATATTATCAGTCGCTAATGCACGCCCAGAATGTTATCAATACTCCTTGTGTGGCGTAAAAAATGCGGGCTTCACGAGTGTTAAGACGTTTTTGAATTCCATCGGCTTGGTGCATTGCGCTAGAGTATGTACGCGAAAAACCGCTATTAGGGATATTAAAGCTGCAATTAATCCTGGAGCGTTGGTGGTACGATTAGTAGTAATGTGTTTTGCACATGGAATGTCCACGAATTATAGCGACTTCGAGGCCGCCAGGCCACCAAGAGCTGCCACTCCTTAGCAGTTTCTTCATAGCGATGGCCCACAATAGCACGAACGCCCATCACAATCCTTTGCGTGGCCACGTGCTTACGAATCTCGGTAGTGCTGCCGAGGTCAGCATCGCAGTAGTGTTTAAGCTGTGGCCCGTGCACCTCTTACTCGTCCCCCGTAAGCAGATGGGCGATCATGAGCTAGTGTGAGAGGGCACTGGTCACACGAAAGGGTCCTACAGTACCTAACGCACCAGCAATTTTGCACCGCGCAGGCGTCAATCGACACGTGACCACAGCACGTACGGTAGTCGCCTTCAGCAAAGTCGCAGCCCTGGCCACGCTCGACTTCATAAGCGCGACACTGTTCCGTGAGACAAACCACTTCCCGGTGAAGCGCTACCAGGTGTTCGCGGAGTACGTCAAGCTGATGCTCCGCAGCACTGTGCGGAGGCGAGAAGCATCCCCGTTGGCGACACAAACAGTGTCGAGCTGCGACGGGGCCGGCAGTCTCGTGAATAGCTCAATCTACCAAGGGAACCCACTGCCGAGTGATTGATATTCGCTTGAATCACTGGCAAGAGGTAGAACCAGTTGCGTGTATCTAGGTTAAGCCCAAGCAGCAAACACGTAGAACTTGCAAAATGTATCTGTTGACTCTCTCCACTGTGCCACTGATCCACGGAGTGTAAACGGGCACAAACTTAAGCGTTCCTTTCAAGAGGCTTGCCAGTTCAGCCATTTAGTAGCCTTGAAGTGCTTGCCGTTGTCGGAGATCCAATATTCAGGAAGCCCGAAGCGCTTGTACCAGTCAAGCACGGCCTCGACAGCAGTAGCACTAGTAGGCGAGTCTGCAGCCACGAGCTCGCTGTAGTGAGTGAGCTCGTCTTTGAGCAGTAGCACGTATTGTCTCACCGTAGGATTCACCCAAGTATAAGTAGTCCAGCTGCATGCATTCATTGCGCTTCGTTGCGGCCCCACGGCCGCATCACGATTTTGCCTCCCTTGACATGCCTGCGCAGGAGACAATTGCGCAGAAACCGAGCGACCAACGGCTTCACGCTGTTAATTGCAAACCGTTCACCCAGCGCAGCCAGTATGACATCGCTGCCGCGGTGTCCTTGGGGTCCGCAATGTGCTACGATCAAGAGCCTTTGCATAAGCTCCTTCGCCTGCCGAGGGATCCACAGCTTGCCGTCAAGCCGGACGAGTTCGTCCTTGCCGGATACACACAGAGCGTCCGAGCGAAATTGGCGCTGCTCGGCACCGACCGCCTCCATGGAGGGCCAAAGGAATTTGTCATCCTGCAGCGGATGCAGCGTCGACACAGGACGCTTACTGCGTGTTGTTACGCGCCTTACATGTGCCAGATTATCCACTGCTGATGATGTCAGTGGTAACTGGTGGTGTGCTCCAGGTAGATCCACTCGCGAGAAAACGGAGGACGCATTAACCGCGTCGTCCCCGGTGTTGCCGGCCGAACCTTGGTCCTCGACGTCCCCGCGTGGATCACTAGCCACACGCTTTACCGCCAGGCCTTCACTTGGCTTAACAGACCATGTCGGCCCCAATCGAGACACTAGATCCGCCCATACGCGGTCCTTGCCCTTAATGTGCTCGATAGTATAGCGAACCCCCACAATTTGCAGGGTCCACCGTTGCAGCTTATCGCGGAGGTGCGGTTTGATCATCTTATCAGGCGCGACGATGTGGATGAGGTTCGCGTGGTCGCAGAAGATGCGAACTCCCTTCTCGCGCCCCAGCAAATAGACGAGATAGCTGCACGCTCGCACGACTGGGTGGGCCTCTTTCTCGACAATAGACCAGTTTTCCTGAGAACCAGTAAACATGCCCCCACGACACACCAACAGTTCATGGGCTTGATCCTCGACTGGCAAATCGTCGACCCAAAGCCGCACTTGGCAAAGGACCACAGCCCAATCCGAGATCAACGCGTCACTGAACATGTAGGCGGTGGCATCTGCATCGGCGAATTACTGCTTCGACGACTTTGTCAGTAAAGTGACTACGGCCCGAAATGCTGCTACATCCAGCGGTGTCCAATCGAGGTCGACGCCCGCAAGCTGAGTTTTGCGCCGACCGCGACGTGACACTACAGCCTCCACCTTAGAATGCAGGGGCGCAACCACATGCGTGTAGTCCACCATTGAATCACGCAGCCAGTTGGCTGCACAAAGGAATTGCTGCAGCGCAGCAGCAGTAGGCGGCAGCCACACGTTTGTCAAGGCATACAGTCTGTCTGGTGAATGCTGGTTTCATCAAGGCCGTCGCGATGTTGGTTTGATCGCAGTTGCGACGTCGATCAACCCACCAGTGAGCCTCGCAGCCAAAGCCCATGTTCAACTGGACCCTACCTGGACCATCGACTCTAATGGTACGCGCCACGTGACGCACAAATCCCAGTGGTTCAGTGACATATCCGCAAGTGGTGGATCGATCACTGTGGGAGGCAACAACCAGATCCCAATAGAAGGCTTTGGACGTGTTGAACTGGAAGTCACTGACTCCAAAGGCAACTCGAAGACGCTCACCCTTCATGGGGTTCTGTACGCGCCGCTACTGCAGTTCAACCTGCTGTCAGTCCCGGCTGCCGTGAAGCAAGACTACCGCTTCAGCTTTGATCGCAAACAGTGTGCTGTACAGACAGACCAGCGCTTCAAGATCAAGGCGGCAATGGCGACCAACACTGATATGTATCAGTTTCAGGCTCAACCAGTGGTGACCGCAAAGGCACTTGTGGCCTCGGGTAAACAACGATCTTTTCTGCTTTTGCACAAACGTTTTGGCCACCCTAACGCTCGCATTCTGCACGAACTATCAAGGAGCCAAGCCATTGATGGACTCGATGACTCTGGAGCTGTAGACCGTTCAGCTCCGTACTGCATGCACGTTAGCGAAGTCACACCGCGCACCATTCTATTCTAATAGAGTTGTTGAACGTGCCACATCTTCCTTGGGAAATGTAACGGGGTACAATCCAGTGTGCCTCATGTTACATAAAGAGTGACCCGTCACTCTTGTGGACACCTGGTACACTGTACCAGGTGCTCTCGGAGCCAGTCAGTGCATGACTACTTAGCTCCACTATAGGTAACCTCTAGTTTGTATGATACCCAAGATTATCTTACTTATAAATACATCAGTCTTAATTCTACTCTTCTAAGTAGCAAACCGTTCCCTTTGAGGCCGGGAACACGTGGACTAACGTTCACTCGGGTAGTTAATACCCTTAAGCACTTCCTCTGTGCAAGGTGCTGTGTGACCCCGTCACAGGAAAAGTGCATTTAGCTATCTGTGATCCATTTCCTGTGACTAGCCTTACTGGTTGCCAATACTTTGTGATCTTTATCGATGACTTCTCCCGATTGATGTTCACCTATCCTATAAAGAACCGTAGCGAACTATACGAATGCTTTGAGAGGAAAGCCCTGAACATCTACCGACGCGGCGTCAATGTACTTCAGCATACTCACGTCATTGAAGACCACGATATTCAACGGTTTCAAGCGGATAATGCTAAAGAATACGAGAAACTTGGCCGCATAATCTTTCAGAAGTATGGTACTCACGCCCAGTTTACGAGCGCGTACACACCTCAGCAAAATGGTGTTGCTGAACGACGCATGCGAACTATCATGGAACGGGTACGAGCACTACTGTTGGACGGAAAACTCCCAAAGCAACTCTGGGAGGAATGTGCCTGTCACGTGACCATTGTGGTGTTGGAAATCCCACGTGAACTCTAGCTACAAATGTAGATAGGATGTTCCCACAACAATACGTCTACTAGGATAGTAAACGATCGTTCGGGCGGACCTGAAGACCCCAATTCTGCCCTTGCACCGGGACAAACTGGACCTTGTAAACTACTTATATAGGCCAACCAGTAAAAATAAGAACACGCTACTAGCACGAGCAAAGCTAGCAGGTGTTTTGAATCCTCGTGGTCCCAACAGCGGAAGGGTACCAGGCACGGGTAAGCCTTTTACGAGATCACCGAGTGTTCAACACTCGGCTGGAAGAATAAAAGGGATGCAATACAAGCAATCCCAGTCGTGCAAATAGGCAACAATAAGCCGTCACGTAAAACCTCCCGATAATAATCGGCCAATACACAAAGTCTCTTGGCCTTGCTGGATGAACCCTCACTACAGAGCTTTGAGTTCACCGACAGGCATAACACACTCAAACAAGCTTGACCTGACGCTTACCTTGAAGCCGGACGTCGCTCTGTGTGCTTGAGAGGAAATTCTGTTCTGTCTTTAAGCTTACCCTTTCGGGTCTATTCCTAATAAGAAGTCCTAATCAAGTATACAAATATCAAGTGAACAATGATCCGTTATGGATCTTCTTGCATGCCAAGCGTCGTCTGCACTGTCGCATGAGCATCTTTAACGGTCCGCGCCCTGTCCCAGACGGTGAACGTGTCTTCCAAAGGTCGCTGAGTCTTCCGCGAACTCATCCCAACCGCCACTGAGGGTTCGTACCGTAGATGGTCCGCTGAATGCGAATCCGGCCAGTCCATTATTAATAATAAGGACAGCCTGGATTCAGTGACATATGCCCGTATCCAATGCTCGTTGAATGTTCGGAGGTGACGCCGTCGAGTCCCTTGCACCTTGGCGTCTCCGTACATCACCTGACCGAGGGTTCGTCGCTTGAACAACTTGGGCGGTGTCACGTCTTTGTCGACGGGTGATAATCCGCAACTACGGAGAAATCACTACACCACAACTGCCCCTGTCGCAATGGAAGCCACGGTACTGGTGCCCGTTGTGACATTTCTTCATTCTTCAATTCACCATCTCGCCACCGTATGTCCAAGCGTCTGAATCGAGCCGTGTCCGACGCTTTTCAGCGTCTCAATCCTCGTAGACGTCGCGAACGTGAACAGCTGGAGGTACGTCAGCCCATCTTTCTCTTGAATCATCGGTACCTTGCTCATCACCTCGCATTACTCGACTTGTTTCTTAGGAGGGCAAGGCCGAGGGTTCGAACGCCCCTCAGTCTGCTGCACTTCCTCCGACAGCAGCGTCATCAACCGAGCCTCCGGCGCCCGCTGCCCCGGACTCTTCACTCCCTGCGGTAGCTCCTGCAGCACTCCCCGTCGTCGCTGAACCCGCGGAGATGGCTCCTGCTGCTCCTCCTGCCCCAGCTGGTGGTCCGCCACCACTCACCGAAGATTCGCTGCGCGCCATGCTGGCTGAAAATACGGAGGCATCGGTCGATCACATGATGACCTCGATAATCCCGTATTTGACTGCAATGGCTCGTCACCAAGTGCAGGTCAGCGTTGCGCCTCCTCTCCACGGCGACATACACACTCAGCGTCGCCTCGAGACTGCCGTTGGTTTCGATGATGTCCTCGCTGCGATACAAGCTGTTCCTGACGCGCTGTCGGCATTACCAGAACCAGTTGCCGACTTGGAGCGTCAGTTGCGGTTTGCTCAGTCCGAGGCTGCCGCCGCCGTACGTTCGGTGGCGCCCCACATCATGGCCCATGAGAACGCGGAGACGTTCCTCAAGGCTGCCAACGCTGAGATTGAAGCCTTACATCACAACATCAAGATTCTTCCGCGAGTCGAACGCCAAGAACGACGCCATGCTCGCAAGTGTTCAAGCCACTATGGAGCGACACGCAGAGGATTTGAGTCGTCTTCACTGTGAGGTCCAAGCTCGGGACGTCTTCATCAGCACTTTGCAAAAGAAGCTGGCTCGAGAACGCGAGGTGTACAAGTCTTCTATTGGAGCGAATACCGAGCAGACTCGGAAGCTTCACCTCCTTCTGGTAAAGCTTGCCCAAGGCAAGTACGTTGATAACGACACGCTCAAGGCCCTCGAGAACCAGCAAGACCGTAACACTCGCCTCCTTCAAGCGAATCGTACCCTCCGTGCACACGTGAGTCTGGCAGGGATGTATCCCGAGGTACTTCGTCTGGCTGTTGAAGGTACGCTCTTAATGTCGCTCCTTCCACCGTGTGTTCAGCAACTAACGTTCGTTCACAATCCTTCGTGATAGGTTTGACTGCGGGTGACCTGGACCTGGACGCGCTGGACTTGGATCAGGAGACGTTAGTCGCTTTGCGGCGCATTCAGTCTGCCACCGCGTCTTCGGACGGTCCTCAAGCCCTTCCTGCAGCTTTGGCCAAGGCCGCTCACCAAGTGGCCCATGGGAAGTCCCATAAGCGTCTTAGACCAGGTGACGAGGATTCAGACGACGAGCCGGACGACTCTGACGAAGACAAGGCTCCAATCCCAACGGACAAGGCCAGTACTTCGATGGCAGCTGCCGGTCTCGGTGATGCGCCACCTGCCGATACTTCAACGCCCAAGTCGGCTCGTCGATCGCTGTTCGGTCCGAAGGCGTGGAAGAAGGCGGCCCAGAAGAAGCGCAAGAAATCTCGTCCTCATTCTCCTGCTAAGTCGCCCCGACGTCATATGAAGACTCGGTCCCAGTCTGTACCGTCTTCTCCAAGCTCATGGACGCCACCTCCTACGTCAACGTCTTCTTCTACTCCCACCGTGGTCGACCTCAGTGGCGACCGGAGTGACGTGGACATGGGGACTGCTGTTCCAAGTAGCGTCCCTTCGGTTCAAGAAACTGCTACGGAGCCTTCGGGTAAGGATGTGAACCCTGGGGATCGCGACGATGTTCCCGGTTCTCCTGACGCGCCTTCGCCCCCGCCTCAGGGTCCACACGATGTGGCCAAGCCACCAGCTTCCACGCCTTCACCTTCTCCAGCCGACATACGTGCTGCTGAAGAAGCTCTGCGCGAGGCCGAGGAAATGCGGCTCATGTTTGGCTCAAGTGACGAAGGTGAAGAGTCGGACCAAACTGTCCCACAAGGCAAGTTTGCTTCGGCGTCTGTCGCGACGTCCAAGGCAGTTGAAGTCTCGGGAGTGGTTTCTACAGCAGGGTCTGCCCCTGTTGAAGCTGCTCCACTAGCTTCCGTGTCTTCGAAGTCGGCTCCGACTGTTCCCACGGCTGATGTACCAAGCGTGGCTTCGCCCGACGTTTCGATGGAGATTGATGACGATGGACATGCTGATGACGATCGTGGAGATGACGTGGATGACAATGAACCTTCGGTGGATGACTCTCCTGATGCTCCCAGTGGTGGCGGTGATGTTCCGCCCCCCACCGATCATTCAAGCATACTCGATGACGAAGATGTTGAAGATTCAAATAGGAACTAGAGTAATCTTGGCCCAGCTCGTCCTCCGACGCCACCTCGGCCAAATCCTTCGCCGATGATGACTTCCCCAATCATCGTTGCCGGTCCGCCTCCTTCGCCACCAGCAAGTCCCCCAGCACCAGCATCTTCTCCTCCTGTTCCAGTGTCTCCTCGTCCGCCTATTTGGACTCTCGATGCTGGACCTGGACGCATGATTACGGCCACCTACACTTCGGTGCCGCGTCGTGGTGGTGCACCGTCGGTTGAGCCGTTGCCTCACCGAGTGTTGTCTGGTGGTCGCCCTACGGTGCCGGCTTCGTCCACCTTGCCACCGTGGGTTCTTCCGTACGTGGACATGGAGTTTACTGACGCCGGCGCCAAGAAGTGTTTCGAGCGACTCTTGAGCTTAACCCTTCCCGAACCAGCTGGTGAGGTGACCGTGCGTACAACGTTGGAGGGTCTCCAAGCGTTCTTTGATTACTCGCATCCTGATCACCCGTACCAGCAACTTCGGCAGCTCTATCCTCTTCAAGCCTGTCTCTTCGACACTGTCGGCTTCAATCCAAGCGTCCCCATCTCAAAGCGTGCTCCGATTGAGACCCGTCTCAAGATGATCTGGGCGAACCTTCGGGGTGACGGCGGTAAGCAAGGTGACCTCGGGTTCGCGTTGTGGGAGCGTCTCCACTGGCTTCCGTTGGCTGGTATTGAACGAGGTCTCGCTGAAGAAGCTAAACAGGTTGGCCACGACAAGGAGCGCTTGAAGGAACTGAGAGCTCTGTTGAAGAAGCTCTTCAGTGAGCGCGACCGTCGTGCCGATCGTCTTCGTAACAAGTACCGTGAGCAGTACATGGCGTGGAGTCGTGACTCGGTTTCATCTAGTGCTTCCGGCGTGTCATTCATTCGTCCCGAACTGCTTTTGAAGCCGTCGAAGCCGTGGTACCCCATTGAAAACTTGTCATTCGCACCTCGGACATCTGACTGGCTTTCCGAAGTTCCGGCTCTCAACGCTCGTCAGCCTTGGCGTACTGGATGGATGAATGCACCGCATCAGCACCCGTACAACACCACGTATTTCCCGTGCCAGCGTAATCCGGAGCTTTTCAATCCTCGTGGTACGCGTTTCGTGAATGTGTACCGAAGCGTGGTCGTTGACCCGTCTCTTGATTCAACCGAACTTATTCCGTCCTGGCGTTCGTTGTTTGACTCGCCACCGGGTACTCCACGTCCTGCTCTGGCTGCTGCTCCTGTTGAGGCTGGTACCGAGGATTCGCAGGGTCCGGCTGCAGCTCCAGCTGCCGAGGCTCAGGTTCCTGATGAAGAGGAGAAGGAGAGTGGTGACTCGACTTCGTTGACCCTCTTGGCCACCGCGGCCAGACACTTGGAATCGATTTGAATCCTCGCTGCACGTTCTACGACGTTCTCCAGCATCTCAGCTAACTGTTGAGGTGTCCCGCGTGACTTCGTTTTCAGTGGTCGCTCCGCGGTCGGCATTCATGTTTTCTTATTCTTAATCCACTTCCACAGCGTAATCATGTTCATGTTGTTCTTCAAATGCATATACAATTTGTTGTTGCAGTAACGTTTTTCGTCTGTTACCACAGGCTGCATCGCCCTGTGGACAGTTCACACGTGATCCAGTCACGCTAGTCTTCGTCCGCCACCTGCGCCATCTGCAGCCGATTATCGCTCTTCTTGGCTCGCAAATAGTCGTACAGCAGACCTCCACATGACAAGTTGGATGCTGGTTCCCAAGTTGGGTCTTCATAACCAACCCACTTGACTTTGAACTCGCGTACAGCACGCTCCGTGCTCGTCGAAAGTGGTGTTCTGTCGTCGAGGATGGCCTCGACTTCATATTCACCGGCAACTTGATCTGGTTCTCAGCTGTCTTCAGGCAGTAGTTCCTCATCGAAGTCGAGTCTTGCTTCATTAGTCGCGTCAAGTACCAACCGAGTGTTCGGTCGACTGTTGAACTCGTTGACAGCCTTGAGTCTCGACACATGCACTACTGGGTAAAAGCGATACCCACTTCGGTCAGGCAGTTCCAGCTCGTACGCAAACGCTTCCACCTTGCGCTTGATCCGAAAAGGTCCATGCCATCGGTGAGCTAATTTCTTCGTCAAGCCCGGTTTGACGCGTTCCATGTACAACCACGCCCGGCTCCCAATCTCAAAAAGAGATCTCGGTGGGGGCTCTTGCAGGATTTTCCATCTCTTCTGAAGCTTCTAGGGTGTCCGCCGAGTGTTCGTTTCCACTTGGTTGAGGTACAGCGGCTTTTTCCAGTCGACTCAGAGCATCATTATGCTTTTTAGCTCTTCGCTCCTTTTCTACAGCCTGATAATCTTTGGCCATAGTGAGGGCGACCTCATGTTGTCGATTGATCTCACGCCGCCACGCTAGTGCGTCAGACTGCTTGCCGAGTCCTCGTTTGAGTGATGACGACATTGCCCGCAACGTCGACTGCGCATCCCAACCATGAACGAGGTAGAACGGTGTTTCCTTCCTTGTAGTGTCCTGAGAAGTATTAATAGCGAACACCAGCTTCTCTGCGATTTCATCCCAATCTTGCTGTAAAGGGTATTCCGCGTACACCCGTACGGAACCCATCACTCACTTCACCGAACGTTCCTGCTGTCCATTAGCCTGTGGCCGATAGCTCAAAGTCGCCCGTGATCTTGACTACATCATCTCTGCGAACGCTTGGAACACCTCGCCCATGAAGCGTGGGTCACGGTCGTGCCTTATCAGTGATGGGGCTCCGAACCGTCGGTACACACATTCCTCGAACACTTGGGCAACACTCAGCGCAGTCGTATCCGACATAGCCTTGGCAATAACGAATCCCGTGAACGAGCACTGAAATAGGAGCAACGCCGTGTTGCCCCTGCGAGATTTCGGTAGTGGGATCACAAAATCCATCGAGACGATCTGGAAAGGTCGTTCGGCTAGTACGTTGCCAGGTGAGTATCCACGAAGCTGCGGACGGCTTTTACTCGAGCTGCAATCTGGACATGACTTCACATGCTTCTCCACGTCAGCGTACAAGCCGATCCTATAGTAATCGGACTTAACGCGATGGAACGTTCTCACCACACCTTGATGTCCTCCTTCCAGCGAGTCGTGACAGTTCTGCAAGACCTCTTGAATCATCGTTGTTGGTACCACAAGCCGCAGCTTGGTCTCCTCTTGCCAACCGTGGTCGTACCGACGATTCAATCCAAGATAGTGAAGCACGCCGTCTTCTGATAACACGAACCGGTCAGCATACTTCCAGGCATCTCGAGCTTCTTTGTAGCTCAGCTCTTCTGCTTGGCCCTGAAGCACCTTCTTGATGTTAAACCACTTCTGCTCCTCGTCTTGTGCTACCAGTATCCGTCTGCGTCGTTCCCGCTGTATCGCTACCGGGTCAACATCCTCCGCATCGGGAAATGCCGCTGGTACAGTCTTGTGAGGATGGTCTGGCAAATCTTCGCCGAATGAATCTTCGGTGGACGTCTCTCGTCGTTCTTCATGCTGTTCTTGAGCTTTTGAGACCTCCTCCGAGTGTTCATCCGCAAACCTGACGCGTTTCTTGGCTTTCGTCTGTCGCCGAGTCATCACTGCTATATTACCATAATCGCACTTTGGTGAGCTGTAATCAACCACGAAAGTTTCGAAAGTTTTCCACTTTGAAGACTCGCTGCCTGACAGTACATGCACTTGACGCTCTGCTCCTCGTGACGAAACATCTACCGAGTCTTCATCCGGTTCGTAGATCATTTCCTGGATGCGATTAAGCGATGCCAATTCCGACTTGCGAGTCTCAGCCAAGATTACCCGACTGACCTTCGATTCCAGCGCTTCAGTGGCTAACGAATCCGCGGCAGCGTTGTATTCTCGTACAACGTGAAGATATTTAACTGATCGAAGCTTGGCCGTGAGTTCCTTGTGAGTATTCAGCAGCGCTAGCAAAGTTTCCTTCCTGCATGCGATCACCCCTAGTGATTGTTGAATCGCGAGCCTTGAGTCACCAACGATGACTAAATCCTCGGCACCGTGCGCAATAGCAGCCTTGACACCGTTTATCATACCTGTATACTCTGCCTCATTCACCGTGGTAGCCGAGAGGTAAGCGTTTGCAGCAATCACTACCTTCCACTCAGGAAGGCTCCACAGCACCCATGAACAACTCCCGTAGCCACCGTACTTCTCTGTCTTCGCTGATCCGTCAAAAGACATGACGAATCCGCTGTAATTACGGGAAAGCTTGGCGTACAGCAACGCGGGGTCCATTCGAATAGTCGGGGAACCCTTGTTTGGAGGTGCCACCGGCGCAAGCGAGTCTTCCAGGTCGACGAAGCTCGTGATGCTTGACTGGAGGAGCTGTGCGAAGGCGACATCCTTCTCCTTCACGCGCTGCACCTTCAGGTGCCACTGCGATAGCAGCACTGCGAACTGGACCGCGCGTCCGAAGAGAGACCTTGACTTATGCACCCACTCTAATGTCGAGAATCGTGTATAGACATGTAGCGTCTTTCCTGCCAGCTGTACGTAACAGATCTTCAACAGCAGAAGTAACGTTAAAACTTCCTTCTCAGCAGGATGGTAGTTCATCTCGGCCTCCTTGAGCACCCGAACGAGGAACCGTACGGGGTGTAACTTGCCTTCATGCTCTTGCATTAGCGTAGTGCTCAACGCCCATTCATTCGCAAAGAGCATGACGTGAACTGCTTCAGACCGATCGAAGTGCCTGAGGATGGGTGAATGTGAAACACTCGTCTTCAACTTTTCGAAGGAACGACGTGCCACAGAAAGGCCACCTTCAACGGCAAAGTCCTCATCCTTGAGCTGGTACAGCGCCGCACCGTAGACCGCGAAGTCTTGAATGAAGCGGCTGTAGTAATTAACCGCTCCAAGAAACGACTGCATGCCCTTCTTACTCGTTGGAAACGAAAGCTCGGTGATAGCCGCAAGCTTCTTGGGGTCAGCCCTGATACCTTCTGGCGAAATGTTATGCGACAGAAAGTCCACCTTGGTTTGGCAGAAGATGCTCTTGGTGAAGCTAATGCTGATCCGACACTGTGCAAATCTTGCCAGCAATCGGTCCAGCGTCGCCAGGCAGCTGTCGAAATCCTCGCCACCGAAGCAAATGTCATCCACAAACGACCGTCGACCAAATACAGGTACCAGCGATGATTCGTCTGGTTCCCCGTTCGTAAACATGTCAGCGACGGGGCTGTTGACGAGTTGTAGTACAGGGTCGGTCTCTACCGGTGCTTCGCGGTCTGCCGCGAACTTCGTTTGAAACGAACCCTCGGCGCTTGGCCCACGACGTTCCTTGGCCTGCTCTTCAGCTAAACGCATCCTCTCCGAGTATTCAAACCAACCTCCTTTAGGTTGAACGAACCCCCAGAGTGCGTTGTCAATCATACGCTGGTAGATCATCGGCGCGTTCTTTAACCCGAAGGGCATGCGTAACCACTCGAAATGTCCGAGTGCGCAGACGAACGCCGACACTTTACGCGCTCGCAAGGTCATCATGACCGCCCAGAAGCCGCTTGCTGCATCCAGCGAGCAGAACCATAGGTAGCGCTCGAGATCTGTTAACAGGTCGTCGACTAGCGGCATTGCATACTCCATGATCGCGGTGATAGCATTCACCATCTTGTAATCAATGCAGAGCCGGATGTCCAGCCCGTTCTTTTTCATCACAATCACGATCGGCGATGCCCATGGACTGTCTGAAAAGACGATCAGTCCTGCACGCAATAAAGCGCGCAGCAGCTCGTACAGCTTGCCGAGAAATCGTAGCGGTACGCGCCGGGCACGCTGTTTAATTGGGGCGTGCCCCTGTGTGTCGATATCGCATACCGCACCGTAGGCTGGCGGCGGCAGTGCGTTACCACTAGCAATCAGGATGTGCTCGTGGTTCTTTAGCGTCGCGACCAGACGTTCTCGGCGTTCAGTCGACAGCTCAGGATCAGCAACATTAGGCGCAGTGTAGTCAATTGTCGTGTTGATCTCTTCGGTCAGATCCAGCAGGAATGCCAGCTCCTTCGCGTAGTCGTCCAAGCCAATGTTGTTAGCTGGGTGTTCGTAGAAATCCTTTCTCGTATCCTCCGTTGCTTCATTTCCCTCGGTTGTTAACACTCGAGCAACCGAGATGTATGTTCCGTCCAACGTCGCTACGGATTCTTCCCTTGACTCAACATTGGCATCCGCTTTGATTTCAACAGTCGGTACTTGGTCCATCTCCTTCCCATCCTGGTTTCCCATCTCTGGGCCATCTGCCGAGTCGTCGTTCGCAATATTGAATGCGTGGGCCGCCGACATATTGAGTTGTTGACTTTTGTTCCGCTCCTCGTTCTGCCGCTGTCTTGACATTTCGGAATTCGCACCAATCTTGCAATGAATACTCGGTGCCGTACTCAACACCTTCTGCGCGATGCCTGCATCCTCTGGATCAACCACCGATGTCTCGTTCGCAGATTTGGTGACACACAAGGCCGGGACAGCTTCGTCAAAACGGGTGACTCCGTTCAATCCAGTGCCGTTGCTTGTCGCTTCCGTGGTCACCCCTGACTGGACACTAACACTCGTTGGCGTATGTACCACGTTTACCGGCCTCAGTAGTTCGTGTGTACGCACTACCGAGGCTTCGTTCGCGTTATTGCCTCCGCCATGGGTTGTCGTGTACGTGTCCAAAGGTTCTGCGGAAGGCTGACCGTCGGCCGAATCCCCGCCTGTCACCCCAGACGCCAGACAGGCTTCCACTCGTTCAGGTTCTTCCAGGATCAGTGCCCAGCGCTCTGCACATGTCAGACGATCACTAGAATCCACTAGCGAGTCTTCTAGAGGTCGTGCTAGCACCCCACCGGGTTCTGGGTAGTCTGGTCGATCAACTGCCGAAGGCTGCGCTGCAAGCCATTGTTCGTAGATTTCGCATTCACGCTGAAAGAGCTCGCGGTCTCTACAACCTTCGTAGGCCAACACTTGCTAGTCTTGGTACTTCTTGGACTCCAGACGCACATAGCCGTCACCTCGTGGCAAATACCCATCTGGGATCCACATCGCGATCGAGTCGTGTGCGGTAGGTACACAGTTCGATCAGACACGTTGGTCAATCGAATGCTCTGAGGCCGTCCACGTCGAAACCTCGTCACTGACGGGATTAACTTGTTCGTTCGACGAACCCACAGTACGTGATCTTCCAGCCCGACTTGACGCTTCGCCAGTCGATATTCTCGCCACTCGTGCGCTTGAATGTCCAAACGCTCGGGTGGCCCGGCGTTAACATGGGAGCCGTATTCTTCGCTGTCGATCATGTTCTTGGTCTTGATCAGTGGGATTTAAGCTTCATGCGGTAATTGCGCCGCGCCGTGAAACAGGTCCAACCGGATCCCAGCTGGGATCATAAAGTTGGTCCCGAGTACCACGTCGACGCCTGCACTATGCACCATTACCCACATCTCGAATTCGTACACCATCTCCCATCCGAGCGTAATCTTGACGCACGCTCGTCGCGTCGTAGACACCTTGCCTTCGTTGATTCCTTGAATGTCAATGCGGCGTCCGTGATCGGGTACATCTCGGAGTCGCAACTTCTTGGCAAAGGCGTCAGTGATCACACTAACGTTCGCTCCTGTGTCGAGGAGGATCCTCGTTCGCTGGTCGTTCACAGCGCCTTGCACCAGAGCTCTCATTCTGATCCGTCGGTCGAATTTCTTGGCCGACCACCACCCCTGTCTCTCGCCAGGGTTCAACTTCATCATCTTGGAGTGACCCTTGGGCTCGTCTCGCGCTGCACTCGAAACCAAGCCGAACGAACCCTCGCTGGTGCCCTCATTAGCATCAGCACACTCCACTCTCTCTCCAACACCTCCACCGAGGATTCTACTCCTCTCCTTTTCATTTCCCGTCGCGTTCACACTTGTTACATATTTATCAGGCCATTCACTCTGCCCCATGAAAGCAAAGATACACTCTGCTTCCATTGAAGGCTCGGTTAACTGTGGCAGCCCGATAGGGACCAACCCAGTTGTAGTTGGCGGGCTGCCTAGTTTAAATGACGTTCTTGAACGACGGCCTTGAGCTCTGGCGGGAGTTCCTCCTTCGTGCCTTTAGTGCGCACGAATTTGGCAAGGTCTTGGAAGTTGCGGAAAAGTTCGCATTGTCCTGCATCATGGAGTTGTTTGCAGAACTTGCATCGCTTGTTACAGTAGTGGGCGGAGTGACTCATGCCACCGCTCACCGCGCATGGTCCGTACTGTGGGCGTCGGTTGTCGCGGTTGAAGTCACGTCGACCGCGTTGGTCCTGATTGAACCCACGGTCACCACCTCGGCGATCTTGATTGAAGCCATTATCGCGATCAGGCATGTTTCTACGTGGTTGACGGTTGTCCGAACGTGCGTAGATGCCTTCAGCAGCTGCACGGCGCTCATTTTCGTTAGCAGCGGCGAGGTATCGGTCGTTTTCATCCAATGAGAAATCACCATCCGTATTATCGGGCTGAAAGTCGTTGTACTCATCTTGGATCTTCGTTTGAATACTCGTTGCCCCCTTGAGCAGCTTCACGACCTTCTAATTCAGCTAGTAGGTCGTCCACCGTAGCTTCAATGAGTGTCACTCTTGGTTTGTTGCGGTTGTCATCGCGGCGACGGTCATCACGCCGGTTGTTGCGGGCGTATCCATCGTCGCGTCGCGTATCACGACTCTTGGAGTATCGGTACTCACTGTCACGCTTGGCCATTTTCTCCTTGCCCTTGAGAACATCTTCGATGGTCTCTTCGAGCTCGTGAATGTCGGCGACTCGAGCGTGGTAGAGACTCTCCGCCAGCTTGTCATCATCGCATGTTGCCAGGAACTGCTGTACGTGTTCTTTCGCGTCGCGACCACTCTTCTCGAAGTGTAAACGGGCGGTCCGAGCGTAGCCATTCAGCCTGTTTATGTAGTCGCACAGATGTTCATTACGATCCCGCTTGGCGGAGTAGTAACGCGACAGTGCCGTCTGCGTGAACTGCGAGCAGTAGTAGCGGATGAACGCATCGCTCAGCAGCTTCCACTTGCGCTTCGTCTTCTTCGGAAGTTGACGGAACCAATTAATGGCTCCGTCCGGAGACTTAGCTCAAATGGAATGCACCATTTATCGGCATCTGTGTGGGTTCCAGTCATTTCATAGACGAACCCACGGAGCCACTGCATGCAGTTCTCGCACTTGTTGCGAGAGCCTGAGAACGGCGTGATGCGATCCAGCGGTCGGTGCGAAGCCATTTCAATCCTCGGTGTCGGGTCCACGTCGTTCAGCGTCGCCAGCTCATTCATCTGACGCATCAACTCGAGTTGAGGATCTTCCTCGTCGAATGTACGCACCAAAATGTCATCGTCACTGGACGAACCATCGCTGTCGACTTGACGACGTCCGGCACCACCTTTGGGAGCTCGCGCACCGCCTCGGCGACCGAACGAACCCTCGTTGCCAGCGTAAACACGTTGCATACGACTCTCCGAACGTGGC
Source organism: Phytophthora betacei (assembly GCA_011320135.1). Classification (NCBI taxonomy): domain Eukaryota; phylum Oomycota; class Peronosporomycetes; order Peronosporales; family Peronosporaceae; genus Phytophthora; species Phytophthora betacei. Next base: position 626,197 of record JAANHX010000020.1, read on the forward strand.
GTAATCATGTGCGAGTCTTGAAAGTACGGTGAAGCTTCGGTAGTGCCAAAGGCACCACGCTCATCTCCACGCTTGGTCGGAGGAGTACGAACGAGTCGTTGGGGTGTCGGCGGCAGTGGAATCGTGGACGGATCTTCATCTTGAATCATCGGTCGACTCACAGGCTGCTTTCCGGCGTTGATGCCAACAGCGCCAAACGCCTTCCGAAGCTTCTTCTTCCATTTCTGGAGAGCAGCTCCGGCTTCTTGTGGACTCCAATCTTGGAGCGACATCGTCGATGGGTACGTCTCGTTCTCGAACCCCAGCGACAACAGTAGCGAAACTGAATCCTCGGCGACTTGGCTAGTCGAAACCGAGTTGACTGGGTATTGAAGTTCCAGCGCAAGCGCAGGCCAGTCGGCTTTTTTCTTGGGGATGGGCTTGAACAGCTGCATCCACTCATCATTCTGCATCAGCGCTTGTACGCGGTCAAACCGCGCTTGGCGGCTGGTGTATCACCGTTGATAGGTGGGCGAGGTGCCTTCAGCAGGACTGAATGCTTTGCACTCGCCACCGAGGGTTTATTACCCTCGGTCCCATCGTCATAATCATCGTAGGCCGGTTCCGGTCCCGCAACATCATCGAGCTCGTTGGCGAGGTTCCTCGAAAGGGACCTGGTCGCCCCGCTCAGCCCCGATGATAGCGTGACCGGCTCCGGTGTCGCTGCGTCTGGCTCTGGAGCCGGCGTCTTGTCTTCGTAATCTTCATAATCATCGGCGTCAGGACCGCTATCTGCCTCGTCGCCAAAGCTCACCGAAAGCTCGGTGGCGGCTGCAAAGCGCGCAGCCGGGCTTGAACTCTCGTTGCGAGCCCCGCCAGACTTGGCAGGCGTAACTGGTACCGTCGGTTGTCCTTTCGCCATGTTTCTTGTTTTCTTTTTCTTCTTGTTCTTCTTCTCTTGGTAGCTCGTAAACTGGAAGACCATACAAACAGTTCACAATGGTCACAATCTGTTCTCGGGTCGCGGCACCAGTTGTAGTGTTGGAATTCCCACGTGAACTCTAGCTATAAATGTAGTTAGGATGTTCCCACAACAATACGTCTACTAGGATAGTAAACGATCGTTCGGGCGGACCTGAAGACCCCAATTCTGCCCTTGCACCGGGACAAACTGGACCTTGTAAACTACTTATATAGGCCAACCAGTAAAAATAAGAACACGCCACTAGCACGAGCAAAGCTAGCAGGTGTTTTGAATCCTCGTGGTCCCAACAGCGGAAGAGTACCAGGCACGGGTAAGCCTTTTACGAGATCACCGAGTGTTCAACACTCGGCTGGAAGAATAAAAGGGATGCAATACAAGCAATCCCAGTCGTGCAAATAGGCAACAATAAGCCGTCACGTAAAACCTCCCGATAATAATCGGCCAATACACAAAGTCTCTTGGCCTTGCCGGATGAACCCTCACTACAGAGCTTTGAGTTCACCGACAGGCATAACACACTCAAACAAGCTTGACCTGACGCTTACCTTGAAGCCGGACGTCGCTCTGTGTGCTTGAGAGGAAATTCTGTTCTGTATTTAAGCTTACCCTTTCGGGTCTATTCCTAATAAGAAGTCCTAATCAAGTATACAAATATCAAGTGAACAATGATCCGTTATGGATCTTCTTGCATGCCAAGCGTCGTCTGCACCGTCGCATGAGCATCTTTAACGGTCCGCGCCCTGTCCCAGACGGTGAACGTGTCTTCCAAGGGTCGCTGAGTCTTCCGCGAACTCATCCCAACCGCCACCGAGGGTTCGTACCGTAGATGGTCAGTTCTTGGTCGCTGAATGCGAATCTGGCCAGTCCATTATTAATAATAAGGACAGCCTGGATTCAGTGACATATGCACCGTATCCAATATCCGTTGAGAGTTCGGTAGTGACGCCGTCGAGTCCCTTGCACCTTGGCGTCACCGTACATCACATGACCGAGGGTTCGTTGCTTGAACAACTTGGGCGGTGTCGCGTCTTTGTCGACGGGCGATAATCCGCAACTACGGAGAATTCACTACACCACAGATACCTTGGACCTGATCTCGCGGGAGCGGCCACTGCCGCGTCACACAATACTTCGAGCCGGGCACGAGATCGATCTCGTGGCGAATTCCTCGGTCAGCTGGCAACTCAGCTGGGATCTTATCCGGAAAGATATCTTCATATTCGCGGGCGGGCTCGTAGACTGGATTGCCGGATTCGCGTAGTGCTTCCCAAGATTGCGCTGCGAAGCGCTCCTCGCGGGCCGACTTCGGTTCAGCGCTCTTTGGGCGCGAGGGAGCGTCGTCGTCACGGACTGCATTCACTTCGAGCGACGCCGAACCGGCGTCGGTGATCAGGCAGACCTGTTCGATTTCACCGTCCTTGAGGCCGCGAAGGAAGTTCTTCCAGGAGAGACCTGGAAGTTGAGTGATCGACCCCGCCTCTCGAGGTGGGTTTGCAAGCTCGAGTGTTCGTCAGCGACCGTAGGTACCTTCCACATACTCAAGCACGCAGACCGACTCCGTCGGTGAGCTGTCACTTGGTACGGGCTCTCGGCGAGGTTTCAGCTGACGCCGCTTCGACTTCCTCTTTCGCCGCCTCGAGTGCGAGCTCGAGGATGATGAGTCGCTCTCGCTGGACGAGATGTCACCCCCCTCTAGCGGGAGCCCCTGCTCAACCGCGGTAGTGTTCAGCGGGAGCGCCAACTGCTCGACCACCGGCTCAATTGACGGGAGCCCCTGCTCGACCGTCATCTCGTTCGTCTGCGGGAGCCCCTGCTCGACCGCCAGTTGGTCTTCATCCCCGCGTCGCCGCGGGGATTCGTCAGTTAACAACACAGCGCAAGCCGTGCAGAGAGGGCCATCGCTCACTCTGTGCACAACGTGCGTCGTGGATGACCGGTCCACGACGGTGACGTGAGGCCAATCCTTCTGGGCGACCAAGAGGTGCGTTAACACCTCGCTCACATCATAATCACTGCGACGCTTGACCGACCGGGCGTAACCAGTCAATCTCTGGTGGATAGCGCGTCAACCACGGCATACCCAGGATGCAGTCAAACGCGTAATTCATCTCAATGATGAGGAAGTCGTCGTTGCTTCGGAAACCGTCGAACGTGTACGGAAGTGTAATCTCGCGCCGCGCGACGCGGCGTGATGTCCCATCGGCCAACTTGACAGCGACCTCTCCTCTACCTTTGCGGACGGTGATGTCCGACGGGTGTACCGACAAGCACGACGCGCGGAAGAAGTTGTTGGTCGCTCCTGAATCAAGGAGCGCTCGCAGTGGTCGCCGGACACCGGCGACATGAAGACTGACAATGATCAATCTTGAGTCGCTCGGCGTGGTGGTGGCATGAAAGTGTGCACGCAGCACAGGAGGGCTAGGAGGTTGGGTTGCCACTGGGGGACCTGGACCTCCATTCCAGCCAGTAGGGAGCCCTGCACCTACTGACCCTGACCGTTTTTTTTTATGGTCAGAACTCTCGGGCTCGGCATTGACATCCGCAAGCACTGGAGCTAGCGCGCGGCACTCCGCCGCGCGATGACCGACCTTCTGGCAGTGGAAGCAGGTGAGAGAACGACTGTTCCGAGCACCGCTCGGACGCGCTATGTGGTGTAGTGATTTCTCCGTAGTTGCGGATTATCACCCGTCGACAAAGACGTGACACCGCCCAAGATGTTCAAGCGACGAACCCTCGGTCATGTGATGTACGGAGACACCAAGGTACAAGGGACTCGACGGCGTCACTTCCAAACTTTCAACGAGTATTGGATACGGCCCATATGTCACTGAATCCAGGCTGTCCTTTTTATTAATAATGGACTGGCCGGATTCGCATTCAGCGGACCATCTACGGTACGAACCCTCAGTGGCGGTTGGGATGAGTTCGCGGAAGACTCAGCGACCCTTGGAAGACACGTTCACCGTCTGGGACAAGGCGCGGGCCGTTAAATATACTCATGCGACGGTGCAGACGACGCTTGGCATGCAAGAAGATCCATAACGGATCATTGTTCACTTGATATTTGTATACTTGATTAGGACTTCTTATTAGGAATAGACCCGAAAGGGTAAGCTTAAATACAGAACAGAATTTCCTCTCAAGCACACAGAGCGACGTCCGGCTTCAAGGTAAGCGTCAGGTCAAGCTTGTTTGAGTGTGTTATGCCTGTCGGTGAACTCAAAGCTCTGTAGTGAGGGTTCATCCGGCAAGGCCAAGAGACTTTGTGTATTGGCCGATTATTATCGGGAGGTTTTACGTGACGGCTTATTGTTGCCTATTTGCACGACTGGGATTGCTTGTATTGCATCCCTTTTATTCTTCCAGCCGAGTGTTGAACACTCGGTGATCTCGTAAAAGGCTTACCCGTGCCTGGTACTCTTCCGCTGTTGGGACCACGAGGATTCAAAACACCTGCTAGCTTTGCTCGTGCTAGTGGCGTGTTCTTATTTTTACTGGTTGGCCTATATAAGTAGTTTACAAGGTCCAGTTTGTCCCGGTGCAAGGGCAGAATTGGGGTCTTCAGGTCCGCCCGAACGATCGTTTACTATCCTAGTAGACGTATTGTTGTGGGAACATCCTAACTACATTTATAGCTAGAGTTCACGTGGGAATTCCAACACTACAACTGGTGCCGCGACCCGAGAACAGATTGTGACCATTGTGAACTGTTTGTATGGTCTTCCAGTTTACGAGCTACCAAGAGAAGAAGAACAAGAAGAAAAAGAAAACAAGAAACATGGCGAAAGGACAACCGACGGTACCCGTTACGCCTGCCAAGTCTGGCGGGGCTCGCAACGAGAGTTCAAGCCCGGCTGCGCGCTTTGCAGCCGCCACCGAGCTTTCGGTGAGCTTTGACGACGAGGCAGATAGCGGTCCTGACGCCGATGATTATGAAGATTACGAAGACAAGACGCCGGCTCCAGAGCCAGGCGCAGCGAAGCCGGAGACGGCCACGCTATCATCGGGGCTGAGTGGGGCGACCAGGTCCCTTTCAAGGAACCTCGCCAACGAGCTCGATGATGTTGCGGGACCGGAACCGGCCTACGATGATTATGACGATGGGACCGAGGGTAATAAACCCTCGGTGGCGAGTGCAAAGCATTCAGTCCTGCTGAAGGCACCTCGCCCACCTATCAACGGTGATACACCAGCCGCCAAGCGCGGTTTGACCGCGTACAAGCGCTGATGCAGAATGATGAGTGGATGCAGCTGTTCAAGCCCATCCCCAAGAAAAAAGCCGACTGGCCTGCGCTTGCGCTGGAACTTCAATACCCAGTCAACTCGGTTTCGACTAGCCAAGTCGCCGAGGATTCAGTTTCGCTACTGTTGTCGCTGGGGTTCGAGAACGAGACGTACCCATCGACGATGTCGCTCCAAGATTGGAGTCCACAAGAAGCCGGAGCTGCTCTCCAGAAATGGAAGAAGAAGCTTCGGAAGGCGTTTGGCGCTGTTGGCATCAACGCCGGAAAGCAGCCTGTGAGTCGACCGATGATTCAAGATGAAGATCCGTCCACGATTCCACTGCCGCCGACACCCCAACGACTCGTTCGTACTCCTCCGACCAAGCGTGGAGATGAGCGTGGTGCCTTTGGCACTACCGAAGCTTCACCGTACTTTCAAGACTCGCACATGATTACGCCACGTTCGGAGAGTCGTATGCAACGTGTTTACGCTGGCAACGAGGGTTCGTTCGGTCGCCGAGGCGGTGCGCGAGCTCCCAAAGGTGGTGCCGGACGTCGTCAAGTCGACAGCGATGGTTCGTCCAGTGACGATGACATTTTGGTGCGTACATTCGACGAGGAAGATCCTCAACTCGAGTTGATGCGTCAGATGAATGAGCTGGCGACGCTGAACGACGTGGACCCGACACCGAGGATTGAAATGGCTTCGCACCGACCGCTGGATCGCATCACGCCGTTCTCAGGCTCTCGCAACAAGTGCGAGAACTGCATGCAGTGGCTCCGTGGGTTCGTCTATGAAATGACTGGAACCCACACAGATGCCGATAAATGGTGCATTCCATTTGAGCTAAGTCTCCGGACGGAGCCATTAATTGGTTCCGTCAACTTCCGAAGAAGACGAAGCGCAAGTGGAAGCTGCTGAGCGATGCGTTCATCCGCTACTACTGCTCGCAGTTCACGCAGACGGCACTGTCGCGTTACTACTCCGCCAAGCGGGATCGTAATGAACATCTGTGCGACTACATAAACAGGCTGAATGGCTACGCTCGGACCGCCCGTTTACACTTCGAGAAGAGTGGTCGCGACGCGAAAGAACACGTACAGCAGTTCCTGGCAACATGCGATGATGACAAGCTGGCGGAGAGTCTCTACCACGCTCGAGTCGCCGACACTCACGAGCTCGAAGAGACCATCGAAGATGTTCTCAAGGGCAAGGAGAGAATGGCCAAGCGTGACAGTGAGTACCGATACTCCAAGAGTCGTGATACGCGACGCGACGATGGATACGCCCGCAACAACCGGCGTGATGACCGTCGCCGCGATGACAACCGCAACAAACCAAGAGTGACACTCATTGAAGCTACGGTGGACGACCTACTAGCTGAATTAGAAGGTCGTGAAGCTGCTCAAGGGGGCAACGAGTATTCAAACGAAGATCCAAGATGAGTACAACGACTTTCAGCCCGATAATACGGATGGTGATTTCTCATTGGATGAAAACGACCGATACCTCGCCGCTGCTAACGAAAATGAGCGCCGTGCAGCTGCTGAAGGCATCTACGCACGTTCGGACAACCGTCAACCACGTAGAAACATGCCTGATCGCGATAATGGCTTCAATCAAGATCGCCGAGGTGGTGACCGTGGGTTCAATCAGGACCAACGCGGTCGACGTGACTTCAACCGCGACAACCGACGCCCACAGTACGGACCATGCGCGGTGAGCGGTGGCATGAGTCACTCCGCCCACTACTGTAACAAGCGATGCAAGTTCTGCAAACAACTCCATGATGCAGGACAATGCGAACTTTTCCGCAACTTCCAAGACCTTGCCAAATTCGTGCGCACTAAAGGCACGAAGGAGGAACTCCCGCCAGAGCTCAAGGCCGTCGTTCAAGAACGTCATTTAAACTAGGCAGCCCGCCAACTACAACTGGGTTGGTCCCTATCGGGCTGCCACAGTTAACCGAGCCTTCAATGGAAGCAGAGTGTATCTTTGCTTTCATGGGGCAGAGTAAATGGTCTGATAATTACGTAACAAGTGTGAACACGACGGAAAATGAAAAGGAGAGGAGAAGAATCCTCGGTGGAGGTGTTGGAGAGAGAGTGGAGTGTGCTGATGCTGATGAGGGCACCAGCGAGGGTTCGTTCGGCGTGGTTTCGAGTGCATCGCGAGACGAGCCCAAGGGCCACTCCAAGATGATGAAGTTGAACCATGGCGAGAGACAGGGGTGCTGGTTGGCCAAGAAATTCGACCGACGGATCAGGATGAGAGCTCTGGTGCAAGGCGCGGTAAACGACCAGCGAACGAGGATCCTCCTCGACACAGGAGCGAACGTTAGTGTGATCACTGACGCCTTTGCCAAGAAGTTGCGACTCCGAGATGTACCCGATCACGGACGCCGCATTGACATTCAAGGAATCAACGAAGGCAAGGTGTCTACGACGCGACGAGCGTGCGTCAAGATTACGCTCGGATGGGAGATGGTGTACGAATTCGAGATGTGGGTAATGGTGCATAGTGCAGGCGTCGACGTGGTACTCGGGACCAACTTTATGATCCCAGCTGGGATCCGGTTGGACCTGTTTCACGGCGCGGCGCAATTACCGCATGAAGTCCACATTCCGCTGATCAAGACCAAGAACAAGATCGACAGCGAAGAATACGGCTCCCATGTTAACGCCGGGCCACCTGAGCGTTTGGACATTCAAGCGCACGAATGGCGAGAATATCGACTAGCGAAGCGCCAAGTCGGGCTGGAGGAACACGTACTGTGGGTTCGTCGAACGAACAAGCTAATCCCGTCAGTGACGAGGTTTCGACGTGGATGGCCTCAGAGCATTCGATTGACCAACGTGTCTGATCGAACTGTGTACCTACCGCACACGACTCGATCGCGATGTGGATCCCAGATGGGTATTTGCCACGAGGTGACGGCTATGTGCGTCTGGAGTCCAAGAAGTACCAAGACTGGCAAGTGTTGGCCTACGAAGGTTGCAGAGACCGCGAGCTCTTTCAGCGTGAATACGAAATCTACGAACAATGGCTTGCAGCGCAGCCTTCGGCAGTTGATCGACCAGACTACCCAGAACCCAGTGGGGTGCTAGCGCGACCTCTAGAAGACTCGCTAGTGGATTCTAGTGATCGTCTGACGTGGGCAGAGTGCTGGGCACTGATACTGGAAGAACCTGAACGAGTGGAAGCCTGTCTGGCGTCTGGGGTGACAGCCGGGGATTCGGCCGACGGTCAGCCTTCCGAAGAATTTTTGGACACGTACACGACAACCCATGGCGGAGGCAATAACGCGAGCGAAGCCTCGGTAGTGCGTACACATGAACTACTGAGGCCGGTAAACGTGGTACATACGCCAACGAGTGTTAGTGTCCAGTCAGGGGGGACCACGGAAGCGACAAGTAACAGCACTGAATTAAATGAAGTCGCCTGTTTTGACGAAACAGTCCCGGTCTTGTGTGTCGCCATATCTGCGAACAAGACGTCGGTGGTTGATCCAGAGGATGCAGGCATCGCGACCGAGTATTCATTGCAAGATTGGTGCGAATGCCGAACTGTCAAGACAACGGCAGAACGAGGAGCTGAACAAAAGTCAACAGCCCAATATGTCGGCGGCCCGCGCATTCGATATTGCGAACGACGACTCGGCAGATGGCCCAGAGATGGGAAACCAGGATGGGAAGGAGATGGACCAAGTACCGACTGTTGAAATCAAAGCGGATGCCGATCTTGAGTCAAGGGAAGAATCCGTAGCGACGTTGGACGGAACGTACATCTCGGTTGCTCGAGTGTTAACAACCGAGGGAAATGAAGCAACGGAGGATACGAGAAAGGATTTCTACGAACACCCAGCTAACAACATTGGCTTGGACGACTACGCGAAGGAGCTGGCATTCCTGCCGGACCTGACCGAAGCGATCAACACAACAATAGACTACACTGCGTCTAATGTTGCTGATCCCCAGTTGTCGACTGATCGCCGAGAACGTCTGATCGCGACGCTGAAGAACCACGAGCAGATCCTGATGCTAGTGGCAACGCACTGTCGCCGCCAGCCTACGGCGCGGTATGCGATATCGACACACAGGGGCACGCCCCAATTAAACAGCGTGCCCGACGCGTGCCGTTACGATTCCTCGGCAAGCTGTACGAGCTGCTGCGCGCTCTGCTGCGAGCTGGACTGATCGTTTTTTTTTGGAGATAGTCCATGGGCATCGCCGATCGTGATTGTGATGAAAAAGAACGGGCTGGACATCCGGTTCTGCATTGATTACAAGATGGTGAATGCTATCACCGCGATCATGGAATATGCAATGACGCTAGTCGACGACCTGTTAACAGATCTCGAACGCTACCTGTGGTTCTGCTCGCTGGATGCAGCAAGCGGCTTCTGGGCGGTCATAATGACCTCGCGAGCACAAAAAGTATCGGCGTTTGTCTGCGCACTCGGACACTTCGAGTGGTTGCACATGCCCTTTGGATTAAAGAACGCGCCGATGATCTACCAGCGTATGATTGACAACGCACTCTGGGGGTTCGTTCAACCTAAAGGAGGTTGGTTTGAATACTCGGAGAGGATGCGTTTAGCTGAAGAACAGGCCAAGGAACGTCGTGGGCCAAGCGCCGAGGGTTCGTTTCAAACGAAGTTCGCGGCAGACCGCGAAGCACCGGTAGAGACCGACCCTGTACTACAACTCGTCAACAGCCCCGTCGCTGACATGTTTACGAACGGGGAACCAGACGAATCATCGCTGGTACCTGTGTTTGGTCGACGGTCGTTTGTGGATGATATTTGCTTCGGTGGCGAGGATTTCGACAGCTGCCTGGCGACGCTGGACCGATTGCTGGGAAGATTTGCACAGTGTCGGATCAGCATTAGCTTCACCAAGAGCATCTTCTGCCAAACCAAGGTGGACTTTCTGTCGCATAAAATTTCGCCAGAAGGTATCAGAGCTGACCCCAAGAAGCTTGCGGCCATCACCGAGCTTTCGTTTCCAACGAGTAAGAAGGGCATGCAGTCGTTTCTTGGAGCGGTTAATTACTACAGCCGCTTCATTCAAGACTTCGCGGTCTACGGTGCGGCGCTGTACCAGCTCAAGGATGAGGACTTTGCCGTTGAAGGTGGCCTTTCTGTGGCACGTCGTTCCTTTGAAAAATTGAAGACGAGTGTTTCACATTCACCCATCCTCAGGCACTTCGATCGGTCTGAAGCAGTTCACGTCATGCTCTTTGCGAATGAATGGGCGTTGAGCACTACGCTAATGCAAGAGCATGAAGGCAAGTTACACCCCGTACGGTTCCTCGTTCGGGTGCTCAAGGAGGCCGAGATGAACTACCATCCTGCTGAGAAGGAAGTTTTAACGTTACTTCTGCTGTTGAAGATCTGTTACGTACAGCTGGCAGGAAAGACGCTACATGTCTATACACGATTCTCGACATTAGAGTGGGTGCATAAGTCAAGGTCTCTCTTCGGACGCGCGGTCCAGTTCGCAGTGCTACTATCGCAGTGGCACCTGAAGGTGCAGCGCGTGAAGGAGAAGGATGTCGCCTTCGCACAGCTCCTCCAGTCAAGCATCACGAGCTTCGTCGACCTGGAAGACTCGCTTGCGCCGGTGGCACCTCCAAACAAGGGTTCCCCGACTATTCGAATGGACCCCGCGTTGCTGTACGCCAAGCTTTCCCGTAATTACACCGGATTAGTTATGTCTTTTGACGGATCAGCGAAGACAGAGAAGTACGGTGGCTACGGGAGTTGTTCATGGGTGCTGTGGAGCCTTCCTGAGTGGAAGGTAGTGATTGCTGCAAACGCTTACCTCTCGGCCACCACGGTGAATGAGGCAGAGTACACAGGAATGATAAACGGTGTCAAGGCTGCTATTGCGCACGGTGCCGAGGATTTAGTCATCGTCGGTGACTCAAGGCTCGCGATTCAACAATCACTAGGGGTGATCGCATGCAGGAAGGAAACTTTGCTAGCGCTGCTGAATACTCACAAGGAACTCACGGCCAAGCTTCGATCAGTTAAATATCTTCACGTTGTACGAGAATACAACGCTGCCGCGGATTCGTTAGCCACTGAAGCGCTGGAATCGAAGGTCAGTCGGGTAATCTTGGCTGAGACTCGCAAGTCGGAATTGGCATCGCTTAATCGCATCCAGGAAATGATCTACGAACCGGATGAAGACTCGGTAGATGTTTCGTCACGAGGAGCAGAGCGTCAAGTGCATGTACTGTCAGGCAGCGAGTCTTCAAAGTGGAAAACTTTCGAAACTTTCGTGGTTGATTACAGCTCACCAAAGTGCGATTATGGTAATATAGCAGTGATGACTCGGCGACAGACGAAAGCCAAGAAACGCGTCAGGTTTGCGGATGAACACTCGGAGGAGGTCTCGAAAGCTCAAGAACAGCATGAAGAACGACGAGAGACGTCCACCGAAGATTCATTCGGCGAAGATTTGCCAGACCATCCTCACAAGACTGTACCAGCGGCATTTCCCGATGCGGAAGATGTTGACCCGGTAGCGATACAGCGGGAACGACGAAGACGGATACTGGTGGCACAAGACGAGGAGCAGAAGTGGTTTAACATCAAGAAGGTGCTTCGGGGCGAAGCAGAAGAGCTGAGTTACAAAGAAGCTCGAGATGCCTGGAAATATGCTGACCGGTTCGTATTGTCAGAAGACGGCGTGCTTCACTATCTTGGACTGAATCGTCGGTACGTCCACGGTTGGCAAGAGGAGACCAAGCTGCGGCTTGTGGTACCAACAACGATGATTCAAGAGGTCTTGCAGAACTGTCACGACTCGCTGGAAGGAGGACATCAAGGTGTGGTGAGAACGTTCCATCGCGTTAAGTCCGATTATTATTGGATCGGCTTGTACGCTGACGTGGAGAAGCATGTGAAGTCATGTCCAGATTGCAGCTCGAGTAAAAGCCGTCCACAGCTTCGTGGATACTCACCTGGCAACGTACTAGCCGAACTACCTTTCCAGATCGTCTCGATGGATTTTGTGATCCCACTACCGAAATCTCGCAGGGGCAACACGGCGTTGCTCCTATTTCAGTGCTCGTTCACGGGATTCGTTATTGCCAAGGCTATGTCGGATACGACTGCGCTGAGTGTTGCCCAAGTGTTCGAGGAATGTGTGTACCGACGGTTCGGAGCCCCATCACTGATAAGGCACGACCGTGACCCACGCTTCATGGGCGAGGTGTTCCAAGCGTTCGCAGAGATGATGTAGTCAAGATCACGGGCGACTTTGAGCTATCGGCCACAGGCTAATGGACAGCAGGAACGCTCGGTGAAGTCAGTGATGGGTTCCGTACGGGTGTACGCGGAATACCCTTTACAGCAAGATTGGGATGAAATCGCAGAGAAGCTGGTGTTCGCTATTAATACTTCTCAGGACACTACAAGGAAGGAAACACCGTTCTACCTCGTTCATGGTTGGGATGCGCAGTCGACGTTGCGGGCAATGTCGTCATCACTCAAACGAGGACTCGGCAAGCAGTCTGACGCACTAGCGTGGCGGCGTGAGATCAATCGACAACATGAGGTCGCCCTCACTATGGCCAAAGATTATCAGGCTGTAGAAAAGGAGCGAAGAGCTAAAAAGCATAATGATGCTCTGAGTCGACTGGAAAAGCCGCTGTACCTCAACCAAGTGGAAACGAACACTCGGCGGACACCCTAGAAGCTTCAGAAGAGATGGAAAATCCTGCAAGAGCCCCCACCGAGATCTCTTTTTGAGATTGGGAGCCGGGCGTGGTTGTACATGGAACGCGTCAAACCGGGCTTGACGAAGAAATTAGCTCACCGATGGCATGGACCTTTTCGGATCAAGCGCAAGGTGGAAGCGTTTGCGTACGAGCTGGAACTGCCTGACCGAAGTGGGTATCGCTTTTACCCAGTAGTGCATGTGTCGAGACTCAAGGCTGTCAACGAGTTCAACAGTCGACCGAACACTCGGTTGGTACTTGACGCGACTAATGAAGCAAGACTCGACTTCGATGAGGAACTACTGCCTGAAGACAGCTGAGAACCAGATCAAGTTGCCGGTGAATATGAAGTCGAGGCCATCCTCGACGACAGAACACCCCTGTCGACGAGCACGGAGCGTGCTGTACGCGAGTTCAAAGTCAAGTGGTTGGGCTACGAAGACCCAACTTGGGAACCAGCATCCAACCTGTCATGTGGAGGTCTGCTGTACGACTATTTACGAGCCAAGAAAAGCGAGAATCGACTGCAGATGGCGCAAGTGGCGGACGAAGACTAGTGTGACTGGATCACGTGTGAACTGTCCACAGGGCGATGCAGGCTGTGGTAACAGACGAAAAACGTTACTGCAACAACAAATTGTATATGCATTTGAAGAACAACATGAACATGATCACGCTGTGGAAGTGGATTAAGAATAAGAAAACATGAATGCCGACCGCGGAGCGACCACTGAAAACGAAGTCACGCGGGACATCTCAACAGTTAGCTGAGATGCTGGAGAACGGCGTGGAACATGCAGCGAAGATTCAAAGCGATTCCAATTGCCTGGCCGCGGTAGCCAAGAGAGCTAACGAAGCTGAGTCATCACTCTCCTTCTCCTCTTCATCGGGAACCTGAACCTCGGCAACTGGAACTGCAGCCGGACCCTGCGAATCCTCGGTACCAGCTTCAACAGGAGCAGCAGCCAGAGCGGGACGTGGAGTACCCGGTGGCGAGTCAAACAACGAACGCCAGGTCGGAATAAACTCATTGGTATCCAGAGGCGGGTCAACAATCATGCTTCGGTACACATTCACGAAACGTGTACCACGAGGATTGAAGATCTCCGGATTACGCTGGCACGGGAAGTACGTGGTGTTGTACGGGTGTTGATGTGGCGCATTCATCCATCCAGTACGCCAGGGCTGACGAGCGTCGAGAGCCGGAACTTCAGAAAGCCAGTCAGATGTCCGAGGTGCGAACGACAAGTTTTCAATGGGGTACCACGGCTTCGACGGCTCCAAAAGCAACTCGGGACGAATGAACGGCGCGCCGGAAGTACCAGAGGAAACCGAGTCACGACTCCACGCCATGTACTGCTCACGGTACTTGTTACGAAGACGATCGGCACGACGGTCGCGCTCACTGAAGAGCTTCTTCAACAGAGCTCTCAGTTCCTTCAAGCGCTCCTTGTCGTGGCCAACCTGTTTAGCTTCTTCAGCGAGACCTCGTTCAATACCAGCCAACGGAAGCCAGTGGAGACGCTCCCACAACGCGAACCCGAGGTCACCTTGCTTACCGCCGTCACCCCGAAGGTTCGCCCAGATCATCTTGAGACGGGTCTCAATCGGAGCACGCTTTGAGATGGGGACGCTTGGATTGAAGCCGACAGTGTCGAAGAGACAGGCTTGAAGAGGATAGAGCTGCCGAAGTTGCTGGTACGGGTGATCAGGATGCGAGTAATCAAAGAACGCTTGGAGACCCTCCAACGTTGTACGCACGGTCACCTCACCAGCTGGTTCGGGAAGGGTTAAGCTCAAGAGTCGCTCGAAACACTTCTTGGCGCCGGCGTCAGTAAACTCCATGTCCACGTACGGAAGAACCCACGGTGGCAAGGTGGACGAAGCCGGCACCGTAGGGCGACCACCAGACAACACTCGGTGAGGCAACGGCTCAACCGACGGTGCACCACCACGACGCGGCACCGAAGTGTAGGTGGCCGTAATCATGCGTCCAGGTCCAGCATCGAGAGTCCAAATAGGCGGACGAGGAGACACTGGAACAAGGAAAAATCAACTCTGGACCAAGGCCACAGCCCTGGCCACTCAAATACACGTCATAGTCCAATTGGCTAATAATGGGTCTGGCTCCCCATATATCAGCCAATGGCATGACAGCATTTCAGCACACGCTAGTCGTGTGCTGATGTACCTACCTATGTAAAGAAATCTACCTACTTATGTAATGGAGGGGCCAATTACATATGTAGCCAAACTAGGCATATCCCGCAGCCATCATGACTCCTTATATTTCCCCCAAAACATAGCTTCTTGACGCCGTGGCAAGCCATAAAGTGGTGCTGCCACCCGCTTTTGGTAAACTTCGGCTACTTGCGAGAGGTATCTTCAAGATCTCAGCGAACGCTCGCGCGCGCTACCGCAGCCCGTCGCGACTCAAACTCTGCCAACAGCTCCACCAAGTACGTCTCCAGCAGCTTCGAGACAGTATGGACGGGGGCGGCTTTGGTAGCCCGAACGCGGACTGGGTCCAGACAGCGAGCTTGCGGTGGCTCTACGCAGGATACTTGGCGTGTTGGCGGCAGACATGAAGCTGCTGCAGCTACGTGAGGCGCATTCGCTGGGGGAGCGAGACACAGCGCATTGTGTCAGCGCAAACGTAGGACGGGCTCTTCGTCGAGCACAAGCAGTGCATGATGCGCCGAGGATGGAGTGGGTTCTTGGTTGTTGGCGGGAAATTTTATTTTCAAAATTAGAAGAGTGAACGTCACTTCGTTTCAACTACCTCAGTACTTATAGTGAGGTCCTGTATAAACACATAAAATAATATGTCAGAGATATTAGTTTTTGACCCTTTCTTATTGCCGCTACTCCCTGAATATCGAGGCCCTAAAATAGGTCCTTTATCCGTTCTAATTGGCTAAAAGCAGATCCCTTGCGGAGCAAACTGTCGCTGGGAAGCTACGTGCATATTCTTTCCCTTTTGGGTACCAATACGCGAGTTTGGATGCAAATCCATTATGCATCCCTGCAGTCCCTCTCGTAACTGGTGGCTCTTGTTCGCGACCGCCTGCCGCTGGACCCGAATGCGCTGCAGTAGCTTTTCGGTCTCGAGACAAACAAGCAGCAGGCGATCAAGATGTTGGTGTGGCAGGATGTGTTTACGGAGGACGAGGTGATGTCGGACTCGAACAAGGTCGTCCCGTGCAAAGACATGGAGGGCAACGAGGTCTCGGGCATGTTCCAGGTCGAGTCCAAGACTGTGGCCAAGGGCTCGGACAACGTTGACATCGGCTGCGGTGACGCTTTTGGCGGTGAGGAGGAGCAGATCGACGACTCGGTCGAGACGGTGAACAATGTTATCGACGACTCAATCGGCTTCGGCTACATTGAGACTGGCTTCGACACCAAGGCCGAGCTCAAGACGTACCTTAAGTCGCACTTTCGTAAGATCATGAAGCACCTCAAGTCCACTGGTGCCAGCGACGAGACTCTGGCCCAGTTCAAGAGCGACGCCCAGGAGATTGTCAAGTTCCTCGTGTCCATGTTCAAGGAGCTGCAGTTCTACATGTTCAAGTCGTGCGACTCGGAGGCTGGCCTCGCCTACGCTTACTATCCGGAGGGCGCCGTCGCCCCCACCTTCTGCTACATCAAGTGGGGCCTCAAGGAGGTCAAGTTCTAAGCGCGTGCGAGCGCTAGAGGGGAGAAGTATTGCTTCTTTTTCTTGACCCGCGCATTAAACTCTAATTAATGCCTCCTTCATGTATGCACAACTGGATCTTCGTCATTACGGTGTGCTCTATTGTGCTAATTACTAGGTTAATGGTTATCTACAGAACTGTACTTAGCGCTCAATGACAATAGCAACGACGCTGAGTCCAAGCACAGTGAAAAGCACCGCCAGGATCTTCAGCGTGAAAATCCGGAAGTCCAGTTGCTCCACTTCGTCGCTTTTCTTCTCCACGTCGCCAACGCCATGGTCGTAATGCAGTGGGATGAAGTCCACGCGACGGAAGCCCTGAGTGTTGCGCAAGTGCTCATTCTCCAACCGGAAAAAGCTCCAAAAGGTTCGGCGGAACAGCACCAGTACCATCGTGAAAGGCTGCAAGTACAACGGCAGCCAGCGAGCAACACCGCGCGGAGGGATGAGTGTCAGAGTCCACGCGAAACGAAGGAACAGATCGGCCACAATGGCAGCATAGTAGACCCACTTTCGAGAGAACATTTGGGAGTCGCCTAAGAACTTAAACTGCGGGCGACCAAGTCCCCAGTCCATCGTCACATCCCAGATCCACGTGTACAGCGAGCTTGCAGTGAACAGCATGAGCCATGCAATAACGAACATTCGCACTTGTGACGTGTGTTCTTCTTCGCTGTTGTCGCTATGCAGAGGGTGGAACAGCCCGAAAAGAACCACCACTTGGGTGAGCGCGTACTTAGCAGCATTGGGCAAATGAGGCCACCACGTCTTCGTGTCGTACAAGCGTCGAAGATTCTGCAAAAAGCGCCACCATAATGGCAATGCGCAGACCAGCGGGACCACGACGTTCACGTAGTAGATATTGTCAGCACAGGTCGGATCATCGTCCGTAGGCATGAACTGTAACCCAGACGCATTGCCGCCAGGAGGGATGACATCCTTACGTAAGAATTCCTTCGTAGCGAAGAAACAAACCGACCAGCTGACATCCTGAGTCACTTTAACTGTACTTGTAAGGTAGTCGCCCACGAACGTGTGGAAGAACGACACCGGATACAGTGGTGACCATACAACTTCCCACAAGGTTCTTATCATACCAAGTTGTTGTCCCCATGGACGGATAGCGTAGAAGTAGAAGGTGTATAGGAACAACGTTAACGGATAGTACCCGCGATGCAGTAGTTCCTCAGGGAAATAACCATTCACAACCTTGTAGTAGAGCAGGACATTTGCCAGATAGACAATGGTCATGTTGGTGGCGTCGCTGAAGACCTGCGGGTAGGACTGGACTCGGCGAGGGTTCAGCTCGAAGATGTAGCGATAGTTGATCCGTGCAGCACGCCAGACGTAGAGCGAAATTCCTACGAGCCAGTGCAGCAGCAAGAGACAGCCAATTCCGCGGTAGACCGGATAGGCTCGAGTGCGTACTAAGTCAAGCAGGTGGTTCTCACGACCATTGTGGAATGTAGGGACCACGAGCGAGTCCCAGCACACCCATATCAACAGGATCAGACAGGAACCAGCTTTGATGCCCAAATAAATGTGACCCCAATTGACAAAATCCTCCTTCTTGGTCATAAGAGTCGCCACTGCAACGTGCGCGTTCCCATCGCAGAACCAGTTAGCAAACGACTGCTCCAATCGCTTCAACAGCTCGGAGCATCTCTGCGCTTTAGCAAACTCGAACGTTTGCAGCTTGACTTTCTGCTGTTCACGCTGGTCCGCTGGGAAGCTGGCAATCTTGTCGTAGCGTTTAAGAATCTTCACGAATCCTGTGTAGTTAAGTAGAGCAAAATTGTGCAGCAAGTTCAACAAGCGATGCAGTTCGACTAGTGAATTCTTGAGCGACTCCTGAGCTGTAGCTGTCGCATTCTCTCGGTATTGCGCTTGCAAGTGCTCGAGTTGCTCAGCCAATTGCGCTGTGTGGCGCATGTAAGCGTATTCTACCTTGCTGTACTCGTACTCCAGCGCCTCCTCGAAGGCGACAGGCGCGGAGAGCAGCGACTGCAGCTGATCAGAATCGGTGGACGTGGGCGGCGTCCCTGGCAGTCGTAGGAACGGGAGTTTGCTGCTGATCGTCTTGGCTAGTTGCGTGCTACTGCCTGTGGTCATGGTGCGCCATTTGTGGCCACTCAGTGCATTGGCTTCCATGTCCTCGCTCGGCGCTCGCACACCCACATCCGTGCTTGACGCAGTGGATCCGGCTGCGGCCAACGCTGCATCAACCTGCTGCTGCCGCTCTAACAGCCGCTTGAGCCCATCGTAATCCAGGTAGTCGCCGCGCCACTCAGCGACAAAATTGTCACGCAGCCTTAAGCTGAAGTTCACCATAGTGGAGGATCCAGTTGTGGCAGTCAGGGGAGTATCGCCAGAATCAGATACGTTAAGTAAATCTGATGAGCCTGTAAAACGCAGCAACCGGGCAAGAACGTGTTTCACAGTGAACCAATCGGTAGGCGATAAGAGCCTTGGCCCACGTTTTATCCTACGGTCCGATTTTAGCAGAAAAGGCCCGGAATCGACGCGGCTCAGCGAGCAGCGTTGATTGGCCAATTTTGATCACAATTCAAGGACTGAAGTGGCCAAAATCTAAAAAAGGGCTACAGTAGATCTTTTAGCACTGTATACTAGTACAGATGCAGGCATTATTTCCGCAGCGCCGCTAGCCGCATTGAGAGATCGTCCTGGGACTTCTTCTCTCGTGCAGCCTCCGTTGTTGGAAGCTCTGTACCGACAAGACCCGCTGAATCGAGCTGACCTGCGACCTTGAGCCCGTTCTCGTCCGCGACCATTTGGATGAGGTCGTCCACCTGGTCGGCAGGTGTCGACAGCGACGTTCCGCTGCTCATGGCGCCCTCCATGTAGGCGGAGCGTACATCCATATCCTCAAAGTGCTTCTCGAACTGGTCCATAGTCTGCGAGATCTTCTCCACGTTCATTGACTCCATGACCGTATCCATACCTCTGACTACGCCGCTCATATTGGCCTTGAGCTGGCCCATGCTGATGGCCGTCTGCACGCGCGCCGCAACAGCATCCATGCGCGAGGCTAATTGCAAGTAGCTCAGCGCCTGGTTCTTCTCTCGGATCACGTTCTGCGCGTAGATCTTGGCACCTTCCATGTTACCCTGCTCGATGGCCTTCTTGAGTTTGGCCTTTTGCACCACTTGGTTCTTCTCGCATTTCTTAAAATTGCGCAGTAGTGTCTTCGCCGTAAACTTCATGTTAAATAGCTCATCCTCCAGCTTGTTCTTGCGCGAAAAGATGTTCATCATGGCGCAATGCTCGCCCGCTGTCTGCTGTTCAAATGCCACGCGTAGCGGTTGATCTCTCTTGTTCGCTTCTTCGGAACAGTGGATTTAGTTTAGCAACCTAATCTCATTGTCTATGTTGCTAAAAACGATTATGTTGCGCTTGTTGAGCAAAGCAACTTCAATGAAATTCTATAAAAAACACGCTCAACCTGCCGACAAGTTGCATTTAAGTTGTCTTTGTACATATACAAACAGCAATTTCAGACGGCAAGGCTCGCGAGCAGGCCCCGATAATTTTAGGCAAACAGGAATAGTACACTGAGAGTCTCTATGCACGCAGCATGCGGAAAGGAAAAGACAGCTACAATGCAGTGGCTAACGGCCGCCATCCCGGTGTCTACAAGACCAAGGCGCAGACGAATGGCTACTCCCACAACCAGCATCAACGGTTCGACGTACATGGACCCCACCCTTGGGTCATGGTCGAGTACCATTGAGGCCGAGCGACAATTGATCCTTCTGCTCCTGTGCTACCAAGTTGCTGATGGTTGTGTCTCCACCATTTGCTTGACGTAGGTGTAGTGTCGTTTTGCTGAGCCGCCCAGATAAGGATGAAAACGTGCTCTAGAGCAGTTAGTAAGCTACATGTATAAAAACGATCTTTAGAGCAAAATTACGGAAACGCTGACTAGTAATTTAAGCTCACGCAAAAAAGTAAACACCGATATATGCACCATGATGAACGATCTCGTGACAGTCCAACCTCTGTCGTTGCCCGCGCATGTGACTCGCCAGCACCACAGCCACAGCGTAGATGGCATGAGCCCGCGTGCGCACAACACTGTTAGCTCCGCCGCTACGCTTGCTGCAGCCGCCGAGGAGAATATCCCCACGCACCACGTGCGTCGCCTGTCGACTGGCCAAATAGCTGACGAGGCCCTCCCCAAGGAGCGCATCGACATCATAAACGATTTCCTCCAGGAGCACGTCGCTAGCCGACCGCTTGTTGGTGTTGTGCGTGGATCTGGTCTTGGTGGACTTAGCAAATGCCTCTCAAATCAGGAGACCATCAAGTACGAGGACATTCCACTATTTCCTCGCTCGACTGTGGAGGGCCACGCCGGCGAACTGGTCTTTGGTGATCTGGAGGGCTTCCGTGTCGTATGCATGCGCGGCCGTTTCCATTGCTATGAGGGTTACGCCATGCGCGAGACGGCACTGCCCATTCGCGTCATGTACCTGTTAGGTATCAAGTATTTGGTGGTGACCAACGCTGCGGATCCTGAACGATCACTTGAACATGCCGGGGTTGTCGGGCCAACACCCTCTGATCGGCCCTAATGACCCTCGCTTCGGCTCAAGATTCACACCACTGTCGAACTGCTACGACAAGAAACTGCAAGGTATAGCATTCAACGTGGCCCAGAAGCTTGGCCTTGCTCATAAGATTCGAAAAGGAGTATACTGCTTCGTGTCTGGGCCGACGTACGAGACGCCGACGGAGTGCCGCTTTCTCCGACTGGTGGGAGGTGATGCCGTTGGCATGAGTACGGTTCCCGAGGTGATCGTTGCGGCACACTGCGGACTCAAAGTAATCGGTCTATCGCTTATCACAAACAAGGCGCTTTTCCCAGGTGAGGAACGAGAGGCAGCCTCGCACGACGAAGTCCTGGAGACCGTCCAGGCCACGCAGAACGACATTGAGACGTTCGTGCGAGACCTTATCGCAGCAATAGGCAAACAACATCATTCGTAGAATGTTTTCATAGCAACTGCTACATGTACTCGGTTTCATCTCAAATCTTAAACTTTGGTAGTACGTCTGATAAATGTTTGTAGTTGTTTAAAATTGAATGCTGCATTGCTTATTTGCTTAGTCTTGGGTCCTATCCTTTCAACTAAAGTATTCTCTCTTCTTTCCTGAGATTCTCGTGTACTCGACGAGGAAAAGTCTAACATCAGTGTGGCACCCATTATGACATAACACGTCGGATTACATGTAATACCATCACTCATACGACTTCAACTCGTCTCAAAACACGATGCGGTTTCCAAAGGTTGGGTTGGATAGTAAATCAACATTCGAGGGAAGGTCAATCCTTTACCGGTAGTGAAAAAAAAGTGCAATTATTAATAAAGGCCCAATAATATCATGCGAACCGGGGACTGACAATCTGTCTTTTCACATACACAATAAATATCCGTTTTTGTGGTGAAGTGCTTTCTCAGAAATAAGAGAATGGGCCTGACGCGGGGTCACTATCCCGAATCAGTGACAATTTCAAGTGATTAGAGAGGATTTGATTTTGTCTGGCACGGATGCAAGTTGCCTGTGGTGGATTAGCCATGACGAGCAACACCCCGTACGAAATGACGATGGATCTGGTATGAGTGATGTACGGGAAGGCAAGATCCACCAAGACTTACCTCAGATCCACCCTTACCTGGATTCACCAAGATGGATATGGGATATACTATACAAGAATGGATCGGGTGTGGATCCTATGAAGGAAGGATGGTAGGTACCCTCTGAAGGTGGATCTAGTAGCCACGGCTAATGAGGAGTCAAGATCCACCGCGAGGTACCCCGGATCCCATACTTCCGAGTTCGGATCCAAGGAGGGAGAATCCCGCATAGAGGGACCTGGATCCAGGGTATAGGATGATGGATGCAGTGGATCTCGAACTTTCGTGGGACAATGGAGATCACAGACGGTTGCGAGACGATGTTGGATGATTGGAGAGCTTAGATCCACGACGAGTGTACACTTACAGTGTAGTGGATCCAAGCGACCTGGATCCGGATGAGTGTACCCATAATAGGGTGACCATAATGATTACGCCATGGATCCGGTGGATCTGAAGATAATACAGCTGGGATGATGGGTCAAGGGAAGAAGGGACATGCAGCCGAGCTGGGTAAGGGATTTAACGAGGGAAAGACATAGAAGGTAGAAATCCAGGCAGGTATAGGCTTAAGTATCAATACAGACTTCTATTTGCACGATAACACGCAAGTGCCTTCCTGCCCTCAAGAACCGGAACTACATTGGCCGTACGAGCTCGGAGAAGGTTGGGAATTGCGAATCTAGTGTTGGTAGTGATAACTGGATAATACCTTGGCCAGATCCTACAACCTAGTGAGCTTTTCCTATACACGTGCAGATCCAACAGGTTAACCGAATTACTACTTGGTCGGTTACACCCTAGAGGCTCTCAACTCTCAAGATCCCGTCACAGGAGGCGGCAAGTACGACGCAAAGGAAAACACAAAGGCAAGGGAACACACCCGCAAGGCAACCCTACGGTCAGATCCACGATCTAGGCCCCGGATCCATAAGCTCGAATATTCGCTTAGGATACGGAACCATCCACGGACGCAGAGTGAAGATTTTCCACTGCTGCTCCACCCCATCCCCACGTCTCGCCAGGACACTCAAGCTTCACCACTTGAACTCTTCGGAAGTTACCGAGAGAGCAGATCCCGCCCTACCGACGGGTACACAAGGTGAGGAAAGTTCAGCAGAACACGGATCATTGGGGGAGCCCCTCCGTTAGTCGGTGTCTGGGCGCAGTTGGTAAGTCGGATCTGGCAATCTCGCAGATTTTGCTGATCCCGCTACGCCACAATGGTGCGCGTGCCCGGATCTTTTGGTGACTCGGGATTTCACCGTGAGTCCCAAGAAGATGCTCAAGTGAAGATTGAGCCAGGGGAAGAGGCGTCGTCGGAGGTCGGATCGACGAGGACGCTGCTGAATGAAACAAGATCCGCGGATCGATGGAGTTTTGGGAGGAACTCTATCGACGGAAGAGAGGTGGATCCGGATCTAGAAGAGAAAGCTCTCTATCCTCCCCAGGTCCCCTCGGGGACCCCTGCGGATCTTGACGCAAGTCAAGATCCGCTAACAAAACAAGGGAAAGTGAAGGCGAAACGGTATGCATTTGCAGATTCACCGGTTAAGCCAACACCGTACCTAAACCCAACCCCGCTAGTCGAAGAAACGAGAAAGAAGACGAAAACGAGTAAGACTACGCGGAAGAAGATGCAAGCTCCAGAGTCGGAAGAAGACCAAGCTGGATCCAGGTAAAGCTGGTCCGACAAGGATCTCGAGTTTGTGTATCGCCACCAAGCTTTACGCGACTTCCTGCATCAAGATCATGTCATGCAGATCCTGAATCCACGACAGATCGAAGATCCAAGGGAACCGGTCAGAGCGCCAACGAAAACGGCGAACAAGTTGGTGGCAGTCAAGGATCTATTACGTTTGCTTACGGAGTCAGGCATCGTAGCTGGTGTGTTCGACGCAGAGGATATCTTCGAGCTAGACCTGGATCTCATAGTATCCGCGACGCGGGACCTCTTTGCCAGAGTTAAGTCCATCACCGGAGAGAGGTCGCGCACTATGGATCCGGTTTCGTCGCCGAGGGTCAGCCAAGCTGCGTCCTCGAACTACGAATCCGCCGCTGAGGATGAGTCAGACACGTCGTCCGAACCACGACGCATGACTTTAGGTCCCTCCGGGGCATCCATGCTGGAAGCGCGGGCGAGGATCCGAGGACAGGAACCCCCTGTGAACGTGAAGGCTCGGGATCCAGTAGGCCCTGCGCGTGATCTGACACAATCCAGCCAGGATCGAGCCAGATCCGGCAAGAAGCCAGTGGGACTATCGTCAGATCGGGCTCAAGGTAATCGCCTCACGGATCCGGTCTCGCCAGTGGGCCAGACGGCCACAGGCTCTTCTGACACTTCCTCGGGCACCCTGCAGCAACACTTCGAAGCTGCGATGAGTCGTTTCCTGGCCGAACAAGGTATGAGAGCGCCCGTGCCACAAGTGCAAGTGCTCCACGAACATGGAGCACGAGACGTGGAGATGGAATCCGTGGAGGGAGACAACTCCCATGATGAGTTCGACCCAGATGATCTGGATGGCCCATCCACTCGTCAGCAGTGGTATCAACAGCCACAGCCGGGGCAGGTGGATCGTCCATGATCCAGAGGGTACGGATCTCAGCCATATCGGATCTGAAGGAGTTCACGGGCAAGGATCAAGATGAGGACCGAGCGAGAACATGGATCAGCAAAGTCAAGTCGGCCCTCATGAGAGATCAAGCGTCGGATGCTGAAAAATGTCTGACCTTTGCAGATCTGTTAGCGGGGCCAGCCAGGAATTGGTATCGGCAGCTGGGCAGATCCACCAGGAACAAGTGGCCAGATTTGCTGCGCAGTTTCCAGACCCAGTACTGTGGGTTGGGAGTGTCGGTGGCACGACAATACTACCATGCTCGCCGCAGATCGGATGAATCCCCGCTAGAATACCTGCATCGACTAAATGTGGCCGGTCTACGGGCCAAGTTGAAGATCAAGGATGGGGGATCCAAGGTACTACGGGAACATGTGGACCATTTCATCGAGACGTTGGGAGATGTGGATCTGGCCGACAGGCTGACCCTGTTACGTCTTCCAGACGCAGATGAGCTCGAAGAAGTGCTGCGGGCTGTGGATCGCGCGAAACACCGCCAGAAGAAGGCGGCGGTCGGATCCGGCAAGTATCGCCAAAAGGCTCCGACGCCTACGGCTCCAGCTCGACGTGTCCACCAAGTCACGGCGCCCGACTCAGGAACTGAAATAGGATCCGACGGTTCGGACTCCGACCCTGAGGATTACCGTCGAGTCTGTCTCACTGCATCCAACGATCGAACGGCGAAGACCGGAGACAACTCGCGGTCGGGGGATACCGTACCCGGGGACCGTGGGATGTACAGGTCCCGAGATCTCATGGGCGGGACAGCACAAGTCAGGTGTTCGCAGTGCGGATCCCGGAAGCACACCGAATCTGGATGCTGGAAACGTCTGATCTGTGAGAAATGTGGCAAGAAAGGTCATCCCGGAGATCACTGCTTCTACGTGTGTCGCGGCTGTGGCGAGATTCACGACGTCGGCAAGTGTCCGATGGAGGAATTCTACAACCAGATCCGCCAGTGGTTTGATCCAGCCAAGCACAGAGGGATGTTGCCAGAAGTGGCCGAGAAGATGTTAAACTAGGACGCTCGCCGGGTTGGAATCCGGTACGAGCCGAGCGTTCTAGGTACTGCTTTTATGCATTTGTGAACAAGACATCGCTAGATCCAGGTAGTAGAACCCTAGATCCAGTCGATAATACACGTGATCTACATGAAGTGTCAGTTGCCAAGATCTCTAGTTTGCGCCAAGTGGATGAGTTTGCCAGATCCGAAGTCTCTTCAACCCTGGATCTACAAAGGGGAGAGGCGCGCGGTTATTGGGAGAAACGCCAACATGGTCGATGGTTTGAGCCTACCAAGGGTGAGGTCACTGCAGATCCACCTAAGGTCTGTCAGGTCACTGGATCCCGTGGATCTGAGGATGTTGGATCCATGGATCTGCTAACAGGGGAGTCCCGTGGATACTGGAAGTACCATGCCCCAGGGAAGTGGTTCAGACAAGCCAAGGTAGGGGGCAAGATCAACAATGAAAAAGCAATCCTACTCCTAGATAGTGGTGCCGAGGTGTCTATACTAGATACCGCCTTTGCTCGTAAGGTTGGGTGCCAAGTGGATGGGAGTCGGATCCAAGATTGTGTTGGGATTGGTGAAGGCGTGTACCGTACGAATGGGAGAACGCGGATCAAGATCACGCTGGCAGGTTGTTTGGTGTATTGGTTTGGCATTTGGGTTGGAGATCTCGCTGGTCAAGACGCCATCCTCGGGATGGATTTCATGGTGCCAGCCGGAGTGAGGTTGGATCTGGCGGATGGGACACTTTGTTTCCCTGACGAGATGCGGATCCAGCTCAGCGGACGGCGGCCGTTGTATGGAGCGAAGATGAGGATCACAAGGGCGGATAAGACCACCTGGATCGAGCCCGGGGAAACCTGGGAGCTGCCAGAACGGTTAAAGGGTGTGGAACATGAGAAACTGTGGGTCACTCGGGGCGAGAAATGGGTGCCTACCGTAATCCTGGGACCAGGTCGATCACAATACCTCCAGGTCACGAACGTCAGCGACAAGAGACTATTACTGGACCATTATGAGGAGATCGGGCGATGGTTGGCGAAGGACGGTATCCCTAGGCGACCTGGATATGTGTCAGTGGGATCCCGCCGCTACAAAGAATGGCAGAATCTGGCGTACGAGGCGACTACCGAGATCGAATCTCTCGGAGAAGGGGGGCTCCCGGCGGAGCCAACTGGCCCCTTGGTGGGTCGGCCTTCATATCCAACTCCGCGAAAGATCCTGCAGAGGGATCGTCGGATTGAGATCCAAACAATGGAGGTTGGATCCACGACGGGGGATGACCCCCAGAGTCGGCCCCTAGATAACGCAGGGTCAGTGGATGAAGGATCGCAGAGGGCTGAAGCCGGACCGCCAGATCCTGCTGACCCACAAGTGGATCCAAGTTTTCCGTGGGACAAAGTGCCTGGATCCTTGCCGAGAGTGGCAACACTAGCCAAACAGGAACCGTCGTGTGTAAACTCACCGGAGGATCTAGTCGATCCAACAGGTGGCTTCCCCGGTACCAGGATACCCGATCCCACGAAGACTGAAGGGATGACGGGTGAAGGAGAGTCGCGGTGCTTGGATCCAATGGTGGATCCGGCGAGAACTGAAGATGAACAAGTCTGTTACCATGAAGGTGGGGATCTACACGCCGAGGATCTCGGAGAAGGCATGGCAGTGATCCCGGAGGTACCACTGACCACAGAGGAGGTCACGATTGACGACATCCAAATGGATCCAGGGGCGAACGAACCCGCGGAAGTGGATCGTCTACGTCAGAAGATGAGGGAAAGCCGACATCTGCTAATTGGTAAAGGTAATGCATTACCGCCCGCTGCCCGCGGAGTCAAATGTGACATCGATGTCGGCGACGCGAAACCGATCGCTCAAAGGGTGCGGAAGGTGGCACCTCAGTTCCGAGAAAAACTATCGGATCTGATTAAGGGCCTGCTGCAAGCCAAGATCATCAGCTTCTCAACGTCCCCGTGGGCATCTCCAGTGGTAATCATCATCAAGAAGAACGGTGTGGATATACGTTTGTGCATTGATTACCGACTGGTTAACGGCCTGACTCGATTGATGGTGTACCCGATGCCCCTAATCAATGAGCTGTTGGAAGATTTGGATAAAGTACTCTGGTACTGCTCTCTTGACATGGCCAGCGGTTTTTGGGTAGTTACTATGACGGATCGAGCTCGCGCGATATCCGCATTCATCACACCGTTTGGCCTGTTCGAGTGGAACCGGATGCCGTTCGGATTGAAGAACGCACCCCAGATCTACCAACGTCTGATCGTTAACGCCCTCTATGGATTCACCCGAATACCGGAACCCGAAAGGGGTGGATCCGGGGAGGATCATACGGAGGTGGATCCATTCGAAGCAGGAGAGCCAGGGGATCCTAGGACCCCGTCTGTGTTAGGACGCAGATCTTATATCGACGACATTCTAATCCCGGCGGAATCGTGGGATCAGTTGTGCGAAAGAGTGACATCCCTACTGGAGGCGTGTACTAAGTGGAATCTCTCTATCAGTGTGGTGAAGAGTTATTGGGGGATGCGCAAGGTGGATTACTTAGGCCATCGAGTTTCCAAGGAGGGGCTGGAGGCGAATCCTAAAGACCTGTATTCGTTGGCAGACTTGTCCTTCCCACAGTCGTTACGGGCGATGCAATCCTTCTTGGGCAGTTTGAACTACTACAGTCGGTTCATCGAGGATTACGCCCTGTTTGCCGCGGTATTGTATGAATTGAGAGAGGTAGATTTTGCTGCGATGACCACTCCAGCTGTCCGGATCAAAATCTAACAAGCTCTGGCCCGGGAGATGTCAGATCCACGAAGGGATCCAAGTAGTACGACGCCAGAAGAGGACCTAAAACAGGAGCTGGATCCACCCCGGGACCAACGGAAAGAGGATCCAATCTGGATAAAAACCACGGATCAGAACTCGGAAAGGGTAGAACCTCGGTGGATCCGAGCTCAACACGCATTCGTGGAGCTGAGAAACAGGATCGCGACCACACCCATCCTCCGTCATTTCGATCCGGAACGTCAACCTACGGTGATACAGACAACGACACAAAAAGCCGGCGTACACAAAACACGGAAAAATGAAAGCGCCCCATAGTAAATATTGACCAATCAAAAAGTAGTTAAGTTATGATGACCATCCAATAAATTGAGCTAAAATTCGGTTGGAAGCCAACAATTCGAGGGTGAAGCCGCGCTGCACGATCACTTTCTAAACCTACGATGGGGACGAAGAAGCCGCGCGGCTACCCAATTAAAGAGAAGCTGGCGGCAGTCGACCTCGTTGAGAGGATCGGGCTCACTGCCGCCGTTGAGAAGCTGGGCCACCCGCACGGCACGGTGCATGGGTGGTGGGTCGGTAGGGCCAAGCTGCGCGTCTACGAGGGGAACAAGTTGGACAAGACGACCAAAGGGCAGGGACGTAAGGAAAGCTTTCCATTTACCTCTGCCCTTGTGACGTACATGAAAGACGTACGCCGCGACGAAGAAGTGAGTTATATAAATTTTATAGTATTTTATTATTACTTACTCTTTATTATTACTTACTCTTACTGTTTAACTCTTGTAGTTTCTTACTACATCAGGAATGATTGCGTTTATTCAAGAGAACTACCCTGACTGGATAGAGGCCTACGCGGAGGACAAGAAGTCTGACGTGAGTTGCAGACGGGCCCTTGAACGTCTACTGCAGCGAACCGCCGACCGGTATTATCTGTAAAATATTATTGCATTATTAACTGAGTTATTAATATTTTTTTTCGAACATGATTTTAGTTACGGATTCTCAACTCAAAAAGCCCAAGAAACCAAGCTTCCAAGTGTGGATCTGCAGCGCTTAAAAACGGATTTTGCAATTGAATTTTGGAGTAAGTACGGCTCATACTCTCTACCGGAAATCTACAACATGGATGAAACGGCCATCCAGTTCGACATGCCGCCAGCAAGAACCTGGGAGATTAAAGGGCGAAAAGGATCAGCTAAAATCCAAAATCTGACAAAACACTGCGGACGCATGACGGCTGTATTGACAGTTCGCGCTGATGGTAAGTTTTTTTTCTTTCCTTGCGCTAATTATAAGTTATATATATTTTTTTACTTTTGTTTACTCAAATGTTTGTTTTTAGGAAAAAAACTTCCGATTCTCTTCATACTGCGCGGCAAACGTGGCGGACTTATTGATTCCAACGAGTTAAGCACGCTGCCAAGTGGTCACTTTTACACAGTACAAGAGTTTGGATGGATGGATACAGTCAGCTGGGAGTTTTATGTAGAAAACATTTTAAAATGTGAAATTGACTCCCCTGCCCTCCTCTTAGCGGACAATTTTTATTGTCACGTTTCAGAGGAGGGTATGCGTGTGGTTGCCGAACAGGCATGCGCTACAGTGGTCCCATTACCCGCTAAAGCTACATCGGTTTGTCAACCGCTTGATGTAGGGGTAATGGGACCTCTAAAGTCTCGAATTCGAGGTAAATTACTACCCAAAAAAGGCCTTACGGCTGCTGAAAAACGTCTTCGAGCCATACAAGCTACAATTGCAGCTTGGGAAAGTTTTCCCAACGAGCACGTAATTCGTAGCTTTAAATCAGCAATTCCGTGCTATGTGTCGACAACGGTTTAATAAACAAGCGTAGCTGAACTTTTTATTCCATACTCTCAGTTTTATTCATCCAATCAAAATATGTTTTGCTAGTCGTCCGAGGTTTTGTGTCGCAGATTTTACTATCGGAATTGTGTTTATCAACTCCGGCTTTTTGTGTCGTTGTCTGTAGTTTATGCCAGTGACTGGGCAGTCTCAGCAGCTCTGGTACAAGAACATGAGGGGATCTGTCATCCAGTCACCTTCGTCAGCCGGACACTGAAGCCGAATGAACTGAACTACGGAGCGGTGGAGAAAGAGATACTCGCGCTCCTGCGCGTGTTGGATCTGAATTACGACCTGCTGGTAGGAAGATCCATCCGGATCCTGACTCGACACTCTACGCTAGCCTGGCTGTTCAAGTCGGCCGGGTTACAAGGATGTTTGGGACAGTGGGCAGCTTTACTCTCGCCTTGGACACTGGAGATTGTGAAATGTTCGAAAGGGGAAGACGAGATCCTGGGAGTCTGGGCCGCGAGCATCACACCTCGAGCTAAGATGGATGAAGCGCTGACTAGGATCGCTCCTAAGAAAGAGCCCAAACGCCGGATCCAGATCCAGATCCCGACGGTACAGGTGGATGAAGATATGTACGCCCTGAGTTTCGATGGATCCGCTCGCGTACGACGCGGAGGAGGAGCATACAGCGCAATACTGTGGAGACTGCCCGGATGGGAAGTTGTACGGGCCAGATCCACTTACGCGGAAGGCCTCACCGTCAATGAAGCGGAGTATAACGGGCTCCTTCTGGGTTTGGATTTACTAAAGGGACAAGATCCAAAACGGCTGGTGATTTGTGGGGATTCAAATTTGGTAATCAGACAGGTGCGAGGTGAGATTGACTGCAAGGTCCCGGCCCTAACACTGTTACGGCAGAAAGTGATGATCCACCTGCGTGGTTGGCTGAATCACGAGTTGGTGCATGTCAAGCGAGATTGGAATGCCAGTGCAGATAGCTTGGCCAGTGCCGCTTTACGGAATCAATGTGGTGTTGAAGTGGAGAGAGAGGCCGAGCATCAGGATCTCGTTACGCTGAACCGACTAGACGAAGGGGTGGTAGTTGGATCCGAAAAAAAGACAGTCCAGGTGATGGCCGTCACTAGGGCCAGAGGAAGGATTGGATCCAGCCCCCAGATCCTCGAGGAAACATTTGTGAAGAGAGTCCGCATTGAGTGGATCCTCAAAGCACAAAACGAGGAAGCGTGGATCCTAGGACTAAAGAAGTATCTGATGGGGGATGTACGAGACTTGAGTCGGGAGGATGCCAAATCCTACAGCATTATCGCTACGGATTACGCAGTGGATCTGAATGGCTTGCTCTTCTATTGCCCCCTACGAAGAGAGTCCACGAGGATCGGGATGGATTGATGAGATTGGTGATGCCAGAAACCTTACAACAGGATGTCCTACACCACTACCACGCTAGTTTAGAAGGTGGACATCAGGGGATTGGTCGGACCTACCAACGGATCCGGGAATGTTTCCACTGGAGGGGACTATTCAAGAGCGTACAACGATATGTCGGTGAATGTGTGGATTGTGAGACAGGCAAGGGCAGGCGCACAATCGAAGGGAAGTCACCTGGGAATGTCCAAGCGACTTACCTTTTCCAAATCATAGCCATGGATCATATCCCCTCGTTGCCCAAGTCGTTCAAAGGAAACACAGAATTGTTGATTTGGGTGGACCTGTTTACCGGATACGTGATAGCCAAAGCTAGTGCGTCTAGAACAGCGCAAACCATTGCTGAATCGTACGAGGAGTGCGTTTTCCGAAGATTTGGAGCTAGCGAGATGATTAGACATGATCGGGAGCCAGGCTTTATGTCTGATTTTATTCGAGCATTCAACCGGATCCTGGGGCAGCGACAGCGAGCAACTATGGCATATCGTCCCCAAGCTAACGGGTCGGCCGAGCACATGGTGCAGACGATCACGAGAGCACTCAAGATGTATGTCCAGGATTTGGATCAGAGGGATTGGGATGAGTACGCAGAACGACTCCCCTTCGCGATAAACACCGCCCAAGACAGGATCCGGGGTGATACCCCATTTTACTTGGTACATGGGTGGGATCCCAAATCCACCCTGGAAGCGGCCATCCCAGTATGCAGCACCAAGAAGAGAAACCGAGATCCAAGGCGATGGCGATACCAAGTCCAGAAATACTACCAGCAAGCTAGATCCCAGGTGAACGAACGACTGCGGAGTGCGATACAGGATCGAGCGGATCGACACAACGAAGACGCCCGTCCACATCAAATCCAAGTGGGATCGCAGGTGTGGCTTTATTTGGATCGAGTGAATGAAGGGTACGCCCGCAAATTTGCCCATCTATGGCATGGACCGTTCCGGGTGAGCGAGAAGATTGGAGAACATGCGGTAAAGCTGGAAACGGCAGGTACCGAATATCGCCTGTTCCCTGTAGTACACGTATCCAAGCTGAAGTTGGTCAAAGAATATCCGGATCGGCCGCAGATCCGTCTTTCGGTGGATGGATCCGATCGCGTCGACTTCGACGAAGTCCTCCTACCGGAAGATAGTTGGAATGTAGATCTCGAAGACGACGAGTTCGAAATCGAGAAGATCACCGATATGAGGTCGGGGAAGCGAACTAGATACGGACGGATTTGCCGTGAATTTCTGGTGTATTGGCGTGGATATGACGAACCCAGTTGGGTAGACGAGGCAGATATGAACTGTGGAGCATTACTCTATGATTTCTTGAGGGATCGTACGAATCGTAACAGATTCGGCGTGATGCAGTTTCATGAAGAAGAGTAGGGAGGGAATCCATTGATGTGAGTCGGTCATATCGATGGGAGGATGAAGAAGGACCCACAGGAAGGGTGTGGGCCAGGAAGAGGAGGATCCATGGATGTGAGTTGGTCATGTCGATGGGAGGATGAAGAAGGGCCCACAGGAAGGGTGTGGACCAGGAGGAGGAGGATCGCTGATGTGAGTTGGTCACATCGGAAAGAAAGAGAAGACGAATCTACAGGAAAAGAGTGGATTACGAGGAAGAAGTGCATGTTTATGCATAAGAGTGACGTTTACGTGCGAAGAGTCCTGCTTGATCTCAAGCGCGAGCTTTCAAGAGCCCGAACTATACTGACTCAATTGAAACTGGGTCGTTGGCGCTAGATCCTGAAGAAATCCAAGCGTGGACCCAACCGGATCCGGAATCCAGCCCAGATCCAGGTGTACGCTGAAAGGGTGGATCTAGCCCAGATCCAGGGGTACACTGAAAGGGTGGATCCAGCCCAGATCCAGGGGTACGCTGAAAGGGTGGATCTAGCCCAGATCCAGGTGTACGCCGGTAGACTCCGACTGGATTCCTCTACCAACACGAGAATGTTACAGACATATTCAAGTAAGGAAGCGTGGATTAGAATAGCTTACGCAAAAAGGCTAGCTCGACCCAGTTTCCAGTCGCTAGTTACTACTACGAAACAAATCCACGAAGACTGAAACTGGGGGCGTGGCGTCAAAGAGTGATAGCGATCAGGTAGTCTTGGGCTGAACATTGAAGAACTTGCCCACCAGACGCTGGATCTGGCGTCCTGGGTGTTGGCTCGGGTCCCCGCGAAACTGAATGCGCCAAGGCTCGGCTTCGTCGATCTCTCGCAAGGCTTCCAGTAGGTTCGTGGGTTCTGGGCGATGGAGGTTGGGATCCTCCAAGTTGGCTTGACGGGATACGGATCCCGGAAACCAAGCCACCTTATCCCCACGTCGGGGGAGATGCAAGAAGGATGGATCCAACAAAACATCCACGTCACACCAACCGTCCTGGATCGCCAACACGAGGATCACGAGAACTTTCTTCCAAGCTCGACCAGCATGGCTACGTCGGTTACCACGCTGCTTGTTGAAGTTGGACAACCAAGTCGAACCCTACAGTTGATTACGAGAGAGGGGGAATCGGTGAGTGCCTTCCCATATGGCAACCCGGTGCTTGGAAACGAAATCCCGGAGCGCGCGAGCGAACAACCCGAGACGCCCGCGCAAGTCACTTCGGAAGCTAACCGGATCCACCGATGTGGTGACCAGCGTATCCCACGGGGCAGTATTTATTAATTCTTCCACGTGAGGTCTGGTGATGAGCAAATCCACGTATCCGGCCGTCGGGATGGCGTCCGCTTCTCGAGGGAATATCCATTCCGCTCGAAAAGGCAGCTCAGTTAACAGGACCGTGATCTTCATGGAAATAATGGCGACCCGGTTCAGTTTCTTGGCGGACCAAGGCTCAATGTCTCGGGTGGCGAAGGCCACGGGAGCACGCCGACTAGGAATGAAGGCGGCATCCGGACCGAACGGGGCCACGGGGAGCATCCCTGGCAATGACGAGTTAGGGGGAGCGGGGATCAAGACAGATCCGGGGGATCCGCCAACATGAGGCGATCCCGGGGATCCGCCGCCACGAGGCGACCCTGGAGATCCGCCACCATGAGGTGACCCCCTCCACTAGATCCACCCGATCCACCATCACTGTCGACTTGGATCGCAGATCCCGCAGTGTCACCTCCAGATCCGGCGGTACCAGCGACTTGTGGAGGCGGGGTTGAGAGGGATCTTCGCCGGGCTTCAGATCGGGACTGGGACAAGGCCCGTCGCGTGTCCTCCTCCAAGGCGTCATCAGCGGCTCGAGCCTCCTCCGAATCCTCCGGACTTTCATCGTCGTCGTCGTCGTCATCGTCCCCATCGCCCAGAGTGAAGGGATACGGACCGGAGGACGACGTACGCTTCGATGACGGCCGGATAGGAGGTCCTGAGCCGTCGGACCAGTCGGATTCCTCATCCTCGTCGTCCTCCGAGCTGCCAAGTCCACATCCAGGGGGAATGACACGTTTGGCTTTCCCCTTCCCGGGCCCAGTACGGGCCGGCGGAGGGCTGGTGGAAGCGGGCTGGGGAACGGCAGGCGTCGTCACCGAAGGACCAGCGGTGGATCCCGTCTTGGACGCCGATCCCGGTTTGGATACGGCCGTGGATCCCGCCTTGACCGTCGATCCGGACTTGGACACCGTTGATCCTGTTTTGGATGGGGCAACGGATCCAGTTTTGGACGCCGTAGACCCAGTCTTGGGTCCAGATCCAGACTTGGACGTAGTTGCAGATCCAGTCTTGGACACCGGGGTAGACTTGGATCTAGCGGTGGACCCAGACTTGGATCCGGCACCTGACTTCGAGGGGGAGGCGGAAGTCTTGGACGGGGATGTGGATCCCGCCTTGGACACAGAGGTGGATCCCGCTTGCGAAGCCGTTTTAGAGACCAGAGTCGTCTTGGGCTTGGCTTTCGGGGAAGCTCGAGCATGCTTATGGGGACGGGAGGATCCGATGCTAGGAGCGGGAGATGCACTACGCGGGCGCTTCGCAGCCGACGGATCCGCCCCACTTACAGACGGAAGAGGAGCAGAGACGCTGGCAGCATGAGAGGGCCCCGACAGGGGAGGAAGTGGATCCGAAACGGCAGCTGTCACCAGCGCCAGTCGTCGACGCGCCAAATCCCGCTCCGATAAGCCGCGATCGCGCTCCAGGACCAGCTGTTGCTGCTGAGTTTGAGCTGCGGCGAGTTGATCCTGGTGTTTTGCGGCGGTCGCATCGGCAGCCTTCAATTTGTCACCTGGATTGACATAACAAGTGAATATGGAGTTACTAGCAAGAGCCAAAAGAGGATCCACGTACTCGTGCGACGAAGCTTGGATTCCAGCTCTGTTTGTGTTCGCTTAGCATCCGCCCATTCGATAGCCGCCTTGTCCCGTTGGAGTTCGCTGTCCGCCAGTTTCGCTTGGATCTCGTCGCGCAATTGAGTTATACGCACGAACTCCTCGAGCGCGTAATCTCGCCCAGCAGACGCTTTTTCGAGCGACTCCTTGGTATCTTGCAACTCATCAGAGAGTTAAGCCAGAGCTACATCCGGCGATGAGGGAGGTGGATTTGGCGCGGGGGGCCCTCCACGCGCCGACCCTAAGGCGGATCCGCCATGGGTGGATCCCACATAGTCGTTGGTCACCACCGCCTCTTGGGTCAGACGCAACTCGTCACGGAGCCGGCCCAAGCTCGCATCCGCGGCTGCCCTAGCAGTCTGAGAATCCTCCAGACCCCGCTCGAGGTCGTGGATCCGGGATTGGAGCTGGTGGATCTCAGATCCGGCGAGCGCCATCTCCCTAAGGAGATGGTCGTTGTCATCTCGCATACCATCTCGTTGACGGGAGGCGCGATCCAGCCGTCCGGTCAGGTCGCGGATCTCGACCGCCTGATCAGCCAACAAGGGTCGCAGGTCCTGCGACCCAGAAGCCGCACGGTGCTCCCACCACTGGATCTCCATAGCCTGGTCATGGACTGGGCTCGCAAGGTTTGAAGTTGGGTAGTGTGCAGAGACGCAGCTTGGTCTTGGGCATCTTGAGCCGTCTGGAGCTCCGCCGTCAGGGTTTGCACCTGATCGGAAAGAGCCTGGGCTAGAACCCGCAGATCGGTGGGCGACAGTGAAGACGGACTGACCGGAGGGGTGATGGATGGGGCCTTGCCCGGCGATTTGCCAGTACGCTTGGCGGGAGACATGTGTCACGAAGAGGAGAAGGTGGTTGTGGATGCTGGTAGTGCACGTCGTGAACGCTGTTGTACAGCGCCGACAACGTACAGGAGGCGATTGTGGTGAAGTGCTTTCTCAGAAATAAGAGAATGGACCTGACGCGGGGTCACTATCCCGAATCAGTGACAATTTCAAGTGATTAGAGAGGATTTGATTTTGTCTGGCACGGATGCAAGTTGCCTGTGGTGGATTTGCCATGACGAGCAACACCCCGTACGAAATGACGATGGATCTGGTATGAGTGATGTACGGGAAGGCAAGATCCACCAAGACTTACCTCAGATCCACCCTTACCTGGATTCACCAAGATGGATATGGGATATACTATACAAGAATGGATCGGGTGTGGATCCTATGAAGGAAGGATGGTAGGTACCCTCTGAAGGTGGATCTAGTAGCCACGGCTAATGAGGAGTCAAGATCCACCGCGAGGTACCCCGGATCCCATACTTCCGAGTTCGGATCCAAGGAGGGAGAATCCCGCATAGAGGGACCTGGATCCAGGGTATAGGGATGATGGATGCAGTGGATCTCGAACTTTCGTGGGACAATGGAGATCACAGACGGTTGCGAGACGATGTTGGATGATTGGAGAGCTTAGATCCACGACGAGTGTACACTTACAGTGTAGTGGATCCAAGCGACCTGGATCCGGATGAGTGTACCCATAATAGGGTGACCATAATGATTACGCCATGGATCCGGTGGATCTGAAGATAATACAGCTGGGATGATGGGTCAAGGGAAGAAGGGACATGCAGCCGAGCTGGGTAAGGGATTTAACGAGGGAAAGACATAGAAGGTAGAAATCCAGGCAGGTATAGGCTTAAGTATCAATACAGACTTCTATTTGCACGATAACACGCAAGTGCCTTCCTGCCCTCAAGAACCGGAACTACATTGGCCGTACGAGCTCGGAGAAGGTTGGGAATTGCGAATCTAGTGTTGGTAGTGATAACTGGATAATACCTTGGCCAGATCCTACAGCCTAGTGAGCTTTTCCTTTACTTGTGCAGATCCGACAGGTTAACCGAATTTACTACTTGGTCGGTTACACCCTAGAAGTTCTCAACTCTCAAGATCCCGTCACAGGAGGCGGCAAGTACGACGCAAAGGAACTACAAAGGCAAGGGACACACCCGCAAGGCAACCCTACGGCCAGATCCACGATCTAGGCCCCGGATCCATAAGCTCGAATAATCGCTTAGGATACGGAACCATCCACGGACGCAGAGTGAAGATTTTCCTCTGCTGCTCCACCCCATCCCCACGTCTCGCCAAGACACTCAAGCTTCACCACTTGAACGCTTCGGGAGTTGCTGAGAGAGCAGATCCCGCCCTACCGACGGGTACACAAGGTGAGGAAAGTTCAGCAGAACACGGATCATCGGGGGACCCCCTCCGTTAGTCGGTGTCTGGGTGCAGTTGGTAAGCTGGATCCGGCAATCTCGCAGATTTTGCTGATCCCGCTACACCACTGATGGCCTCCTCTATTACCGGGTGGAGCCCAATCAACCTCTACGGGTGGTAGTACCCCACGACGAGGATCTGAAGTTCGACATCTTCGTGGAAGCGCACGTAGCGCCCTCCAGCGGCCACTTGGGTCGCGAGAAGACCTTCTTGTTGGTCTCTCAGGCCTTCTGATGGGCCCACATGTATAAGTGGGTCGCCCGGTACGTCAAGACATGTGAAACATGTCAGCGGGTCAAACCCGCAGGGCACTCATCGGCTCCACTACAGAGCCTGCCCGTACCGGCTGATTGTTGGAAGTCGATGAGCCTTGACTTCATCTTTGGGCTTCCCGCCGACGGGCACGGCAACACCGGAATTTTGGTGTTCGTGTGTCGGCTGAGCAAGATGGTACATCTTGCTCCAGTTTCCGTCCCTGTAACGGGCGAACAATCCGCAAGGTTGTTCGTCGATGGCGTGTTCCGCTATCACGGTCTCCCGGAGACGATTGTCTCGGACCGAGACCCGCGGTTCACTGCCGCGTTTTGGAAAACGCTGTTCCCTTTACTGGGAACTCGTCTGCAGATGTCCACTACGGACCATCCGCAGACCGACGGCCAAACAGAGCGCGTCAATCGAGTGCTCGAGGACACTCTGCGCAGTGTGTGCGCGGCAGCACCACGTACGTGGTCGACGCAGCTCCCAGTTGTTGAGTTTGCGCTCAACAACGCGGTGCACGCGTCCACGGGGTTCACGCCGTTCTACTTGAACGGCTTCCGCCACCCCAGAGTGCCTCTCACTCTTCGAGGAGACACTGACACCTCTATTCTAAGTGGGGGAGAGGCTTGGAGAGCTCTTTCCTCCCAGGTCTCAGATGTGAGACCGGTTTCGCTGCGGAAACAACTGGAATCCTTTGTAGATACCAAGCTGAACATTGTCAGCAGGGTCCGCGATGCCATGGCAGCGGCCCAAGATAAACAAAAGGAGTACTCGGACAAACAAGGAAGAGGAAACTTAAGTATATTTGAGATTGGTGACTTAGTGTTGCTAGACACGAGGAACCTACCTCTAGACACTGTTAGCTCTGTCGGCAGCAACAAACTGAAGCACCGCTTCATTGGACCCTTTGCAGTCCTGGCCAGACATGGTGCGTCGTACACCATCGACCTTCCAAAGTCAATGACGACGCACCCGACGTTCTATGTTGGACGTCTTAAGCGGTACTTTGATGTGCAGGGGGTTGCTGACTCGCAGACCCCCCTTGGCCCAGCTCCTCAAAGCGAGGGCGGGTCACAGACGTCGACGAGGGCGTCGGAGCAGGCGCCCAAGCCTCGGTCTGGACGGCAAAACTGCGGTCAAGACCGTACGCAGGCCGGAGCCATACGCCGAGTACGTTGAGTACGCCGGGTACGCACCATACGCGTACGACTGGGAGTGCGCCGAAGGCGGCTCCGGACGTGACAGCAAAGCCTCGATACGTCGGATCCTGTGGAAGGCCTCGTCCAGATCGGATGAAGAGGCCCGTCGGTCTACCTGCAGATGCAGACTCGCGACCCCACGCTCCAACAGGTCCAGGCAGCCCGCAAGACGGGCGTGGTCGCCCTGATTCCCGGCCTAGGCGGCAGCGTCCCCGCCAGTCCCAAGGCCAAGTGCAATCTCAAGCTCGAGGGCGCGTTGACGGAGGCGGTCAACCTCAGGGTCCTGCGTCGAACCCGCAGGCGGAGCACTCGGACGAGAGTAGCGCCCCGGAGCCTGGTACGCGTACTCGTACGAGGGCACCCCGAACCTGATTGACCGGAACGGAGAAGTTCACTACCACGTGGAGCGGATTCTCCAGGAGCGGCGGCTTCGTGGAATGCACCAGCTCCTCGTGAAGTGGAGGGGCCCACTCCGAAAACTCGTGGGGGCCGATTGAACGGCTCCAGATAGACTGCCTGAAGGCTTTTGCGATCTGAGAAGAGAAGCGGCGGCAGCTTCGTAAGTGGTCCGGGGATTCTTGCTCGAACCGGGTAAGAACGTTGACGACACTCCGTACCCGCGCCCATCGTAAGCGCTAGAAGCCGCGCGCTTCAGAATGTCCCTTGGTAGCATGCGCTTGCTGACCTAGTGGACAAACCGGACACGGAGATCACGCTGGTCCAGGAACAGCAGCTGATCTTCATGGAGTTCCCGTAACTCTGAGGGTGCGTACTTGAGAGACTCAACCCACGCCCAGATCATTTCCTCACACGAGTTCCAGTTGAGACAGTTCTCGAGTAGAACCCACGGGGAGCCCCAGAGAGGGTAGAGACCGCCCCGGTTTTTGGGCATCTTATGACAAGTCGTGAAGTCCTTACGAGGAATTCGATGCGGCGCTAGAACCCCGCTCCGAGACACCTCCAAGTTGTCAGCGAACGACTGCTCCTTCTGAACCAGGGCGCGCTCGTAAACGCCCTTAAACGTGTGGCCACCAACGAGCCCACGAGGAGCGACAAGGGTCTTCAGAAAAAGGTCAGCCCTAGAGCTCTCCTCGGGAGGCCAATACCCTCTTGGGTTTTGGCAGCTCCCTGGCTGACGGGTTCCACCACCGAACCCCCACGCGCACGCTGGGCAGCTTGGAAGTCCTCCTGCTGCTGGTCGAGGTCGTTCGAGATCTCCTGGGGCTCATGAATAGCACCCTCCTCCTCCTCTTCATCCGAGGAACCGAAGCGGTTCCGATAGAAGTACCCAGTCTCCTTCTCCTCTCGGAGTGGAGACTTCGAAGCCGTGCGCTTCTAGAGGGCTTGGCGCCTTTGGTTGTGGCTTTGGCAGCCTTAGCACGCGCAAGCCCCTCGGCGAGCGAGAGATGTTTCAGAGGCTTCTCCTCCTCTTCGTCGCCAGGTTTGGGAGAGCCCTTAGCCTTGACGGCAGGACTCTCCGAGAGCACAGACGTCCTGGGGCTGTGATCACCGTGATCACTAGCGAGCGAGTGCACGCTGGCGTCGTCGTGCTCGCTGGGTACTGGAGTGTGCCCTCCCACGGAGCCCATAGGAGCATCGTCAGTGCTCCTGAGCTCGGCCTTGTCCTCACTGCCGAACTCACGTTCAGCGAACCGAGGGTGTTGTCGGTTGTCTGGAGAGACCAAAGATGACGGACCGCGGCGCTTGCTCGCACGGTTTCCCACAGTCGCGTCACCAGATGAATTGATCGCCTCCGAGGCCATCTTAGTAGCCTCCTGGAGTGCACAGCCTTTGCCGCGAGGCTTAGTGCTCTTGGCTTGCGCCTTTCCGGCAGCCTTGGAGTGTGCTATCACACTGCTCTTCACAGTGCTACGGCATGCTAAAGGGCGAAGTGAAGACCGAGACCTTAAGTGCTGCTCGAGGCTCTAACTGTAAAGTGAGCCTCCGCCGCGTTCGCGCAGCCAAGTCGATGTAATTCGACTTTGAGAATGAAAGTTTGTGACGTACACTTCCTCATTCTGATTGGTCGGTAAACCGATCCTAAGTGGTGGAGGATGTAATGGGGTACGTAGCCCCAAGTGTACCCCTAGTTACATGACGTGTGACACGTCACACTTTGAGATATCTGGTACATGGTACCAGGGTCGTCAGAGGCCGACCATTGGCTGATGACACAGCTTTACTATAGGTGACTTATAGTTTGTAAATTGAACTCAATCTTATCGTACCTATAAATACATTCAGTTTATTGCGCTTTGCAGATGGAATGCCCGTCCGTTTTATAGCCTTGATCGAGCGGAGCATAACACCACGCGTAAAATGAGATGGGAAGATGCACGCATCGATTTGCTTTATCTGTGATCAAATTACCATTTCAAAACGGCAAAAAGGGTCGATCCCGAGCGGTCGATTTGGCTGCCGTAGCTCGATTTATCATTCAGTCTAGCTAGATGGATTTATACTTCTTATAGACCTCGATTCAATAAAACGACCTCTTTTTATTAAAAATCGAGCATCAGGCTAAGTGAAAAGGGCAAAAGCATTGAAATACAGCTTACCTTAATTTGATCACTTCGCTCCCTTAGACAAAAGGAACCTGTAAACTACTGTTCACTGAGAGTTTGTATACTCTCGGAAGCCAACTTCTTCTAGCGCAAGGTGCTGCGTGAAATGGGGAGAGGTAGAATTGGCTTGCAAGCTGCACCCCAAGACCAGGCAGTCGCCGGCGATTGATATGAAGTAAGCGTATACTAACGGATATTACTTGTGTATTCGTAATTACAGCCCGGTAATAATGCTGGACGCTTAGCTCGCGTAACTGTCGTATACCTCCACATCCAAGGTTCGGGTAGTCCAAGGCTGTTCTGGGAGTACGGTCTCGTTCGGTGGCCGGAACGGTAGACAAGAACATTTAAAATGAAAACAAGTTTCTGTATTGACTAGGCTTCCACTTGAGAAGAAGGTGGGAAATATAAGACTGAGAGCTAACAGGAAGAGAGGTCTTACACCTTCCCTTCCTCACATCCACAGCACCGCTTCTCTTACAATGAAGGATGCGCTCACTTCACCTGCCATCCGCCCTCGTGGGACAGTAGGGAGTTCTGGGAAGGGACCCGATTGCGCTAGGGGCCTTAATCCCACGTCGAACAAGTCTCAGCGTTCCTGGACCATCCTATAGGGCAAACCTAACGGGCCCGGTCGAGGGCACGCGAGCCGCCAAGTCCAACGGTTACCACCCTGACGAGACGGTCGGGCGTGGAGTAGTCTCACGGCCCCGAGTTATCTTCTCTGGTCGCTTAACGCCTGGAATACCCCTTCGTTCCCGGGTACGGGACATCCTCGCCGACGTGTCGTGTGCCGTCATCGGCGAACGGGATCACCACGCTGCACCATTAGATCAACCACAGTAGCTTCTTCATTCGTCAACTCGACAGGTACGCTGGACGGGGACGCTTCAGGGTAGTCCTCGGTACGGT
Organism: Phytophthora betacei; assembly: GCA_011320135.1. NCBI lineage: Eukaryota > Oomycota > Peronosporomycetes > Peronosporales > Peronosporaceae > Phytophthora > Phytophthora betacei. Next base: position 669,681 of record JAANHX010000020.1, read on the forward strand.
TATCTTGGAAGTCGGGGTCGGCTGCTTGAAAACATATAATATCTCGACATCGTTGTCGGCCCGTAGCCGCTCGATGTTTCGAACTTCAGCTAAACTACGCTCAGAAGCATTTCAGCGGGTACTAGAAAGAGTTACCAACACTTTAGGAGAGACGGCTCGTAGAGGGCTCTCTTCGTCGAACTGACGACAGGCGTGCGATATCACACCCGCGATTACCACGATAAGTGTGTCGGCGAGATTCCAGCTAGTCCACCCGAAGCAGTAGTTAGAAGTCAGCAGGAATAGCAGTACCGCCCCAACACCCACAGGTCCCAAGAGTACGAACTCCAACAAATCAATATGTTGATCGGTACGTACAACAGAGGAGAGGCGCACAGTAGTACCAACCAGCAGACAGCCTCACACACGGCGTAAAGACGCATCCAGGTAGCTTTAGAAGCGTCCCAGAAAACATACCAGTAGCGTACGCTCAAATCTCTAGTGCGAAGGAGGACATCAGGTATGTAGTCGGAGAAAGTCACCTTGCCGGCGACCCACCAACTTCGCAGCATTCGCCCATATCGACCATACTTCTCGTCTCCCTTAAGCAGAACGATGGGAGGCACAGCAAAGAGCGCAGTCCATACTCCATAAGCGTACGTAGCACTCCGGAGTTGTCGTAGTTCACCGGCTTAAAACACGTCCCGGTATATCGAAGCACAGTCGCCGCAAATATCGCTGTTCGTCTTAGTAACGCGCCACTCTTGGACTAGGAGCTCCCAGGCAACGTTTCGCAGGGGAGTCGTTAAGACCCAGAGCGTTATAGCCCCTGCGTACACGGGCCACAGCTCCCAGCGGGCGTACTCGTAGAAGACACTCGCTTGACGGTCCATTGCAGGAGAGAACACTTTGCAAATAAGAAATTGAGTGTCCACGAGATTACTCTTCTCGAAGTCGGTCGGTCCCCATCGGTCTTAGTCGTTAACCATCAATCAAATTCTGTTGTTGGAAAAGAAGGATATCGATTCCTCGTCTCTTGCGAGAGTTTATCTCGCACCCAACATGTAGTTTTCACAGAAATCTCCAGAGAGACGGAACTGGAGGTCCAGGTTCCGACGGTCAGTCTTTCGGCTCATTCGGCAATTTTGCCTCGACCTCAGACGCTTCCTCCGCATCCCGCCTCCTTCACGAGGCAAGGCGCCCCGCAAGTTTAAGGCCATCTGAAACGTTGAGTCGTCCGACTCCGACAGTTCTTCCCACGATGAGACGCCGGTCGACGAGCGCTTCTGGGTCGCCATGCGAGACATTCTGGCAGTGAACTCAAGCTCCTTCGGCCTCGAGGTGCTGGCCACTATCGCAGAGGCAATCCTGGCCAACACGGGGAAGACTTCGGATGCCTTGACGGGACCTATAATGATCATGCCCAAAGCGTCCCGTCAGCCCGCCCGTGGAGAGCCGCCTCGGCATTCCCGCTTTACCCAGGACTGCCGATTCCCGCTCAAGAGCGTCAGTACCGGATCAGCGAAGAAGAAAACGCTAACGGAGAGCCCTCGTTCCGGCAAGAAGCGTCAGAGTCACCCTTGGTCGTCGCACGCTTTACCGTTCAAGCTGGCGGACACGACGTCTTCCCCGATAATCGACGATCTCAAGAGGATCTACTACGAAGCGTCCGAGCTGGGTCAGGAGCCGTACCAGCTCGCATATCCGTGGCCGGGTTCCCACTTATGGTACATCTCGCAAGAATTTCCCCACGTGCACGCTTCTCACTGGCGTTTCTGGAATGAGAACCGTTCTAGGTTCTGGTATTGGCAGACAAACGTCCCATTGAAGCCTTCCAACGCCCAGACTCAGCGTCGCAAGGCCAAAATGTCGGCGGTGGTCGCTCGCGTTTGGTGCCTGAGCATCTGTATTGAGACTTGGGGTTACTTCGGCTTTCTCCGATTGTTCGAGAGCTGTGCTCATCGACGTCGTCTCATGTAGATGGGGGCCAGCCTGGTCGGAATGCTTCAGACGCCAAGTCTTATAACGGCCCGGTTATCGACAACCTCTCCAAGCTCTATTCGCGCGACGCGGAGGCGTACGCGCGTAATAGTGAGGAACGCTCTTAAACCGTTCCGCATCGACGAGGGAGGCTTCACAACTATCACGGAGTCGTTGGAGCACACCGGAGCGCTTGCCTCGAGCAGTTCGAAGCCGGACATTCAGCCCACGGACCGAGCACTAGCGCTTGCTTTAACTGGATTTGGAGTCCAAAGACGAGCACGAGCCACATTGAGTGGGAGATCGGTCGAAGGGAGTCTGGCACAAGTTGAGCCACTGTCCTCGTATCCAGAAAATGTCGACTAAGCTCTCGCGTGAACGGGAAGGAGGAGCTTTACGAACACCCAAGGTAACTCCTCTGGGCTCGTCTGAAGCAGACTCCGAGGGTTACGCAGCTTATGAGCGTACGGACGGCTTCTATACTCCGGTCGGGAAGGAGGTGATCGAGGAGGAGTCCGCCTTTGAAGAAGATGAAGCCGAGAGTGAATCCGAGGACGTCCGCCCCGTCAAGAAAACGTTGCGTATGACTTCGAGTTCAGACGCGAGTTCAGACGAAGATAAGCGCCCCAGTAAACGCCTGCAGCTTTTCCGCACGCTTCTGAAGTCGAATTCGCGTTCAAAGTGTTCTCGCGGTCGGTCACGTAGTCGCTCGCTCCCGAAGAAGTCTCGCATTAGTTCAGTGCGTAAGCGGTCTCCTTCTCCCCCACGAGCTAAAGGCAAGCTCAAAGCGCGCGCGGCTTCGCCCAGACGCTCGGTCTAACCTCTGCGGTCGCGATCGAGATCACCGGCGCGCAAGAGGCTTGGCGGTCACGCTCGGAGGAGCGTTCGGTTTCCCGTCCGAAGTCATCGACTAAGACTTCGATCACTAAGGGTAGCACGGGCGAGTCACGGCGCGAGAAGACGAGATCACCATCGCACGCGAAGGGGAACACAGCAACCCCCGATAGGCACACGGTAGTCAAAACGACGAATCATTCGCCCGTCAACGCGTCGCGGGACGATACTCGTAAGCACTCGCAGTCGCGCTCAGCTTCGCCGTCGAAGAAGGTAGTGTCCCCAGAGAGACGTTCGGCGTCGCAGTCTCCGTCGGCACCGAAGAAGTTGAGCGCATCGGGAGAGCACTCCACTCCCATCTCGCCGACAAAAACAATCCGACAAAGCAGTCTAGTGTAAGGCCACCCTTAAGTACTTGATTCGTAAGAGCCCCGAGCTGTTCCGTCCGGATGAGCGTATGTGTAGTAGTATCTTTCTAAACGTTTCTTTTGTCTTTCACCCGCGATTCATCCCATCATTTATCGTTTTTGTTTCTCAGCTTAAAACCGCGGTTTTCCTTTTTGACTGGTAGTAGAGTAGTCCACCGTAATGTAAAATTTAAAAAATACACAGAGTAAAGTAAGAAGTGTTCCTCTGAACACTTCCGGGGGAAGCTGGGTCGAGCGTTACTCAGACTCAATCGACCAGTCCGTTACGACTCTTCCCTTTTAGAAGAGTAGTTCCTCTTCGTCCACAGCGGCGTTAGCGTCTTCTAACCGGGCACTGCGACGTAATTCTGGTAGGCCCTCCTCCCTACGACGGGTTTCTTCGAACGCCTTGCTTAAAGCGGCGTAAGTAGGTAACAGAGTGTTCCGAGGTCTCCAAAGGGTCTCGTAAGCAGCCAATAGCAGGAACTGTCCTTCCCGGTTCTTCTTGCGCCTAGCGACTATGTCGATCACCGGACAGGGAACCCCAGTCAAGGCCGCCTCTTCTCCTCCAATCAAGCGTCTTTCCACAAAACTAGTAGACGGGAGATCTCCTTCTGTCAAAGGACCGTCGTCGTCGGCTCCGGGACTCGTCCGTACTCCATCAGGTACTTTGGACGGGAACGACCTGCTCCATCGACCTTGGAAACGCTTCAAGAGATTGACGTTAACTGCCACTACTCGGTTTGGGTGGGTAGGAATAGCTACTCGATAGGGGTTCTCCCCCATAGTCCCGACCACACGGTAAGGGCCATGCCATGCGAAAGTGAGCTTCTTCCTGGTCCTCTCTCCGCGACGCGCTCGGAAGTATTGCTAGACCCGCACAGGGTCACCTTCTTTGAACTTTACCGATCCTCGGTTACTCAGTCGTTGCTCGTGCCTACCCTGGGCCTTCAAGAGTTGGCGCTCCACCAAACGTCTTGTATCTCGATGTGGCAGGAATAGTTTTCGGTGGTAACTAGCGACTTCGTTACTCTTCCACACGTTGTTCGTATTAAGGAACGCGAGGTCTAGAGGCAACACGGGGTCCCGGCCATACAGGCTGAAAAAAGGGGAGTCTTTAAAAACCTCGTGGTAAGACGAACGGTACGCGAACAGTACTCGGGGCAGATACAAGTTTCAGACGTTCTGTGCTTCGTTGACATACATATTTAGCATTCCAATCAGTGTACCATTGAAGCGTTCGACTAAGCCCTGAATTTGAGGGTGGTAAGCAGCGCCAAATAGCTTCTTGATTCCAAGATTACTTCATTCACCATTATTTCCACAAACGTCACAGTGTCTAAGCGAGCCACGGGGAACGCTTCGACCCATCGAGTAAAGTAGTCGGCGAAGACGAGTATGAACTTGTTGCCTCGTCGGGTAACTACTAGGTGACCTATTGCATCCACCACTAGTAGCGAGAAGAGCCCAGACAGTTCTTGCACGGGCATCCTCTGCATTAGGCCGTTCCTCCAAGGGCGATAACCTTTACCACTGCCGCAAACGGTACATTCTCGAACGCATTCGGCAACATCCTTCTTCCAACCGTGCCAGTAAGCGTGCTTGCGCACTTTGCCGAGCGTCTTGGTAACGCCAACATGCGCCGCGAGCACATCCTTATGACAGTGATGTAGTACTGTCGATATGAATGGCAGGGGAATCACGGGTACTTCGAGGGTTGACGCGGGCCCGGTCCGAGCCTTTAAGTGTACGCGACGCATGAGCGCACCGTTCTTCATCGAGTAGTTAGGGGCCATCAGCAGGATCATAGTGCGCATTTGAGGGTCCAGAGCTAGAGCTCCATCGCTAAGGAACGCTATCATAGCTTGGATCCAAGGAGTCTTCTTCTGTTCTTCCACAAGGCGAGTTTGTTGGAGCCCGAACACATCAACCGGGGACACCAAGAGTTGATCAGTAGTCGCTTCCTCGTCGGGCGACACCACCGAACTAAAGTCGCCAGTGTTTTCTAGCAAAGATCCCGAAAGGAGTAGGGTCGGGTCGTGAGGCGCAGTCTCCCCGACTTCGACAGTACTAGGGGAGGACTCGTCAGCATCATTGACTAGCTCCTCCATAGAGATTGCGTTGATGGTCTGGGTGTGAAGTCTAGATAGACCATCCCCATGACCCATAGAAGTGCCAGGCTTGTAGAATACTTTGAAGCGCAGAGAGATAGCTCCATGGCTCACCTAGCCAGCTTAGCGTTTATTGTACGGTTAGTTTCGTTGAAGACCCACGTCAAGGCTTTGTGATCCGTGTACAGGTCAAACTCGCAGCGATCCAGGTAGCAGCGAAACTTGTGCGTGGCCCATACAATGCCCCAAAACTCGATTTCCGAAGAGCCGTCCTCCTTGTGGACCCAGTTCTTCTCAGAACAACTAACTGTTTGCTCGCATAGGCTACGGACTTCTCGCGCCCGTCCACGGTTTGCATCAAGCACGCTCCCACGGCGAGTTTGGATGAGCTCACGTACAGATGGAAACGCTTTAAAAAGTCAGGATACACAAGGATAGGAGGTTCCACCAGCTTACGCTTGAGCTGCAGGAAAGCGGCTTTACAGTCGTCGCTCCAGTAGAACCGGGCTCCTTTCATCGAGTCGTTCGATCGGGGCCGATATGGCAGCGTACCCCGGGATGCACCGTCTGAAATAACTAGTCAAACCCAGGAACGCTCGGACCGTATGCAAGTCGTGAGGTCTTAGTACGTTCATCACCGACCTGACCTTCTCGAGGCTGGGCAAGGTGCCAGAAGAAGTGACGATGTGTCCCAAGCGCGCTACCTGGTCGCGAGCTCACTTACACTTCTTCATCTTGAGCTTGAATTCAGCAGATCTGAATCGATCCAAGACTTGATTTTGTCGTACCAGGTGAGTAGGAAAGTATTCGCTGAAATCCACGCACTACACTATACAAGGCCTCCTTCCAAGGTCGACAAGTACAGTCTCTATTAGTCGCTCGAAGGTCGGGACTGCATTACACAGCCCAAATGACATCACGAGCCACTCGAAAAGGCCATATTTGCAAGTGAGTGCTGTCTTCTCCACGCTCCCGGCCGCCATCGGGACGTTCCAGTAGCCGGACGCAATGGCCATCGTAGAGAACAGTTTAGCATTCCCTAGCACGTCCAGAATATCGTCAATGAGCGGCAGCGGATAGTAGTCATTGATAGTGATGACGTTCAGCCTTTGATAGTCGATGCAGAACCGTATTCCTCCATCAGGCTTGCGGATCATAAGTACAGGACTTGCCCAAGGGCTAGACAAGGGTCGTATGAGTTCTTGGTTCCAGTAGTCTTGTATTTCCAACTCCGTGACGTCTCCTTCCGCCTTGGACACCCGGTAAGGGGGCTGTCTAATCGGCCGATGGTCACCAGTATCGATCGAAAACTCGAGTAGGCTAGTTCGTCCGGGGGCGCATCGAGGTCTCGACGAACATGTCCCTGAACGACTGGAGGAACTCCGTGAACAGTCATTTTTGTTCGCTTCCCAGCTTGGACTCGTCCAAGTTGACTATGAGCTTCTCCTTGAGTACTCGATCAAGTTCGGGTACGGACTCCTTTGCATCTTTAGCCACAGTACTAGCGGCGCTAATGACTGAGTGTACCCATTGATCTTGTGCTTCTCGGTCAATAGTCTGTGCCTCGCCCGACTTTGTAGCCCCGCCATCGACGCTCATTGTTGTCCCTGGTTGAGACGCGGGTTCGGAGATCACCGTAATACCCGCCAACCTGGTACCTCTCTTAATTATAGCGTCCTCTATAGAGGGGTTGCACACTTCCACAATCACTTGGTCGTTATACACCGTGCATAGTGTTCTAACGACTTTAATCGAGTCATCCAACTCGGCAAGTCCTTCTACTAGAACGGTTGTTCCGTCAACCATTTGACTCTGAGCATCTGCAACCTCGAGAGCTTGTCCTCCAGGGCGGATCTTGATTGTAGACGAAATTCGCGACAAGTAAGATTCCTCCACTCGAGGATATCCGAGAGGGAACACCTCACCCGTGACTTTCAGCGTAACAGTGTTCTCATTCAAGTCTACTACGGAGTTCTGCCGGGAGGTTCTCGATACCCCCCCCCCCCCCCCCCCCCCCCCTCAGGACAGAGCTTCTACACCTCCCACTGATCCGATCACCCGCTTGCCGAGGTGGACGACCCCGCCTTCATCTTCAGCCGGCCAGTTCCTTGCAGCACTCGATATCCACCAGGCCCAGCTTGTGGCTTGGACCTGGGGCGTCGGCGACGACGTTCACATAGCCATACAATCCGTTCTCCATGTCTCGGAAGGAACGGTTCGAACCGAGGGCTTCGGTACGATCGTTATACAGAGAGGAATAGTCGAAACTGACTTGCTTCTGTTGAGGAGAGTGCTTAGGATTAGGGTCCTTCCTACGACAGAGTCGGCAAGGTGAACCCTTTTCGGGGATCTTTAAGCGTAGTTGATCAGCGTTCTTCTCGTAGAGGTCCGTGATCTTATTAGTCGGCAACTCTTTCAACCGCGTGTCGGAGGGAGCAACGAGACGCTCAAGTAGTTCTTCAGTCCTGGAGCTCAGGCGTGGGCGGGGTGTCGTCCTGTGACTCTTCTTCTTGCGATCCTTTGCCATCACATCCTTCACACCAATCGCTTCTGCCAAAAGCTTCGGTTTTCACGAGAAAGTACACAGCTCGTCTCACCACGGCACGCCAAGGGGCAGGTATGATTCCTCGAGAAATAAGCAAACCGTACTCGGTTCGACTGAGGTCAGAGGGTCTTTCAGGTGAACCTTCCAGGGTCAGCGCAATGTTGTCTTCCACAACTGAGGAATTCACGGGACACACTTCCCTCGGCTGAGGAGGTATCTTTAGTTTCGGGAAGTGTACCACCTTCTTAGGCACATCTTGCCACGAGAACATCTTCGTCGAAGTTCCGCCTCCTTCGTATCTGTATCCGAGTCGCCTGACGTCACTGAGTTGATCAGGACCGGCGATTCCTCTTTGAAGTTACGGTTGGCGCGCTTCGCTCCATCAGACGAGGCCAGCGTCTTTTGGAACCATACTCCGGAATAGACAGTCGCCCTGGGGAAGGATCTCGGATCCTCGCTAGCTTTTCTTTTGGGATGTCGAGTAGAACACTCAATTCGGCAAGATGTAAATCCTTCGACTACTCCGCGTTTTCGATCAATCGGCGCTTTTTTTCTACCTCATCAAGAGGGAACAGTCGACCTTCGAGCTCCTTGTCATACTATTCCTTCTCTTCGGCCAGTCCAGATTGTCCTCCGTCTTCTAGAGCGTCCAGTTCTTCCTCGGAGAACACCCTCGCGAGTGAAGGCTCCTTCTCGAGCTCATCCCTTACGGGACTAGGAAGGGGGACGTCCTCAGAATTCTCTCAGGCGGAGACGTTTCTTTCGGGAGGGGTCACGTCTTCCTCCCTCTCTCTTAATTCCACCCTCGAGACTGGGACACTTGCTTCCGTTGTTCCACACTCTTCTCGGGGCGGGGCTTCGAGCACCTCTGTCACGTCTTGGGGTAGCTCATTTTGTAGCAGGTGGTCTTCGGACTCACCATTCTTCTCATCAAACTCTAGTACACTCGAAACCACACTCTCGTGGTTGGTTGGCGTCGTCGGGTAATCTCGTTCCGCCGAGGACGCCCGAGGTCGCGGCTCCTCTGCTTCCCCTTTTTCGATTAGTTCTCCTCTAATTGTTTCGCTCTCCTTTTCTTGGTCTTCTCTCGTAAGCACTCCTTGGTTCGCACTCCAACGCTCGTCAATGTTCGCGGCTATCGGGGGGCCGTCCTATACGGATACCGAGCCTTCCTCCGTCACAAACGCTTCTTGTTCCCTCCTCCAACTGCCGAATGCACTTGGGACCACCGACGCACCGTTCCACACGGGCTCAGTGCCTCCGTCATTCACAAGCGGCAATTGTTCCTCAGTCCTCGTTATATACTCTTCATTCACAGTCGTTTCACTTTCTTCCAGCAAGGCGGAACTCGTTCCACCCACAATAGGACACACCTCATACCTTTCGGTTGACTCCTTCGCGGAGTTCAAAGTGTTCCCAGTTGTGTCGATTCGTAGACAAGAGGAAGGAGCGACACTCCCTTCTCCTCCTTCCGCCCCCATCACTGCTGATTGGGCGCTTGTCCCTGGACGGGTACCGTCGCCGTCGCGGCAGGAACACCAAGGCTCTTCAGCGACGTCTTCAGAGGACACTCAGCAAGCATGTGACCCGGTTCATCACACAAGAAGCACTTGCGACTGTTCCTCGGCTAATTGTTTCGGAATACGATTGGAGGATCACGCTCACACTCGGCCACCGATGTGACCCACTTCCTTCCAGTGGGGGCAGGTAGCTTTGCCACGACGACAGTGAATCCGACTACACCACGAGAAGACCATCTCGAGTGTGCATGTCCGGTCCTTGATAAACACCTCTTAAAGGCGTAATAGGAAGCGTTCCATTGGAAGGGTACGGCTGAGAAGCGCCCTGCTCCGGAGAAAAGTACGCTGCAGCCACATCCATCGCAGGTCAGCATAGGAGGTCGCCATAGGACGCTCCATCAACTGCTGTTGTTGTGCGAGTAGATTATGTATCTGTTACATCATGTTCATCATGCGTTCGAGGACAGCGTTCTCGTGGGAAGCTCTAGGGGAAGGAACATTATCGAACTTGGAGTCGTCTTCGACTGGACGATGCATATTCTTGAGGAGCAACATGGCCACGGCCGCAGGGATGGAGTAAATCATGGTCGTGGAGAGAGCGTTTCTCCAATCCCGGTTCCGGGGTCCCGACAAGAAATACTGGTAACGCATTTGAGGATCGTAACACTGAGCATCATCGCAGAGGCTTGAAATCATATCACCCCCCCCCCCCCCCCACCACCACCACCACCACTTCAGCGGACATCCCCCGGGGTCGCTTAGTGTTCTTGAGATTCTCGATCGATTGCAACGGAGTTGGGCTGATGAACTGGTTGTGGAACCGAGTCCTCGGGGCCTCAAAACTGTCGATGCGCGAGTACATCCACCGGCCTTCGCCGGCCTTGCCCTTCAAGCACTCGCGGAAAGCACTAAGTCGGAGGGGTTCATCCAGTCCGATAGTTGCACGTTCAAAGGCTTCCCAGAACGATTGAGTCTTTTCCACAGACGCTCCCTCCGAGTAGAACGGTTGAAGCATTCGAATAGCGTTTCGGATAATAGTAGGCATACCGTACTGGCCACTAGTCGTCGAAGGGGTGTTACCATACGTCGGGGGAGCGTAGTAAGTGTTACTTCATAGCCACCATACTCGAGACTCTGCTGGGTTCCGACAGAGGCCGTATCCCCTCCGTTTCCTCTTGAAGCTCCGATTGCTCCAGTAGCGCCGGTCCCGTACGCGATCCCACTTCCAGTCGAAGCTCGAGACCCTGGAGCCTGAGTAGGGACTCGAGTGGTAGGAGCAGAAGCCTGAGTAGGGCACTCAGAGACGCTTGAGCCGTCGCGACTTGAGCGCTCCCTACTCCACCTTGCAGGCCACCAGTAGGCTGGAGACTCCAAGGAGGAGCATTAGTGGTTGCCGGAGAAACACTCGCAGGGGAAGCACTTCCACGGTTCTCATGGGCCGTCGGTAGTGAGAAGAAGGTGTTGAAATCTTGCCCATACGCCGTAGTCGGGGTCCGGATAGTGAAACCATGGTACGAAGGGATCGCCGTCCTCACCCGAGCCGTTAGTGGTGGTGGTGGGGGGGGGGGGTCCCTAAGTGACCGTTCCCAGCGGTTCTCTCCATAGCCGCCGCTATCTCCGGGGGAGCCATAGATCTCAACCTGTTGATGGAGTTGAGCCAACCTTGCATCGTACCTCGACCGCCTCCGCCGTCCAGGGTTAACATTGGGCCCAACTCTTCCGTAGTAATGGTCGAAGGTACCCCGGAGCCCGAAGCGTTCGCGGGTGACTCCGTTCCAGTACTCGAGCTCTTCCCTCCAAGCCGGTTGGCGGCTTGGTCCACGATGTTCTGCACGTTTTGAAGGCCTTGCGTAGTCGACAGACTGGGTCTCGTCCTCGAAGGTAGACTCCCAGTCTGACCTTCTCCATATCTGGAAGTGTTGCCTACGTCTTATCCGGTATTCGTTGACGCCATTTCGTCCGTGTAGTAGTTTCCTTCTTACGTCCTCAGCGATTCTTCACTTAAATCGAGACCTTCTCCGGCGTGCAGACCACCCTGCTTCTCCACCAAATATCATATACCCCCACCTCCAAGGGTCGGGTAGTCCGCCGCTGTTCTGGGAGTACGGTCTCGTTCAGTGACCGGAACGGTAGACAAGAACATTTAAAATGAATATAAGTTTCTGTATTGACTTGACTTCCCATTGAGTAGAAGGTTGGAAATATAAGACTGAGAGCTAACAGGAAGAGAGGTCTTACACCTTCGCTTCCTCACATACACAGCACCGCTTCTCTTACACTTGAAGAACGAGTTCACGTCACCTGCCATCCGCCCTCGTGGGACAGTAGGGAGTTCTGGGAAGGGACCCGATTGCGCTAGGCGCCTTAGTCCCACGTCGAACGGGTCTCAGCGTTCCTGGACCACCCTATAGGTCAGCCCTAACGGGCTCGGCCGAAGGCACGCGAGCCGCCGAGTTCAACGGCTACCACCCTGACGAGACGGCCGGCGAGGAGTAGTCTCAAGACTCCGAGTCATCCTCTCTGGCCGCATGACGCCTAGAATACCCCCTTCGTTCCCGTGTGCGGGACATAACATGAATGGAAGAGGTAACCAGGCAGTCGCCGGGGAGGTAGCCAGGCAGTCGTCGGTGTTTGATATGATGGAGCGTATAAAAATGTGGCGTAGCGGGATCAGCAAAATCTGCGAGATTGCCGGATCCGACTTACCAACTGCGCCCAGACACCGACTAACGGAGGGGGTCCCCCGATGATCCGTGTTCTGCTGAACTTTCCTCACCTTGTGTACCCGTCGGTAGGGCGGGATCTTGCTCTCTCGGTAACTTCCGAAGCGTTCAAGTGGTGAAGCTTGAGTGTCTTGGCGAGACGTGGGGATGGGGTGGAGCAGCAGAGGAAAATCTTCACTCTGCGTCCGTGGATGGTTCCGTATCCTAAGCGATTATTCGAGCTTGTGGATCCAGGGCCTAGATCGTGGATCTGACCGTAGGGTTGCCTTGCGGGTGTGCTCCCTTGCCTTTGTAGTTCCTTTGCGTCGTACTTGCCGCCTCCTGTGACGGGATCTTGAGAGTTGAGAACTTCTAGGGTGTAACCGACCAAGTAGTAAATTCGGTTAACCTGTCGGATCTGCACAAGTAAAGGAAAAGCTCACTAGGCTGTAGGATCTGGCCAAGGTATTATCCAGTTATCACTACCAACACTAGATTCGCAATTCCCAACCTTCTCCGAGCTCGTACGGCCAATGTAGTTCCGGTTCTTGAGGGCAGGAAGGCACTTGCGTGTTATCGTGCAAATAGAAGTCTGTATTGATACTTAAGCCTATACCTGCCTGGATTTCTACCTTCTATGTCTTTCCCTCGTTAAATCCCTTACCCAGCTCGGCTGCATGTCCCTTCTTCCCTTGACCCATCATCCCAGCTGTATTATCTTCAGATCCACCGGATCCATGGCGTAATCATTATGGTCACCCTATTATGGGTACACTCATCCGGATCCAGGTCGCTTGGATCCACTACACTGTAAGTGTACACTCGTCGTGGATCTAAGCTCTCCAATCATCCAACATCGTCTCGCAACCGTCTGTGATCTCCATTGTCCCACGAAAGTTCGAGATCCACTGCATCCATCATCCCTATACCCTGGATCCAGGTCCCTCTATGCGGGATTCTCCCTCCTTGGATCCGAACTCGGAAGTATGGGATCCGGGGTACCTCGCGGTGGATCTTGACTCCTCATTAGCCGTGGCTACTAGATCCACCTTCAGAGGGTACCTACCATCCTTCCTTCATAGGATCCACACCCGATCCATTCTTGTATAGTATATCCCATATCCATCTTGGTGAATCCAGGTAAGGGTGGATCTGAGGTAAGTCTTGGTGGATCTTGCCTTCCCGTACATCACTCATACCAGATCCATCGTCATTTCGTACGGGGTGTTGCTCGTCATGGCAAATCCACCACAGGCAACTTGCATCCGTGCCAGACAAAATCAAATCCTCTCTAATCACTTGAAATTGTCACTGATTCGGGATAGTGACCCCGCGTCAGGCCCATTCTCTTATTTCTGAGAAAGCACTTCACCACAATCGCCTCCTGTACGTTGTCGGCGCTGTACAACAGCGTTCACGACGTGCACTACCAGCATCCACAACCACCTTCTCCTCTTCGTGACACATGTCTCCCGCCAAGCGTACTGGCAAATCGCCGGGCAAGGCCCCATCCACCACCCCTCCGGTCAGTCCGTCTTCAATGTCGCCCACCGATCTGCGGGTTCTAGCCCAGGCTCTTTCCGATCAGGTGCAAACCCTGACGGCGGAGCTCCAGACGGCTCAAGATGCCCAAGACCAAGCTGCGTCTCTGCACACGACCCAACTTCAGACCTTGCGAGCCCAAGTCCACGACCAGGCTATGGAGATCCAGGGGTGGGAGCACCGTGCGGCTTCTGGGTCGCAGGACCTGCGACTCTTGTTGGCTGATCAGGCTGTCGAGATCCGCGACCTGACCGGACGGTTGGATCGCGCCTCCCGTCAGCGAGATGTCATGCGAGATGACAACGACCATCTCGTCAGGGAGATGGCGCTCGCCGGATCTGAGATCCACCAGCTCCAATCCCGGATCCACGACCTCGAGCGGGGTCTGGAGGATTCTCAGACTGCTAGGGCAGCCGCGGATGCGAGCTTGGGCCGGCTCCGTGACGAGTTGCGTCTGACCCAAGAGGCGGTGGTGACCAACGACTATGTGGGATCCACCCATGGCGGATCCGCCTTAGGGTCGGCGCGTGGAGGGCCCCCCGCGCCAAATCCACCTCCCTCATCGCCGGATGTAGCTCTGGCTTAACTCTCTGATGAGTTGCAAGATACCAAGGAGTCGCTCGAGAAAGCGTCTGCCGGACGAGATTACGCGCTCGAAGAATTCGTGCGTATGACTCAATTGCGCGACGAGATCCAAGGGAAGCTGGCGGACAGCGAACTCCAGCGAGACAAGGTGGCTACCGAGTGGGCGGATGCCAAGCGAACACAAACGGAGCTGGAATCCAAGCTTCGCCGCACGAGTACGTGGATCCTCTTCTGGCCCCCGCTAGTAGCCCCATATTCACCCGTTATGTCAATCCAGGTGACAAATTGAAAGAAGCCGATGCGACCGCCGCGAAACTCCGGGATCAACTCGCTGCAGCCCCAACTCAGCAGCAACAGCTGGTCCTGGAGCGCGATCGTGGCTTATCGGAGCGGGATTTGGCACGTCGACGACTGGCGCTGGTGACAGCTGCCATTTCGGATCCACTTCCTCCCCTGTCGGGACCCTCTCGTGCTGCCAGCGTCTCTGCTCCTCTTCCGTCTGTAAGTGGGGCGGATCCGTCAGTTGCGAAACGTCCGCGTAGTGCATCTCCCGCTCCTAGCACCGGATCCCCCCGTCCTCACAAGCATGCCCGCGCTTCCCCAAAGGCCAAATCCAAAACCGGTTCGGCCTCTAAGGCGGCCTCTCAGGTGGGACCCACATCCGCTCCCAAGGCAGGATCCAAATCCACATCCAAGACGGGTCCCACATCCACGTCCAAAACTTCCGCCTCTCCCTCGAAGTGTGGAGCCGGATCCAAGACCGGATCCACCACTGCATCCAAGTCGACTTCAGTATCCACGACTGGATCTGGGCCCAAGACTGGATCTACGGCGTCCAAGACCGGATCCGGACCCAAGACTGGGTCCGTTGTGGCATCCAAAGCGGGATCTTCGGCATCCAAATCTGGATCAACTGCCAAGGCTGGATCCGTTGCTGTATCCAAGCCGGGATCGGCGCCCAAAACTGGATCCACGACTGCTGTGACGGGGTCACACAGCACCTTGCGCTAGAGGAAGTTATCTTCCGAGAGTATACAAACTCTCAGTGAACGGCAGTTCACAGGTCCCCTCTTTAATTAAAGAGAGCAAAGTGACCTAAATAAGGTAGATTGTAAACTGAGTATATTTATAGGTAGGTTAAGTTCGGGTTAAATACAAACTATTAGTTACCTATAGAAATGCAATGTCATTTAACCAATGGTTGGATTTGAACGACCTTGGTACCTTGTACCAAATATCCCGGAGTATGACGTGTCATACTCCTGAAGTGTGAAGTGTCACACTTCATGTAACCAGGATACACTTAGGGCTACGTACCCCGTTACATCCTCCCCCACTTAGGTTCGGTTTACCGACCAATCAGAATGAAGAGGTGTTCGTCACAAACTCTCATTCTCAAAGTCGAAAACTATCGACTTGGCCGCGCGAGCGCGGCGGAGGCTCACTTCACAGTTAGAGCCTCGAGCAGCAACCTGTGCGCTCTTCGTCTAGGTCTCCACTTCGACCGTTAACATGCCTCGTGGCACTACTAAGAGCGGTGCTAAGACACGCTCCAAGGCTGCAGCCGGTAAGGCGCAGGCAAAGAGCACTAAGCCTCACGGCAAAGGCTCTGCACTAAAGAAGGCTACTCAGGTGGCCTCCGAGGCGATCGGTTCCTCGGGTGACGCGGCTGTGGACAAGCGCGCAAGCAAGCGCCGCAGCCCGTCGCCCTCATCTTCAGACAATCGTCCGAACCCTCGGTTCGTAGAACGTGAATTCAACTCGGGCAGTGAGGACGATGCCGAGTCCGGGAGCATTCATGATGCTCCTGCGGGCTCTGTGGGAGGGCACAGCCCAGTGCCCAGTGAGCACAAAGATGACAGCGTGCAATCGCTCGCTAGTGATCAAGGTGATCACAGTCCTACGACCTCTGTGCGCTCTGAGAGTCCGGTCGTCAAGGCTAAGGGTGCTCCCAAAGCCGGTGGCGATGAGGAAGAGAATCCTCGCAAACGTCTCTCGCTTGCCGAGGGTCTTGCGCGTGCTAAGGCCTCCAAAGCCGAAGGCGCCAAGCCCTCAAAGAAGCGTACAGCCTCTAAGTCTTGACTCCGCGAGGAGAAGGAGACTCGTCGCTCCTATCGGAGTATCTTCGACTCCTCGGATGAAGAGGAGGAGAAGGAGGAAGAAGAGGAAGAGGAGGGTGCTATCGTTGAGCCCCGGGAGGTCTCGAATGACCTCGACCAGCAGCAGGAGGAATTCCAAGCTGCCCAGCGTGTACGTGGGGGTTCGGTGGCGGCACCCGTCAGCCAGGGAGCTGCCATCAACTCAAGAGGGTATTGGCCTCCCGAGGAGAGCTCTGGGGCCGACCTCTTCTTAGAGCTTCTCGTCGCTCCTCGTGGCCTTGTGGGCGGCCACACTTTTAGGGACATCTACGAACGTGCCCTTGTTCAGAAAGAACAGTTGTTCGTTGACAACTTGAAGCTGCTCGGTGTGTGCTTCTCGCGCCACACCGTATCCCTCTTAAGGACTTCACGACTTGTCGTAAGAAGCCCGAGACCCGGGGTGGTCTCTATCCTCTTTGGGGATACCCCTGGGTTATGCCCGAGAACTGTCCCACGTGGAGTTCTTGTGAGGACATGTTCTGGGCATGGGTGGAGTCTCTTAAGTACTCACCCACGGAGTTACGGGAACTCCATAAAGATCAGCTGCTGTCCCGCATCCTGGACCAGCGTGATCTTCGTGTGAGGTTTGCCCACTTGATCAGCAAGCGCATGCTGCCAAGGGACATCCTGAAGCGCGCGGCTTCTAGCGCTCACGATGAGCGCGGGTACGGAGTGTCGTCAGCATCCGTACCCCGCTCGGGCAAGAAGCCCCGGACTACTTATGAAGCTGCCGCCGCTTCTGTTCCCAGATTGTGACAGCCTTCGGACAGTCAATCAGGAGCCGTTCAATCGGCTCCCACGAGTTCTCGGAGTGGGCATAACCCCTCCACTTCACGAGGAGCTGTCGCTTGCCGCGACACCGTTGCTCCTGGAGGATCCGCTCCACGTGGAAGTGGACTTCTCCATTCCGGTCAAGCAGGGGCGGAGGTGCCCTCGTACGAGTACGAGTACTCGGCGCCTCTCGAGAGCCACTCTCGTCCGAGTGTTCCGACTGCGGGTCCGACACGGGACCCTGAGGTTGACCGCCTCCGTCAAAGTGTCCTCGTGCTTGAGATTGCACTTGGCCTTGGGACCGGTGGTAATGCTGCCGCCCAGGCCGGGAATCAGGGCGAGCTCGCTCGTCTTGCGGGTCGCCTGGACCTGTTGGAGCGTGGGGTCGCGAGTCTGCATCTGCAGGTAGACCGACGGGCCTCTTCATCCGATCTGGACGAGGCCTTCCACAGGATCCGACGTATCGAGGCTTTGCTGTCACGTCCGGAGCCGCCTTCGGCGCACTCCCAGTCGTACGCGTATGGTGCGTACCCGGCGTACTCAACGTACTCGGCGTATGGCTCCGGCCTGCGTACGGTCTTGACCGCAGTTTTGCCGTCCAGACCGAGGCTTGGGCGCCTGCTCCGACGCCCTCGTCGACGTCTGTGACCCGCCCTCGCTTTGAGGAGCTGGGCCAAGGGGGGTCTGCGAGTCAGCAACCCCCTGCACATCAAAGTACCGCTTAAGACGTCCAACATAGAACGTCGGGTGCGTCGTCATTGACTTTGGAAGGTCGATGGTGTACGACGCACCATGTCTGGCCAGGACTGCAAAGGGTCCAATGAAGCGGTGCTTCAGTTTGTTGCTGCCGACAGAGCTAACAGTGTCTAGAGGTAGGTTCCTCGTGTCTAGCAACACTAAGTCACCAATCTCAAATATACTTAAGTTTCCTCTTCCTTGTTTGTCCGAGTACTCCTTTTGTTTATCTTGGGCCGCTGCCATGGCATCGCGGACCCTGCTGACAATGTTCAGCTTGGTATCTACAAAGGATTCCAGTTGTTTCCGCAGCGAAACCGGTCTCACATCTGAGACCTGGGAGGAAAGAGCTCTCCAAGCCTCTCCCCCACTTAGAATAGAGGTGTCAGTGTCTCCTCGAAGAGTGAGAGGCACTCTGGGGTGGCGGAAGCCGTTCAAGTAGAACGGCGTGAACCCCGTGGACGCGTGCACCGCGTTGTTGAGCGCAAACTCAACAACTGGGAGCTGCGTCGACCACGTACGTGGTGCTGCCGCGCACACACTGCGCAGAGTGTCCTCGAGCACTCGATTGACGCGCTCTGTTTGGCCGTCGGTCTGCGGATGGTCCGTAGTGGACATCTGCAGACGAGTTCCCAGTAAAGGGAACAGCGTTTTCCAAAACGCAGCCGTGAACCGCGGGTCTCGGTCCGAGACAATCGTCTCCGGGAGACCGTGATAGCGGAACACGCCATCGACGAACAACCTTGCGGATTGTTCGCCCGTTACAGGGACGGGAACTGGAGCAAGATATACCATCTTGCTCAGCCGACACACGAACACCAAAATTCCGGTGTTGCCGTGCCCGTCGGCGGGAAGCCCAAAGATGAAGTCAGGGCTCATCGACTTCCAACAATCAGCCGGTACGGGCAGGCTCTGTAGTGGAGCCGATGAGTGCCCTGCGGGTTTGACCCGCTGACATGTTTCACATGTCTTGACGTGCCGAACGACCCACTTGTACATGTGGGTCCACCAGAAGGTCTGAGAGACCGCCAGAAAGGTCTTCTCGCGGCCCAAGTGGCCGCTGGAGGGCGCTACGTGCGCCTCCACGAGGATGTCGAACTTCAGATCCTCGTCGTTGGGTACGACCACCCGTGGAGGTTGATTGGGCTCCACCCGGTAATAGAGGAGGCCATCCGTGGTGTAGCGGGATCAGCAAAATCCGCGAGATTGCTGGGTCCAACTTACCAACTGCGCCCAGACACCGACTAACGGAGGGGGTCCCCCGATGATCCGTGTTCTGCTGAACTTTCCTCACCTTGTGTACCCGTCGGTAGGGCGGGATCTGCTCTCTCAGCAACTCCCGAAGCGTTCAAGTGGTGAAGCTTGAGTGTCTTGGCGAGACGTGGGGATGGGGTGGAGCAGCAGAGGAAAATCTTCACTCTGCGTCCGTGGATGGTTCCGTATCCTAAGCGATTATTCGAGCTTATGGATCCAGGGCCTAGATCGTGGATCTGACCGTAGGGTTGCCTTGCGGGTGTGCTCCCTTGCCTTTGTAGTTCCTTTGCGTCGTACTTGCCGCCTCCTGTGACGGGATCTTGAGAGTTGAGAACCTCTAGGGTGTAACCGACCAAGTAGTAAATTCGGTTAACCTGTCGGATCTGCACAAGTAAAGGAAAAGCTCACTAGGCTGTAGGATCTGGCCAAGGTATTATCCAGTTATCACTACCAACACTAGATTCGCAATTCCCAACCTTCTCCGAGCTCGTACGGCCAATGTAGTTCCGGTTCTTGAGGGCAGGAAGGCACTTGCGTGTTATCGTGCAAATAGAAGTCTGTATTGATACTTAAGCCTATACCTGCCTGGATTTCTACCTTCTATGTCTTTCCCTCGTTAAATCCCTTACCCAGCTCGGCTGCATGTCCCTTCTTCCCTTGACCCATCATCCCAGCTGTATTATCTTCAGATCCACCGGATCCATGGCGTAATCATTATGGTCACCCTATTATGGGTACACTCATCCGGATCCAGGTCGCTTGGATCCACTACACTGTAAGTGTACACTCGTCGTGGATCTAAGCTCTCCAATCATCCAACATCGTCTCGCAACCGTCTGTGATCTCCATTGTCCCACGAAAGTTCGAGATCCACTGCATCCATCATCCCTATACCCTGGATCCAGGTCGTCCTATGCGGGATCCTCCCTCCTTGGATCCGAACTCGGAAGTATGGGATCCGAGGCACCTCGCGGTGGATCCTGATTTCTCGTTAGCCGTGGCTACTAGATCCACCTTCAGAGGGCACCTACCATCATTCCTTCATAGGATCCACCCTCGATCCACCCTTGTATAGTATATCCCATATCCACCTAAGTAGATCCAGGTAGGGGTGGATCCGAGATAAGTCTTGGTGGGTCTTGCCTTCCCGTACATCACTCATACCAGATCCATCGTCATTTCATACGGGGTACTGCTCGTCATGGCTAATCCACCACAGGCAACTTGCATCCGTGCCGGCCAACCCAAATCCTCTCTAATCACTTGAAATTGTCACTGATTCGGGATACTGACCCCGCGTCAGGTCCATTCTCTTATTTCTGAGAAAGCACTTCACCACACATCCTTCAACTCATATCGGTAAAGCTGGGAGTGCTGTCGCGACGAAAGCCAGTCGGACTTCGCGCTCGTTCCTGCCGTGAGGAACTTGACGATAGACGCGACAGCCTCATCGTCTCGATACGCCATGCGTATCCAATCATATAGATCCGTTGTCACCCGTGTGATGTGGGCCAACTCGTAGTCAGGACGCCGAGAGAGGGCGTCCGCAAGCACGTTGAGCTTGCCCGGCTTGTATTCGACGCGGAAGTTGTACTCCGCGAAGAAGGCCAGCCACCTCGCCATCCTTTGGGAGAGATGAGGCGAGTTAGTCGCCGTCCTCAAGGATGCGTGGTCTGTGTAGCTCACGAAGGGCCGTGAGCCCAGAAGGCGAACACGAAACTTTATAAGGGCATACTTCATTGCTAGGAGCTCCTTGTCGTGGACAGGGTAGTTTCGTTCGGCGGCTTTGAGCTGCCTGGCCTGAAACGAGATGACCCGCTCATGTCCCGCCGTGTCGGCAAGCAGCAATGCACAACCGCTTGCATAGTCGGATGCATCGCAGACGACGCTAAACGACTTCGGCTCGTCCGGTAGGACCAGGACAGGGGCCTCTTGGAGACTGGCCTTGATGCTGTCAAAGGCATCCTGGTGCTCTTGCTCCTAGTGTCAGTCGACGCCCTTCTGAAGGAGACCCGACAAGGGCTTAGCGAAGCCCGCGTACACTGCGCAGTACTTGCGAAGGTAGTTGGCCAAGCCCAACCACTTTTGAAGATCTTTCTGGGATCGGGGCGTTGGTCATGCTACTATGGCCTTAACCTTGTCGGGGTCAGCCCGAACGCCCACGTTGCTTACGAAGCAACCAAGAACTTTAATCTCTGGTGACGCGAAGACGCACTTGTCGATGTTGGCGTAGAGCTTGCTCGCTCGCATCACGTCCAACCCTCGACGGAGGTGCCCCAGATGCACCTCCATGGCCGTCTTGTCTTCCTCAGCACGGCTATGGACGAAGCTGTCGTCGAAGTACGTCTATACGAAGGCACGTAGTGGCCGGAACAATTGCGTCACCAGGCGGTTGAACGTCGCCGGGCATTAGACAAGCCCTGCGGTATGACGGGCCACTCCCAAAGCATGCCGCTTGGAGTGCTTACCGCGGTGAGCGGGATGTCACTCTCTCGCATCAGGATTTGGTAGTATCCGTCTACCAAATCCAGCGCACTGTACAGTACGCTCCCGGCCATGTTGTTCAACAACACATCCTTTCGTGGGATCGGTGTTTGGGCCGGCACCGTCGTGTTGTTCAGCTTGTTATAAGCATGAACTAGACGCCACTTTCCGTTCGGCTTCCGAAACGCAGAAAGTTGGCGTCGAGTGCGGGGACTTCGACTCCCGCACCATGCCTGCCTTCGCTTTCGCAGCGAAGAAGGCATCAATGACCTCGCACTGTTCGCGCGGAAAAGACCATTGCCTCGTGACACAGTATTTTGTGCCAGGCACGAGATCAATCTCATACCGTACACCTCGATCTGGTGGGAGTTGGGTCGGTGGGTGTTTGTTCACCACGTCCACATACTCCGTCACCAAAGGATACACCGGATCCTTGGGGTTCTTAAGGATCTCGAACCCAAGCGCGTCTGACGCTGCTTGTTCAGGTCTTCCAGGACGTCCTCGTCCAAGACAGAGGAGGGGTTCAGCTCCTCCCGAGTGGTCTCAGGTCTTATGAGCACCATATCGGCAACGTTTCCAGCCTTGAGGTTGGCCAGGAAAGACTCAGCCGTCATTTCCTCGAGGTTCAGTATCTCTGCAACCTCTGGCAACGGTTCCAAGTGGACACCAGATGCCTTGACGGGTAAACCTGTCTCGCCATCGAAGAAGTGATAACACTCTTCCACCGACCTTGTCGGAGGAGCCCGGGCCCTGGACTCCGAGTCGCTTGAGGCGGCGTCGGTCCGAACGAAGTTCGGATCCGACTTGAGGCGGCGGCGGCGTCTTTGTCGACGGCGTCTGTGACGGGGAGCTTTGCTGCCCACGTCTAGGGATGTCGTCGCTACGACATCCGAGGCACTCGTGGCCTCGTGTGGTACTGTTGTACCCACACAGGAAGCGTGTTCAACGCCTTCCTCTTCAGTTAAGGTCTGGGCGACCGCGTGTGGCACTGTGTTATTCACACAGGAAGCGTGTTCAACGCCTTCCCCTTCAGTTAAGGTCTGGGCGACCGCGTGTGGCACTGTGTTATTCACACAGGAAGCGTGTTCAACGCCTTCCTCTTCAGGTAAGGTCTGGGCGACCGTGTGTGGCACTGTGTTACCCACACAGGAAGCGTGTTCAACGCCTTCCTCTTCAGTTAAGGTCTGGGCGACCGTGAGTGGAGCTCTGTTACCCACTCTGAACACGCTGTTCTCAGTGTTCATGACAGCTGCAGCTGTCTGCGGAACTAAGTTACCCACCTGTGGACCTAAGTTACCCACTTGGCAGACGCCTCTTCTGGGCGCGGCCACCATCAAAACATCCTTGGAGTCGTCATATACGTCGACGACTCCCAAGCATCTGCCGGATGCTTTGGTACCCGGGCAGCCCTCGCGGGCGCCCCGGGTCCTGACAGAGGTGGGAACATGACTCACCAATGCTCTGTCGGACTGCGCAGGGCGGCTGGCACCGATTGCCTTGCCTCGCCAGTCGATCCAGGGCTCGTGCTTCTCAAGCCAGGGCATACCCAGGATCATATCATATGGATCCATATCGAGAACAGTGCACTGTTCGAGGCTGTCAAAGTCTTCAAACTTGTCGGCCAGATCCACTTGGACGTTGGGGACAGTGACGACCTTCCCGTCGGCCAGTCGCACTGACACCGTCCCGTTGCCCTTGCTTTCTTTCAAAGCATCGGACAGCTTGTTGCTATTACGAGCAACTGTCTGGCGGCGTGCAAAATTCTTCGACGCCCCAGAATCGATCAAGATTCTGTCCATGAACACAGTCATCTTGATATGTTCGTTGAGTGGGTTTCCCACTAGGGACGCCGTGAGTTCCCGTATCTCTTGCACGTACTCGTGCAGTTCACGCCTCCCTTGTTTACACGAGAGGAAGCGCGAACGCTGGCGGTACTCGTAGTTCGCCGGGAGGAACGCGGCTCGGAGCTGTTCACACAGCTGAGCCCAGGATGTGAAACATCCAGGGGATGTTGCTTACCGTGTGTACACCCAACTCTTAGCACGACCGCTAAGGTTGGAGAGTTCAAAAGCAGCACGAAGTTGCTCGGTCGAGATCAGAGCCGCGTCCATCGCAAGCTCTACTTCTCGGACCCAGAAGTGAAGGTTCTCGCCTTCCTTCCCTTCGTACGGCTTAACCTTCAGCAGTATTGGCTTCGGGTGAGGCGGATTTGCTTCCGCCGTCGGAGCCTGCCGGTTCTCCCGAACATGCGCGATGAGGCCCTGCTCGTACGCGTCGAATGCATTGACGCGCTCGAGCTGCTCAGCCGGTGTTGATACCACCAGGCTCTGCAGGGCCTCCATCCCGAAGATGCCTGCCATCTTCCGAACCGACTCGAACGGAGAGTCGTTCATATGGGAGAAGTCGTTCCTATCCATGGCAACGAACTTCGGAGAGGTTCAGGTAGTCTACCCGCGGTGGCGTGGATTGACTACGAGTGCTACCAAGTGTGACGGGGTCACACAGCACCTTGCGCTAGAGGAAGTTATCTTCCGAGAGTATACAAACTCTCAGTGAACGGCAGTTCACAGGTCCCCTCTTTAATTAAAGAGAGCGAAGTGACCTAAATAAGGTAGATTGTAAACTGAGTATATTTATAGGTAGGTTAAGTTTGGGTTTAATACAAACTATTAGTTACCTATAGAAATGCAATGTCATTTAACCAATGGTTGGCTTTGAACGACTTTGGTACCTTGTACCAAATATCCCGGAGTATGACGTGTCATACTGCTGAAGTGTGAAGTGTCACACTTCATGTAACCAGGGTACACTTAGGGCTACGTACCCCGTTACAACTGCGCCGTCGTCCCAGGCAGTGGTGTCCGCTGGATCCACGGCCATTGTTGCTCCTACGACGGGGTTAGCCCCATCCATGGCTAAATCCGGACAGTCTCAGTCGGGATCTACCACTGCCCCTTCGGTGACGACGCCTGCCGTTCTCCGGCCAGCTTCCACCGGCCATCCGCCCGCCCGTGCTGGATCCGGGAAGGGGAAAGCTAAACGTGTCATTCCCCCGGGATGTGGACTTGGCAGCTCGGAGGACGACGAGGAGGAGAAATCCGACTGGTCCGACGGCTCAGGACCTCCTATCCGGCCGTCATCGAAGCGTACGTCGTCCTCCGGCCCGTATCCCTTCACTCTGGGCGATGGGGACGATGACGACGACGACGACGATGAAAGTCCGGAGGATTCGGAGGAGGCTCGAGCCGCTGATGACGCCTTGGAGGAGGACACGCGACGGGCCTTGTCCCAGTCCCGATCTGAAGCCCGGCGAAGATCCCTCTCGACGCCGCCTCCACAAGTCGCTGGCACAGCCGGATCCGGAGGCGACACTGCGGGATCCGCGATCCGAGTCGACAGTGACGGCGGATCGGGTAGCGATGGTGGGAGGGGGTCGCCTCGTGGTGGCGGACTCCTTGGATCTTGCGGAGGGGGGTCGCCTGGTGGCGGATCCCCCGGATCTGGTGGAGGGTGGTCACCTCATGGTGGCGGATCCCCAGGATCGCCTCATGGTGGCGGATCCCCGGGATCGTCTCATGGTGGCGGATCTTCTGGATCTGTCTTGATCCCCGCTCCCCCTAACTCGTCACTGCCAGGTATGCTCCCCGTGGCTCCGTTCGGTCCGGATGCCGCCTTCATTCCTGGTAGACGTGCTCCTGTGGCCTTCGCTACCAGAGACATCGAGCCTTGGTCCGCCAAGAAACTGAACCGGGTCGCCATTATTTCCATGAAGATCACGGTCCTGTTAACTGAGCTGCCTTTTCGAGCTGAATGGATATTCCCTCGGGCAGCGGACGCCATCCCGAGGGCCGGGTACGTGGATTCGCTCATCACCAGACCTCTCGTGGAAGAACTGATAAGTGCTGCCCCGTGGGATACGCTGGCCACCACACCGGTGGATCCGGTTAGCTTCAGGGGTGATGTGCGTGGGCGACTCGGGGTATTCATTCGTGCGTTCCGGGATTTTGTCTCCAAGCACCGGGTTGCCATATGGGAGGACACTCACCGGTTCCCCATCTCTCGGAATCAACTGTAGGGTTCGACTTGGTTGTCCAACTTCAACAAGCAGCGCGTCAACAGACGTAGTCACGCCGGCCGGGCTTGGAAGAAAGTTCTCGTGATCCTCGTGTTGTCGATCCAGGACGGTTGGTGTGACGTGGATATTTTGCTGGATCCATCCTTCTTGCATCTTCCCCGACGCGGGGATAAGGTAGCTTGGTTTCCGGGATCCGTATCCCGTCAAGCCAACTTGGAGGATCCCAACATCCATAGCCCAGAACCCACGAGCCTATTGGAAGCCTTGCGAGAGATCGACGAAGCCGAGCCTTGGCGCATCCAGTTTCGCGGGGACCTGAGCCAACACCCAGGACGCCAGATCCAGCGTCTAGTGGGCAAGTTCTTCAATGTCCAGCCCAAGACTACCTGATCCTCATCACTCTTTGACGCCACGCCCCCAGTTTCAGTCTTCGTGGATTCGTTTGGTAGCAGTAACTAGCGACTGGAAACTGGGTCGAGCTAGCCCTTTGCATAAGTTATTATAATCCACACTCTCTTACTTGAATATGTCTATAACATTCCCTCGTTGGTTGAGAAATCTAGTCCACCCTTTCAGCGTACACCTGGATCTGGGCTGGATCCACCCTTTCAGTGTACACCTGGATCTGGGCTGGATCCACACTTTCAGTGTACACCTGGATCTGGGCGAGATCCCGGATCCAGTTGGATCCGCGCCTGGATTTCATCCGGATCTAGCGCCAATGACCCAGGTTCAATCGGGTCAGTATAGTTCGGGCCCTTGAAAGCTCGTGCTTGAGATCAAGCAGGACTCCTCACACGTAAAACGTCACTCTCATGCATAAGCATTCACTCCTTCCTCCTAATCCACCCTGTGGATTCGTCTTCTCTTTCTTTCCGATGTGACCAACTCATATCAGCGATCCTCCTCCTCCTGACCCACATCCTTTTTGTGGGTCCTTCTTCATCCTCCCATCGATATGACCGACTCACATCAATGGATTCCCTCCCTACTCTTCTTCATGAAACTGCATCACGCCGAATCTGTTACGATTCGTACGATCCCTCAAGAAATCATAGAGTAATGCTCCACAGTTCAGATGCCTCGTCTACCCAACTGGGTTCGTCATATCCACACCAGTACACCAGAAATTCACGGTAAATCCGTCCGTATCTAGTTCGCTTCCCCGACCTCATATCGGTGATCTTCTCGACTTCGAACTCGTCGGCTTCGAGATCCACATTCCAACTATCTTCCGGTAGGAGGACTTCGTCGAAGTCGACGCGGTCGGATACATCCACCGAAAGACGGATCTGCGGCCGATCCGGATATTCTTTGACCAACTTCAGCTTGGATACGTGTACTACAGGGAACAGGCGATATTCGGTACCTGCCGTTTCCAGCTTTACCGCATGTTCTCCAATCTTCTCGCTCACCCGGAACGGTCCATGCCATAGATGGGCCAATTTGCGGGCGTACCCTTCTTTCACTCGATCCAAATAAAGCGACACCTGCGATCCCACTTGAATTTGATGTGGACGGGCATCTTCGTTGTGTCGATCCGCTCGATCCTGTATCGCACTCCGCAGTCGTTCGTTCACCTGGGATCTGGCTTGCCGGTAGTATTTCTGGACTTGGTATCGCCATCGCCTTGGATCTCGGTTTCTCTTCTTGGTGCTGCATACTGGGATGGCCGCTTCCAGGGTGGATTTGGGATCCCACCCATGTACCAAGTAAAATGGGGTATCACCCCGGATCCTGTCTTGGGCGGTGTTTATCGCGAAGGGGAGTCGTTCTGCGTACTCATCCCAATCCCTCTGATCCAAATCCTGGACATACATCTTGAGTGCTCTCGTGATCGTCTGCACCATGTGCTCGGCCGACCCGTTAGCTTGGGGACGATATGCCATAGTTGCTCGCTGTCGCTGCCCCAGGATCCGGTTGAATGCTCGAATAAAATCAGACATAAAGCCTGGCTCCCGATCATGTCTAATCATCTCGCTAGCTCCAAATCTTCGGAAAACGCACTCCTCGTACGATTCAGCAATGGTTTGCGCTGTTCTAGACGCACTAGCTTTGGCTATCACGTATCCGGTAAACAGGTCCACCCAAATCAACAATTCTGTGTTTCCTTTGAACGACTTGGGCAACGAGGGGATATGATCCATGGCTATGATTTGGAAAGGGTAAGTCGCTTGGACATTCCCAGGTGACTTCCCTTCGATTGTGGGCCTGCCCTTGCCTGTCTCACAATCCACACATTCACCGACATATCGTTGTACGCTCTTGAATAGTCCCCTCCAGTGGAAACATTCCCGGATCCGTTGGTAGGTCCGACCAATCCCCTGATGTCCACCTTCTAAACTAGCGTGGTAGTGGTGTAGGACATCCTGTTGTAAGGTTTCTGGCATCACCAATCTCATCAATCCATCCCGATCCTCGTGGACTCTCTTCGTAGGGGGCAATAGAAGAGCAAGCCATTCAGATCCACTGCGTAATCCGTAGCGATAATGCTGTAGGATTTGGCATCCTCCCGACTCAAGTCTCGTACATCCCCCATCAGATACTTCTTTAGTCCTAGGATCCACGCTTCCTCGTTTTGTGCTTTGAGGATCCACTCAATGCGGACTCTCTTCACAAATGTTTCCTCGAGGATCTGGGGGCTGGATCCAATCCTTCCTCTGGCCCTAGTGACGGCCATCACCTGGACTGTCCTTTTTTCGGATCCAACTACCACCACTTCGTCTAGTCGGTTCAGCGTAACGAGATCCTGATGCTCGGCCTCTCTCTCCACTTCAACACCACATTGATTCCGTAAAGCGGCACTGGCCAAGCTATCTGCACTGGCATTCCAATCTCGCTTGACATGCACCAACTCGTGATTCAGCCAACCACGCAGGTGGATCATCACTTTCTGCCGTAACAGTGTTAGGGCCGGGACCTTGCAGTCAATCTCACCTCGCACCTGTCTGATTACCAAATTTGAATCCCCACAAATCACCAGCCGTTTTGGATCTTGTCCCTTTAGTAAATCCAAACCCAGAAGGAGCCCGTTATACTCCGCTTCATTGACGGTGAGGCCTTCCGCGTAAGTGGATCTGGCCCGTACAACTTCCCATCCGGGCAGTCTCCACAGTATTGCGCTGTATGCTCCTCCTCCGCGTCGTACGCGAGCGGATCCATCGAAACTCAGGGCGTACATATCTTCATCCACCTGTACCGTCGGGATCTGGATCTGGATCCGGCGTTTGGGCTCTTTCTTAGGAGCGATCCTAGTCAGTGCTTCGTACATCTTGGCTCTGGGTGTGATGCTTGCGGCCAACACTCCCAGGATCTCGTCTTCCCCTTTCGAACATTTCACAATCTCCAGTGTCCAAGGCGAGAGTAAAGCTGCCCACTGTCCCAAACGTCCTTGTAACCCGGCCGGCTTGAACAGCCAAGCTAGCGTAGAGTGTCGAGTCAGGATCCGGATGGATCTTCCCACCAGCAGGTTGTAATTGAGATCCAACACGCGCAGGAGCGCGGGTATCTCCTTCTCCACCGCTCCGTAGTTCAGTTCATTTGGCTTTAGCGTCCGGCTGACGAAGGTGACTGGATGACAAATCCCTTCATGTTCTTGTACCAAGGCTGCTGAGACCGTCCAGTCACTGGAATAAACTATCACCGTAGGTTGGCGTTCCGGATCGAAATGACGGAGGATGGGTGTGGTCGCGATCCTGTTTCTCAGCTCCACGAATGCGTGTTGAGCTCGGATCCACCGAGGTTCTACCCTTTCCGAGTTCTGATCCGTGGTTTTTATCCAGATTGGATCCTCTTTCCGTTGGTCCCGGGGTGGATCCAGCTCCTGTTTTAGGTCCTCTTCTGGCGTCGTACTACTTGGATCCCTTCGTGGATCCGACATCTCTAGGGCCAGAGCTTGTAGGATTTTGATCCGGACAGCTGGAGTGGTCATCGCAGCAAAATCTACCTCTCTCAATTCATACAATACCGCGGCAAACAGGGCGTAATCCTCGATGAACCGACTGTAGTAGTTCAAACTGCCCAAGAAGGATTGCATCGCCCGTAACGACTGTGGGAAGGACAAGTCGGCTAACGAAGACAGGTCCTTAGCATTCGCCTCCAATCCTTCCTTGGAAACTCGATGGCCTAAGTAATCCACCTTCCGCATCCCCCAATAGCTCTTTACCACACTGATAGAGAGATTCCACTTAGTACACGCCTCCAGTAGGGATGTCACTCTTTCACACAACTGATCCCACGATTCCGCCGGGATTAGAATGTCGTCGATGTAAGATCTGCGTCCTAACACAGACGGGGTCCCAGGATCCCCTGGCTCCCCCGCTTCGAATGGATCCACCTCCGTATGATCCTCCCCGGATCCACCCCTTTCGGGTTCCGGTATTCGGGTGAATCCATAGAGGGCGTTATCGATCCGACGTTGGTAGATCTGGGGTGCGTTCTTCAATCCAAACGGCATCCGGTTCCACTCGAACAGTCCAAACGGTGTGATGAATGCGGATATCGCGCGAGCTCGATCCGTCATAGTAACTACCCAAAAACCGCTGGCCATGTCAAGAGAGCAGTACCAGAGTACTTTATCCAAATCTTCCAACAGCTCATTGATTAGAGGCATCGGATACACCATCAATCGAGTCAGGCTGTTAACCAGCCGGTAATCAATGCAGAGACGTATATCCACCCCGTTCTTCTTGATGATGATTACCACCGGAGATGACCACGGGGACGTTGAGAAGCTGATGATCTTGGCTTGCATCAGGCCCTTGATCAGATCCGATAGTTTTTCTCGGAACTGAGGTGCCACCTTCCGCACCCTTTGAGCGATCGGTTTCGCGTCGCCGACATCGATGTCACATTTGACTCCGCGGGCGGCGGGCGGTAACGCATTACCTTTACCGATCAGCAGATGTCGGCTTTCCCAGATCTTCTGACGTAGACGATCCACTTCAGTGGGTTCGTTCGCCCCTGGATCCACTTGGATATCATTAATCGTGACCTCCTCTGTGGTCAGTGGTACCTCCGGGATCACCGCCATGCCTTCTCCAAGATCCTCGGCGTGTAGATCCCCGCCTTCACGGTAGCAGACTTGTTCATCTTCAGTCTTTGTCGGATCCACCCTTGGATCCAGGCACCGCGACTCTCCTTCGACCGTCATCCCTTCTGTCTTCGTGGGGTCGGGTATCCTGGTACTGGGGAAGCCACCTTTTGGATCGACTTGATCCTCTGGAGGGTTTACCCACGATGGTTCCTGCTTAGCTAGTGCGGCCACTCTCGACAAGGATCCAGACACTTTGCCCCACGAAAAGTTAGGATCCACTCTGGGGTCAGCGGGATCTGGCGGTCCGGCTTCAGCCCTCTGCAGTCTCTCGTCCACCGATCCTGCGTTATCTAGGGGACGACTCTGGGGTCATCCCCCGTCGTGGATCCAACCTCCATTGTTTGGATCTCAATCCGACGATCCCTCTGCAGGATCTTTTGCGGAGTTGGATATGAAGGCCGACCCACCAAGGGGCCAGTTGGCCCCGCCGGGAGCTCCATCTCTCCGAGAGATTCGATCTCGGTAGTCGCCTCGTACGCCAGATTCTGCCATTCTTTGTAGCGGCGGGATCCCACTGACACATATCCAGGTCGCCTAGGGATACCGTCCTTCGCCAACCATCGCCCGATCTCCTCATAATGGTCCAGTAATAGTCTCTTGTCGCTGACGTTCGTGACCTGGAGGTATTGTGATCGACCTGGTCCCTGGATTAGGGTAGGCACCCATTTCTCGCCCCGAGTGACCCACGGTTTCTCATGTTCCACCCACTTTAACCTATCTGGCAGCTCCCAGGTTTCCCCGGGCTCGATCCAGGTGGTCTTATCCGCCCTTATGATCCTCATCTTCGCCCCATACAACGGCCGCCGTCCGCTAAGCTGGATCCGCATCTCGTCAGGGAAACAAAGTGTCCCATCCGCCAGATCCAACCTCACTCCGGCTGGCACCATGAAATCCATCCCGAGGATGGCGTCTTGACCAGCGAGATCTCCAACCCAAATGCCAAACCAATACACCAAACAACCTGCCAGCGTGATCTTGATCCGCGTTCTCCCATTCGTACGGTACACGCCTTCACCAATCCCAACACAATCTTGGATCCGACTCCCATCCACTTGGCACCCAACCTTACGAGCAAAGGCGGTATCTAGTATAGACACCTCGGCACCACTATCTAGGAGTAGGATTGCTTTTTCATTGTTGATCTTGCCCCCTACCTTGGCTTGTCTGAACCACTTCCCTGGGGCATGGTACTTCCAGTATCCACGGGACTCCCCTGTTAGCAGATCCATGGATCCAACATCCTCAGATCCACGGGATCCAGTGACCTGACAGACCTTAGGTGGATCTGCAGTGACCTCACCCTTGGTAGGCTCAAACCATCGACCATGTTGGCGTTTCTCCCAATAACCGCGCGCCTCTCCCCTTTGTAGATCCAGGGTTGAAGAGACTTCGGATCTGGCAAACTCATCCACTTGGCGCAAACTAGAGATCTTGGCAACTGACACTTCATGTAGATCACGTGTATTATCGACTGGATCTAGGGTTCTACTACCTGGATCTAGCGATGTCTTGTTCACAAATGCATAAAAGCAGTACCTAGAACGCTCGGCTCGTACCGGATTCCAACCCGGCGAGCGTCCTAGTTTAACATCTTCTCGGCCACTTCTGGCAACATCCCTCTGTGCTTGGCTGGATCAAACCACTGGCGGATCTGGTTGTAGAATTCCTCCATCGGACACTTGCCGACGTCGTGAATCTCGCCACAGCCGCGACACACGTAGAAGCAGTGATCTCCGGGATGACCTTTCTTGCCACATTTCTCACAGATCAGACGTTTCCAGCATCCAGATTCGGTGTGCTTCCGGGATCCGCACTGCGAACACCTGACTTGTGCTGTCCCGCCCATGAGATCTCGGGACCTGTACATCCCACGGTCCCCGGGTACGGTATCCCCCGACCGCGAGTTGTCTCCGGTCTTCGCCGTTCGATCGTTGGATGCAGTGAGACAGACTCGACGGTAATCCTCAGGGTCGGAGTCCGAACCGTCGGATCCTATTTCAGTTCCTGAGTCGGGCGCCGTGACTTGGTGGACACGTCGAGCTGGAGCCGTAGGCGTCGGAGCCTTTTGGCGATACTTGCCGGATCCGACCGCCGCCTTCTTCTGGCGGTGTTTCGCGCGATCCACAGCCCGCAGCACTTCTTCGAGCTCATCTGCGTCTGGAAGACGTAACAGGGTCAGCCTGTCGGCCAAATCCACATCTCCCAACGTCTCGATGAAATGGTCCACATGTTCCCGTAGTACCTTGGATCCCCCATCCTTGATCTTCAACTTGGCCCGTAGACCGGCCACATTTAGTCGATGCAGGTATTCTAGCGGGGATTCATCCGATCTGCGGCGAGCATGGTAGTATTGTCGTGCCACCGACACTCCCAACCCACAGTACTGGGTCTGGAAACTGCGCAGCAAATCTGGCCACTTGTTCCTGGTGGATCTGCCCAGCTGCCGATACCAATTCCTGGCTGGCCCCGCTAACAGATCTGCAAAGGTCAGACATTTTTCAGCATCCGACGCTTGATCTCTCATGAGGGCCGACTTGACTTTGCTGATCCATGTTCTCGCTCGGTCCTCATCTTGATCCTTGCCCGTGAACTCCTTCAGATCCGATATGGCTGAGATCCGTACCCTCTGGATCATGGACGATCCACCTGCCCCGGCTGTGGCTGTTGCTACCACTGCTGACGAAGTGGATGGGCCATCCAGATCATCTGGGTCGAACTCATCATGGGAGTTGTCTCCCTCCACGGACTCCATCTCGACGTCTCGTGCCCCATGTTCGTGGAGCAGTTGCGCTTGTGGCACGGGCGTTCTAATACCCTGTTCGGCCAGGAAACGACTCATCGCAGCTTCGAAGTGTCGCTGCAGGGTACCTGAGGAGGTGTCGGAAGAGCTTGTGGCCGGCTGGTCCACTGGCGAGACAGGATCCGTGAGGCGATTACCTTGAGTGCGATCTGACGATAACCCCACTGGCTTCTTGCCGGATCTGGCTCGATCCTGGCTGGATTGTGTCAGATCACGGGTAGGGCGTACTGGATCCCGAGCCTTCACGTTCACAGGGACTTCCTGTCCTCGGATCCTCGCCCGCGCTTCCAGCATGGATGCCCCGGAGGGTTCTAAAGTCATGCGTCGTGGTTCGGACGACGTGTCTGACTCATCCTCAGCGGCGGATTCGTAGTTCGAGGACGCAGCTTGGCTGATCCTCGGCGACGACACCGGATCCATAGTGCGCGACCTTTCTCCGGTGATGGACTTAACTCTGGTAAAGAGGTCCCGCGTCGCGGATACTATGAGATCCAGGTCTAGCTCGAAGATATCCTCTGCGTCGAACACACCAGCTACGATGCCTGACTCCGTAAGCAAACGTAATAGATCTTTGACTGCCACCAACTTGTTCGCCGTTTTCGTTGGTGCTCTCACCGGTTCCTTTGGATCTTCGATCTGTCGTGGATTCAGGATCTGCATGACAGGATCTTGATGCAGGAAGTCGCGTAAAGCTTGGTGGCGATACACAAACTCGAGATCCTTGTCGGACCAGCTTGACCTGGATCCAGCTTGGTCTTCTTCCGACTCTGGAGCTTGCATCTTCCTTCGCGTAGTCTTACTCGTTTTCGTCTTCTTTCTCGTTTCTTCGACTAGCGGGCTTGGGTTTAGGTACGATGTTGGCTTAACCGGTGAATCTGCAAATGCATACCGTTTCGCCTTCACTTTCCCTTGTTTTGTTAGCGGATCTTGACTAGCGTCAAGATCCGCAGGGGTCCCCGAGGGGACCTGGGGAGGATAGAGAGCTTTCTCTTCTAGATCCGGATCCACCTCTCTTCCGTCGACAGAGTTCCTCCCAAAACTCCATCGATCCGCGGATCTTGTTTCATTCAGCAGCGTCTTCGTCGATCCGACCTCCGACGACGCCTCTTCCCCTGGCTCAATCTTTACTTGAGCATCTTCTTGGGACTCACGGTGAGATCCCGAGTCACCAAAAGATCCGGGCACGCGCACCATTGTGGTGTAGCGGGATCAGCAAAATCCGCGAGATTGCTGGGTCCAACTTACCAACTGCGCCCAGACACCGACTAACGGAGGGGGTCCCCCGATGATCCGTGTTCTGCTGAACGTTCCTCACCTTGTGTACCCGTCGGTAGGGCGGGATCTTGCTCTCTCGGTAACTTCCGAAGAGTTCAATTGATGAAGCTTGAGTGTCTTGGCGAGACGTGGGGATGGGGTGGAGCAGCAGTGGAAAATCTTCACTCTGCGTCCGTAAATGGTTCCGAATCCTAAGCGAATATTCGAGCTTGTGGATCCAGGGCCTAGATCGTGGATCTGACCGTAGGGTTGCCTTGCGGGTGTGCTCCCTTGCCTTTGTAGTTCCTTTGCGTCGTACTTGCCGCCTCCTGTGACGGGATCTTGAGAGTTGAGAACCTCTAGGGTATAACCGACCAAGTGGTAAATTCGGTTAACCTGTCGGATCTGCACGTGTAAAGGAAAAGCTCACTAGGTTGTAGGATCTGGCCAATGTATTATCCAGTTATCACTACCAACACTAGATTCGCAATTCCCAACCTTCTCCTAGCTCGTACGGCCAATGTAGTTCCGGTTCTTGAGGGCAGGAAGGCACTTGCGTGATACTGTGCAAATTGGGTTCTGTATTGATACTTAAGCCTATACCTGCCTGGATTTCTACCTTCTATGTCTTCCACTCGTTAAATCCCTTACCAGACTCGGCTGCATGTCCCTTCTTCCCTTGACCCATCATCCCAGCTGTATTATCTTCAGATCCCC
Organism: Phytophthora betacei; assembly: GCA_011320135.1. Taxonomy (NCBI): domain Eukaryota; phylum Oomycota; class Peronosporomycetes; order Peronosporales; family Peronosporaceae; genus Phytophthora; species Phytophthora betacei. The sequence continues at coordinate 705,209 of JAANHX010000020.1, forward strand.
CGGATCCATGGCGTAATCAATATGGTCACCCTATTATGGGTACACCCACCTGGATCCAGGTTGCTTGGATCCACTTCACTGTAAGTGTACACTCGTCGTGGATCTGAGCTCTCCAATCATCCAACATCATCTCGCAACCGTCTGTGATCTCCATTGTCCCACGAAAGTTCGAGATCCACTGCATCCATCATCCCTATACCCTGGATCCAGGTCGTCCTATGCGGGATCCTCCCTCCTTGGATCCGAACTCGGAAGTATGGGATCCGAGGCACCTCGCGGTGGATCCTGATTTCTCGTTAGCCGTGGCTACTAGATCCACCTTCAGAGGGCACCTACCATCATTCCTTCATAGGATCCACCCTCGATCCACCCTTGTATAGTATATCCCATATCCACCTAAGTAGATCCAGGTAGGGGTGGATCCGAGATAAGTCTTGGTGGGTCTTGCCTTCCCGTACATCACTCATACCAGATCCATCGTCATTTCATACGGGGGTACTGCTCGTCATGGCTAATCCACCACAGGCAACTTGCATCCGTGCCGGCCAACCCAAATCCTCTCTAATCACTTGAAATTGTCACTGATTCGGGATACTGACCCCGCGTCAGGTCCATTCTCTTATTTCTGAGAAAGCACTTCACCACACATCCTTCAACTCATATCGGTAAAGCTGGGAGTGCTGTCGCGACGAAAGCCAGTCGGACTTCGCGCTCGTTCCTGCCGTGAGGAACTTGACGATAGACGCGACAGCCTCATCGTCTCGATACGCCATGCGTATCCAATCATATAGATCCGTTGTCACCCGTGTGATGTGGGCCAACTCGTAGTCAGGACGCCGAGAGAGGGCGTCCGCAAGCACGTTGAGCTTGCCCGGCTTGTATTCGACGCGGAAGTTGTACTCCGCGAAGAAGGCCAGCCACCTCGCCATCCTTTGGGAGAGATGAGGCGAGTTAGTCGCCGTCCTCAAGGATGCGTGGTCTGTGTAGCTCACGAAGGGCCGTGAGCCCAGAAGGCGAACACGAAACTTTATAAGGGCATACTTCATTGCTAGGAGCTCCTTGTCGTGGACAGGGTAGTTTCGTTCGGCGGCTTTGAGCTGCCTGGCCTGAAACGAGATGACCCGCTCATGTCCCGCCGTGTCGGCAAGCAGCAATGCACAACCGCTTGCATAGTCGGATGCATCGCAGACGACGCTAAACGACTTCGGCTCGTCCGGTAGGACCAGGACAGGGGCCTCTTGGAGACTGGCCTTGATGCTGTCAAAGGCATCCTGGTGCTCTTGCTCCTAGTGTCAGTCGACGCCCTTCTGAAGGAGACCCGACAAGGGCTTAGCGAAGCCCGCGTACACTGCGCAGTACTTGCGAAGGTAGTTGGCCAAGCCCAACCACTTTTGAAGATCTTTCTGGGATCGGGGCGTTGGTCATGCTACTATGGCCTTAACCTTGTCGGGGTCAGCCCGAACGCCCACGTTGCTTACGAAGCAACCAAGAACTTTAATCTCTGGTGACGCGAAGACGCACTTGTCGATGTTGGCGTAGAGCTTGTTCGCTCGCATCACGTCCAACCCTCGACGGAGGTGCCCCAGATGCACCTCCATGGCCGTCTTGCCTTCCTCAGCACGGCTATGGACGAAGCTGTCGTCGAAGTACGTCTATACGAAGGCACGTAGTGGCCGGAACAATTGCGTCACCAGGCGGTTGAACGTCGCCGGGCATTAGACAAGCCCTGCGGTATGACGGGCCACTCCCAAAGCATGCCGCTTGGAGTGCTTACCGCGGTGAGCGGGATGTCACTCTCTCGCATCAGGATTTGGTAGTATCCGTCTACCAAATCCAGCGCACTGTACAGTACGCTCCCGGCCATGTTGTTCAACAACACATCCTTTCGTGGGATCGGTGTTTGGGCCGGCACCGTCGTGTTGTTCAGCTTGTTATAAGCATGAACTAGACGCCACTTTCCGTTCGGCTTCCGAAACGCAGAAAGTTGGCGTCGAGTGCGGGGACTTCGACTCCCGCACCATGCCTGCCTTCGCTTTCGCAGCGAAGAAGGCATCAATGACCTCGCACTGTTCGCGCGGAAAAGACCATTGCCTCGTGACACAGTATTTTGTGCCAGGCACGAGATCAATCTCATACCGTACACCTCGATCTGGTGGGAGTTGGGTCGGTGGGTGTTTGTTCACCACGTCCACATACTCCGTCACCAAAGGATACACCGGATCCTTGGGGTTCTTAAGGATCTCGAACCCAAGCGCGTCTGACGCTGTTTGTTCAGGTCTTCCAGGACGTCCTCGTCCAAGACAGAGGAGGGGTTCAGCTCCTCCCGAGTGGTCTCAGGTCTTATGAGCACCATATCGGCAACGTTTCCAGCCTTGAGGTTGGCCAGGAAAGACTCGACCATCATTTCCTCGAGGTTCAGTATCTCTGCAACCTTTGGCAGCGGTTCCAAGTGGACACCAGATGCCTTGACGGGTAAACAGGTCTCGCCATCGTAGATGTGATAACACTCTTCCACCGGCCTTGTCGGAGGAACCCGGGCCCCGGACCCCGAGTCGCTTGAAGCGACGTCGATCTGAACGAAGTTCAGATCCGACTTTCGCCGTGACGTGGAGCTTTGTTACCCACGTCTAAGGATGTCGGAGCATGACAAGTTGGATGCTGGTTCCCAAGTTGTATCTTCATAGCCCACCCACTTGACTTTGAACTCGCGTACAGCACGCTCCGTGCTCGTCGTCAGTGGTGTTCTGTCATCGAGGATGGCCTCGACTTCATATTCACCGGCAACTTGATCTGGTTCCCAACTGTCCTCAGGCAACAGTTTCTCATCGAAGTCGAGTCTTGCTTCATTAGTCGCGTCTAGCACCAACCGAGTGTTCGGTCGACTGCTGAACTCGTTGACAGCCTTGAGTCTCGACACATGCACTACTGGGTAGAAGCGATACCCACTTCGGTCAGGCAGTTCCAGCTCGTACGCAAACTCTTCCACCTTGCGCTTGATCCGAAAAGGTCCATGCCATCGATGAGCTAATTTCTTTGTCAAGCCCGGTTTGATGCGTTCCATGTACAGCCACGCCCGGCTCCCAATCTCAAAAAGAGATCTCGGTGGGGCTCTTGCAGGATCTTCCATCTCTTCTGAAGCTTCTGGAGGGTCCGCCGAGTGTTCGTTTCCACTTGGTTGAGGTACAGCGGCTTTTTCCAGTCGACTCAGGGCATCATTATGCTTTTTAGCCCTTCGCTCCTTTTCTACAGCCTGATAATCTTTGGCCATAATGAGGGCGACCTCATGTTGTCGATTGATCTCACGCCGCCACGCCAGTGCGTCAGACTGCTTGCCGAGTCCTCGTTTGAGTGATGACGACATTGCCCGCAACGTCGACTGCGCATCCCAACCATGAACGAGGTAGAACGGCGTTTCCTTCCTCGTAGTGTCTTGAGAAGTATTAATAGCAAATACTAGCTTCTCCGCGATTTCGTCCCAATCTTGCTGTAGAGGGTCTTCCGCGTACACCCGTACGGACCCCATCACTGACTTCACCGAGCGTTCCTGTTGTCCATTAGCCTGTGGCCGATAGCTCAAAGTCGCTCGTGATCTTGACTGCATCATCTCTGCGAACGCTTGGAACACCTCGCTCATGAAGCGTGGGTCGCGGTCATGCCTTATTAATGATGGGGCCCCGAACCGTCGGTACACACATTCTTCGAACACTTGGGCAACACTCAGTGCAGTCGTATCTGACATAGCCTTGGCAATAACGAATCCCGTGAACGAGCACTGAAATAGGAGCAACGCCGTGTTGCCCCTGCGAGATTTTGGTAGTGGGATTACAAAATCCATTGAGACGATCTGGAAAGGTCGTTCGGCTAGTACGTTGCCAGGCGAGTATCCACGAAGCTGTGGACGGCTTTTACTCGAGCTGCAATCTGGACAGGACTTCACATGCTTCTCCACGTCAGCGTACAAGCCGATCCAATAATAATCGGACTTAACGCGATGGAACGTTCTCACCACACCTTGATGTCCTCCTTCCAGCGAGTCGTGACAGTTCTGCAAGACCTCTTGAATCATCGTTGTTGGTACCACAAGCCGCAGCTTGGTCTCCTCTTGCCAACCGTGGTCGTACCGACGATTCAATCCAAGATAGTGAAGCACGCCGTCTTCTGATAACACGAACCGGTCAGCATACTTCCAGGCATCTCGAGCTTCTTTGAAACTCAGCTCTTCTGCTTGGCCCTGAAGCACCTTCTTGATGTTAAACCACTTCTGCTCCTCGTCTTGTGCCACCAGTATCCGTCTGCGTCGTTCCCGCTGTACCGCTACCGGGTCAACATCTTCCGCATCGGGAAATGCCGCTGGTACAGTCTTGTGAGGATGGTCTGGCAAATCTTCGCCGAATGAATCTTCGGTGGACGTCTTTCGTCGTTCTTCATTCGGTTCTTGAGCTTTCGAGACCTCCTCCGAGTGTTCATCTGCAAACCTGACGCGTTTCTTGGCTTTCGTCTGTCGCCGAGTCATCACTGCTATATTACCATAATCGCACTTTGGTGAGCTGTAATCAACCACGAAATTTTCGAACGTTTTCCACTTTAAAGATTCGCTGCCTGACAGTACATGTACTTGACGCTCTGCTCCACGTGACGAAACATCTACCGAGTTTTCATCCGGTTCGTAGATCATTTCCTGGATGCGGTTCAGCGATGCCAATTCCGACTTGCGAGTTTCAGCCAAGATGACCCGACTGACTTTTGATTCCAGCGCTTCAGTGGCTAACGAATCCGCGGCAGCGTTGTATTCTCGTACAACGTGGAGATATTTAACTGATCGAAGCTTGGCCGTGAGTTCCTTGTGAGTATTCAGCAGCGCTAGCAAAGTTTCCTTCCTGCATGCGATCACCCCTAGTGATTGTTGAATCGCGAGCCTTGAGTCACCTACGATGACTAAATCCTCGGCACCGTGCGCAATAGCAGCCTTGACACCGTTTATCATACCTGTATACTCTGCCTCATTCACCGTGGTGGCCGAGAGGTAAGCGTTTGCAGCAATCACTACCTTCCACTCAGGAAGGCTCCACAGCACCCATGAACAACTCCCGTAGCCACCGTACTTCTCTGTCTTCGCTGATCCGTCAAAAGACATGACGAATCCGCTGTAATTACGGGAAAGCTTGGCGTACAGCAACGCGGGGTCCATTTGAATAGTCGGGGAACCCTTGTGTGGAGGTGCCACCGGCGCGAGCGAGTCTTCCAGGTCGACGAAGCTCGTGATGCATGACTGGAGGAGCTGTGCGAAGGCGACATCCTTCTCCTTCACGCGCTGCACCTTCAGGTGCCACTGCGATAGCAGCACTGCGAACTGGACCGCGCGTCCGAAGAGAGACTTCGACTTATGCACCCACTCTAACGTCGAGAATCGTGTATAGACATGTAGCGTCTTTCCTGCCAGCTGGACGTAACAGATCTTCAACAGCAGAAGTAACGCCAAAACTTCCTTCTCAGCAGGATGGTAGTTCATCTCGGCTTCCTTAAGCACCCGACCGAGGAACCGTACGGGGTGTAACTTGCCTTCATGTTCTTGCATTAGCGTAGTGCTCAACGCCCATTCATTCGCAAAGAGCATGACGTGAACTTCTTTCGACCGATCGAAGTGCCTGAGGATGGGTGAATGTGAAACACTCGTCTTCAATTTTTCGAAGGAACGACGTGCCACAGAAAGGCCGCCTTCAACGGCAAAGTCTTCATCCTTGAGCTGGTACAGCGCTGCACCGTAGACCGCGAAGTCTTGAATGAAGCGACTGTAGTAATTAACCGCTCCAAGAAACGACTGCATGCCCTTCTTACTCGTTGGAAACGAAAGCTCGGTGATGGCCGCAAGCTTCTTGGGGTCAGCCCTGATACCTTCTGGCGAAATTTTATGCGACAGAAAGTCCACCTTGGTTTGGCAGAAGATGCTCTTGGTGAAGCTAATGCTGATCCGACACTGTGCAAACCTTGCCACCAATCGGTCCAGCGTCGCCAGGCAGCTGTCGAAATCCTCGCCACCGAAGCAAATATCATCCACAAACGACCGTCGACCAAATACAGGTACCAACGATGATTCGTCCGGTTCCCCGTTCGTAAACATGTCAGCGACGGGGCTGTTGACGAGTTGTAGTACAGGGTCGGTCTCTACCGGTGCTTCGCGGTCTGCCGCGAACTTCGTTTGAAACGAACCCTCTGCGCTTGGCCCACGACGTTCCTTGGCCTGTTCTTCAGCTAAACGCATCCTCTCCGAGTATTCAAACCAACCTCCTTTAGGTTGAACGAACCCCCAGAGTGCGTTGTCAATCATCCGCTGGTAGATCATCGGCGCGTTCTTTAACCCGAAGGGCATGCGTAACCACTCGAAATGTCCGAGTGCGCAGACGAACGCCGACACTTTACGCGCTCGCAAGGTCATCATGACCGCCCCAGAAGCCGCTTGCTGCATCCAGCGAGCAGAACCATAGGTAGCGCTCGAGATCTGTTAACAGGTCGTTGACTAGCGGCATTGCATACTCCATGATCGCGGTGATAGCATTCACCATCTTGTAATCAATGCAGAGCCGGATGTCCAGCCCGTTCTTTTTTTATCACAATCACGATCGGCGATTCCCATGGACTGTCTGAAAAGACGATCAGTCCTGCACGTAATAAAGCGCGCAGCAGCTCGTACAGCTTGCCGAGAAATCGTAGCGGCACGCGCCGGGCACGCTGTTTAATTGGGGCGTGCCCCTGTGTGTCGATATCGCATACCGCACCGTAGGCTGGCGGCGGCAGTGCGTTACCACTAGCAATCAGGATGTGCTCGTGGTTCTTTAGCGTCGCGACCAGACGTTCTCGGCGTTCAGTCGACAGCTCAGGATCAGCAACATTAGGCGCAGTGTAGTCAATTGTCGTGTTGATCTCTTCGGTCAGATCCGGCAGGAATGCCAGCTCCTTCGCGTAGTCGTCCAAGCCAATGTTGTTAGCTGGGTGTTCGTAGAAATCATTTCTCGTATCCTCCGTTGCTTCATTTCCCTTGGTCGTTAACACTCGAGGAACTGAGATGTATGTTCCGTCCAACGTCGCTACGGATTCTTCCCTTGACTCAGCATTGGCATCCGCTTTGATTTCAACAGTCGGTACTTGGTCCATCTCCTTCCCATCCTGGTTTCCCATCTCTGGGCCATCTGCCGAGTCGTCGTTCGCAATATTGAATGCGCGGGCCGCCGACATATTGGGTTGTTGACTTTTGTTCAGCTCCTCGTTCTGCCGCTGTCTCGACAGTTCGGCATTTGCACCAATCTTGCAATGAAAACTCGGTGCCGTGCTCAACACCTTCAGCGCGATGCCTTCATCCTCTGGATCAACCACCGACGTCTCGTTCGCGGATTTGGTGACACACAAGGCCGGGACAGCTTCGTCAAAACAGGTGACTCCATTTAATCCAGTGCTGTTACTTGTCGCTTCCGTGGTCACCCCTGACTGGACACCAACACTCGTTGGCGTATGTACCACGTTTACCGGCCTCAGTAGTTCGTGTGTACGCACTACCGAGGCTTCGTTCGCGTTATTGCCTCCGCCATGGGTTATCGTGTACGTGTCCAAAGGTTCTTCGTAAGGCTGACCGTCGGCCGAATCCCCGGCTGTCACCCCAGACTCCAGACAGGCTTCCACTCGTTCACGTTCTTCCAGGATCAGTGCCCAGCGTTCTGCACACGTCAGACGATCACTAGAATCCACTAGCGAGTCTTCAAAAGGTCGTGCTAGCACCCCACCGGGTTCTGGGAAGTCTGGTCGATCAACTGCCGAAGGCTGAGTTGCAAGCCATTGTTCGTAGATTTCGCATTCACGCTGAAAGAGCTCGCGGTCTCTGCAACCTTCGTAGGCCAACACTTGCCAGTCTTGGTACTTCTTGGACTCCAGACGCACATAGCCGTCACCTCGTGGCAAATCCCCATCTGGAATCCACATCGCGATCGAGTCGTGTGCTGGTAGGTACACAGTTCGATCAGACACGTTGGTCAATCGAATGCTCTGAGGCCGTCCACGTCGAAACCTCGTCACTGACGGGATTAGCTTGTTCGTTCGACGAACCCACAGTACGTGCTCTTCCAGCCTGACTTGACGCTTCGATATTCTCGCCACTCGTGCGCTTGAATGTCCAAACGCTCGGGTGGCCCGGCGTTAACATGGGAGCCGTATTCTTCGCTGTCGCTCATGTTCTTGGTCTTAATCAGCGGGATTTGGACTTCGTGCGGTAATTGCGCCGCGCCGTGAAACAGGTCCAACCGGATCCCAGCTGGGATCATAAAGTCGGTCCCGAGTACCACGTCGACGCCTGCACTATGCGCCATTACCCACATCTCAAACTCGTACACCATCTCCCATCCGAGCGTAATCTTGATGCACGCTCGTCGCGTCGTAGACACCTTGCCTTCGTCGATTCCTTGAATGTCAATGCGGCGTCCGTGATCAGGTACATCTCGGAGTCGCAACTTCTTGGCAAAGGCGTCAGTGATCACACTAACGTTCGCTCCTGTGTCGAGGAGGATCCTCGTTTGCTGGTCGTTCACAGCGCCTTGCACCAGAGCTCTCATTCTGATCCGTCGGTCGAATTTCTTGGCCGACCACCACCCCTGTCTCTCGCCAGGGTTCAACTTCATCATCTTGGAGTGACCCTTGGGCTCGTCTCGCGCTGCACTCGAAACCAAGCCGAACGAACCCTCGCTGGTGCCCTCATTAGCATCAGCACACTCCACTCTCTCTCCAACACCTCCACCGAGGATTCTACTCCTCTCCTTTTCATTTCCCGTCGCGTTCACACTTGTTACATATTTATCAGGCCATTCACTCTGCCCCATGAAAGCAAAGATACACTCTGCTTCCATTGAAGGCTCAGTTAGCTGTGGCAGCCCGATAGGGACCAACCCAGTTGTAGTTGGCGGGCTGCCTAGTTTAAATGACGTTCTTGAACGACGGCCTTGAGCTCTGGCGGGAGTTCCTCCTTCGTGCCTTTAGTGCGCACGAATTTGGCAAGGTCTTGGAAGTTGCGGAAAAGTTCGCATTGTCCAGCATCGTGGAGTTGTTTGCAGAACTTGCATCGCTTGCTACAGTAGTGGGCGGAGTGACTCATGCCACCGCACACCGCGCATGGTCCGTACTGTGGGCGTCGGTTGTCGCGGTTGAAGTCACGTCGACCGCGTTGGTCCTGATTGAACCCACGGTCACCACCTCGGCGATCTTGATTGAAGCCATTATCGCGATCAGGCATGTTTCCACGTGGTTGACGGTTGTCTGAACGTGCGTAGGTGCCTTCAGCAGCTGCACGGCGCTCATTTTCGTTAGCAGCGGCGAGGTATCGGTCGTTTTCATCCAATGAGAAATCACCGTCCGTATTATCAGGCTGAAAGTCGTTGTACTCATCTTGGACATCGTCGTAAGCGCTCGAATTTTCGTTTGAATACTCGTTGCCCCCCTTGAGCAGCTTCACGACCTTCTAATTCAGCTAGTAGGTCATCCACCGTGGCTTCAATGAGTGTCACTCTTGGCTTGTTGCGGTTGTCATCGCGGCGACGGTCATCACGCCGATTGTTGCGGGCGTACCCATCGTCACGTCGCGCGTCACGACTCTTGGAGTATCGGTACTCACTGTCACGCTTGGCCATTCTCTCCTTGCCCTTGAGAACATCTTCGATGATCTCTTCGAGCTCGTGAATGTCGGCGACTCGAGCGTGGTAGAGACTCTCCGCTAGCTTGTCATCGTCGCATGTTGCCAGGAACTGCTGTACGTGTTCTTTCGCGTCGCGACCACTCTTCTCAAAGTGTAGACGGGCGGTCCGAGCGTAGCCATTCAGCCTGTTTATGTAGTCGCACAGATGTTCATTACGTTCCCGCTTGGCGGAGTAGTAACGCGACAGTGCCGTCTGCGTGAACTGCGAGCAGTAATAGCGGATGAACGCATCGCTCAGCAGCTTCCACTTGCGCTTCGTCTTCTTCGGAAGTTGACGGAACCAATGAATGGCTTTGTCCCGGAGACTTAGCTCAAATGGAATGCACCATTTATCGGCATCTGTGTGGGTTCCAGTCATTTCATAGACGAACCCACGGAGCCACTGCATACAGTTCGCGCTCTTGTTGCGAGAGCCTGAGAACGGAGTGATGCGATCCAGCGGTCGGTGCGAAGCCATTTCAATCCTCGGTGTCGGGTCCACGTCGTTCAGCGTCGCCAGCTCATTCATCTGACGCATCAACTCGACTTGAGGATCTTCCTCGTCGAATGTACGCACCAAAATGTCATCGTCACTGGACGAACCATCGCTGTCGACTTGACGACGTCCGGCACCACCTTTGGGAGCTCGCGGACCACCTCGTCGACCGAACGAACCCTCGTTACTAGCGTAAATACGTTGCATACGGCTCTCCGAACGTGGCGTAACCATGTGCGAGTCTTGAAAGTACGGTGAAGCTTCGGTAGTGCCAAAGGCACCACGCTCAGCTCCACGCTTGGTCGGAGGAGTACGAACGAGTCGTTGGGGTGTCGGCGGCAGTGGAATCGTGGACGGATCTTCATCTTGAATCATCGGTCGACTCACAGGCTGCTTTCCGGCGTTGATGTCAACAGCGCCAAACGCCTTCCGAAGCTTCTTCTTCCATTTCTGGAGAGCGGCTCCGGCTTCTTGTGGACTCCAATCTTGGAGCGACATCGTCGATGGGTACGTCTCGTTCTCGAACCCCAGCGACAACAGTAGCGAAACTGAATCCTCGGCGACTTGGCTAGTCGAAACCGAGTTGACTGGGTATTGAAGTTCCTGCGCAAGCGCAGGCCAGTCGGCTTTTTTCTTGGGGATGGGCTTGAACAGCTGCATCCACTCATCATTCTGCATCAGCGCTTGTACGCGGTCGAAAACGCGCTTGGCGGCTGGTGTATCACCGTTGATAGGTGGGCGAGGTGCCTTCAGCAGTGCTGAATGCTTTGCACTCGCCACCGAAGGTTTAGAACCCTCGGTCCCATCGTCATAATCATCGTAGGCGGGTTCCGGTCCCGCAACATCATCAAGCTCGTCGGCGAGGTTCCTCGAAAGAGACCTGGTCGCCCCGCTCAGCCCCGATGATAGCGTGGCCGTCTCCGGCGTCGCTGCGCCTGGCTCTGGAGCCGGCGTCTTGTCTTCGTAATCTTCATAATCGTGGGCGTCAGGACCGATGTCCGCTTCGTCGTCGAAGCTCACTGGAAACTCGGTGGCGGCTGCAAAGCGCGCAGCCGGGCTTGAACTCTCGTTGCGAGCCCCGCCAGACTTGGCAGGCGTAACTGGTACCGTCGGTTGTCCTTTCGCCATGTTTCTTGTCTTTTTCTCGTTCTTCTTCTCTTGGTAGCTCGTAAACTGGAAGGCCATACAAACAGTTCACAATGGTCACAATCTGTTCCCGGGTCGCGGCACCAGTTGTGGAGTTGGAATTCCCACGTGAGCTCTAGCTACAAATGTAGTTAGGACGTTCCCACAACAATACGTCTACTAGGATAGTAAACGATCGTTCGGGCGGACCTGAAGACCCCAGTTCTGCCCTTGCACCGGGACAAACTGGACCTTGTAAACTACTTATATAGGCCAATCAGTAAAAATAAGAACACGCTACTAGCACGAGCAAAGCTAGCAGGTGTTTTGAATCCTCGTGGTCCCAACAGCGGCAGGGTACCAGGCACGGGTAAGCCTTTTACGAGATCACCGAGTGTTCAACACTCGGTTGGAAGAATAAAAGGGAGGCAATCCAAGCACTCCCAGTCGTGCAAATAGGCAACAATAAGCCGTCACGTAAAACCTCCTGATAATAATCGGCCAATACACAAAGTCTCTTGGCCTTGCCGGATGAACCCTCGCTACAGAGCTTCGAGTTCACCGACAGGCATAACACACTCAAATAAGCTTGACCTGACGCTTACCTTGAAGCCGGACGTCGCTCTGTGTGCTTGAGTGGAAATTCTGTTCTGTATTTAAGCTTACCCTTTCGGGTCTATTCCTAATAAGAAGTCCTAATCAAGTATACAAATATCAAGTAAACAATGATCCGTTATGGATCTTCTTGCATGCCAAGCGTCGTCTGCACCGTCGCATGAGCATCTTTAACGGTCCGCGCCTTGTCCCAGACGGTGAACGTGCCTTCCAAGGGTCGCTGAGTCTTCCGCGAACTCATCCCAACCGCCACTGAGGGTTCGTACCGTAGATGGTCCGCTGAATGCGAATCCGGCCAGTCCATTATTAATAATAAGGACAGCCTGGATTCAGTGACATATGGCCGTATCCAATACTCGTTGAACGTTCGGAGGTGACGCCGTCGAGTCCCTTGTACCTTGGCGTCCCCGTACATCAAATGACCGAGGGTTCGTTGCTTGAACATCTTGGGCGGTGTCACGTCTTTGTCGACGGGTGATAATCCGCAACTACGGAGAAATCACTACACCACAGGAGGCCTTCCTTCAACTCATATCGGTGAAGCTGGGAGTGCTGTCGCGACGAAAGCCAGTCGGACTTCGCGCTCGTTCCTGCCGTGAGGAACTTGACGATAGACGCGACAGCCTCATCGTCTCGATACGCCATGCGTATCCAATCATATAGATCCGTTGTCACCCGTGTGATGTGGGCCAACTCGTAGTCAGGACGCCGAGAGAGGGCGTCCGCAAGCACGTTGAGCTTGCCCGGCTTGTATTCGACGCGGAAGTTGTACTCCGCGAAGAAGGCCAGCCACCTCGCCATCCTTTGGGAGAGATGAGGCGAGTTAGTCGCCGTCCTCAAGGATGCGTGGTCTGTGTAGCTCACGAAGGGCCGTGAGCCCAGAAGGCGAACCCGAAACTTTATAAGGGCATACTTCATTGCTAGGAGCTCCTTGTCGTGGACAGGGTAGTTTCGTTCGGCGGCTTTGAGCTGCCTGGCCTGAAACGAGATGACCCGCTCATGTCCCGCCGTGTCGGCATGCAGCAATGCACAACCGCTTGCATAGTCGGAGGCATCGCAGACGACGCTAAACGACTTCGTCTTGTCCGGTAGGACCAGGACAGGGGTCTCTTGGAGACTGGTCTTGCTGTTGTCAAAGGCATCCTGGTGTTTTTGCTCCCAGCGCCGTCGGCGTCCTTCTAAAGGAGGCCCGCGTACCCTACTTGTGAAGGTAGTCTGTCACAGCTCCCGAAAACGAAGGCGAAGTGGATTTGGACTGCTGAGTGTCAGCATGTCTTCGCCGATCTTGGCGGTGGCTGACCAAGATCGCACATTCCACATCGTGTGTGATGCGTCCGAATTTGCGATCGGATGCAGCTCGATCACGAGGGCCGTGATCGCGTGGTCTACTACCAGTCACGTCAGCGGAAGTCAGCTGAGCGTAACTACCTTGTACATGACAAGGAGCTCCTTGCCATAAAATATTTACTTGGAAGTCGACCATTCGTGGTCTCCTTGGACCACGCTTCACTGCGAACAGCAGTGAAGACTCTGCACATCTCGCAACGAATGGTGAGAAGATGATCGTTTATTGCGGAGTACGACTTCCAGGTTGAGTACAAACCTGGAAGGTTAAATGTGGTGGCCGACGCGTTGTCGCGTCGACCTGATTACGCTGTTAAGGCAGCCGACGTCAATCGAATTAGCGTCGAAGGAGTAAGCGTTCCGTCTTCGACATTGATCGACGACGTGAAGAATGCGTATGCGAGTGACAAAGACGCGAAACAACTGCTAGACTATGTCTACGCACCTTCCGACGTGACACGTCGGAAGTTGTCGCCATATCTGCGAGCTCGTGTGCACGAAGGACTGCTGCATTACAGCGCAGTGGACGATGATGCTCATCGCATTGTCGTGCCGAATGATTATGACCGGCGTATGCGGATCATGTACGAGTATCACGATGCCCCTACGGCAGGGCTTCCGGGCCGTGAAAAGTGATACACTCTTCTCACGAGAGACTGCTTCTGGAGCCACCAGTACAAGTGGGTGCGCAAGTACGTGTGTGCTTGCGAAGTGTGCCAACGCGTGAAGCATGTTGCGTATTCGCAGGCTCCATTACAATCACTACCGACACCGCCGGAGTGTTGGCAGTCCATTTCTATGGGCTTTGTATTTGGTCTCCCGCCAGACAACAAGCGGAGGACTGGCGTTGTGGGCTTTATTGACCGATTCAGCAAATTGGTTCATCTTGCTGCAGTACCGGCTGAAGTCACGGCTGTGTAGACTGCACTACTGTTTGATGACATGGTGTTCCGACACCATGTAATGCCGCTCGACATTGTGTCGGACCGTGATCAACGCTTTACAGCGCGGTTCTGGTAAGACGTGTTTACACGTTTTGGCATACAGCTGTCGATGTCGACTGCGAACGCCCCGGGCGACATTCAACCGCCTGGTGACGTAACTGTTTAGGCCATTGTGCGCCTTCGTACAACCGTACTTCGACGACATCTTCGTCCATAGTCGTGCCGAAGGTCTGATCACCAGTCGGTGGAGCATTCGTAAGACGGCCTGCGCGAGCTCGATCCGACAACAGTCCAGCTGGCTTCATGCTGTATCTGGCTCAATCTTGACTGTGTGGTGTAGTGATTTCTCCGTAGTTGCGGATTATCACCCGTCGACAAAGACGTGACACCGCCCAAGTTGTTCAAGCAACGAACCCTCGGTCAGGTGATGTACGGAGACTCCAAGGTACAAGGGACTCGACGGCGTCACCTCCGAACGTTCAACGAGTATTGGATACGGCCATATGTCACTGAATCCAGGCTGTCCTTATTATTAATAATGGACTGGCCGGATTCGCATTCAGCGGACCATCTACGGTACGAACCCTCAGTGGCGGTTGGGATGAGTTCGCGGAAGACTCAGCGACCCTTGGAAGGCACGTTCACCGTCTGGGACAAGGCGCGGACCGTTAAAGATGCTCATGCGACGGTGCAGACGACGCTTGGCATGCAAGAAGATCCATAACGGATCATTGTTTACTTGATATTTGTATACTTGATTAGGACTTCTTATTAGGAATAGACCCGAAAGGGTAAGCTTAAATACAGAACAGAATTTCCACTCAAGCACACAGAGCGACGTCCGGCTTCAAGGTAAGCGTCAGGTCAAGCTTGTTTGAGTGTGTTATGCCTGTCGGTGAACTCGAAGCTCTGTAGCGAGGGTTCATCCGGCAAGGCCAAGAGACTTTGTGTATTGGCCGATTATTATCAGGAGGTTTTACGTGACGGCTTATTGTTGCCTATTTGCACGACTGGGAGTGCTTGGATTGCCTCCCTTTTATTCTTCCAACCGAGTGTTGAACACTCGGTGATCTCGTAAAGGCTTACCCGTGCCTGGTACCCTGCCGCTGTTGGGACCACGAGGATTCAAAACACCTGCTAGCTTTGCTCGTGCTAGTAGCGTGTTCTTATTTTTACTGATTGGCCTATATAAGTAGTTTACAAGGTCCAGTTTGTCCCGGTGCAAGGGCAGAACTGGGGTCTTCAGGTCCGCCCGAACGATCGTTTACTATCCTAGTAGACGTATTGTTGTGGGAACATCCTAACTACATTTGTAGCTAGAGTTCACGTGGGATTTCCAACACCACAACTGGTGCCGCGACCCGGGAACAGATTGTGACCATTGTGAACTGTTTGTATGGCCTTCCAGTTTACGAGCTACCAAGAGAAGAAGAACGAGAAAAAGACAAGAAACATGGCGAAAGGACAACCGACGGTACCAGTTACGCCTGCCAAGTCTGGCGGGGCTCGCAACGAGAGTTCAAGCCCGGCTGCGCGCTTTGCAGCCGCCACCGAGTTTCCAGTGAGCTTCGACGACGAAGCGGACATCGGTCCTGACGCCCACGATTATGAAGATTACGAAGACAAGACGCCGGCTCCAGAGCCAGGCGCAGCGACGCCGGAGACGGCCACGCTATCATCGGGGCTGAGCGGGGCGACCAGGTCTCTTTCGAGGAACCTCGCCGACGAGCTTGATGATGTTGCGGGACCGGAACCCGCCTACGATGATTATGACGATGGGACCGAGGGTTCTAAACCTTCGGTGGCGAGTGCAAAGCATTCAGCACTGCTGAAGGCACCTCGCCCACCTATCAACGGTGATACACCAGCCGCCAAGCGCGTTTTCGACCGCGTACAAGCGCTGATGCAGAATGATGAGTGGATGCAGCTGTTCAAGCCCATCCCCAAGAAAAAAGCCGACTGGCCTGCGCTTGCGCAGGAACTTCAATACCCAGTCAACTCGGTTTCGACTAGCCAAGTCGCCGAGGATTCAGTTTCGCTACTGTTGTCGCTGGGGTTCGAGAACGAGACGTACCCATCGACGATGTCGCTCCAAGATTGGAGTCCACAAGAAGCCGGAGCCGCTCTCCAGAAATGGAAGAAGAAGCTTCGGAAGGCGTTTGGCGCTGTTGACATCAACGCCGGAAAGCAGCCTGTGAGTCGACCGATGATTCAAGATGAAGATCCGTCCACGATTCCACTGCCGCCGACACCCCAACGACTCGTTCGTACTCCTCCGACCAAGCGTGGAGCTGAGCGTGGTGCCTTTGGCACTACCGAAGCTTCACCGTACTTTCAAGACTCGCACATGGTTACGCCACGTTCGGAGAGCCGTATGCAACGTATTTACGCTAGTAACGAGGGTTCGTTCGGTCGCCGAGGTGGTCCGCGAGCTCCCAAAGGTGGTGCCGGACGTCGTCAAGTCGACAGCGATGGTTCGTCCAGTGACGATGACATTTTGGTGCGTACATTCGACGAGGAAGATCCTCAAGTCGAGTTGATGCGTCAGATGAATGAGCTGGCGACGCTGAACGACGTGGACCCGACACCGAGGATTGAAATGGCTTCGCACCGACCGCTGGATCGCATCACTCCGTTCTCAGGCTCTCGCAACAAGAGCGCGAACTGTATGCAGTGGCTCCGTGGGTTCGTCTATGAAATGACTGGAACCCACACAGATGCCGATAAATGGTGCATTCCATTTGAGCTAAGTCTCCGGGACGGAGCCATTCATTGGTTCCGTCAACTTCCGAAGAAGACGAAGCGCAAGTGGAAGCTGCTGAGCGATGCGTTCATCCGCTACTACTGCTCGCAGTTCACGCAGACGGCACTGTCGCGTTACTACTCCGCCAAGCGGGAACGTAATGAACATCTGTGCGACTACATAAACAGGCTGAATGGCTACGCTCGGACCGCCCGTCTACACTTTGAGAAGAGTGGTCGCGACGCGAAAGAACACGTACAGCAGTTCCTGGCAACATGCGACGATGACAAGCTAGCGGAGAGTCTCTACCACGCTCGAGTCGCCGACATTCACGAGCTCGAAGAGATCATCGAAGATGTTCTCAAGGGCAAGGAGAGAATGGCCAAGCGTGACAGTGAGTACCGATACTCCAAGAGTCGTGACGCGCGACGTGACGATGGGTACGCCCGCAACAATCGGCGTGATGACCGTCGCCGCGATGACAACCGCAACAAGCCAAGAGTGACACTCATTGAAGCCACGGTGGATGACCTACTAGCTGAATTAGAAGGTCGTGAAGCTGCTCAAGGGGGCAACGAGTATTCAAACGAAAATTCGAGCGCTTACGACGATGTCCAAGATGAGTACAACGACTTTCAGCCTGATAATACGGACGGTGATTTCTCATTGGATGAAAACGACCGATACCTCGCCGCTGCTAACGAAAATGAGCGCCGTGCAGCTGCTGAAGGCACCTACGCACGTTCAGACAACCGTCAACCACGTGGAAACATGCCTGATCGCGATAATGGCTTCAATCAAGATCGCCGAGGTGGTGACCGTGGGTTCAATCAGGACCAACGCGGTCGACGTGACTTCAACCGCGACAACCGACGCCCACAGTACGGACCATGCGCGGTGTGCGGTGGCATGAGTCACTCCGCCCACTACTGTAGCAAGCGATGCAAGTTCTGCAAACAACTCCACGATGCTGGACAATGCGAACTTTTCCGCAACTTCCAAGACCTTGCCAAATTCGTGCGCACTAAAGGCACGAAGGAGGAACTCCCGCCAGAGCTCAAGGCCGTCGTTCAAGAACGTCATTTAAACTAGGCAGCCCGCCAACTACAACTGGGTTGGTCCCTATCGGGCTGCCACAGCTAACTGAGCCTTCAATGGAAGCAGAGTGTATCTTTGCTTTCATGGGGCAGAGTGAATGGCCTGATAAATATGTAACAAGTGTGAACGCGACGGGAAATGAAAAGGAGAGGAGTAGAATCCTCGGTGGAGGTGTTGGAGAGAGAGTGGAGTGTGCTGATGCTAATGAGGGCACCAGCGAGGGTTCGTTCGGCTTGGTTTCGAGTGCAGCGCGAGACGAGCCCAAGGGTCACTCCAAGATGATGAAGTTGAACCCTGGCGAGAGACAGGGGTGGTGGTCGGCCAAGAAATTCGACCGACGGATCAGAATAAGAGCTCTGGTGCAAGGCGCTGTGAACGACCAGCGAACGAGGATCCTCCTCGACACAGGAGCGAACGTTAGTGTGATCACTGACGCCTTTGCCAAGAAGTTGCGACTCCGAGATGTACCTGATCACGGACGCCGCATTGACATTCAAGGAATCGACGAAGGCAAGGTGTCTACGACGCGACGAGCGTGCATCAAGATTACGCTCGGATGGGAGATGGTGTACGAGTTTGAGATGTGGGTAATGGCGCATAGTGCAGGCGTCGACGTGGTACTCGGGACCGACTTTATGATCCCAGCTGGGATCCGGTTGGACCTGTTTCACGGCGCGGCGCAATTACCGCACGAAGTCCAAATCCCGCTGATTAAGACCAAGAACATGAGCGACAGCGAAGAATACGGCTCCCATGTTAACGCCGGGCCACCCGAGCGTTTGGACATTCAAGCGCACGAGTGGCGAGAATATCGAAGCGTCAAGTCAGGCTGGAAGAGCACGTACTGTGGGTTCGTCGAACGAACAAGCTAATCCCGTCAGTGACGAGGTTTCGACGTGGACGGCCTCAGAGCATTCGATTGACCAACGTGTCTGATCGAACTGTGTACCTACCAGCACACGACTCGATCGCGATGTGGATTCCAGATGGGGATTTGCCACGAGGTGACGGCTATGTGCGTCTGGAGTCCAAGAAGTACCAAGACTGGCAAGTGTTGGCCTACGAAGGTTGCAGAGACCGCGAGCTCTTTCAGCGTGAATGCGAAATCTACGAACAATGGCTTGCAACTCAGCCTTCGGCAGTTGATCGACCAGACTACCCAGAACCCGGTGGGGTGCTAGCACGACCTTTTGAAGACTCGCTAGTGGATTCTAGTGATCGTCTGACGTGTGCAGAACGCTGGGCACTGATCCTGGAAGAACGTGAACGAGTGGAAGCCTGTCTGGAGTCTGGGGTGACAGCCGGGGATTCGGCCGACGGTCAGCCTTACGAAGAACCTTTGGACACGTACACGATAACCCATGGCGGAGGCAATAACGCGAACGAAGCCTCGGTAGTGCGTACACACGAACTACTGAGGCCGGTAAACGTGGTACATACGCAACGAGTGTTGGTGTCCAGTCAGGGGTGACCACGGAAGCGACAAGTAACAGCACTGGATTAAATGGAGTCACCTGTTTTGACGAAGCTGTCCCGGCCTTGTGTGTCACCAAATCCGCGAACGAGACGTCGGTGGTTGATCCAGAGGATGAAGGCATCGCGCTGAAGGTGTTGAGCACGGCACCGAGTATTCATTGCAAGATTGGTGCAAATGCCGAACTGTCGAGACAGCGGCAGAACGAGGAGCTGAACAAAAGTCAACAACCCAATATGTCGGCGGCCCGCGCATTCAATATTGCGAACGACGACTCGGCAGATGGCCCAGAGATGGGAAACCAGGATGGGAAGGAGATGGACCAAGTACCGACTGTTGAAATCAAAGCGGATGCCAATGCTGAGTCAAGGGAAGAATCCGTAGCGACGTTGGACGGAACATACATCTCAGTTCCTCGAGTGTTAACGACCAAGGGAAATGAAGCAACGGAGGATACGAGAAATGATTTCTACGAACACCCAGCTAACAACATTGGCTTGGACGACTACGCGAAGGAGCTGGCATTCCTGCCGGATCTGACCGAAGAGATCAACACGACAATTGACTACACTGCGCCTAATGTTGCTGATCCTGAGCTGTCGACTGAACGCCGAGAACGTCTGGTCGCGACGCTAAAGAACCACGAGCACATCCTGATTGCTAGTGGTAACGCACTGCCGCCGCCAGCCTACGGTGCGGTATGCGATATCGACACACAGGGGCACGCCCCAATTAAACAGCGTGCCCGGCGCGTGCCGCTACGATTTCTCGGCAAGCTGTACGAGCTGCTGCGCGCTTTATTACGTGCAGGACTGATCGTCTTTTCAGACAGTCCATGGGAATCGCCGATCGTGATTGTGATAAAAAAGAACGGGCTGGACATCCGGCTCTGCATTGATTACAAGATGGTGAATGCTATCACCGCGATCATGGAGTATGCAATGCCGCTAGTCAACGACCTGTTAACAGATCTCGAGCGCTACCTATGGTTCTGCTCGCTGGATGCAGCAAGCGGCTTCTGGGGCGGTCATGATGACCTTGCGAGCGCGTAAAGTGTCGGCGTTCGTCTGCGCACTCGGACATTTCGAGTGGTTACGCATGCCCTTCGGGTTAAAGAACGCGCCGATGATCTACCAGCGGATGATTGACAACGCACTCTGGGGGTTCGTTCAACCTAAAGGAGGTTGGTTTGAATACTCGGAGAGGATGCGTTTAGCTGAAGAACAGGCCAAGGAACGTCGTGGGCCAAGCGCAGAGGGTTCGTTTCAAACGAAGTTCGCGGCAGACCGCGAAGCACCGGTAGAGACCGACCCTGTACTACAACTCGTCAACAGCCCCGTCGCTGACATGTTTACGAACGGGGAACCGGACGAATCATCGTTGGTACCTGTATTTGGTCGACGGTCGTTTGTGGATGATATTTGCTTCGGTGGCGAGGATTTCGACAGCTGCCTGGCGACGCTGGACCGATTGGTGGCAAGGTTTGCACAGTGT
Source organism: Phytophthora betacei (assembly GCA_011320135.1). Lineage (NCBI taxonomy): Eukaryota > Oomycota > Peronosporomycetes > Peronosporales > Peronosporaceae > Phytophthora > Phytophthora betacei. The sequence continues at coordinate 726,248 of JAANHX010000020.1, forward strand.
CGGATCAGCATTAGCTTCACCAAGAGCATCTTCTGCCAAACCAAGGTGGACTTTCTGTCGCATAAAATTTCGCCAGAAGGTATCAGGGCTGACCCCAAGAAGCTTGCGGCCATCACCGAGCTTTCGTTTCCAACGAGTAAGAAGGGCATGCAGTCGTTTCTTGGAGCGGTTAATTACTACAGTCGCTTCATTCAAGACTTCGCGGTCTACGGTGCAGCGCTGTACCAGCTCAAGGATGAAGACTTGCCGTTGAAGGCGGCCTTTCTGTGGCACGTCGTTCCTTCGAAAAATTGAAGACGAGTGTTTCACATTCACCCATCCTCAGGCACTTCGATCGGTCGAAAGAAGTTCACGTCATGCTCTTTGCGAATGAATGGGCGTTGAGCACTACGCTAATGCAAGAACATGAAGGCAAGTTACACCCCGTACGGTTCCTCGGTCGGGTGCTTAAGGAAGCCGAGATGAACTACCATCCTGCTGAGAAGGAAGTTTTGGCGTTACTTCTGCTGTTGAAGATCTGTTACGTCCAGCTGGCAGGAAAGACGCTACATGTCTATACACGATTCTCGACGTTTAGAGTGGGTGCATAAGTCGAAGTCTCTCTTCGGACGCGCGGTCCAGTCGCAGTGCTGCTATCGCAGTGGCACCTGAAGGTGCAGCGCGTGAAGGAGAAGGATGTCGCCTTCGCACAGCTCCTCCAGTCATGCATCACGAGCTTCGTCGACCTGGAAGACTCGCTCGCGCCGGTGGCACCTCCACACAAGGGTTCCCCGACTATTCAAATGGACCCCGCGTTGCTGTACGCCAAGCTTTCCCGTAATTACAGCGGATTCGTCATGTCTTTTGACGGATCAGCGAAGACAGAGAAGTACGGTGGCTACGGGAGTTGTTCATGGGTGCTGTGGAGCCTTCCTGAGTGGAAGGTAGTGATTGCTGCAAACGCTTACCTCTCGGCCACCACGGTGAATGAGGCAGAGTACACAGGGATGATTAACGGTGTCAAGTCTGCTATTGCGCACGGTGCCGAGGATTTAGTCATCGTTGGTGACTCAAGGCTCGCGATTCAACAATCACTAGGGGTGATCGGATGCAGGAAGGAAACTTTGCTAGCGCTGCTGAATACTCACAAGGAACTCACGGCCAAGCTTCGATCAGTTAAATATCTTCACGTTGTACGAGAATACAACGCTGCCGCGGATTCGTTAGCCACTGAAGCGCTGGAATCAAAAGTCAGTCGGGTCATCTTGGCTGAAACTCGCAAGTCGGAATTGGCATCGCTGAACCGCATCCAGGAAATGATCTACGAACCGGATGAAAACTCGGTAGATGTTTCGTCACGTGGAGCAGAGCGTCAAGTACATGTACTGTCAGGCAGCGAATCTTTAAAGTGGAAAACGTTCGAAAATTTCGTGGTTGATTACAGCTCACCAAAGTGCGATTATGGTAATATAGCAGTGATGACTCGGCGACAGACGAAAGCCAAGAAACGCGTCAGGTTTGCAGATGAACACTCGGAGGAGGTCTCGAAAGCTCAAGAACCGAATGAAGAACGACGAAAGACGTCCACCGAAGATTCATTCGGCGAAGATTTGCCAGACCATCCTCACAAGACTGTACCAGCGGCATTTCCCGATGCGGAAGATGTTGACCCCGGTAGCGGTACAGCGGGAACGACGCAGACGGATACTGGTGGCACAAGACGAGGAGCAGAAGTGGTTTAACATCAAGAAGGTGCTTCAGGGCCAAGCAGAAGAGCTGAGTTACAAAGAAGCTCGAGATGCCTGGAAGTACGCTGACCGGTTCGTGTTATCAGAAGACGGCGTGCTTCACTATCTTGGACTGAATCGTCGGTAACGGACCACGGCTGGCAAGAGGAGACCAAGCTGCGGCTTGTGGTACCAACAACGATGATTCAAGAGGTCTTGCAGAACTGTCACGACTCGCTGGAAGGAGGACATCAAGGTGTGGTGAGAACGTTCCATCGCGTTAAGTCCGATTATTATTGGATCGGCTTGTACGCTGACGTGGAGAAGCATGTGAAGTCCCTGTCCAGATTGCAGCTCGAGTAAAAGCCGTCCACAGCTTCGTGGATACTCGCCTGGCAACGTACTAGCCGAACGACCTTTCCAGATCGTCTCAATGGATTTTGTAATCCCACTACCAAATCTCGCAGGGGCAACACGGCGTTTGCTCCTATTTCAGTGCTCGTTCACGGGATTCGTTATTGCCAAGGCTATGTCAGATACGACTGCACTGAGTGTTGCCCAAGTGTTCGAAGAATGTGTGTACCGACGGTTCGGGGCCCCATCATTAATAAGGCATGACCGCGACCCACGCTTCATGAGCGAGGTGTTCCAAGCGTTCGCAGAGATGATGCAGTCAAGATCACGAGCGACTTTGAGCTATCGGCCACAGGCTAATGGACAACAGGAACGCTCGGTGAAGTCAGTGATGGGGTCCGTACGGGTGTACGCGGAAGACCCTCTACAGCAAGATTGGGACGAAATCGCGGAGAAGAAGCTAGTATTTGCTATTAATACTTCTCAAGACACTACGAGGAAGGAAACGCCGTTCTACCTCGTTCATGGTTGGGATGCGCAGTCGACGTTGCGGGCAATGTCGCTCATCACTCAAACGAGGACTCGGCAAGCAGTCTGACGCACTGGCGTGGCGGCGTGAGATCAATCGACAACATGAGGTCGCCCCTCATTATGGCCAAAGATTATCAGGCTGTATAGAAAAGGAGCGAAGGGCTAAAAAGCATAATGATGCCATGAGTCGACTGGAAAAAGCCGCTGTACCTCAACCAAGTGGAAACGAACACTCGGCGGACCCTCCAGAAGCTTCAGAAGAGATGGAAGATCCTGCAAGAGCCCCACCGAGATCTCTTTTTGAGATTGGGAGCCGGGCGTGGCTGTACATGGAACGCATCAAACCGGGCTTGACAAAGAAATTAGCTCATCGATGGCATGGACCTTTTCGGATCAAGCGCAAGGTGGAAGAGTTTGCGTACGAGCTGGAACTGCCTGACCGAAGTGGGTATCGCTTCTACCCAGTAGTGCATGTGTCGAGACTCAAGGCTGTCAACGAGTTCAGCAGTCGACCCGAACACTCGGTTGGTGCTAGACGCGACTAATGAAGCAAGACTCGACTTCGATGAGGAACTGTTGCCTGAGGACAGTTGGGAACCAGATCAAGTTGCCGGTGAATATGAAGTCGAGGCCATCCTCGATGACAGAACAACCCACTGACGACGAGCACGGAGCGTGCTGTACGCGAGTTCAAAGTCAAGTGGGTGGGCTATGAAGATACAACTTGGGAACCAGCGTCCAACTTGTCATGTGGAGGTCTGCTGTACGACTATTTGCGAAGCAAGAAGAGCGAGAATCGGCTGCAGATGGCGCAAGTTGCGGACGAAGGCTTAGCGTGACTGGATCACGTGTGAACTGTCCACAGGGCGATGCAGCCTGTGGTAACAGACGAAAAAACGTTCTACTGCAACAACAAATTGTATATGCATTTGAAGAACAACATGAACATGATTACGCTGTGGAAGTGGATTAAGAATAAGAAAACATGAATGCCGACCGGAGAGCGACCACTGAAAACGAAAGTCACGCGGGACACCTCAACAGTTAGCTGAGATGCTGGAGAACGTCGTGGAACGTGCAGCGAGGATTCAATCGATTCAAGTGCCTGGCAGCGGTGGCCAAGAGTGTCCAACGAAGTCGAGTCACCACTCTCCTTCTCCTCTTCATCAGGAACCTGAGCCTCGGCAGCTGGAGCTGCAGCCGGACCCTGCGAATCCTCGGTACCAGCTTCAACAGGAGCAGCAGCCAGAGCGGGACGTGGAGTACCCGGTGGCGAGTCAAACAACGAACGCCAGGTCGGAATAAGTTCGGTTGAATCGAGAGACGGGTCAACGATCACGCTTCGGTACACATCCACGAAACGCGTACCACGAGGATTGAAAGCTCCGGATTACGCTGGCACGGGAAGTATGTGGTGTTGTACGGGTGCTGATGCGGTGCATTCATCCATCCAGTACGCCAGGGCTGACGAGCGTCGAGAGCCGGAACTTCGGAAAGCCAGTCAGATGTCCGAGGGTGCGAACGACAGGTTTTCAATGGGGTACCACGGCTTCGACTGCTCCAAGAGCAACTCGGGACGAATGAACGCGCGCCAGAAGTAAGCACCAGAGGAAACCGAGTCACGACTCCACGCCATGTACTGCTCACGGTACTTGTTACGAAGACGATCGGCACGACGGTCGCGCTCACTGAAGAGCTTCTTCAACACAGCTCTCAGTTCCTTCAAGCGTTCCTTGTCGTGGCCAACCTTTTTAGCTTCTTCAGCAAGACCTCGTTCAATACCAGCTAACGGAAGCCAGTGGAGACGCTCCCACAATGCGAACCACGAGGTCACCTTGCTTACCGCCGTCACCCCGAAGGTTCGCCCAGATCATCTTGAGACGGGTTCTCAATCGGAGCACGCTTGGAGATGGGGGACGCTTGGGTTGAAGTCGACAGTGTCAAAGAGACAAGCTTGAAGAGGATAGAGCTGCCGAAGTTGCTGGTACGGGTGATCAGGATGCGAGTAATCAAAGAACGCTTGGAGACCCTCCAACGTTGTACGCACGGTCACCTCACCAGCTGGTTCGGGGAGCGTAAGCTCAAGAGTCGCTCGAAACACTTCTTGGCGCCTGCATCGGTAAACTCCATGTCCACATACGGAAGAACCACACGGTGGTCAGGGTGGACGAAGCCGGCACCGTAGGGCGAGTACCAGACAACACTCGGTGAGCAACGGCTCAACCGACGGTGCACCACCGCGACGCTGGCACCGAAGTGTAGGTGGCCCGTTTATCGCGCGCCCAGGTCCAGCATCGAGAGTCCAAGAAGACGGACGAGGAGACACTGGAACAGGAGGAGAAGATGCTGGGTGCCGGGGGGGCTTGCTGGGTGGCGAAGGAGGCGGACCGGCAACGATGATTGGAGAAGCTCATCATCGGCGAAGGATTTGGCCGAGGTGGAGTCGGAGGACGAGCTGGACCAAGATTGCTCCAATTTCTCTCGGAATCTTCAATATCTTCGTCATCGAGTGCGCTTTGAATGATCGGTAGGTGGTGGAACATCATCGCCACAACTGGGAGCATCAGGAATTCATCCACCGAAATTTCGTTGTCATCCACGTCATCTCCACAATCGTCATCAGCATGTCCATCGTCATCAATCTCCATCGAAACGTCGGGCGAAGACACGCTTTGGTACATCAGCCGTGGGAACAGGCGGAGCCGACTTCGAAGACACGGAAGCTAGTGGAGCAGCTTCAACAGGGGCAGACCCTGCTGTAGAAACCACTCCCGAGACTTCAACTGCCTTGGACGTCGCGGCAGACGCCGAAGCAGACTTGCCTTGTGGGACAGTTTGGTTCCGACTCTTCACCTTCGTCACTTGAGCCAAACATGAGCCCGCATTTGCTCGGCCTCGCGCAGAGCTTCTTCAGCAGAACGTATGTCGGCTGGAGAAGGGGTGAAATCGTGGAAGCTGGTGGCTTGGCCACATCGTGTGGACCCTGAGGCGGGGCGAAGGCGGTCAGGAAGGCCGGGAACATCATCGTGATCCCCAGGGTCCACGGCTTTACCCGAAGACTCGGTGGCAGTTTCTTGAATCGAAGGGACGCTGCTTGGGACCAGCATCCACCATGGGCCACGTCACTCTGGTCGCCGCTGAGGTCGACTACGGCGGGAGTCGAGGAAGACGCTGGTGTAGGAGGTGGGCGACCATGAACATGGAGAAGACGGTACAGACTTGGACCGGGTCTTCATATGACGTCGGGGCGACTTGACAGGAGAATGAGGACGGAGATTTCTTGCGCTTCTTCTGGCCGCCTTCTTCACGCCTTCGGACCGAAACAGCGATCTACGAGCCGACTTGGGAGTGAAGTTATCGGCAGTGGCGCATCACCGAGACCGGCAGCTGCTATCGAAGTACTGGCCTTGTCCGTTGGGGATTGGAGTCTTGTCTTCGTCAGAGTCGTCTCGGCTCGTCGTCTGAATCCTCGTCACCTGGTCTAAGACGCTTATGGGGACTTCCCATGGGCCACTTGGTGAGCAGCCCTTGGCCAAAGCTGCAGGAAGGGCTTGCGGATCGTCCGAAGACGCGGTGGCAGACTGAATGCGCCGCAAAGCGACTAACGTCTCCTGATCCAAGTCCAGCGCGTCCAAGTCCAGCTCACCCGCAGTCAGACCTATCACGAAGGATTGTGAACGAACGTTAGTTGCTGAACACACGGTGGAAGGAGCGACATTAAGAGCGTACCTTCATCAGCCAGACGAAGTACCTCGGGATCCATCCCTGCCAGACTCACGTGTGCACGGAGGGTACGATTCGCTTGGAGGAGGCGAGTGTTACGGTCTTGCTGGTTCTCGAGGACCTTGAGCGTGTCGTTATCAACGTACTTGCCCTGGGCAAGCTTTACCAGAAGGAGGTGAAGCTTCCGAGTCTGCTCGGTATTCGCTCCAATAGAAGACTTGTACACCCCGCGTTCACGAGCCAGCTTCTTTTGCAAAGTGCTGATGAAAACGTCCCGAGCTTGGACCTCGCAGTGAAGACGATTCAAATCCTCTGCGTGTTGCTCCATAGTGGCTTGAACACTTGCGAGCATGGCGTCGTTCTTGGCGTTCGACTCGCGGAAGAATCTTGACGTTGTGGTGTAAGGCTTCAATCTCAGCGTTGGCAGCCTTGAGGAAGTCTCCGCGTTCTCACGAGCCATGATGTGGGGTGCCACCGAACGTACGGCGGCAGCAGCCTCAGACTGAGCAAACCGCAACTGACGCTCCAAGTCGGCAACTCGTTCGGGTAATGCCGACAGCGCGTCAGGAACAGGTTGTATCGCAGCGAGGACATCATCGAAACCAACGGCAGTCTCGAGGCGACGCTGAGTGTGTGTATGTCGCCGTGGAGAGGAGGCGCAACGCTGATCTGCACTTGATGACGAGCCATTGCAGTCAAGTACGGGATTATCGAGGTCATCATGTGATCGACCGATGCCTCCGTATTTTTAGCCAGCATGGCGCGCAGCGAATCTTCGGTGAGTGGTGGCGGATCACCAGCTGGAGCAGGAGGAGCAGCAGGAGCCATCTCCGCGGGTTCAGCGACGACGGGGGGTGCTGCAGGAGCTACCACAGGGAGTGAAGAGTCCGGGGCAGCGGGACCGGAGGGTCGGTTGATGACGCTGCTGTCGGAGGAAGTGCAGCAGACTGAGGAGCGTTCGAACCCTCGGTCTTGCCCTCCTGAGAAACAAGTCGAGTAATGCGAGGTGATGAGCAAGGTACCGATGATACAAGAGAAGGATGAGCTGACGTACCTCCAGCTGTTCACGTTCGCGACGTCTACGAGGATTGAGACGCTGAAAAGCGTCGGACACGGCTCGATTCAGACGCTTGGACATACGGTGGCGAGATGGTGGAATTGGAGAATGAAGAAATGTCACAACGGGCACCAGTACCGTGGCTTCCATTGCGACAGGGGCAGTTGTGGTGTAGTGATTTCTCCGTAGTTGCGGATTATCACCCGTCGACAAAGACGTGACACCGCCCAAGTTGTTCAAGCGACGAACCCTCGGTCAGGTGATGTACGGAGACTCCAAGATGCAAGGGACTCGACGGCGTCACCTCCGAACGTTCAACGAGTATTGGATACGGGCACATGTCACTGAATCCAGGCTGTCCTTATTATTAATAATGGACTGGCCGGATTCGCATTCAGCGGACCATCTGCGGTACGAACCCTCAGTGGCGGTTGGGATGAGTTCGCGAAGACTCAGCGACCCTTGGAAGGCACGTTCACCGTCTGGGACAAGGCGCGGACCGTTAAAGATGCTCATGCGACGGTGCAGACGACGCTTGGCATGCAAGAAGATCCATAACGGATCATTGTTACTTGATATTTGTATACTTGATTAGGACTTCTTATTAGGAATAGACCCGAAAGGTAAGCTTAAATACAGAACAGAATTTCCACTCAAGCACACAGAGCGACGTCCGGCTTCAAGGTAAGCGTCAGGTCAAGCTTGTTTGAGTGTGTTATGCCTGTCGGTGAACTCGAAGCTCTGTAGCGAGGGTTCATCCGGCAAGCCAAGAGACTTTGTGTATTGGCCGATTATTATCGGAGAGGTTTTACGTGACGGCTTATTGTTGCCTATTTGCACGACTGGGAGTGCTTGGATTGCCTCCCTTTTATTCTTCCAACCGAGTGTTGAACACTCGGTGATCTCGTAAAAGGCTTACCCGTGCCTGGTACCCTTCCGCTGTTGGGACCACGAGGATTCAAACACCTGCTAGCTTTGCTCGTGCTAGTAGCGTGTTCTTATTTTTACTGATTGGCCTATATAAGTAGTTTACAAGGTCCAGTTTGTCCGGTGCAAGGGCAGAACTGGGGTCTTCAGGTCCGCCCGAACGATCGTTTACTATCCTAGTAGACGTATTTGTTGTGGGAACATCCTAACTACATTGTAGCTAGAGTTCACGTGGGATTTCCAACACCACAACTGGATGATGTCAGATCACGGGCTTGGCGCCCTGGATTCCGTGTTTTACACTGGAGGCGCCCCCTGACCCCGGACCCTTGCTTGCATCTCCAGCATTGACGACCAGGAGGGAGCTAAGCTCATGCGTTGCGATTTAAAAGATCGTTGATCCATCTTCGGCCGCCGGATTCGTTGTTAGAGGATGCAGCTTGACTGATCCTCGGCGACGACACTTGATCCATAGTGTGCGACCTTTCTTGGCGATGGACTTGACTCCGACGAAGAGGTCCCGCGTCGCCGATACTATGAGATCCAAGTCTAGCTCGAAGATATCCTCTGCATCGACCGCACCAGCACCACGACGTCAGAATCCGTAAGAAGACGTAATAGATCCTTAACCGCCACCAACTTGTTCGACATTTTCGTTGGTGCTCTCACTGGACCCCTTGGATCTTTGATCTGTCGTGGATTCAGGTTCCGCATGACAGGATCTTGATACACGCAGTCGCGTAACGCTTGGTGGCGATATACAACCTCGAAACCCTTGTCGGACCAGCTTGACCTGGATCCAGCTTGGTCTTCTTCTTCCGATTCTGGACCTTGCATTTCCTTCCCCGTAGTCTTACTCGTATCGGTCTTCTTTCTATTTTTTTCGACTAGCGGGCTTGGGTTTAGGTACGGTTTGGCTTGACCGGTGAATCTGCAAATGCATACCGTTTCGCCTTCACTTTCCCTTGTTTTGTTAGCAGATCTTGACTTGCGTCAAGATCCGCTGGGGTCCCCGAGGGGACCTGGGGAGATAGAGAGGTTCTCTTCTAGATCCGGATCCACCTCTCTTCGTCGACAGAGTTCCTCCCAGGTCTCCATCGATCCGCGGATTTTGTTTCATTCAGCAACGTCTTCGTCGATCCGACCGATGATGCCTCTTCCCCTGGCTCAATCTTGACTTGAGCATCTTCTTGAGACTCACGTGAAATACCGAGTCACCAAACGATCCGGCACGCGCACCGTGGTGTAGCGGGATCAGCAAAATCTGCTGGATTGCTGGATCCAACTTACAACAGCGCCCAGACACCGAAATCCGTTGCATCTACCATCCCCATATCCTGATCCAGGTAGCCCAGTGTGGGATCCTCAACCCCTTGGATCTGGACTTGGCAAATTGGGATCTGAGACAAATAGCGGTGGATATTGCCTTCTCGTTTGTCGTTGATACCAGACCCACCTCCAAATGACGCCCACCGCCTATCCGTCATAGAACCCTCCCTCGATCCACCCGCACATGGGGGACCCCATATCCCCTATGTGTACTCAGGCGAGGTGGATCCGAGCCTCCACTTGGTGGATCTCAGTTACACTACCACCAACCGTGTTCCTCCTGCCATTCTTCATGCTCTTAGCCACTGTTAACCTCCCGATCCATATTTGTAGTCTCCTACTTCAGGTCGATCCCGTCAACACATATAGGGTATGAATCCAGGGACTTCACCCCTGGATTTATAATCAACGGTATCATCTCACACTATCTGCGTTATCCAGAGATTCACCGTGGCATTCTCGACTCTGACCCACTTCATTTAGATCAGATCCACTTCGTGAAGTCCAGATCCACCCTGTGACGGGTCACACAGCACCTTGAGCTAAAGGAAGTTGGCTTCCGAGAGTATACAAACTCTGAGTGAACGGCAGTTCACAGATCCCTTTTACCGAAAGGAGCGAAGTGACCAATTTAAGGTAGATTGTAAACTGAGTATATTTATAGGTAGACTAAGCTTGAGTTAATACAAACTATAGGTCACCTATAGAAAAGCAATGTCATCAGCCAATGGTTGGCTTTGGACGACCTTACCAAATATCCCGAAGTATACGTGTCATACTTCTGAAGTGTGACACGTCACACTTCATGTAGCTAGGGGTACACTTAGGGATACGTACCCCGTTACATTCTCCCCCACTTAGGTTCGGTTTACCGACCAATCGGAATGAAGAAGTGTACGTCAAAATTTTCATTCTCAAAGTCGAAAAACATCGACTTGGCCGAATGAAAGCCTCCGCCCGCGCTCGCGGCAGAGGCTCACTTCACATTAGAGCCTCGAGCAGCAGTCTGGGCGCTCCTCTTCTTGGTCGCCACATCGACCGTTACCATGCCCCGTGGTACTGCGTAGAGCGGTGCGCAGACACGCTCCAAGCCTGCTGCCGGAAAGGCGCAAGCCAAGAGCACTAAGCCTCACGGCAAAGGCTCGGCACTCCAGGAGGCTACTAAGGTGACCTCCGAGACGATCGGCTCAGCGGGTGACGCAGCTGTGGGCAAGCGACGAGCAAGCGCCGCAGTCCGTCGCCCTCGGCCTCCCCAGACAATCGTCCGAACCCTCAGCTCGCTGAACGTGAGCTCGCCTCTGGTAGAGAGGACGAAGCCGAGTCTGGGAGCATGCACGATGCTCCTGTGGGATCTACGGGAGGACACAGCCCAGTTCTCAGCGAGCACAAAGACGACAGCGTGTAGTCGCTCGCTAGTGTGATACGGTGATCACAGTCCCAGGACGTCGGTGCGCTCTGAGAGTCCGGCCGTCAAGGCTAAGGGTACTCCCAAAGATGGTGGCGACGAGGAAGCGAAGCCTCGCAAACGTCTCTCGCTTGCCGGGGGTCTTGCGCGTGCTAAGGCCGCTAAAGCCGAAGGCGCCAAGCCCCCTAAGAAGCGTATGGCTTCGAAGTCTTCACTCCACGAAGAGAAGGAGATTGTGTACTCCCATCGGTGACTCTTCGATTCCTCGGGTGAAGAGGACGAGAAGGAGGGGGAAAGAAGAGGGTGCTATTCCTGAGCCCCGGAGATCTCTAACGACCTCGACCAGCAGCAGGAGGACTTCCAAGCTGCCCAGCGTGTGCGTGGGGGTTCGGTGGCACCCGTCAGCCAGGGAGCTGCGATCAACTCAAGAGGGTATTGACCGCCCGAGGAGAGCTCTGGGCTGACTTCTTTCTGGAGCTTCTCGTCGCTCCTCGTGGCCTTGTGGACGGCCGCACTTCTAGGGCGGTTATGACCGTACCTTGTGCAAAAGGAGCAGTTGTTTGTTGACAACTTGTAGGCGGCTCGGTGTGTGCTTCTCGCTCCACACCGTATCCCTCTTAAGGATTTTACGACTTGTCGCAAGAAGCCCGAGAACCGGGGTGGTCTCTACCCCTTTGGGGCTACCCCTGGGCTCTTCCCGAGAACTGTCCCAACTGGCGTTCTTATGGACATTGTCCTGGGCTTGGGTGGAGTCTTTCAAGTACTCACCCTCGGAATTACGGAAACACCATGAAGATCTGCTGCTGTTCCGCATCTTGGACCAGCGTGATCTTCGTGTTCGGTTTGCCCACATGGTCAGAAAGCGCATGCTGCCAAGGGACATTCTGAAGCGCGCGGCTTCTAGCGCTCACGATGAGCGCGGGTAGGGAGTGTCGTCAACGTCCGTACCCCGTTCGGGCAAGAAGCCCCGAATACTATATGAAGCTGCCGCCCCTTTTGTTCCCAGATTGCGACAGCCTTCGGGCAGTCATCCGGAGCCGCTCAATCGCCCCCCCCCCCCCCCCCCCCCCCCCCCCACGAGTTTTCGGAGTGGGCATAACCCCTCCACTTCACGAGGAGCTTTGCTTTACTGCGACGTTGTTGCTCCTGGAGGATCCGTTCCACGTGGTAGTGAACTTCTCCGTTCCGGTCAATCAGGTTCGGGGTGCCCTCGAACGAGCGCGTACCAGGCCGGGGCGCTACTCTCGTCCGAGTGCTCCGCCTGCGGGCCGACGCAGGACCCTGAGGTTGACCGCCTTCGTCAACGCGTCCTCGTGCTTGAGATTGCACTTGGCCTTGGGACTGGGCGGGACGCTGCCGCCTAGGCCGGGAATCAGGGCGAGCTCGCCCGTCTTGCGGGCTGCCTGGACCTGTTGGAGCGTGGGGTCGCGAGTCTGCATCTGCGGGTAGACCGACGGGCCTCTTCATCCGATCTGGACGAGGCTTCCACAAGATCCGATCCTGCGTATCGAGGCTTTGCTGTCACGTCCGGAGCCGACTTCGGCCGCACTCCCAGTCGTACGCGTATGGTGCGACCCGGCGTACTCAACGTACTCGGCGTATGGCTCCCGGGTCCGTTCGTACGGAGCCCCTCCTGCGTACGGTCTGACCGCAGCTTTTGCCGTTCAGACCGAGGCTTGGGGTGCCTGCTCCGACGCCTTCGTCGACGTCTCTGGCGATCCTCGCGCTTCGAGGAGCTGGGCCAAGGTGGGTCTGCGAGTCAGCAACCCCCTGCGGATCGAAGTACCGCTTAAGACGTCCAACAGTAGAACGGGGTGCGTCATTGACTTAGGCAGGTCGATGGTGTACGAGCACCATATCTGGTCAGGACTGCAAACGGTCCGATGAAGCGGTGCTTGCTTGCTTGTTGCTGCCGACATGTCTAGCGGTAGGTTCCTCGTGTCTAATAACACTATGTCCCCCACTT